>JAWHQI010000294.1:2400000-3000000 GCA_033032865.1 Dactylorhiza incarnata
TCATAAAGAAGGTATGACCATAATTTCAAAGGCTAACTCCAAGCCATTTGGTCTGAAAACACAAAATAGACTTTTTGTCTATTGGCACATCATAGCACACTAGGGTAGAGACATGCAAGTAGAAATTACCCTACATGCAGAGGTCCAAATGTTATCAAAATTTAACCCTAGACTAATGTTGTCTAATTAGACTTGACACCCCAATTTGGGGTCATTTAATTTGGAGTTATATAACTCCAAATATTCCATTTATTTGATTTTCCATGTTCTAAATAAAACCTTAGAAAAATAATTTCATAAAAATCTGATTTTTGAACCTAAGCTAGGTTCATGGGTCATGCATGCATGGACAAAATTGCAAGTCCATCAGACCTACCATTTAGGATATAAACACATTTTAAATCCTGATTTCTATTTCGACCAGCCTCACTAAAATTAGTGTTGTGGGTCCTACACTGATCCAAATGATCCGATTTAAATTTCTAATGAAAGTAGACATCAAGGCCTACAATAGTTATCTCAGGCTACTTTTCCTAAAAAGGCTTCTAAGGGCCTTAAAATTAGGCAAAAGTTTGACAGATTTCATTTAATGAATAATAATATATATCGTTAATTAAATCACTGAGGTCTGGGATTATCAGATCTATTAAGATCGGACGGCCAGGAGGTTGTATTCCCCGATGAGCCAAGGGCTCAGATCCGCCGCGCCTGGGCCGATGATGAGTCCCATTTATATACAATTTTATGGACTCATCTGGGCTAGTTTTCACGCACTTGCACTTCACTTTTTGTGTAATAATGCTTATATATCATTTAGTCACAATTCTCACATGAAGTGCACTTCTAGGCCCGTGTGGTGTATTTTCTTGATTATCACTCTTAATATCTTTCATGCTGTGTTATGTGCCACTTTTAGTGGTTTTGATTTGTGTTTATGCTGGAACAGGGGTCGTGCAGGTGTTCCCGGTAAAATCTGTACAGGAACACTGTGCACGATCACTGGTTATACTGCGCACGACCATTGATCGTGCGCCGCCAATCGTGCGCGATCATTTGCTGCCTAAAGTTGCATTCTGAATTTGGTCGTGCGTTTTTACGCACGGTCGTGCGTTCGGTTGTGCGATCTTTATATTTTATAAAGTTTATGTCACAGGTTCCACTGGGATAGTGCGCACGAGCGCCTAACTTCTAGTGCGCACGACCACTGGTCGTGCGCACTATTTTGCCAGCGCCTATATAATGCCCTGTTCCGCGATTTTAGGGTATTCATTCCGCCCCGTAGCCGCCCATCCACGGATTTTGGGAGCTTCTCTCCCCCCATTCGCGTCTCTTCGTCCATCCATCCTCCGTTCAAGATCCGGGCATCGATTCATCATCCAAACGCTCCGCTTACTCCACTCCGGCGAGTTCTCAACCACGCAACACTATTCAGGTGAAAAGAAGAAGAAGATGCAGTGATTCAGTGCCAATTCAGAGGTTCAAGTGAAGAAGACGGGACGTTAGCGGTGGATTGACAACCCTTCGAGTATCCCGGACGTTAGCCGAAGCCGAGTCCGGATCCGGATTGAGAACCCGGATTCTGGCCGTGAACGACGGCGAGTCTTCATCCTTTGGTGACGAAACCTCTATCTCTCATTTTCATATTATTACTTGTTGTGTAATTTCTGAGATTTTGGTGTATTGAACAATTAGTTGTGATAATATAATCATATCTCGTTATGTTATTGGTTGATGATCTCGTTGTGACAATCATTCGGTTTCATTCATGTTCACAATCCACGCTATAGCAAAAGTGCTATTAGCATTTGCGAAGAGGTGCTCTCGACCCTCAACACTGCCGCCCTTGCGATCACCCATCCGCGTGCCTTCTCGTCCATGCGCTTTCCGAAGCACGGCATCACGGCCGTTGCATCCATCCCGCCTTGCGAAGCGGAGTTTTGACCCGCATCTCTCTTTTTTGCACTAGTTTAGGAAACCCAAAATCAAAGCCCCTATTTTTCCTTTAATTAACTCTTGTAATTATTTTCTCAATCCGAAGAGTCAAACTAACCACGCGCATTCCTTGAGAGACGATATTCGGGGACGTACTCCCAACTTTATTACTTGTGCGACCAGTGCACTTGCCGAACACGCATCAAGTTTTTGGCGCCGTTGCCGGGGAATGCAGGCTTAGTTTGATTTTGGTGTTTGAGTTAATAGTTTCAGGAGTTGTTGTTTTGTTTTTATTTCTACTGTTTTCGGGTTGTGTGTATGCAGGAGCGATGTCATGTTCTTTACTGGCTCTGTCACAACATGATGAGGATACAACCTATTTGGAGGAGAAATTCTGCAAATTCGCTCAAATTATAATTCAAGGCCTTGAAACGCGGCAAGAGTATATTGATAGATTGACTGTGCAGGTGGAGACTTAATTGTCTCTTGCCTCGGCTGTGTTGCAACAACCTCCTCATGATGTGATAGTGGTACAAACAGAACCTGCAGGGAGTGAAACCGGGATCACTCCCTCGACTAATGATTCTTTATGTTCTTCATCTACTTTGTTTCTTGACCCTCTTTCATTGGTTACAATTCAACAGGAAGAGTTAGCGTTGGTCATCCAGGTAGAATCTGATCATCTCTCACGGGAGGATGTCACTTGTGACATTTCTTCCTCCTGCTTTGCTCCTACGGATGTTGAGTATACTCTCGCTCCATCTCTTCCTGTTATTTCTAACATCGCTTCATTTGTGCCCCCACAAGATTTGGAATATGCTGACCCATTTTTGGGTAGTCGGATGATGCATTCCTGGCCGGATAAGCAAGTTGCAGTGGCAGACGATATTGCTTTGTCCACTCCAGCGTCACCACATGTGCTTCCCCTAAAGGACTGACTGCAGGGGGGAAAACGATTTTTCTTTGAAGAAATACTCTTGGAAGAGAGAAAGAGAGCAAGAAAAGAGGAGACTTGGGGATGGAGGCTAAACCTCTTACTTCGTTGCCATCAGTTGTGGGTCTCCAGACCTTTTTCTTCTATCTGCAGTTACTATTTTAAGTCAACATATAGTTGATTTCTCTGTATGGTTGTGTAATAATACTACGTAGACTGGGATGACCTCCTCTCTTTAGTCTTGCGTGAACAATTTTATAATCTGCTTAATACAGGTATTTGGTCCACCTTTAAGGACGTTAAAAAAAAGGGCTTCTTGGGAGACAACCCATGGGAACCACCCGGTTCCGTTTGCTTGCTTTAATTTCTATTATGTTTTGTTTGTTTTTGCTTTGGTGCTAACAATGCAGGTGTGAACTCGATTGGATGAAGAGGAGGAGATCTTTAAAAGAAGGATTATACCGCTCTTCTGGCATGCTCTTATGAGCATAGGTACTCCTAACCTAGCTTTATTTTTGCTATGAAATGTTATATTTGATGTGTGTTTTCAAATCAAGTCTGGGGGAGCGGGCCTTTGCTTACGCTACGCGCACATACATGCTAGAATGTTATGTTAGGAATTTTCAAATGTATTGTCGCATTGCATACCACGCACCACATTTGTTTTCTTGTTATTCGTGCGCATTTATCGTGTAAGTGCTTAATTTGTATGTTTGGAAGCTTGTTTGTTGATTTAGGATTGTGTGGCAGAACAAGTTGTGACCCGTGCGGTGCTACTAGTAGAGCGCTAATGTGGCTTAAAAATTCTTGTAGAGTAGATTTTATTACAAAATTATAGTTTTATTTACTTCTGTAGTGTAACTGTAAAATACTCTACTCGAACGGTGAATTTGGTGAATCTAGCGGAGCCCTAGGTCGAGTGTAGAAGAGTTGTTAGCCTCGTGTTGTTTGAGTTGGAAGGAGAGGAGACCTCGCTCGGTGGTTAAGAACTTGCCCCTAGCTATTTTCAAAACGAGTGCGTTGAATGATCTTGTTGGGAGCATGACGTAGGCCATCATTTGATCTGATTGAGCTTTGATTTCCCAACCTAATATCACCCTTTGCTAGCCTCGTTGAGCCTTACCTTTCCTATTTGTTAAACTCCACCAAACTTTCACCAAGACCACATATCCTAACCTAAAACGCACTAGATTCAAGCTTTAAAATTTATACATTTTGTTGATGATTGTGCGATGCGGAGTAATAAAAATTTGGAGGTGTGATGTGGTGTGTGCGCGCAGAAAAATGAAATTTCTTTTAATTGATCCTAACCTATGTTATTATGGATCTATAAAAAAAAGAGAGAGTTAATGAACACTAAAAAGAATAGAACCATAAGTATGGTAGTCTCACGCACACCATAGTGCTTAATTGAAGTCTGGGAGAGTGTGCTTCAAGGTGAAGATGTTAAGGTTGAATTTTGCTTATTTACCGTAGGTTGGGTGCGTTTAGCCTACGTTCTTCTACTTCATTACCGTACCTCAACCCAAGCCCAAGTCTAGCCTAAAAGCCCTACTGATTCTTGATAAAATCGTCTCATGCAGTGGAGAAGGTGTGAAAGGGCAAGCACATGACCATCGACCTTGATGGATTTCTTGGAGAGCTCTTTCTTGAGATCCAATTTGAACAACGCTCACCTCAGCAGTTCACGCTATTTTCCCTAGGGCGCGACAGTTCGATTCACCAATAATTCACCTCAGAGTAGTAGTATTTTGTATTTTACACTTGTAGAAGTTCCTAAAATATAGTCTTTGTTTTAAAACCTTTTCTACTTTATTTTTACGCTCGTTAGTTCTTTACTTCCCATCATGTTTTGCCTGCACAGTTGCTTATTTAACATCAATTTTTCTATCATGGGATTGAGTGTTTGCCCGAGACGTGCAAACGAGTAAGTCTGGGGGTACGATGAGTCCCATTTATATACACTTTATGGACTCATCTGGGCTAGTTCTCACGCACTTGCACTTCACTTTTTGTGTAATAATGCTTATATTTCATTTAGTCACAATTCTCACATGAAGTGCACTTCTAGGCCTGTGTGGTGTATTTTCTTGATTATCACTCTTAATATCTTTCGTGCGGTGTTATGTGCCACTTTTAGTGGTTTTGATTTGTGTTTATGCTGGAACAGGGGTCATGCAGGTGTTCCCGGTACAAATCTGTACAGGAACACTGCGCACGATCACTGGTTATACTGCGCACGACCACTGATCGTGCGCCGCCAATCGTGAGCGATCATTTGCTGCCCAAAGTTGCATTCTGAATTTGGTCGTGCATTTTTACGCACGATCGTGCGTTCGGTCGTGCGATCTTTATATTTTATAAAGTTTATGTCACAGGTTCCGCTGGGATAGTGCGCACGAGCGCCTAACTTCTAGTGCGCACGACCACTGGTCGTGCGCCACTGGTCGTGCGCACTATTTCGCCAGTGCCTATTTAATGCCCTGTTCCGCGATTTTAGGGTATTCATTCCGCCCCGTAGCCGCCCATCCACGGATTTTGGGAGCTTCTCTCCCCCATTCGCCTCCCTTCATCCATCCATCCTCCGTTCAAGATCCGGGCATCGATTCATCATCCAAACGCTCCACTTACTACACTCCGGCGAGTTCTCAACCACGCAACACTATTCGGGTGAAAAGAAGAAGACGATGCAGGGATTCAGTGCCAGTTCAGAGGTTCAAGTGAAGAAGACGGGACGTTAGCGGAGGATTGACAACCCTTCGAGTATCCCGGACGTTAGCCGAAGCCGAGCCCGGATCCGGATTGACAACCCGGAATTCCGTCCGTGAACGACGGCGAGTCTTCATCCTTTGGTGACGAAACCTCTATCTCTCATTTTCATATTATTACTTGTTGTGTAATTTCTGAGATTTTGGTGTATTGAACAATTAGTTGTGATAATATAATCATGTCTCGTTATGTTATTGGTTGATGATCTCGTTGTGACAATCGTTCGGTTTCATTCATGTTCACAATCCACGCTATAGCAAAAGTGCTATTAGCATTTGCGAAGAGGTGCTCTCGACCTCAACACTTCCGCCCTTACGATTGCCCATCCGCGTGCCTTCTCTTCCATGCGCTTTTCGAAGCACGGCATCACGGCCGTTGCATCCATCCCGCCTTGCGAAGCGGAGTTTTGACCCGCATCTCTCTTTTCTGCACTAGTTTAGGAAACCCAAAATCAAAGCCCCTATTTTTCCTTTAATTAACTCTTGTAATTATTTTCTCAATCCGAAGAGTCAAACTAACCACGCGCATTCCTTGAGAGACGATATTCGGGGACGAACTCCCAACTTTATTACTTGTACGACCGGTGCGCTTGCCAAACACGCATCAGCCGACTTGCGGGCCATTTTCCGGCGGCTACGGGAGGTTTCCGGCGAAACGCTCCCGCCACCACCACCAGTCGACATATAGCTATCGACTGGCGGTGGTCATTTTGCCTGGGATGGCCAGAGTAGCTCTCCGACATCTTTGCGATTTGCGGTTAAAAACAAGGTAAAACCAGTGGTGATCCCGTCACACACTTGCGATTTTTGAAAATGGAGAGAAGAGAGTTCTAACACAAGTGGAGGGGGAAAGGAAACTTGCCTCTATCGAGCTCGAGGTTGAAGGAGGCTCGGGTTTGCCATGGCCGACCTCCATGGTGAGTTCCTTGCCAATCTCCGCTACCAGTCCACGGTTTCTCCTGTAACCATGGGGCTTCTTCTCCTCAGATCATTCTGAAGCTAACCAGACGTTTGAACGGGGCCGGGAGAGGCTATTTTCAGAGCAGCCATTATGGGCGATTTCACCAAGGGTGGCACCTCACTCAACAGCCAACCACAACACTCCAGATCATAGGGAAATTAATCCCTGAGCTGTGAGGAGTCGATTAGGTGTGTAATCCAGGCCTAACTCCTCTTAATAATTGGATCACCATTAATGGTGGCCGACCACTTGGTGGAGCTCCCTCCTCCCTCCTCTCAACAGTAGCCATCTCAGCCCAATCCTGATGGAATTTCCTCGGGAAGGTAGAGGGCAGGCCAGGAATTAAGGAGTGGTGGCCAAGTGGAGCTATCCTCATGAATTCCCATTTGTCTCTTCTCCAAATTGGGGGAAAATCCAATTCTTCCCCCTTGCATGTCAATACTTCTTCAAATCTGAGGGCATGGATGGTCAATTGCCATTGGGCTGCAGGTTGGGCCTCCTATTGAGGCCTTAGCCAATAGGGATTTGGTTTGATTTCATATAAGCCAATTTTAGGCATATTTGACCAAATGTTGACTTTTGGGTTGACTTGGTCAAATAGGTCAGTTGGTTGGTCTAATGTGTTGGTATTGAGTCCCTTGACTCTATCCAATGTTGATTGGGTCATGGTGGTGCCTCAATTGGGTCAATTTTGCCAATATGTGTGATTTTGACCAAGATTGGGGGAACATTGACTTTGGTCAAATTGGACCAATTGATGACCAATATATGGGGCTTTTGGGTCCATTGTGTCCCCTATAATGTTATAAGACAAGGGGTGAAATCAATTTCATGTTTTGGGGATCAATTGGACATATTGATGAAGGTTTGACCTATGTTGACCTTAAGGGCACTTTTATCAATTTGGGCCAATTGGTGACCCCATGATTGGGCTTCTGAGTCCATTGTACCCCAACCAGGGTTTGTAATACATTGGTGGGGTGAATTTGATCATTTGAACCATAATTGACCCTTAATAGGGATGGTTGACTTATTTGGGCATAGAGTTGACCTTGGCCAAATTGATCAATTTGGTTGACCTCAATGGGTCCTATATGACCCAAGGGACTCCATAAGGGGTTTAAGGAGTGTTAGTGGGGTCCACTTGACATTTGAAGCTCAATTATCAAGCCTTAAGCTTTTGGGCTCAATTTGGCTATTTGCACACTAAGGTGATTTTTACCTATTCACCTTGGTTCTTAAGGTCATTTTGTCCTCTTAGAGAAATGTCATGACCTTATCATAACAAAATGCATCTTAGGGGTCTAGTTGTTCTGGGGATGTTACAAATCCCAATTAACAAAGAAACAATTTCGTCCCGAAATTTAGGTTAGGTCTACGGGAGTTAGAGTTCAGAATATACCTGGATGATTTAGTAGTTTTAGTGCAGCATGACTCCCAGCTAAGTTTACATCGCCTCATCCTAAGTTTTCTCCCAAGTGCACTTTCGTTAAATCTTACTATGTTCGTAGTCATGATCTTCTTCCTGGAGGTTCTTAAATAATTCCCAATTGATGAAGGTATACGTAGTGGAGGGAAAATCTAGATTGAAGTGAATTTACACACTCACAAGGTGAGTGAGTAACTCAATCGAGCCCTACAATCTATAGTATGATGTCTTTGTAAGTATACAATTCTCGACCCGGAGAGTATATCGTCATGTTCACCGTCAATATTTTCAATACCATCCTTACTAACACTTTGGATCTAACTTTCCGGTGGTTCACAATCATTGTAACGTGATGTCAGTACTCTTATTTGTTAGGTGTTTGCAATTAGAATTTAGAATTGTCTTCCAAGATCATGATATGCTTATGGCTTGGGGAATATTGATTCTCCTAATTTTCATGACATCGTCATTCTTTTAATATTTTATGTCAACGTTTAATCATGCTTCTAAGATCCGAAATGATATTTAGTAAATGTAAATATGTCATTGTCATTTACTAAACTAAAAGGATACTCTAGTAATACTCAAGCTCAGTTCTGGTACTTGATTTCATGTGGGTCATCAATTCCAAGGCTCATAAAAATTCATATTATTGTCCTGAAACCTCATTCCTGATTTTATCTCAATCACATGTTATCAATGGTCAAATCTATAGTTCTCATTTTGTTAAACACAAACCAGTCTCAAATATTGCACGAGGCCTATCACTTACGGATCAACTATCAATAAGATATGATATCATCTCCCATTCATTCCAGGAGTCTTGTAAGTGGCGTTTTACTGGTTTCAACTCTTCATATTGTCATATTCTTGGGACTAATTCTTATTCCTTTAATATTTATGGCATCCACCAATTTGTGCACAAATTATCGTTTATCATATCACAATAGGTTTAATAAAGATTCCAGAGACCAGTTAAGATCCAAAATAGTGTTCAATAGAAGTTCATAGTCTTTCCTCCTTATAATAATTCCAGAAGATTAATTATTTGTGGCTAAGGTTGCAAACCCATTTAGGGAAGGAAGTGTGATAACTAATAAATAATTAACTATAATAAATTTTCAGATGTTTAATGGAGACCACGAGTCTTTCTACTCATTTCTATAATATTCCAAGTTTTCATAATGATCTGGGGGAACTCGACCCAGGAATTCTCAATATTGCTTAATGTAACAAGAGTTCACAAACCCCAATTTCCTACGGGACTCAATCCTCAAAGTCTTTGATTCCTTCAGAGATGAAAGATCTCTTGGTAATAAGTACATGTTTCAAATTTCAAGAGAGTTGACCAAGGAAAATAATTCTTATCCATAAAACTCTGTGTGTGTAACAACATGGGTATTATCTTAAGCTACCTTGGTCTTGTAGGTGGGACCCACCAATATGTAGGGGTCCAAATGGCCTCAAATTTGTCAAGGGACCTTTCTTTCCGAGACCTACCATCCATAAAAGGTTTGAGTGGATTGGTTTCCATTAAGCCTTAGGTCTACCACAATCGTATGTAATGCAATTATTTCCAAATCCATAGAACTTTATCTCCAGAATTCTGATTCTTGGACAGCATATGTATCGTACTAAATCTACATGTACAGTGTAAAATTTAGATTATTTGGATAAGTCAGATGATGGGGGCATACAGATTTATGTCTAGGGTTCAATTTATATACCCTGCACTAAAATAGGTGCCCAGGGAGTTGTATTACAGGGGCTTTTATGTTCCTAAAACAACCCAAGTTAATATTATAGCGGCCCAATAAACGAAGAAACAAGATTAGCCTCCCGTAAATCTTATGCTGAGTTTCTTATATCCAAAAATTTGGACATTCCACGCATGTACATAATCCTTATAGGTATACAGTCTTTGAGATTTGTGCATATGGTAAGGTTCTCTACCCTCAAAATGCCATTTACCATAACTTTTTCCAAGGATCGTGTGCATATTATCCTATTACATGGTCTTCTTCTAGGATGGAATTATCATTCCACATTTGACACCCTTACCTTGTGATGGATTTTATGTGGATGGAAGCGGGGAGTATCGACTTCTAGGCACATGAGTTAAACCTACGAGTCTCCTACTAATATGATAGTAGATACACCAGCACCAAAACCTCTTAAGATGGTCCTATTTGTTTGTTTAAGGGGTGTTAATATCACTTAGGAAGTGACGTGGGTATATCGGAGAGTAAGCCCTGAACACTTACACACACTTTCAACTCCTTCTTTTAGTCACTTTGGGGGTATCCTACTACTTGGTCAAAATATACCCGAGGTTGATGTCGAACTAGGATACCTTATGAGGTGTCTTGCTAAGTCAAACCAATATGGTGTGAAAGTGCACAGTTAACCTCACTAGAATTCTCTAGAGGGGGGTGAATAGAGATTTAAAAATACTTTGTGCTATTATATATATATATATGTGTGTAATAATCACAGATTTAGGCTTCCCACACACCAACAAGAATTAAACAAGTAAAGAAGAAAAATGACAACAAGAAAATCACAGCACAACACAAGGAAATATAGTGGTTCCCCAAACTTTGGGTAGTCCACTCTTCTACCCCCTTGGTAGGAATTCACTAACTTGCACTGAGTCTTTTGATAAGGAGACTCTTAGAACCAGACTGAGTCTTTTGATAAGGAGACTCTTAGAACCAAACTGAGTCTTTTGGTAAGGAGACTCTTAGAACCACTACAACTGAATTTTTTTGAAGAGAGATTCTAAAAACTCTTTTACATAGTTTAAAAGTAAAATAAGAAAGAGAAGAAGAAGTAGAACAAGTAGAAGAATAGAAGACAATATATATAAGAAGGAATCTTCTTCCTAGCAAGAAGATTAGAAGCACAAGTATAGTGAATATGATCTCTCTTCTAGAGTGAGAAGGAGATTTGTAAGTTTTTCTCTCTTTTGTGAGAGCTTTCAGAATTTGCAGCAGAATTGCTTCAGAAGAAGGAGAAGATGAAGACTTTTTCTTTTGCTGCAGCACACTATCTCTTTTCTCAACTTTCTCACTCTTCACTTGGGAGCTCTTCCTCTTTTTCAAATGTATATGGTGGATCCCTTCTTGTTATTCTCTGTCGACCTCCTTCTTATTTATAGCTCTGTTTAAAATATATTGCTAAAGGAGAATAATGAATTAACAGACAGAGAATTAGAAAGAGATAAGAGTTTCCATAATTAATATTTCTGTAGAAGGAAAGGAATTCATTCTGATTTCAAATAATATCCATAATAATCTTAATCATATTAGCCAAGAATCAAATAGATGGAAAGGCTGATTCAGAACGGCTATAAAAGAATAATATCATTCCATAAAAATAAGATCTACAGAAAGAAGGAAAGAGATCAGGCGCGTTTTTGAATTACTTATAGATATCGACGTGCGTCGATTATTATTCGACGTAAACGTTGATTTCATCCTGGCTGGACGTCGAGAGGAGAATAAGGAAGGTGCGTCGACAAATGTGCGTCGACTTTGTCAAATGCGTCGAATAGAAGTCAGAGGTACGTCGACTATGATTACGTCGAATTCTTCTAAGAGTTACTTTGACTCATCTTGAGAGAAACATCGTGTAACACCCTGCCAGTACGAAAAGTATAACAACGGGTCCGGCCGGGACCCCACGCCGTACAAACCACACTAGCTAGGAGTTAAAAGGTGATAACAGAAAAGAATACAACTACACAAGAGTACAAAACGTAAGCGGAAGCATTTGATTAAAAACCATTTCAATTAGAACTGTCCACTATCATAGGAATAAAACCATAATATAGAGTTACGGCCTTAAGGCCTTATATTTACCAAAAGTGATAAAAACTCCAAACAAACATCGGCACGCAGGCCGGCAATACAAGAAACAGAAAAGAGGCTGGCCTTCGAGGGCCAACTCAGCATAAGGGCCACCGCCCGCTATTTTCCGCTAGGCTCACCTGCACCTGCATAAGAACATTCCACCAAGCAGTGGCAAACAAGGTAACGGTCAGCAAAGCTGACCAAATTATAACGACCCCACCCCTTTCCCGGGGTGGCGGAGCTTCTACCCTGCAAGCAAGCCATACTAGCACAAGTACTAAAATAAAGAAAGTGCAACTACACAAGGTTAGGTTTCAAGCACAATCAATCTTCTAGGTTGAGCATCAAAAAGAAGGGAACCTAGGTATGCACATGATGTTGGTTGGGTTCACCCGAAGGTTCCCCACAACCGCCTAAGCAATCGCATGAGGCTAACATAACATCCATTCCACAAAACACTCCACCGTAAGGGCCATCGCCTTAGGTGGGAAAAAGAGCTTTTGGTCGGTCTAGGTGAATCACCTTCCACGACCTCTCCCATGATCACACGGCTACATGAGGTAGGGACCTCTTACCGATCTGCATGGAAACGGGTTCGGTTTAGCTTTGTCCGTGCTCTAATCGTCGCGATCTAACGCACAACGCGGGTACGGCTTCACCTCGGCCCGTAAGGGTTTAGCACTTTCTTGTGCTACACAAATTATAAGCTACGCACCTAACCCCTTCACAAGGATCTAGGCTTCACAAATACTCAACGAAGGAGGTACAAAACGCTCCGCATCAATTTCGTGGTGAAGGTTTGCCTTCATCCAATCTCAAAGCATGGGGATTTCGTTAGGATCTTCACAAGACGCCTACACTTAATTCCCGCAATACTATAGATGATTTCACGGAGTCATTCTCCGGCACGCATTCTAGGCCTAACCTAAATGCAACGTCGCAAATCAAGCATCACCGATTCGGGCTCACGGCCACGAATAGGCTTCACACACAATGCCTAAATCCGTGCGACTACCGGATTTTCTACATGCAATATGTCGGGGACGGACACAATCGACCTGGAGTTCCGAAGAACTTGAGGAAAATCCTACACTTCACCTATTTGGTGAAAGGGATTCCTCATGCAAGCATAGAGACATGAAAGAGAGGACAAATGACAAGTCCAAAAATCGGGAGGAAGAATCGTTACCCTAGGAGCGTTCTTCTTCGCCATGGATCCGAGATTCTAGACGGAGTGAAATGACCGCACCGGGCTGCACTCTCCAGATCTGGAAACGGCTCGCGAAACGGAGCTCCGGAGCTCCGTCAATGGCGGGATCTCTCCTTCTTCTTCCTTGCCTCCTTCTTCTTCCTCTAGGTTTGGAGAGAGAATGGCTATGAAATTATGAGGATTAAACCCCTCTCATAAGCCCTAATAACCTCCAGCATCTAATCCTAGCCGTTGGATCGGATTCCAAAAGATTTGGACAGACCGATCACCTTCTCCGCTCAAAATCGCGGAACAGAATAAACAGGGCGCACGAGCATCGGCGCACGGTCAGTGGTCGTGCGCAAGCACTTCCCCTGATCGTGCGCACTTACCGCAACAGAACTCTGAATCCTTGCGAATTAATGCACGATCGCTGGCGCACGAGCACTGGTCGTGCGCGAAGAGGGACAGTGGTCGTGCGCGAATAGCTGCTATGAAATTTCCAGCCTATCCCGAGCGCAGCACCACCACTCCGCCTGATTCGCTGAACTAAGAAATTTGGGGTGTTACAACTCCACCCCCCTTAAAAGAATTTCGGCCCGAAATTTCTAAAACAGTAATAGCAGGAATTACAGTTAGAAAATACATGAGAGAAATAGCTCGGGGTACTCCGCAAGCATCGCTTGCTCTCTCTCCCAAGATAGCTCCTCTCGGCCGCAATTATCCCACCGGACTTTTACCATCCGAATGGACTTGTTCCGCAACTGCTTTACCTCGGTATCCTCGATGCGTAAGGGCTTGACTTTCGTCGACAACCCACTATCAACCGGCACTTTGCCGACCGCAACGATATGAGTAGGCTCTTGCACTGCCTTCCTCAAAACTGAAATGTGAAACACGTCGTGCAGACCGCTCAGCTCTGCAGATAGTGCAAGCCGATAAGCCGCATCACCAACACGCTCCACGATCTCAAACGGTCCTAAGTACCTTGGACTGAGCTTTTTCAAGCGTCAGATCCTTGATACCCCTTTGAACGGTTTGATCTTCAAGTAAACCCGGTCACCGACGGCGAACTCTAGGTTCCTATGCTTGGCGTTGTAATATTTTGCTTGCCTATCCTGGGCAATCAATAGCCTTTCACGTATAGATCGGATCGTCGAAGTTGCTTCCTCAACGTCCTTTCGCTTTAATAGCTTAGTATCGCCCGTTTCTGCCCAAGACAACGGCGTACGACACTTCTTACCATAGAGGGCCTCGAAGGGAGCCATCTGTATACTCGCTTAGTAGCTATTATTGTAGGCGAACTCGATTATATAGAGATGATCTTCCCACTTCTTTCCAAAATCTAGAGCGCACATTCGGAGCATATCCTCCATAGTCCTGTTGGTCCTCTCGGTCTGCCCATCCGTTTGCGGGTGGAAGGCCGTGCTGAACTTCAATTTAGTGCCCAACAGTTCATGGATAAGCCTCCAATCTTTCGATGTGAAACGCCCGTCACGATCGTTGACGATGCTACGAGGGACACCGTGCAGTCTCACAATACTATCAACATAGAGCTTCGCTAGCTTTTCTACAGAATCATCCTTCCGGTTCGGAATAATATGCGATACTTTCGTCAATCGGTCCACAATCACCCAAATGGCGTCATTTCCCTGCTGTGATCTCGGCAATCCGTGCACGAAATCCATCGAGATATCATCAAACTTCCATTCTGGAATCGGCAAGGGCTTCAAAAATCCACCGGGACGTTGACATTCCACCTTCACCAACGCGCAAGTATTACACTTGGCCACATAGAGGGCAATGTACTTCTTCATACCCGGCCACCAGAAAAGTTTCTTCATGTCCATGTACATTTTCGTGCTCCCCGGGTGGATAGAGTACTTGGTATGATGAGCCTCGTACATCAACTCCGCCCGTAGAGTGCCAATGTTTGGGACGCACAATCTGCCCTCTTTCCACATAAGGCCATCTTCGAAGGAGAAATCAGCGTTTAACCCATCCACGGTTTCCGCTTTATAGCGTTTCATGCTCTCATCTAGCTCCAATGCCTGTCGAACTCGGTCGGCAAGGTCGTACTGAACCTCCATCCAGTTCAAGCATGCTGAAGTAGACGCTCTTCTATCAACGCAAATGATCTCCATTTCTTCCAGCTCGCGGATTAGACGCTCATCGTGCATCAAAATCCAATTTGCTTGAGCGGGAGCCCGACGACTCAACGCGTCCGCAACTACATTTCCCTTTCCAGGAGTATATTTGATGTCGAAGGTGTAGTCCCCAAGGAACTCCATCCACCTCCTCTGACGCATATTCAACTCCCTTTGATCCAGCAGGTACTTGAGGCTCTTGTGGTCGGTAAAGATGTCGATCTTCACGCCATACAAATAATGCCTCCAAAGCTTAAGAGCAAATACCACGGCCTGTAGCTCCAAATCATGGACCGGGTAATTCCTCTCATGAACCTTCAACTGCCGGGAGCCGTAGGCAATTACCTTACCGAACTGTACTAGGACACAACCCAAACCACTCCCCGAGGCGTCACTATAAATTTCGTAGCCTTCCGTACCACATGGCGAGCATAGAATGGGCGCCGTGGTCAGACGGCTCTTCAGCTCTTCAAAAGCTCGTGCGCACTCGAGCAACCAAACAAACTTATGATCTTTCCTAGTCAGTTTAGTGAGAGGGAGTGCAATCCTCGAGAAGTTTTCCACAAAGCGCCTATAATAGCCGGCAAGTCCTAAGAAACTTCGGACTTCCGCTACATTTTTCAACAAAGGCCACGCTCGGATCGCTTCTATCTTCGACGGATCAACTGCAATTCCTTCTCCACTAACAACATGACCAAGGAATGCTACAGACGGTAGCCAAAACTCGCACTTGGAGAACTTGGCATATAGCTGACTCCTCCTCAAGGTGCTCAGAACTGCGTGTAGATGCCCTACATGCTCCTCTTTTGACTGAGAGTATACCAGAATGTTGTCGATGAAGACGATCACAAATTGATCCCAATACTCTCGAAACGTCCTGTTCATTAAGTCCATGAATACCGACGGTGCATTAGACAGACCGAACGGCATCACCGTGAACTCATAGTGCCCAAAGCGGGTACTGAACGCTGTCTTTGGAATATCACATTCCCTTATCCGCAGTTGGTAATAGCCGGACCTTAGGTCCAGTTTGGAGTATACCGTCGACCCAACCAGTTGGTCGAATAGATCATCGATTCTTGGAATCGGATATCGGTTCTTCTCGGTCAACTTGTTTAGCTCTCAATAATCAATACATAGACGCAAGCTCCCGTCCTTCTTTTTCACAAAGAGGACTGGTGCACTCCAAGACAATGAACTTGGACGTACGTAGCCTTGCTCTAACAGCTCTTGCAATTGAACCTTCAGCTCTGCCAATTCCTTTGGCGTTATCCGGTATGGTGAGCGGGCCACAGGCTTGGCACCTGGCACCAACTCGATACAGAAATTAATCTCCCGATGAGGCAGAGCCCCAGGGAGTTCGCTAGGAAACACATCGGCGTACTCCGCTACAACTGGGACATCACATAACCTGGGCTTTGGCTCCGAAGCCTCCAACAAGGTGAAGAACAACTCGGCGCCTTTTCTCACCCCCTTAACCACTTGGAGAGCAGACATCAGCGTCTTGCTCGCTCCTCGCATACCGACAAACGTGGTTTCTCCATCGGTGTTCCTTCCCAGAGTGATCTCCTTTGAATTGCAATCTATGCATGCTCGCTGCTCCGAGAGCCAGTCCATGCCGAAGATCACATCGAATTCAGCTAACGGTAATAACGATGCTTCCAAATCGAAATCCTGATTTCCGATCCACACCTTCACACGGCTCTTCCTATCCGCAGACATGCGAGATCCATTGGGTAGCACTACTTCCAATCTATCCTCTACGAAGGTAGACGGCACTCCGATTCGCACCACGAAGTCCTCAGACAGAAAAAAGTGCGATGCACCCGTATCGAATAGAGCTCTCGCCAGATAGTTGAAAATTAGGACAAAGCCTAATTACACACGAATAAAACATACAGTTGCACGACAGTATAATCACAAATAGCTATGTAAAAGCTAACTTTTAATTCATACTTGTGACGACATCAGCTTGTCGTATAGCTTCTTGCTGGCCAAGCGAATAGACTCTCGGCTGAGTCGGAATAATGTGCTGGGAAGCCGAAGACTCCGCAGCTTTTCCCTTTTCCGCAGCACGAGCATAGTCCAACGCTCGGTTCTCTGCCTTCGGGTGACCACTTCGACACACCGCGGCCTTGTGTCCCACCTTCCCGCAGGTGAAACATGTGATAGGACCCCGCATAGTCGTTGCTCCCGAAACATTTGAGCGAGTTTGCTCCGCCGGTTTGAACTTCCTTTTGTTCTTTCTGAACTCTGACTTGGACTGAGAGGCCGGCGCATGAAACTCAGGTTTCTTTGCCACGGTTTTTGCTTGTACCCTCTTCATGTCCAACTCTAGGGATCTGGCAGTTTGGACCATCACATGGAAACCTAACATCATTGGGCCTGCAAGGAGCAGCCTCAACTCGTCCCGAAGACCTTCATAGAACTTGTTCGTCTTTGTCTCTTCATCTTCCATCATAGGCCCCGCATAACGACCCAGTTTAGTGAACTCGTGCAAGTACTCATCCACTGAGCTGTCGCCTTGAGTTAACTTCAGAAATTGGTTCTGCAACGCAATGCGTTGGGCAGAAGGAATATACCTTTGAAGAAATGACTTTGAGAATTCCGCTATCGTGATCTCGGTAATCTCCTTGCCTCCAAACTTGTGCACTTCCTGCTCGGCCCACCAACGCTCTGCCTCTCCGTTAAGGAGGAAGGTGGCTAAAGTGACCATCATAGCTTCTTTTGTTGTTGTCGCCTTTAAAGTTTTTCTAACCATTGACAGCCAGTCCTCCGCCTCCGTTGGGGATCCGGTCCCCGAGAAAGTTGGAGGGTGGAAGCTTAGAAAGTGATGCAGTTGCTGATCCCGTGCTCGCGCAACGGCTACACGCTCTACAGGACGCTCCACCCTTTGCACCACCGCAGGTTCCACTGCAGCCGCTGGCACAGGGGTCTCAACCCTCGGTTCCATCGCAGGTTCCGCTGCAGGTTCGATCACCGAGGCCGCATCTGTAATAGGCGTAGCAGGTTGTGCAAGCCTTTACGGTTGAGCATTGATCATCGCGAAGACAGCTTCTGCGATTAACCTGATCATCTCAGCAGGAGGAGTGGTCGCTGGCACTTCAGCCGACCCAGTACTTTCAGCAGTGTTACGGGGTTGAGACGGCCCCGCACCACTCCTAGTCACCTATAATCGTGTAAGACACAATTTAGTGACTGAAAACATAGCAAACAACAATCATGGAACGCTCAGGTTCCACAAACAAGTATGTTTTTCCATTCCTAAGTGGACATTCTTATTAGTTTTTGTCGTTTTAGGTGAATGCACATCCCGTGCACACCACCCCTTAAAAGGAATTCGTCCCGAATTCGCTAAACTACGGATCGACGCCTTAAGTCCGATACCAAATTGTAACACCCTGCCAGTACGAAAAGTATAATAGCGGGTCCGGCCGGGATCCCACGCCATACAAACCACACTATCTAGGAGTTAAAAGGTGATAACAGAAAAGAATACAACTACACGAGAGTACAAAACGTAAGCGGAAGCATTTGATTAAAAACCATTTCAATTAGAACTGTCCACTATCATAGGAATAAAACCATAATATAGAGTTACGGACTTAAGGCCTTACATTTACCAAAAGTGATAAAAACTCCAAACAAACATCGGCACGCAGGCCCGCAATACAAGAAACAGAAAAGAGGCTGGCCTTCGAAGGCCAACTCAGCATAAGGGCCACCGCCCGCTATTTTCCGCTAGGCTCACCTGCACCTGCATAAGAACATTCCACCAAGCGGTGGCAATACTATAGATGATTTCACGGAGTCATTCTCCGGCACGCATTCTAGGCCTAACCTAAATGCAACGTCGCAAATCAAGCATCACCGATTCGGGCTCACAGCCACGAATAGGCTTCAAACACAATGCCTAAATCCGCGCGACTACCGGATTTTCTACATGTAATATGCCAGGGACAGACACAATCGACCCGGAGTTCCGAAGAACTTGAGGAAAATCCTACACTTCACCTATTTGGTGAAAGGTATTCCTCATGCAAGCATATAGACATGAAAGAGAGGACAAATGACAAGTCCAAAAATCGGGAGGAAGAATCGTTACCCTAGGAGCGTTCTTCTTCTCCATGGATCCGAGATTCTAGATGGAGGGAAACGACCGCACCGGGCTGCACTCTCCAGATCTGGAAACGGCTCGCAAAATGGAGCTCCGGAGCTCCGTCAATGGCGGGATCTCTCCTTCTTCTTCCTTGCCTCCTTCTTCTTCTAGGTTTGGAGAGAGAATGGCTATGAAATAATGAGGATTAAACCCCTCTCATAATCCCTAATAACCTCCAGCTTCTAATCCTAGCTGTTGGATCGGATTCCAAAAGATTTGGACGGACCGAACACCTTCTTCGCTCAAAATCGCGGAACAGAATAAACAGGGCGCACGAGCATCGGCGCACGGTCAGTGGTCGTGCGCAAGCACTTCCCCTGATCGTGCGCACTTACCGCAACAGAACTCTGAATCCTTGCGAATTAACGCACGATCGCTGGCGCACGATCACTGGTCGTGCGCGAAGAGGGACAGTGGTCGTGCGCAAATAGCTGCTATGAAATTTCCAGCCTATCCCGAGCGCAGCACCACCACTCCGCCTGATTCGCTGAACTAAGAAATTTGGGGTGTTACACGTCGACCATATTTCGACGTTGCGTCGAATACTATTCGACGCATATTTACTTAGCCTAATTTTCATACTTAGAATTTATATTCTTCTTAATTCTAGGGGTTAAGATAAATGATTTCCCCAACAATCTCCCCCTATTTGTCTTAACCCTATATAGAGAGAAATTGTATCAGTATTTAATCAATCAAGACATTCATATAGAGAAGAAGTATGCTAAATAATCAGAAGAAGATAGAATAAGAAATTATATAAACAAATTTCATGTTCAGTTGACTGATCAGCATTTAAGCATCGACAATTGTTCAAATAGAGTATATCATCATTGTTCAGGGGTAGGAGGAGTTTTTCTCTTCCTTGTAAATACTTTTGTGGGTTGTTCCTTCTCAGTAGCAGGTGATTCCCTCAGCTCCCCCTGAGTCAAAGTAGTTTGCTCCCCCTGGAATGGAACTTCCTTTGAGCCTCTTTCTTCTTCTTTTTCAGTTTTGAAGTATCTAGTTGCTTACCTAAATCACCTAGAGGGGGGTGAATAGGTGATCTCTACGTCTTTTGCGGAATTAAGAATTAAACGTAAAGCACAGTACACAAAATAAATCACAGCCACAGATAACACCAGGAATTTATAGTGGTTCCCTGTACTTGGGTACTCCACTGCCGGGCTCGCCAATCTAGCACCACAGCTAGACTTGACTACTCACTAAATCTCGGATCAGAATGATCCTACAAACTCGGAGTCAAACTCCTACAATCTCAGAGAGAACCTCTCTTACAACTCGGAGAAAAACTTCTCCTACAACTCGGAGAACAACCTCTCCTACAACTCGGAGATAACAACTCCTACAATAGATGATAAAAGGTTTTGAATAATAAGATACCAGATCTGAATAACAGAGGCGTTTTCTTCCTTCTTCTTGAATGGCTTTTGAGAACGATGAGGAAGAACAACGATCCTTCAAATCTGTCTTTAGCAATCCGAAACGATCCAATAGAGGTTGTAGAATCAGAACACGGATCGATCGAATCCTTCTTTGATAGAAATCAGCAACTCAAATGAGTAGATCGATCTTCAATCGTAGGCGACAGCGAGGCGGCGCTTTTCTCGTTCTTTTAGATCAGGAAAGAAAATTAGGGTTTGAGAACGATTCGAAAACTTGTTGGAAATAACCCAAGAGCGATCCTATATATAGAGGGCAATGATTAAGGGTTAAATCGACCTTAAACGCACTCAATATAGCCGTTAGGATCGGGAAGGAGCGTTTACGAACCGTCAAGAATAGATGAAACAAATTAGAAAATAACGGACAGAATTCTCGAGACATAAGGGACCTCTCGAGAACTAACGGATCTCTCGAGATATGAAACAAAGAGTGCAAGAAAGGGATGTCTCGAGAACTCGAAGATCTCTCGAGACATTACAAAGATTTCGGTCTTAAGGACTCTCGAGACAAGCTTGATCTCTCGAGTCATCAAGAACAGAAATACCGAGATCAACAGAAGTTGCTTCTCGAGACATTAAACGACTCTCGAGACATGCTTGATCTCTCGAGACATATCCTTAGAAAAATTTATATTCATTTACTCCTTTTCTTCTCTTGAACATTTGCTGCAACCGCACTCCAAAGTCTTCAATAGTCTTGAAAATGAAGTGTACCCCAATAGAGAGATCACACATGAGTCATCACCATGTTTCATATAATGAGGAATTACATTGTATGAAACTGTGTTTGCAGACCCATTGCGACCTGACATTGATTTACACTTAGCAATGATAATCTGCAAGACAATACTAGAAAAGCATATCAAATACAAAAGCAATTCAATCTTAGTTTAAGGGTGACTTCTCACAAATCAAGGTAATTGTGAATACAATTTCCAACAATCTCCCCCTATTTGTAGAAGTCAGAACCCTATACACTAAGTTGAATTACAACAATATAGAATAAATATGCTACACTACATAAAAATATAGAAATGAACAAGTAGAGAACATCAAATCAACAATTATATATATATGTCTAAATTGAATTGTTAAGAAGACTTGATGTTCACAAAATCAGAACCAAAGCAAAATATGTCTTGTCAGCATCAGCATTATCCTTCAAGATCTCCTTTTCCTCTTTTCTTCTTGTCTGGAGAAATAAGCATATGGCTTGGGATGGTAAAACGGAGGTGGAGCCGGAGCATCAGAATTATTATAACCAAATGCCCTGAAATGGATTCTTCTCTTCCTTTGAGCTGTCTCATGTTTTTCCCATTCAAGTGAGCTGTAGCATTCAGATCTATTCATTTTGCCTTCATGGACTAACTTATAGGATTCAAGAATTATGTCTTTTGAGACTGGGCTCTAGATTTCTGGTAGAACCTCCTCAACCTGAGCTTTGCTATGGCCTGCAGAGCTAGAACTCGGAACAGATCTACTCGCAGAGGGACCTTCACCATGTTTTCTTTTTATTTTGGTCCCAGCCCTATCTGATTGATCTTCAACTATAGGAGCCTTCCCAAGTAGTTCTTCTGGCCTTGGAGAAAACTGAGGAACAGGAACATCTGGATCAATTTCTAACTCAGGAAAAATCTGATTATGAAGCCACGTTGCTGTTTTGAAGGAATAAGCATTAACATCAGCAATTTGCTTCAGCACCCTGGAAGAGAACTGATCAAACTGTGATTTCCATGAGCTTTGAATAGCTGACACAGAGCTTTCCACTAAATCTGTCATTCTTTCCATTATAATGTCCTCCCCCTTTCTGACTTCTACAGATAGGGTTTGGAGAGTATTATCTTTGAAATTTCCGACTTCATCAACAATCCTGAAAGTATTTGCTTCAGCCTTGTCAGACAATGAGTCTTGAAGCTTTGTCATTGTAATAGTCTGAGCCAACACTGTGCCTACACCTTCAGTTGCATGTTCAGTTGCTTTGCTCCCTAGGCACATCAATTCAGAGAGATTTTCATAAATTGATTTGATTTTAGCTAACTCCCTACCAAGTTCACTTTCAACTGAGGCAATCTTCCTGTGAACAGTTGTCAAAGAGTTCTCAAACTGTTCACTCTGCTTCTTGAGCATAGCTTCAATCTTTCCCAGAAGAGAATCTGCATCAAGGATTGGAGGGGAAGGATGAGAAGAAGGAAGAGTAACAGCAGGTGCGGCATCAGGAACATCATCAGGGAGCTCTTCAATCTCAAGAGAGTGAACCACATTGTCCTCTTCACAACCTAGCTCATCTGGAGCATTCCTGGTTGTGTCAAACTCTGACTCCTCCTCAACATGTACTAGGGGAGGGGATGATTCATGAACAGAATCATCACCATCGTCTTCAAAAACAAAATCTGCACCAGACCCTGCCTGTTGGCCACTGGGACTGTGCACTTCAGATACTTCTTGTTGCAAATCCTTCTGAACATCTGAAACTCTGTCATCTGCCAAAGAAGTGTCTGCTTCAAGAACTGAGGGAGAAGAGGGGATGAACACATCCTTGTCAGAAGAAGGTATGTTCTCCTTAGCTGGAAAATCTGACACTATGACATCTGCTTGTACTGATGGAGAAGGAGGGGGTGATGGAACTGAATCTGGTAGAGGTGAAGATGGAGCTGGAATGTGAATATGAGCAGGTGATGGGATAGTATCTGATGGATCTGACTGTGTCACTGATGGAATGAATTCTGTTGGAGCTGATGAGGGCTGACCTTTGGCTTTGGAATGGATTGGCAGCTTGGCTCGACCTGAAGCTTTAGAACGAATCCGTGAAGGAAGTGGAAATGATGTTACTTTAGGTACCTGACCTTCAGAAGATGGAACTGGAATTTCTGCTTCACTTGCAACTGCAGATTTATGAGTCTCCCCCTCAGAAGTAGCACTAGCCACTCCCGGCTTCTTGATTCGAATGTCCCATCTCTGCATGGAGATGACATCGATCTTCTTAAGGTGATGGATAACTGCACCTTTGGACATGTCAAATATAGCAGGATTAAACTGATTCAGGAATAATGAGATGATCCGGGCAAAGTTTGGAGAATTAATGCAAGCCTTGATATTTGAGAATAAGATTGAGGCCCAATCTCTCTGTTTTCCTGACACAATTCCAATCACCAACTGAAATATTTCTTCAGACACATGTCCTCGTGTGCCTGTCCTGCAGAAAAGAACCTTGGAAACAATGTCCACTAAAAGCTTGCCAGCATTGTTCATCTTGTGTCTCTTCACTGCAGCAAAATCTGAATCAAGACCACAGTACCTTGCTGTTCTCAACCAGTCAATTTCATTCAGCTCTGCTTCAGCTTCTATTTCAGACAGCTGCAAATACTTAGCAAGAGTCTTTGGAGAGACTTTGATTTTGATACCATTAACAAATGAAATCAACATCCTTCCTTCCTTAATAGGCTTCACATTTATAAAGAACTCTTCAACCTCATCAAACAGCACCCGGCAAGGATGCTCAAGAACGAAAGTAAGACCGGCGGCATCAAGCAAACAAAATAGGTTCTTGAAGTCATCGGATAAACTGGCGATACCTGAGCGAATGACCTCATTCCCGACGCCAATCTTTGGATGAGGAGTAGGAGCCATTAATGAGAGAGAGAGAGAGAATTGTCGAACGAGAATGATGAAGCACCGAGAACCACGGAAGCACCGACCTGTCGCCGCTCGAGAAGAAGTCGAAAGGTCGGGGAAGTCTCGGAAAAGGATTTCGTGAACATCAAGGTCTCGATTTCTTATATATATAATTTTGATTTGACGTTAAAGTGACATTTTGAAGAAAATTAGACGAATGAACAGCGCGTACCTGAAGTTTGGAGTTCTTTAAAATACTTATGTCTCGAGACATCGATTATGTCTCGAGAACTCAGGAAATTCAGCGCGGCATTTCCTTCCCTGATGTCTCGAGTGATAACCCATGTCTCGAGACATCTGCCTATCTCGAAATCTTCAGCTTGTCTCGAGAAATCCAGCCAGGTCCTGAGACATGACTTGTCAAAAACTTCCCGTTCGTCATGGTTTTGGTTGACTTGATCATTACTCCATGTTGAGCATTCCAAGTTCCGTCTTGAAGAAAGAGAACTTAGTCTCATCCAGTGGCTTCGTGAAAATGTTTGCAACTTGCTTATCCCTGGGAACATAACTCAGATTTATGTCACCCATCTCCACATGCTCCCGGATAAAGTGATATCGTAGCTCGATGTGCTTTGTCCGACTGTGAGAGACTGGATTATTTGCGATAGCAATTGCACTGGAAGAGTCGCAAAACATAGGAATGTCTTTGATCTTCATGTTGTAGTCTTGAAGTTGATTCTTTATCCATAGAAGTTGTGCGCAACAACTGCCAGCAGAAACGTATTCCGACTCGGCGGTTGATATTGCAACACAATTCTGCTTCTTGCTACTCCAGGAAATAAGTCTCCTTCCGAGGAATTGGCACGTCCCGGAAGTGCTTTTTCTGTCGTCTTTGCTACCTGCAAAGTCTGCATCTGAAAAACCAATTAGTTCGCTATCATTACTTCTTGGGTACCATAAGCCAAGATTTGGTGTGCCTTTAAGGTATCTCAAAATCCGCTTTGCGGCAGTATAGTGAGATTCCTTAGAGTTCACCTGATATCTAGCACATACACATGTAGAGAACATTATATCAGGTCTACTGGCAGTAAGGTAGAGCAAAGAGCCATGTATGCTTCTGTACTTGGTTTCATCAAAAGGTTTCCCTTTTTCATCCTTGTTCAGAGACGTAGCTGAGCTCATTGGAGTCCTCATAGAGGTTGCACTCTCCATTCCAAATTTCTTAATCAACTCCTTAGTGAACTTTGTCTGAGAAATGAAGATTCCATCTTCAGACTGTTTCACCTGAAGTCCTAAGAAATATTTCAGCTCACCCATACTGCTCATTTCAAATTTCCCTTGCATAAGTTTAGAAAACTTTTTGCAGAGGTTATTGTCCGTAGAGCCAAATATGATGTCATCGACATAGATTTGCACTAGGAAAATCTTGCCTTTTACTTCCCTAAGAAATAATGTTTTATCTATCTTTCCTCTTGTGAACTTGTTCTCAAGAAGAAAGTTAGATAGCGTCTCATACCAAGCTCGAGGAGCTTGTTTCAAACCATATCAAGCTTTTTGTAATAAATAAACATGATTGGGATGATCAGGATTAACAAAACCTGGGGGTTGTTCAACGTATACTTCCTCTTTAATGTCTCCGTTTAGGAAAGCGGATTTGACATCCATTTGATATACGGTGAAACCCTTGAAAGCAGCATAAGCAAGGAAGAGTCTGATCGCTTCGAGCCTTGCTACTGGAGCGTACGTCTAATCGAAGTCGATACCTTCCTCTTGTCTGTATCCTTTAGCTACAAGTCTGGCTTTGTTCTTTATGATTGTTCCTTCTTCATCCAGCTTGTTTCTATACACCCACTTTGTTCCAATGACATTTTTGTCTTTGGGTTTTGGAACAAGTGTCCATACCTTACAGCGTTTGAATTGATTTAATTCTTCTTCCATAGCAATTATCCAAGATGGATCTTCATTTGCCTCTTGGAATTTCTTTGGTTCGACCTGCGAAAGAAAACTCAAATGCATATTCTCATTAAAGGTACCTCGTCTTGTTCTTATTCCTTCATGAGGATCTCCTATGATCTGATCAACTGGATGATCCCTCATGTGTCGTAGCCCGAGGTTCCTTGCATGATTTGGACCGATAGGACTTTCTTCTACTGTTGGAGTATCTTCCTCCACTTGGATTGGCTCTTCATCCGGATGATCTTCTTCATAGGTAGTTATTGGGGGAATCTTGATGAAGTGTTGAGAATTTTCTTCAACTGGCTGATCCAAGCTTAAGTCCTGCAGCTTTGAACCTGTGTCTACAGAAGAAATGCTAGAGGAGCTGCCTTGTAGCATGCTCGTCTCATCAAATACAACATTAATAGATTCTTCTACCACTAGGGTTTTCTTATTAAAAACTCTATATGCCCTACTATGGCTACTATAACCTACAAAAGTACCTTCAAAGCTCTTTTCACTAAACTTAGTTTTGTAATGCTTTCCATTGTTTAGAATAAAGCATTTACTACCAAAGATTCGAAAATAAGAAATGGTCGGTTTCTTTCCCTTTAGAAGTTCATAAGGAGTCTTTTCATGGTTTTTGTTTATGAGTGCTCTGTTTTGCACATGTCATGCAGTATTGATAGCTTCAGCCCAGAAATATTCAGGTAGTGAAGAGTCACTCAACATGGTTCTACAAGCCTCAATAAGTGTTCTATTCTTTCTCTCAGCTACTCCATTTTGTTGTGGAGTTCGAGGAGAGGAAAACTCATGAAAGATACCAAGGCTTTCACAGAATTCTGTCATGGCTCCAGATTCAAATTCTGTACCATGGTCACTTCTGATTTTGACCACCGAACAGTTAAATTCATTCTGGACTTGCCTGACAAAGCTAGTAAAAGTGTCAAAGGTATCTGACTTGTGTTTCAGAAAGAATACCCAGACAAAACGAGAGTAATCATCTACAATAACTAATGTGTAAGACTTTCCTCCTAAACTCCTAATTTGCAAAGGACCAAACAAATCCATATGGAGCAGGTATAAACACCTGGTTGAATCTTTGCCAATAATGCTCTTAAAGGTAGCTCTAGTTTGCTTGCCTTTTACACATGCATGACAAGGTCTATCTTTAACGCACTTAACATCTGGTGCATCGCGCACTAAGTTTTGAGAAAACAATTTATTAATAGTTTTGAGATTTATATGTGCTAATCTCTTATGCCATTGGTCAACAAGAGATGCACTATCTTTAGCTAAAAGACACACAGGTGTAGAAGATGATATACAAAGAAAATTTAAACAAAATATGTTTCTACAGCGAATGCCTGATAAAATCGTTTCATGATTTTCAGTCGACTTTATCAAACACTTATCTTTATGAAAATCAACAATGTATCCTTTATCACAAAGTTGACTTATGCTTATCAGATTATGTTGTAATCCTTCCACATAAGCTACATCGGAAAACGATACATTACCATTAGAAATCATACCATAGCCTTTAGTTATTCCTCTGTCTGAACCGCCAAAAATAACTTTTGGACCGTTCGCAACTGGAATGTAGTTTAGCAAAAGGCTTCTTGTCCCGGTCATATGCCGAGAGCATCCACTGTCCAAGTACCAGATAGGATTTTTATTGGCCTTTGGACATATCTGCAAAAATAGATTATTTTGCCTTAGGAGCCCAAACAGATTTGGGTCCTTGGTCCCTTATCAGTTGAGCACCACGATGAATGTTAACATTGCGAGTGGTCTGCCTTGCAACGTTCACTTGTGGTCTCCTAGTATACGTTGTGTTGAACCAACAATCAACGGCAAAGTGACCAATTTTGCCGCAGCACCAACAGTCGAATCTGTTGTACCTTCTTTTTACACTCTCCTGCTTAACTTTTTGAACGTTAGCTCTTGCAGGAGCAGTCCTTCTAGATGAGGATGCCTCATGGGGGCAGCACATACAAGGTGGTACTGTCTTCTTCGGCTTTGGTGCAACAGCCTTCACTTTTGGTGCTTTCTTAGCACTCGGACCATGAACAAATGGACCGTACCCTTTCCGATTAATCTCTTGATAGGGTGCTTGAAAAGCACTATCACCAAAGTTTCGGGGAGGAGCCCATTCCTTATGATCATTCACAGGCGCAAAAGGAATTGGTCGTGTGAAATGACCATAGGAACTCTCCATATCATAAGCATTCGTAGGGAATATAACTCTCTTGAATGCTACAGGCTCTTGATGAGCTTTCCCTTTTTCTTTGGTGGTGGCTTTCTTAGCAACCAAACCATTCTTCTTAGCAATTGTGTTTTTAGAAGAATTGCTAGTACTAGCTTCATGCCCTATACCGCTTCCTTTTGCCTTAGTGGTAAAAGTACCAATAATTGGCAGAACAGTTTTAGGTTGAGAGAATGCTTCAACCAACTTCTTCTCAGCCGCAAGCTGTTCCTCCAAGACTTTTATCGAATGATCTCTCAGGGCAAGAGTCTCTTCCGAGCTTTTGATCTTGTCTTTCAAGGCTTGGACTTCCTCTTTGAGAGAATAAAGTTCTTCAACTTCTTTTCTCAAGTTAGATTCCACCTCCTTGAGAGCCATGATCTCCTTACCTTGAGTTTTGACGACCTTTCGACACTTGTCAAAGCCTTTGAGCATTTTGGTGTATTGAGACATAAGCTCAGATTCATCGTCTGAGGGGTTATCCTTTTGTTCAGCCGAAGCATAATCAGAATCAGATAGGATAGTGTGATCATTTACCTTTCCGGTGTACGGGGGCGCTTCTTCATCATCAGACATGGCCATCAGGCCGAAGTAATCTTCTTCTTCATCACTCGACTCATCGGAGTCACTGTCGCTCAGAGTTTTGGCTTTCTTAGCGACGAAACCTCTATCTGATTTCTTCTTTACGTGGATGGATTTCTTGTCTTCTTTTCTTCCACCTTCTTTCTTCTTGTAGGGACACTCAGCAATTATGTGCCCTGGCTTATTACAACAGTAGCAAATAATTTCAGAAGAAGAATGTTTGTTCTGTTTGGATTTATACCTGTCATTATTGCTTGAGCCCTTCCTGTGATAGTCACCATCACGACGAGAATGTTTATTATCCGAGGAAGACGGCTTGTTGTTCATGTGCCTTCGTTTGTTCAGCAGTTTCTGAAACTGACGGGAAATCAAAGAGAACTCCCCATCAGACAGTTCGGAACAGGAGGAGCTGGCTTCCGATTCTTCTTCATTATCAGATTCCTTTTCTCTGATCGGTATCATGGCTTTGCTCTTCTTTAAACTCTCTGCCTTCAAGGCTAAGGTTCTTTCTTTGCTTGAAGCTCGATTTACATCCTCTTCAGACTTTCGGATGTTCATTTGCAGTTCATGAGACAACAGCTTTCCGAACAGATTCTGAGGTTCTAGACTGGGCAATTTTCCAAACTCTCTAATAGCAACAATCTTGCTATCCCAGTCTTTCGTTAGGGAACACAAGAATTTGTCATTTAGTTCACCATTTGTGAACTCCCTGTCGTAGTTCCTCAGACCATTGACTATCTTGAAGAATCTTTCGTACGCATCAGCAATGCACTCCTTCTTATTCTGCTTAAATGCCTCGTACTCTTGATTAAGTAGAGACCTTCTATCTTCTCTTACCTCGTCAGTACCTTCCATTAGAACAATTAAGGATGTCCACATCTCTTTGGCTGATTTGCAGTGGATTAAGTTTTGCAACATGGAATCGTCCACTGCACTAGCAATTATGTTCTTAGCCTTCTTGTCAAGAGCAACAAGAGCTATCTCATCCTTATTCAAATCCATCATTTTCTTAGGTATCTGAACAGTAGGATTTGTTGACGAAACGGTCATGGGCATATGGGGACCTTCTTCCACGACTTGGAAGATTCTGGGATCTGCAGCTTCCATATAAAAACGGACTCTTTCCTTCCACATAGGAAAGTTGGCCTTAGTGCAGATGGGCAGTTTCAGAGAGGATTCCTTGACTCTATCCATGGCTTGCTAGCAACTAGAAGGATGGACCCTGTTCAAGGTGTTAACCTAGCAACGAACAGCGACCCTCTGATACCAATTGAAGTATCTAGTTGCTTACCTAAATCACCTAGAGGGGGGTGAATAGGTGATCTCTACGTCTTTTGCGGAATTAAGAATTAAACGTAAATCACAGCACACAAAATAAATCACAGCCACAGATAACACCAGGAATTTATAGTGGTTCCCCGTACTTGGGTACTCCACTGCCGGCCTCGCCAATCTAGCACCACAGCTAGACTTGACTACTCACTAAATCTCGGATCAGAATGATCCTACAAACTCGGAGTCAAACTCCTACAATCTCAGAGAGAACCTCTCTTACAACTCGGAGAAAAACTTCTCCTACAACTCGGAGAACAACCTCTCCTACAGCTCGGAGATAACAACTCCTACAATAGATGATAAAAGGTTTTGAACAATACGATACCAGATCTGAATAACAGAGGCGTTTTCTTCCTTCTTCTTGAATGGCTTTTGAGAACGATGAGGAAGAACAACGATCCTTCAAATCTGTCTTTAGCAATCTGAAATGATCCAATAGAGGTTGTAGAATCAGAACACGGATCGATCAAATCCTTCTTTGATAGAAATCAGCAATGCAAATGAGTAGATCGATCTTCAATCGTAGGCGACAGCGAGGCGGCGCTTTTCTCGTTCTTTTAGATCAGGAAAGAAAATTAGGGTTTGAGAACGATTCGAAAACTTGTTGGAAATAACCCAAGAGCGATCCTATATATAGAGGGCAATGATTAAGGGTTAAATCGACCTTAAACGCACTCAATATAGCCGTTAGGATCGGGAAGGAGCGTTTACGAACCGTCAAGAACAGAGGAAACAAATTAGAAAATAACGGACAGAATTCTCGAGACATAAGGGATCTCTCGAGAACTAACGGATCTCTCGAGATATGAAACAAAGAGAGCAAGAAAGGGATGTCTCGAGAACTCGAAGATCTCTCGAGACATTACAAAGATTTCGGTCTTAAGGACTCTCGAGACAAGCTTGATCTCTCGAGTCATCAAGAACAGAAATACCGAGATCAACAGAACTTGCTTCTCGAGACATTAAACGACTCTCGAGACATGCTTGATCTCTCGAGACATATCCTTAGAAAAATTTATATTCATTTACTCCTTTTCTTCTCTTGAACATTTGCTGCAACCGCACTCCAAAGTCTTCAATAGTCTTGAAAATGAAGTGTACCCCAATAGAGAGATCACACATGAGTCATCACCATGTTTCATATAATGAGGAATTACATTGTATGAAACTGTGTTTGCAGACCCATTGTGACCTGACATTGATTTACACTTAGCAATGATAATCTGCAAGACAATACTAGAAAAGCATATCAAATACAAAAGCAATTCAATCTTAGTTTAAGGGTGACTTCTCACAAATCAAGGTAATTGTGAATATAATTTCCAACAAGTTTCTCTTTTATCTGCAGTTTCAGGTATAACAGCATCTGGCTCCCCGTGAGCTTCAGCTTCCTCTTCAGCTTCATTCTCTGCTCTACTTGCCTCCCCTTACAATAGATCTACTTGTTGTGCAGCTTCTCTTGCTATAATCAGTACATTTGATATCTGCTCTTCAGTATGTAGCTCTGGTACTACTTCATTCCCAATGGTCTTGAGTAGAGCTAAACTGTCAGATTTTGAAGAATGAGAGGTTTTGTGAGAGGGAGTTTTGTGGTTGGAGAGCTGCTCTTCATCTAACTTCTCCCCCTTCTTGACCTTCTTAGCCAAGGAGGTTAAGAAAGATCTGGTGACTTTAGAGGAAGAGATAGAGGTCTTCAGGCTTTGCACAGAGGCACTGACCCCATCTATTTAGGTCTGCATGTGTAAGATGGAGGAATGAATCTTGGAGCAGTGCCCATCCAGCATTGCTTGGAATCTTTGGGCTGTGGATTGGATGCACTGAGTGATGAGGTTTTCAGTGGATGGAGATGGTTCAAAATGTGGTGGTTGAGGAGGAGAATGTGATGAAGGTGGAGAGGGGACTGTATCATTGTGATGAGATATATTTGATGGAGGAGGAGGAGGAATAAAGGAGGGTTGAGCAGGTGACTGAGTTGGTATTTGTGAAGGTGTGGATGATGATGGCACAAAAGAGATGTCTGTATGAGTAGGAAGAGGAGGAGGTGAAGATGGATGAGCAGGGGATATAGGAGGAGATGGAGTCCTTTCAGGAATGGAACCAGGCTTGGGAATTTGCCTGGTCCATTTAGAGAAGAGGGCTATTGACATCCTTTTTCCTGGAGGGATAGGGATTCCTTTTGACCTACATAGGTCAGGGAAGGAGTGGAAGAGTACTTGACTCATGATTCTCATATAGGCATTCTCTTTGTGAGAGTATTTGTAGCTTATCATTTTGAGTAGGAGGCTGGCCCAGTCTACCTTCTTCTTCAGCACAAGGGCCCCCATGATGTTCAGTTGTTGTTTGGATACTGCATCATGGGCAGAGATCTTGCATAGTAGAATTTTCCCTACTATATCTGGCAGTAATCTATATTCATCAGAAAAGTCAATTTTCTTCAGGTGGATTGGTCTATCTTTTGAAAACTTCATGGTGATTAACAGATTCTTGATTTCATCAGGAGTGAGTTCCACAGGTTCATCACCTGATAAGGGAATGATGAAGGAGACTTGTTTAGTTGCTCTTTAGAAACTGATTTTCTTTCCCTATTTGAGTTGAACAAAGATAACATTGGAATGTACCTGATGGAAGATCAAAGGTGGTCCTAATGTGTTCTGCAGAGATTGAGATAGGTGTCTCATAAATTGTTCCTTGGATTTCTCCTTGTTCAGATATCTGAACATGAGTCATGAGCTCTGTGAGTTCTGTCTCCAGGAGCTTGCATCTTGTGGAGATGAGCTTGTCTAATCCAGCTTCAGTAAACAGAGTTATGATGCTCTTGTAATTTTCTACGGCGGCTTAGAAAGATTCGAGGTCAATGTCAAAGCCTGAGTTGGTCTTAGGAGCCATTTTAGGTCAGTGAGAGAGATGAAGAAATGGTTGGACTGAGGAACAAGAAGGATGAAAGATGCAGATGTCGTGAAGGTTTCTTAACTGAAGAGTCTATTTAAGTCAGGTGAAACGTCGAAATGAGACACAATTCGAGGCATATTCGGTACTACAGTGGATGTGACCGAAAATATTTTAGTATTGTCATTCTTGTTCATGAAGTCGACGTTACGTTGAGTGGAATTCGACGTAAGCGTTGGTATAGTCTGAGGTAAGATGTTAGGGTTTCATATCGATGTATACGTCGATTGGAGTCGACGCATGCGTCGATTTAAGTTATTATTGATAGTTATCGACGGTGCGTTGATTATAAAATCTACATGATTTTTATTTTCCTGAAATTTTTTTGTGTTTTCCCTTGAGAGATTATTTCTTCCTGCTCTTAATGTTTTCTAAGACAGTCTTGGACTAATTTTTATAGTCAATTAGATTGATTGTACCAACATTGTTTGGCAATGTGGCCAGTTTTATTGTAGATATAACATCTGACTATCTTTAGATTATTGGATTTTGAGTTTAGAGAGGGATAGTGGTGTTGATTAGGATAAAAGTTATGATCAGGATAGTAATTTTGATTATGAAAAGACTTTTGATTAGGATAGAAGTTTTGGTCAGGATAGAAGTTTTGGTCAGGATGAAAGGCTCCTGAATGGGGGTTAAGATGGAAGGTTTTTGGAGGATGGAAGTGTTCTGTCTTTATGTTGCTCTGAGTTTGTATACGTCGATATCTATTCGATGTATGTTGAGAGTTGCGTCGATATATATTCGACGCTTTCTCTAGATTGCGTTGAACTGGAATCGATGCATGGAAGAAGTTGCGTCGATTTGAAGTCGACGTACTTTTATTCAAGCGTCGAATTGAGGTCGAAGCATCTGAGAGATTGCGTCGAGTAGAATTCGACGCACTATCATTCATGCGTCGATATGAAGTCGACGCAATTGTGTTTTCACAAATTTTATTTTTCCCTTTTTCTGATTTTATTTAGTACTATGGCACCAGACTTGACATCAATAATATGGCAAAGTAGTGAGGTGAAATTTACCTCATACTTACCACTGTCACATATCTGACTTATACTTATCAGATTGTGCTTCAGTCCTTTGACTACTGCCACATTCTTGAAGGTAACCTTTCCTTCTTTAAAATCTCCAAAGCCCCTGGTTTGCCCACAGCTAGAGTCTCCAAAAGTCACTGGTGGTCCATATCTATCCTCAAAATTGGTCAACAGATTTTTGTACCCTGTCATGTGCATGGAGCATCCACTGTCCAAGTACCACACCAGCCTGGAGATGTGATACATCTGCACATAAGATTTTAAACATTAGTTTGGACCCTGCTGAGCTGGGGTCCCTTCCTCCCAACAGTGAAAGATTTAATGAAAGAATAAGTGGGTTTTTCAGAATATCCTTCCTCCTTTAGGGGTATTGGCTTATCATACCAATTTTCTTTGGTAATGTCGCAGAAATAGCGTTCATAATAAAAGGACATGGAGTAAGAGGACCGTTTGGAAGAGGAGAAATTTCTGTCAGATTGGTTGCGTCGATATGAATTTGACGTAGCCTTAAGGTTGCGTCGAGTAGAAGTCGATGCTTCCTTCATTCTGCGTTCACTTTTAGTCGAAGAATGGGAGAAGTTGCGTCGGGTAGAAGTCGACGCACTTTGGTGTAAGCATCGAAATCGACGCACGTTGATAAGAATTCGAAGCATGTTTATTTCTTTTCTGAGGATATTTACCTAGGATTCCTTCATATGTAATTGGATTATTTTTATTAAAGACAGTGGTTGTTTCTGGATTTTCATGTGACCTCTCTCCTGTTTGATGATTCTCCCTAGTGAAGTGAATAGGATGTTTCCAGACAGATTTGCTGGATGATTGAGGTTTGGGTTCTTCATTAGTGTTAAACTTTAGTTGTCTAAATCTATTAGTGAGATTCTCAGAAATATTCTTGTGCTTCTGACTTCTCCCATTTAGAGAGTCTTCAAAGGCTTTTGTCTTTGCTAGCTCATTTCTTAGTGTTAGATTTTCTGTATAGATTTTATCTAGTTCCTCCTCTGAGAGTCCTAGACTGAGCTCATGGTTTTTATATTGTGTATTCATTTGTTTGAGATTGTTTAATTCATTTCTTAGTTTTTTTATTTCTCTTTCAGATTTGATTAAATCTAAACAGAATTCTTTGAAATTGTTTTTGAAATTAGTGGAAGAAAAATCTATATCATCAAATATATTTACCATAGATGTATCCTCGGGCTTCTCAGTGGCCATCAAACAGGTTTCCTCTAGCTTGGCCTCTTCCTGATCATTGTCAGATGAGGTACTTTCTTCAGATTCTGAATCACTCCATGATTGAGCAATGAAACCTTTCTCTTTCTTCTTCTTCTTCTTTAGATCTGTTCTTTTCAGATCTTTCTTTTTGCTGATCTCTTTAGAACATTCAAGTGTAATGTGTCCAGGTTTCCTGCAAGAGTAACATATAATCTCTTTAGTAGGTGTTTTATTATACCTGGTTTTGAGTCTCTTCCTCTGGATCCTTCTGTTTTGATCCACTTCTTGAACCTTCTGACCAGTAGACTGATCAGCTCCTCATCACTTGTAGAGGGTTCACCTTCAACAGCCTTCAATGCAATACTCTTTTCTTTTGAGAGTGAAGGAGCCTTTTCTTTCTCTTCTTTCTCAGCTCTTGTTTTCAACAGTTGTTCATAAGATTTTAGTTTACCCAATAGGACATCTGTTGAGATTTCTCTTTGACTTCTGGAGTCTTTAATTGGCCAGATTCTTGAATCCCAAGAGCTAGGGAAGCAAGTAGCTATTTGTCATTTATCTCAGTAAGAGATATGTCCTTCTCAAGTGTTCTCAACTCATTTACTATGAGGCTGAATCTGGCATACATGTCAGCAACACTTTCACTTTCTTTCTTCTGGAAGTTTTCATATTGAGAGATGAGTAGTGCCTTTCTATCCTTTTTCTCATCAGCACTTCCCTCTACCATTTTGGTGAGAGCTTCCCATACTTCCTTAGCTGACTCACATTCAGCAATCTCTTGGAAGATTTCATCTGAGAGGGTTGAGACTAAGATATTCATATCCTTGGCATCACATGCTTGAGCTTTCTTTTCTTCATCTGTCCATTCAGCCTTTGGAGCAAGTGTTTGTGTGACCTTTACACTTGAGTCCTTCTTGTATGGTTTGGGAGGACCTGTCATAATAACATCAAATAATTCTCCATCAATAGAGTTTAAATAAATTTTAATTCTTGTTTTCCAAAGTGTAAACTTTTCAAGATTGCAAATTGGTGGTCTGGTGGAAGCATAATCTTTAATTTGTGCCATGTGAGAAATATTTTTAGAAATATATATATAAGAAAAAAAGAGGTAGGATCTTTTTGATCAAGGAGTTAACCTTCTTAGATCAACCTAGCTCTGATACCAATTGAAAGTGCACAGTTAACCTCACTAGAATTCTCTAGAGGGGGGGGGGGGGGGGGGGTGAATAGAGATTTAAAAATACTTTGTGCTATTATATATATATATATGTGTGTAATAATCACAGATTTAGGCTTCCCACACACCAACAAGAATTAAGCAAGTAAAGAAGAAAAATGACAACAAGAAAATCACAGCACAACACAAGGAAATATAGTGGTTCCCCAAACATTGGGTAGTCCACTCTTCTACCCCCTTGGTAGGAATTCACTAACTTGCACTGAGTCTTTTGATAAGGAGACTCTTAGAACCAGACTGAGTCTTTTGATAAGGAGACTCTTAGAACCAAACAGAGTCTTTTGATAAGGAGACTCTTAGAACCACTACAACTGAATTTTTTTGAAGAGAGATTCTAAAAACTCTTTTACACAGTTTAAAAGTGAAATAAGAAAGAGAAGAAGAAGTAGAACAAGTAGAAGAATAGAAGACAATATATATAAGAAGGAATCTTCTTCCTAGCAAGAAGATTAGAAGCACAAGTATAGTGAATATGATCTCTCTTCTATAGTTGTTGAAACCAGAAACTGGTCTCTTGTGGAGCTCGGGGCCCTCAACAGGTTGAGGGGCGACTAGCACTTACTTGTCTCTTGGGGAGAGCAAGTCGGGGTTCCTGAACTCAACACAGAACCTTAAACTCAGCAGGGAGGTCCCACCGCACACCCGGAAGATCTTTAGATTACTTCCCCTCCTAAGCCAAAGCTGAGGCCCGGGCACCTTGGGAGAGCTCAGGGGAGTCTCGGCAAGGATAACCAGAGGAGAGAGAAGCTTCCAACCGGAACCCCCTCCAAAGGTGCCCTTTGGGTCTTATTTATAGTTTTTTCTGAACTGGTCTGTGAATAGCGGAACTCCGCCTTTTGAACTTACTATACGCACCCCAATTTGGCTTGCCAATAGCCAAAATCCGCTGTTTAAAGGGGCTATATGCAGACCTCCAGGGGCAAGAGGGTAATTCTAGCTTCTAACCCTCCCTAAAAAAAGGGGGGTGGGGGTCTGCGGAACTACTCGAGTTTCTGGGTCTCGCTCGCCTTAAGCGAGGACACCTGCCCTCTCTGCGACCTCGCGGGTCTCGCAGAACCTGTGGGACGCGTCACGCTTCCCGCCAGGGATCCGGGCGAGACCGATGTTGGTACTCTGGTCTCGCCTCCTTATAGCTGCTGAGAACATATAAGTGGCAATCTCGCCTATGCTTCCTGGAAGACTGGCTTTGCGAGTTCCAATGGGAGGAGCCGGGCGAACCCCGGGTTGTACACAATCCCCGCTCTTTGCGAGTTTAACCTGAGCTCGCAAAGAATCATCCAACCCTAGGGTGTTCGCCTGGCGAAAGCTGTCTTGTCAGGAATCTTTCTGTGGGTCCCATCGCCTGGCTATAAATACCACCCGAGCTAAAGTGTCTTCATTGTTCTTCTCCTCCCCATCCTTCTCTTTACTGTAGCTGTCCTCCGATGCCTCTCTCCAAGGAAATGGAAGCTCGCCTGAAGGCCTCCAAGGCACAGGAGATGGCGATGATGACGAAGCCACCTGCGTGGATGAATCGCTCGTCTCCCTCTCCTATGCCGAAACTGAAAAAAGCAAAAGCCGCTCGCCGATTGGGAGAAGATACTGTCGACATCGAGTCCTCGGCCAGCGAGAAATCCATCGAGAAGGTAGGGATTTACTCTTCATGCGAGGTCCTTCGACTGCTACTTCTAAACTTCGCCTCTGCAGGTCAGCGAGACTGTCAAGGACATTGGCGGGCCCTCGAACGAACCTCCCACTACCCCTCGGGTAAATGCGAATACTACTGGCGAGAATCCTCCTGGTACATTATTTGGTCTCGCCTCTTTTATTGGAATTATATTATTCGATGGCGCCTCCTTTCTCATCTTATCTTTTACTTTTTGATTGCAGCCTCGCCCCCAGCGAGTCCGGGGGAACAGGGTCAGCGAACTCCTTCCCCCAGACGCCGGGATGTGACAATCCCGGCACCAACCTTTGACCTTCTCGCCAATCGAGACTCAGGCGGCTCGCACCCGCCGAATGTTCCTCTTGGTGATGCAGCGAGATATCCCCTTGGAAAGGGAAAAACTCATCGGCCTTACTACGACACTTCTTTCGATTCCCCACCCGGTTCTTCTCGCCGTCCCAGAGGTAGACTTTCTCGCCTTTCCGCTTTTTACTCTAACTTATCTTTCATAACCTCGCGTACGACCTTCCTTTGCTAGACGGCGAGATTCAGCTTACCGACTCCGAATTCGGGGACGACGAGGTGTCCCCTTTTCCCGAGCGGGTAGAAGATTTCCTGGGCGATGCGCGAGAACCCGAGGTGATGAGACGGCGGACTGCGGAACTATTCCAAAAGCAAAACCAGATGTTGCAGGACCTCAACATCCAGGCGAGAGTGGATAGGCTGGCTGCGGAGGAAAGACACGCGTCCCTGATGGACGAATGCGACAAACTCCGTGCGGCGATACCCCACGACCCTGATGAATGCGAGGCCTCTCAGGAGACGCTCATAGCGAGGATCAGGGATCACGCCCAATTGATCGACCGCGACGCCCGCGCTGCTGCTGAATTCCACAATTCCCGGAGGCCGCCGAGGAGGGGGCCGCGAGGTGGTGGTAGATGGCAGTGGCTGCCCTACTGACCCCGCGATTTTGGGTTCCCTCTTTCATGAACAATTCGCTTCTGTTTTTATTGCAACAATCTCGCTAGGCTATGGTCTTTATTGATTCTCGATCGCCACGAGCATCAGACAACTTATTAACTATGTTATCGCTCGCGGCTTTTATAATGCCGCTTTTCCTTTACCTTGTTCCCGCATGCCTGTGATATTTCCGCTCGCAAATCATTTTATTCTAGCTAATCCTGCAGATTGATCTCGCTCGCCAACGATTGGCAAAGTAATTTTGTTTGGTGTGTCCCAGTGATGTGACGTTTTGTCTGACAGCATCCCGGCGCTTGGGCTTCTTCCCGCCATTTTCATTTTTCTATAAATAGCCTCCCCATTAATATCATTTACCTACCGCCTTCCTCTTCTCCTAGTTGCAGAGCTCTCGTCAGCTTTGTTCTCGCCTCCTTCTACACTTGTTCTCGCAGGTACACGCGATGGTGAAGACCTCAAAAGAGCTTCCTGAGGCGGAAGGCCGGCTGAAGTGTGCTTGGGCTTACTGCGAGCACGACTTCTTCCACTGCAATATGAGCGAGGAAGAGTATCTCTCCTCCATCGCCGACTACATTCCTACTGGGTTCACCGCCCGCCGGCCCGAGAAGGGGGAGGTGATTAACACCCTTCGGCCCGATGAGATCGCCATCCCGATCTCGCACTTCGCCGTGGGCCTGCGACTCCCCCTCTGGCCCGAGGTTCGCCAGGTACACCTCCTTCTCTCCTTCATCACTCTTGCGAGATTGATCTCGCTTGCTTCAATTTTCTTTACGTGGCTTTTTAGGTGCTTCGGCACTACGGAGTTGTTCTCGGCCAGCTCACCCCTAACGCGATGGCGGTGATCACGGGGTTCGCCTGCTTCATGCGCGAGGAGCGAATCGAGTTCAGCCTTCCTGTTTTCCGAAAGCTGTTCTCGTTTCGCGCCTACTCCGAGGGCATGGTCTACTTTGTGGGGTCGGGCTGCAAGGTCATCGAGACCGTCAACAAGGCCCACTTCTGGGCCCAGAAGTTCCTCCTGGTAAAGGGGAATTTCGGCAACATCCCGATCTCGCCCATCCAGTATAACGACACCGTCTACCGGCCTCCGCCTCTAGGCGGCCACGATGCCGACCTCTTCCAATTCTTCCAGAAGAAGAACTTCGAGGTGGTCCATCTCCGTCGCAACGTCGACAAACTTTCACCGGTTCTTCCCGGGGAAGGTAATGATCTCGCCCCCTTTTTTGCTTTAATTATGATTTTCGCCATTCTTTCTAACACGACTCTTAACAGGTGAGCGAGACACCCCCTCCACCCACCTTATGCGAGCAACATTAAACCCTCCGCCGATCTTGCTCTCGCAACCATGGGAGCGGCGGCCTGCTGAGAAGGTACCCCCCCAACTGCTATCACCTCTAAGAAGAGGTCGGGGGCTTCAGGCATCCAGCCTTCCCGCCAGCCTACTTCGAAGAGGTCCAAGACAAACGAGAGCCTGCGCGCCTCCGTAAAGGGAAAGCGTCCGGCCGAGCCCTCGGGTCCTGGGATCGACGATTCCTCACTCCTCGAGGATCTGGAGGTCGAGCAAGCCGAGGCCATCGCTAGGACCTCGGCACCGCCAATTCCGTCGAATCATCTGCATTTCGGCCTTGGCATGCGAGCCCGAGATGAAACCGGCGAGCGCCTGGTGCGCTGGAATGAAGAGGTCAACCGGATCGACGTCACCTCCCTCCTTCCCACTTGGGTAGAGGAGGGTGCAGCGACTTCCCACGCCTTCAATTTCTCCTTCGTCATGTATGGCCGCGAGGACGCCGCGGCCTACAAGGATGCAACCGCACGGGGTCTCGCCTACGAGAGCTCGAGATCTCAATTGCGGGCAATGGAACTTGCCCATATGACGAGCAGGAAATGTATGGAGCTGGAGCGCGAATGCGCGGGACTGGCCGAGTCCCTCAGGGTTTCCGAGGTGAAGGTCGACGAGCTAAAGGAAAAGTTGGCCACCGCCGAGACCGGAGTGGTGAGTCGTTCGTTCTATAATGTTATCCCCGACTTCCTAACTTCTTCTCATACTAAGTTCGTCTACAGGATGCCGAGATGGTTAGGCTCTCGGACGCTCGGGTCCTGAGCTTGGAGGGCGAGGTCGCCGCGTTGAAGGCACTCAACTGTGAGCTTGCTCGGGCTGCCGTTCCCCCTTCTCCTCGCCGGTTAAAGGAAGAGAAGCGAGATCGCGACGAAGCGCTCCGGGTAGAGTCCACGAATGCGGCACGCTTCATCTTCCAGGCCATGAAAGGTGCTGGGTTGCTGGTTGCCGAGGTCGAGAGCGTGACGGTCGAGGATATCGTCCCGGAGCTCTTCAGGCCGCTCCCGCCGGTGAAGGATGGCGACGACGACGGGGGGTTCTTTGGCGAGGCCTAGAAGGCTATCTTTATTTTATTTTTTGATATATAAACTTTTTCGGGGTTGGCGAGTTCGCCGCCCATTGTAACTAAAACTTCTTCTTTGGAAAGGGATTTTTGCGCAATGCTTTCTTACTTCGATACGCATTCTCTCTGTTTTTATTTTTTTACATCAGTTGATGCATGTGTCGGGGAATCCGTTTATTTTATAAGCGCCGAGGACTTTCCTTCTCGTCCAACGAAAACCTCCTTAAGCTTCAGTCTATACGTCTTGGGGATGAAAGTCCCCGTTCTCGCTCTAGTCTCGTGCTGAGGACTTTCCTCCTTGCTAGGACGAGAAGTCGCCCTCGCTTTTGAAATATTTTAGTCCAAATACATTTTTCTCGTTATTTATGCCGAGGATCCCCCCTCTCATCTAGCGAGAAGTCGTCCCCTTATTTTCGGAATATTTTAGAGACCCAACACTTTATCTTGTTATTTCGCGCGAGGACCATCCTTCTCGCCCAGCGAGAGGTCGCCCTCTCCTTTTCCGAAATATTTTAGAGACCCAACACTTTCTTTTCATTATCTCGTGCCGAGGACCTTCTTTCTTAAGATCCAACATCTTCCATCCCGTCAGCCTCTCCGCGAGATCAACCGGCCCTACCAGCTAATGAGAGCCTGGCAGCGGGATCGTCCGGGGCAATCCAGCACAAAGAGTCTGTCACCTCGCCAGCCTCTCCGCGAGATCAACCGGCCCTACCAGCTAATGAGAGACTGGCAGCGGGATCGTCCGGGGCAATCCAGCACAAAGAGTCTGTCACCTCGCCAGCCTCTCCGCGAGATCAACCGGCCCTACCAGCTAATGAGAGCCTGGCAGCGGGATCGTCCGGGGCAATCCAGCACAAAGAGTCTGTCACCACGCCAGCCTCTCCGCGAGATCAACTGGCCCTACCCGCTAATGAGAGCCTGGCAGCGGGATCGTCCGGGGCAATCCAGCACAAAGAGTCTGTCACCTCGCCAGTCTCTCCGCGAGATCAACCGGCCCTACCAGCTAATGAGAGCCTGGCAGCGGGATCGTCCGGGGCAATCCAGCATAAAGAGTCTGTCACCTCGCCAGCCTCTCCGCGAGATCAACCGGCCCTACCAGCTAATGAGAGCCTAGCAGCGGGATCGTCCGGGGCAATCCAGCACAAAGAGTCTGTCACCTCGCCAGCCTCTCTGCGAGATCAACCGGCCCTACCAGCTAATGAGAGCCTGGCAGCGGGATCGTCCGGGGCAATCTAGCACAAAGAGTCTGTCACCTTGCCAGCCTCTCCGCGAGATCAACCGGCCCTACCAGCTAATGAGAGCCTGGCAGTGGGATCGTCCGGGGCAATCCGGCATAAAGAGTCTGTCACCTCGCCAGCCTCTCCGCGAGATCAACCGGCCCTACCAGCTAATGAGAGCCTAGCAGCGGGATCGTCCGGGGCAATCCAGCACAAAGAGTCTGTCACCTCGCCAGCCTCTCCGCGAGATCAACCAGCCCTACCAGCTAATGAGAGCCTAGCAGCGGGATCGTCCGGGGCAATCCAGCACAAAGAGTCTATCACCTCGCCAACCTCTCCGCGAGATCAACCGGCCCTACCAGCTAATGAGAGCCTGGCAGCGGGATCGTCCGGGGCAGTCCAGCGTCATTACTTGTTGCTTGGAACTCATGATTAGTATAAAAACAACGCCAATACATAGGAATCAATATATTCAAGAACTTCATGGATAGAAACGTTTCAAGTCATCCCCACTCCTGGCTCGGCCGAGAGGCTCCCCTTCCACATCCCGGAGGTGGTAGCCTCCCGACTTCAGCACTTCACTCACAATATATGGGCCCTCCCAGTTAGGATTGAGCTTACCCACCGCGGCTCCCCTTCCGGCCGCATCAACCTTTTTTAGTACCAAGTCCCCTTTCTGGAAATGCTTTACTCGTATATGCTTGTCAAAGTATTTGGCCATCCGCCTTTTTACTTCCTCCTGCCTGATGGTGGCCAAGTCTCGGAGTTCCTCCACTAGGTCCAAGGACAACCGTTGGCCTTCCTCGTTGTTTGCCATCCATTCTTCATCCCCTCCTCCTGCGGTGGCCACTCTAGGCGACTTGACTTCAAACTCCACCGGGATGACAGCCTCGGATCCGTGGGATAGTTTGAATGGGGTCTCTCCGGTGGCCGTGTTCGGGGTGGTCCTCAGGGCCCAGAGGACCGAGGGTAGTTGCTCCACCCAACTCCCTCTGAGGTTCTCGATCTTTTTCTTGAGGAGGTTCACCACAATTTTGTTCGCCGCCTCTACTTGCCCGTTACTCCTTGGGTGGTGGACCGACGCGAACCTGAGATCTATGCCAAGCTGAGTACAAAAACTGATGAACTCCTCGCTGGCGAATTGCGGCCCGTTATCTGTGACAATGGCTAGAGGAAGCCCGTGCCTGCAAATTATCTCACCCCAAACAAAGTTCCTTACCACTTGTGAGGTTACCTTGGCTAGCGCCTTCGCTTCGATCCACTTGGAAAAGTAGTCGATCATCACTAGCAAAAATCTCCTTTGACCGCTCGCCTGGGGGAAAGGTCCCACCAGGTCTAATCCCCAGACTGCAAATGGCCAAGGGGCCGTGATCGTTCTTAGCCTTTGAGTTGGGAGGAGTTGGAGAGGAGCGTAGAGTTGGCACTTAGAGCACCTCCTGGAGAATTCGGCCGCATCCTTGCTGAGGGTGGGCCAGAAATAACCTTGCCTCAGAACCCTTCTTTCCAGGGTTCTGCTTCCCGAGTGGCTGCCGCATTCTCCCGAATGGATCTCCTCCAAGACCCTTGGGGCCTCCTCCTCCGAGACACAATGGGCCAGGAGCCCCGAGAGGGTCTTTCTATACAACACCCCTGCATGTAAGGAGTAGTAAGCCGATTTATACCTGAATCGCCTCCTGTCGACTTCTCCCTCGGGGAATCTCCCTGAGGCTAGGAAAGTAATGAAAGGGTCCATCCATGACGCCCGCTGATCCACCTCCATTACTTCTCCCTCCTCAATGGAGGGTCGGAAGAGTTCCGACATGGTCCCCCCAACCTGGGGACCAAACTTGGCCAGAAGATCGGCCTGGGTGCTTTCTTCCCTTGGGACATGCTTGATAGAGAAAGTTCGGAACTGTCCCACCACCTCCTTGACCTTCTCCAAGTACCGCTGAAGAGTTGGTTCCTTGACTTCGAACTCTCCCTTGACTTGGCAAGCAACAACCATGGAGTCCGTCGAGACCTCCACGTCTTGCACTCCCAGCTCCCGAGCCAAGCGGAGGCCTGCTATCACCGCCTCGTATTCTGCCTGGTTATTGGTGAGGGGGAAGTGGAAATGGATTGCTTGCTCTATCCTGGTCCCTTGGGGACTGACCAGGACTACCCCTCCCCCAAAAGAGTGTCTTCCGGACGCTCCATCTACCAACATTTTCCAAGACATCGGATAGGGTAGTTCCGATTCTTCTACCTCAGTAACGTAGTCAGCCAGGAAATCCGCCACTGCCTGCGCTTTTATGGACACCCTCGGTACATAAGAGATGTTGAATTCGCTTAACTCCACCGACCACTTGGCCAACCTTCCCGAGTGTTCTACACCTTCCATGATATTGCGGAGGGGGTGATCGGTCACTACCCTTATGGAATGTGCCTGAAAATAGGGTCGAAGTTTTCGGGCCGACACCACTAGAGTGAAGGCCAGCTTCTCCAAGATAGGATATCTAAGCTCGGCCTTCCTCAGCACTCTACTTACGTAATAGATCGGTAGTTGTTTCTTCCCTTCCTCTCGGACAAGCACGGAACTCACAGCTTCCAACCCTACCCCCAGGTATAAAGACAAGTCTTCCCCTGACCTCGGCCCTTGCAGTAGCGGAGCCTTGGTCAGTTGTTCTTTCAACGCTTGAAAAGCCTTTTCGCACTCGGAGGTCCATTCGAACTTTTGATTACCCCGTAACACCTTGAAGAAAGAGGAGCATCTCTCCCCTGCCTTGGAGAGAAATCTACTTAACCCAACCAACTTTCCCGTCAAACGTTGGATCTCCTTAGCATTTCTTGGGGGTGCCAACTCGAGGATTGCCTTGACCTTATCCGGGTTGGGCTCCACTCCAGCCGGGGTGAGCATGTGACGCAAGAATTTTCCTCGACTGGCTCCGAAGACGCACTTCGACGGGTTGAGTCTCATCTTGAACTTTCGTAGGGTCTCGAAAGTTTCCTCGAGGTCGTGGAGGTGGGACTCGAGACCTCGGCTCTTGACCATGAGGTCATCGACGTAGACCTCCAGGTTTCTCCCCTTTTGCTCACGGAAAACCCGGTCCATCATCCTTTGGTATGTAGCCCCCGCATTCTTGAGCCCGAAGGGCATCATCCTGTAACAGTAGCATCCATCCCTCGTGATGAAGGAGACGTCTTTGATGTCAGGGGGATGCATGCGAATCTGGTGGTAACCTGAAAAAGCATCTAAGAAAGACATCATATGAAAACCGACGGCTGAGTCAACCAGCGCGTCGATTCTAGGCAGAGGGTAGCAATCCTTCGGGCATGATTTATTAAGCAAAGAGAAATCGATACACATTCGCCATTTACCTCCTCCTTTCTTTACCATGACGACATTGGAGACCCAGCCTAGGTACTGGATCTCCCTTACAAAACCTGCTTTCAGAAGTTTTTCCACTTCCTCGTGGATGGGGCCTTCCAGCTTGTCTGCAGTGGGCCTCCTCCTTTGGCGGATGGGGCGGGTGCCGGGCTCTAGGTTGAGGCGGTGGAAAGCCACATCCGCATCTATCCCTGGAATCTCTGTGGCACTCCAGGTAAAGACATCCACGTTCTTCTGGACGCAGGCGAGGATCTCCGCCCTCTCCTTAGGGTTGAGCTCTCCACTGACCCGGACCTTCTCCATCATCCCCAGTCGGGTGACGACCTCCAGTTCGATGACCTCGTCTACGGCCTCCAGCCGCTCGCTCCATTAGTTCTTCATAGGAAAGAGGGACCCTTCTCTTGAGATCCATCTTGAAGAAACCCTCTCGCAGTCCCACCGTAAAGGCCAGCTAGAGTGTGTGCCCTGGTATCTCTTGAATGAGGAGGACCTCTTCCCTGAACCGCTCCAGATACTGGGCTAGGGACTCTCCTTGTTTCTGCTTGATATTGAAGAGAGACTCCGGGTCTTTCTTCCTCTTCTTCAAGGTGGAGAAACGCAGCAGAAACCCCCTACGCAAATCCTCAAAAGCATAAATCGAACCCGAGGGCAACTGGTAGAACCAGTCCCTCGCCTTTTCTTTCAGGGTGGTGGCGAAGAGTCGGCACTTGAAGGCGTCCGACATGGGTCTGATCGAGACCATATCTTCGAACCATTGCAGGTGGGGAACGGGGTCACTGTTCCCAACATACAAGGTCATGGCTGGCTCCCTGAACCCCTCGGGGAGTGGTGCCGAGAGTACCAACTCACAAAAGGGGCTTCCCCCACTCACCCTCTGAACTGGCTCTACTCTTTCTGCAGAACCTCCTGCCGAGGCTCCTCCTGCCGAGACCACTCTGGCCGGGGTCTCGCTCGCTCCCACTGGACTGGGGAAGAGCTCGCGACCCGCGAGATCTCGGCCTGCCTCCTGGACCGCTGTTTCCTTGCCTACTCGCTGGCCTGGGGCGTTCTCACAGCCCCCGGATGGGGGAGCCATCTGAGGGGCCGGGGTAGCGAAACCACCCAGCGCCGAGGCAATGGCGCTCTGAAAGGCCCCAATCATATCCCTCTTGAGCTCGGCCAGCATATCCATCGTCATTGGTGGCCCTGTGGGTGGCGAGCCTCCGAATCCTGCATCTCGCTCGTCCTCGCCCGCCATGCTTTCTCTTAAAGACTTTCCTGCACTAGTCACACTCCACGCTCACCGCACCAAGAATGTTGAAACCAGAAACTGGTCTCTTGTGGAGCTCGGGGCCCTCAACAGGTTGAGGGGAGACTAGCACTTACTTGTCTCTTGGGGAGAGCAAGTCGGGGTTCCTGAACTCAACACAGAACCTTAAACTCAGCAGGGAGGTCCCACCGCACACCCGGAAGATCTTTAGATTGCTTCCCCTCCTAAGCCAAAGCTGAGGCCCGGGCACCTTGGGAGAGCTCAGGGGAGTCTCGGCAAGGATAACCAGAGGAGAGAGAAGCTTCCAACTGGAACCCCCTCCAAAGGTGCCCTTTGGGTCTTATTTATAGTTTTTTCTGAACTGGTCTGTGAATAGCGGAACTCCGCCTTTTGAACTTACTATACGCACCCCAATTTGGCTTGCCAATAGCCAAACTCCGCTGTTTGAAGGGGCTATATGCAGACCTCCAGGGGCAAGAGGGTAATTCTAGCTTCTAACCCTCCCTAAAAGAAGGGGGGGTCTGCGGAACTACTCGAGTTTCTGGGTCTCGCTCGCCTTAAGCGAGGACACCTGCCCTCTCTGCGACCTCGCGGGTCTCGCAGAACCTGTGGGACGCGTCACGCTTCCCGCCAGGGATCCGGGCGAGACTGATGTTGGTACTCTGGTCTCGCCTCCTTATAGCTGCTGAGAACATATAAGTGGCAATCTCGCCTATGCTTCCTGGAAGACTGGCTTTGCGAGTTCCAATGGGAGGAGCCGGGCGAACCCCGGGTTGTACAATAGTGAGAAGGAGATTTGTAAGCTTTTCTCTCTTTTGTGAGAGCTTTCAGAATTTGCAGCAGAATGGCTTCAGAAGAAGGAGAAGATGAAGACTTTTTCTTGTGCTGCAGCACACTATCTCTTTTCTCAACTTTCTCACTCTTCACTTGGGAGCTCTTCCTCTTTTTCAAATGTATATGGTGGATCCCTTCTTGTTATTCTCTGTCGACCTCCTTCTTATTTATAGCTCTGTTTAAAATATATTGCTAAAGGAGAATAATCAATTAGCAGACAGAGAATTAGAAAGAGATAAGAGTTTCCATAATTAATATCTCTGTAGAAGGAAAGGAATTCATTCTGATTTCAAATAATATCCATAATAATCTTAATCATATTAGCCAAGAATCAAATAGAAGGAAAGGCTAATTCAGAACAGCTATAAAAGAATAATATCATTCCATAAAAATCAGATCTACAGAATGAAGGAAAGAGATCTGGCGCGTTTTTGAATTACTTATTGATATCGACGTGCGCTGATTACTATTCGACGTAAACGTTGATTTCATCCTGGCGGGACGTCGAGAGGAGAATAAGGAAGGTGCTTCGACAAATGTGCGTCGACTTTGTCAAATGCGTCGACTAAAAGTCAGAGGTACGTCGACTATGATTACGTCGAATTCTTCTAAGAGTTACTTTGACTCATCTTGAGAGAAACGTCGACCATATTTTGCGTTGCGTCGAATACTATTCGACGCATATTTGCTTAGCCTAATTTTCATACTTAAAATTTATATTCTTCTTAATTCTAGGGGTTAAGATAAATCATTTCCCCAACATGGTGTACTAGTCAGGTTGGCCAAAACTCATCGTTAAGTGGACAAAGTTATGTGATTTCCCGTATGGGCACACCACTGCTTCCGCTGCTAGTTTGTCCCCAAACTAAGCTCGAGCGGGGTGGCCCAAGGTTTGTGGACTTCTTTTACTTGGATCGTAAGTCGGCTAATCTGATACCAGTTTGTAAGACCCTCTTTTTTTTGCTTTTAAACCGGGTCTTACCGCCCAGAACCGCCGTCTTGCGGCGACACCATTACACCCAATGGTCGCCGCCACAAGATGTCGATCCTGCCGGCTATTCATCATCATCCAGGCCAACCATAATCACAGTAATTGAAGTATTAAATGAAACAAGTCCACAAAATCACATTATATATTTATCATAAAACAAGATTACAATGTCCACGATGAGAAAGAACTAAAAGAATAAGGGCTTACGCCCAGTACAATGTTCAAATATAGTGCAACAACACTCTCACTCTACATCTATGCGGAAGCTATCAAACTCTGTCTTCATGCATCTGTAGTTGCTGCGGCGATGACGTGTAGTGGCTCCTCTGCTTCATCCTGTCCTCCTGTCCTGTCTCCTGAATGGGGTCCTGCTGTTCCGACACATCATCCATAAAATGATGAGGTCCACCGACCGTTAGTCTATAAGACTCAACATATTCCTCAACGCCTCCACCCGCGACTCCTAGGCACCGTGCGAGAGGAGTATGTGGAGGACATCAAGGGGTAAATCAAAAGCAGGTGACATGTGGCTAGACTAGTAGGGTTTATAATTACTGAACATTAAATAATAATAATTCTATGCTAGCAGAGTATAGTGCGACAACAATAAGTAAAAGACAATGCAATATAAAGAAGTAGAAATAACAAATAAGAGCAGCTACAAATGTAACCTTAACTTATATGCACACACAAAAGCACATAGGTTAATGGATCTGGCACTAAGGTAAACTCATCGTATAAAAGAGCCCATACTAATTTATACGATGAGGTCTCTGATTTATGCAAGAATGCTATGCTATGATATGCGATGCAATGCAATTGTGCAACCCACACACGCGACTCTGTACGTACAGACCTTTAGTTTCCACTTTTCGGAGGTAGCTAACCTCTCAGGCACCTCCCGTCGTGGTCAAACGGTGGCAGAGGAGCGGGCGTCTCCTCACCTAGGTGGGTAAGTCACATTACCAGACCTAGGCCCTAATGTACGCTGTGATACCGGTACCCGGTAATCACGAGCTCCTGCGTACTAAACTGAATTGGCCAGGAAGAGTTTAAGGAATCCGTCCCGTCGGACGCGCAGAAAAACAACCTGGCCCCTAATCAAACCACTAGCACTGCCGTGTCAACGAACTACTGTCGGTGTGACGACTAAGCCAGAACCGGAGACCCACCACATCTTATGCATATGCAAATATGTATTATCTCTTATCACCGAGCCTTCAGCTCGTAATTCTAAACCAACATTTATAAGAATCGAGCTAATCGCTCGCAGGACTACAACCTAGTTCTTACTTATAACCCGAGCCTACCGCTCGCAGGACTATCCAGTCATTTCTTATAACCCGAGCCTACCGCTCACAGGACTATCCCAGTCCTTCCATATTACCCGAGCCTACCGCTCGCAGGACTATCCAGTCCTTCCTTATAACCCGAGCCTACCGCTCGCAGGACTATCCAGCCCTTCCTTATAACCCGAGCCTACCGCTCGCAGGACTATCCCAGTCCTTCCTTATAACCCGAGCCTACCACTCGCAGGACTATCCAGTCCTTCCTTATAACCCGAGCCTACCGCTCGCAGGACTATCCCAGTCCATCCATATAACCCGAGCCTACCGCTCGCAGGACTATCCAGTCCTTCCTTATAACCCGAGCCTACCGCTCGTAGGACTATCCCAGTCCTTCCTTATAACCCAAGCATATCGCTCGCAGGACTATCCCAGTCCTTCCTTATAACCCAAGCCTACTGCTCGCAGGACTATCCCAGTCCTTCCTTATAACCCGAGCCTACGCTCGCAGGGCTATCCCAGTCCTTCCATATAACCCGAGCCTACCGCTCGCAGGACTATCCCAGTACTTATTTCATTCCTTATAACCCAAGCCTAGCGCTTGCAGGACTATCCCAGTCCTTCAATATAACCCGAGCCTACCGCTCGCAGGACTATCCCAGCCCTTATTTCATTCCTTCATAAATTTGGGAGGGAGATTATGTTTCAAGTTCTCCTACTTTACTACTCTTGTCTATTGTTAGTTGATCTTAGCAGCTTGGGGTGAATCTTGGACTTCCCGTGGATTACCTGGTGAAGGGCTCGCAACGGTACTAGTGAATGTGATGGTGACTGAAGCCCAAATCCCCCTTTCCAGGATATTTATTTTATTTAGTTGTTACCCATTCTTGTATACCCATTTGCTCTCCAATTGCTCTAAAATCCTAGGGTGGATTTCCATTTGACTCGGGCAGACATGTGTCGGTGTTCTATTGAACACCGAACCATCTCATTCCTAGTGACCGACTATTTCCTTGTGTTATCTCTCAATCACAATTTTTACTTCTTGCTAAGTCATCCTTCGCCTCCTCTAATAGGTCCTTGTCAAATTCCTGAGTTGATAGTTTACTAAACGCACCCCATCTTTATTTATGATGACTGCCCGTGGAGATCAATCCTTCAACCTAATTGGGCATCTGCAATTCTCTTAGAGTTAGTAACTCTGGGGGCGGTGACCATAAGGAAGGGGTCCGAATCTATGTTTTCAGTTTCTACTATTCGCAGACCAAGGTGGGATTGAACTAGGTTTGACTCTTAAGATGCAACCTTGGACCTATCATGTCCTAGTGAGTTCCAAGTTCTTATCATAGGCTTACGATGAGTAATGATCTAAAAAACTCAAAATCCCAAGTTTCATTATTTTCTAGCGAAAATCTATCATGGTTTCTATTTAAAATGTATGGGGTACAAATAATGATTTACACATAAAGTATCATCTACAGATCTCTATAAATTCTGATAAAATCACAGTAGTACAATATTGATCTAAAAACTTCAAAGCCTAAGTTTCACATTTTTCAGAAAGTATTTATCCATTATTACCATTTAATAAGAGTGGGGTGCCAATAAAGATATGCACTACAACTACCATCTACAAGGCACAATAAATTCTGATAAAATCACAGAAGTATAATATTGACCTAAAAACAGCAATGCCTAAGTTTCATAATTTTCCAAGGATTATTTGTCCATAATATTCATTTAATACAAGTGGTGTGCCAATAAGGGTTTACACCACAACCACCATCTACAGGTCACAATAAATTCTGATAAAATCACAGAAGTATAATATTGACCTAAGAACAACAATGCCTAAGTTTCATAATTTTTCAAGGATTATTTGTCCATAATATTCATTTAATACAAGTGGTGTGCCAATAAGGGTTTACACTACAACCACCATCTACATGTCACAATAAATTCTGATAAAATCACAGAAGTATAATATTGACCTAGAAATAGCAATGCCTAAGTTTCATAATTTTCAAGGATTATTTATCCATAATATTCATTTAATACAAGTGGTGTGCCAATAAGGGTTTACACCACAACCACCATCTACAGGTCACAATAAATTCTGATAAAATCACAGAAGTATAATATTGACCTAAAAACAGTAATGCCTAAGTTTCATAATTTTCCAAAGATTATTTGTCCATAATATTCATTTAATAAAAGTGGTGTGCCAATAAGGGTTTACACTACAACTACCATCTACAGGTCACAATAAATTCTGATAAAATTACAGTAGTATGATATTGACCTAAAAACATCAGTACCTAAGTTTCATAATTTCCTCATGCATAATCCTCAGTGAAATCCTATTATTCAGATTTGTGACCTAGGGGTAATTTTGTAATTTCCTAAAGGGAAGGCCTCTGAAATTTTGTACAAAAATTTACAGAGGTCCTGCATGGCCTAATAATAGGTTCCTCAGAGTTCCATAATTTCTACAAGTTATTTGACATGAAAATTTCATATATACCAAAATGTGACCTAATTCACATTAATCCAAAAATATAGGATTTTGACCCCAAAAATCCTAAGTTCCTCTTAGATGGTGTGTCATGTCATAAAGAAGGTATGCCCACAATTTCAAAGGCTAACTCCAAGCCATTTGGTCTGAAAACACAAAATAGACTTTTTGTCTCTTGGCACACCATAACACACTAGGGTAGAGACATGCAAGTAGAAATTACCCTACATGCAGAGGTCCAAATGTTCTCAAAATTTAACCCTAGACTAACGTTGTCTAGTTAGACTTGACACCCAAATTTGGGGTCATTTGGAGTTATATAACTCCAAATATTCCATTTATTTGATTTTCCATGTTCTGAATAAAACCTTAGAAAAATAATTTCATAAAATCTGATTTTTGAACATAAGCTAGGTTCAGGGGTCATGCATGCATGGACAAAATTGCAAGTCCATCAGACCTACCATTTAGGATATAAACACATTTTAAATCCTGATTTCTATTTCAACCAGCCTAACTAAAATTAGTGCCGTGGGTCCTACATTGATCCAAATGATCTGATTTAAATTTCAAATGAAAGTAGACATCAAGGCCTACAATAGTTATCTCAGGCAACCTTTCCTAAAAAGGCCTCTAAGGGCCTTAAAATCAGGCATGAATATTCACATGAAAGTGTGACAGATTTCATTTAATGAATAATAATATATATCTTTAATTAAATCACTGAGGTCTGCGATTATCAGATCTGTTAAGATCGGACGGCCAGGAGGTTGTCTTCCCCGATGAGCCAAGGGCTCATATCCGCCGCGCCTGGGCCAACTTGCGGGCCATTTTCCATCGGCTACGGGAGGTTTCCGGCAAAATTCTCCCGCCACCACCACCAGTCGACATATGGCTATCGACTGGTGGTGGCCGTTTGGCCTGGGATGGCCGGTGTAGCTCTCCGGCATCTTTGCGATTTGCGGTTAAGAACAAGGTAAAACCAGTGGTGATCCCGTCAAACACTTGCGATTTTTGAAAATGGAGAGAAGAGAGTTCTAGCTTAAGTGGAGGGGGAAAGGAAACTTGCCTCTATCGAGCTCGAGGTTGAAGGAGGCTCGGGTTTGCCATGGCCGACCTCCATGGCGAGTTCCTTGCCAATCTCTGCCACCAGTCCACGGTTTCTCCTGTAACCATGGGTCTTATTCTCCTCAGATCATTCTGAAGTTAACCAGATGTTTGAACAGGGCTGGGACAGGCAATATTCAGAGCAGCCATTATGGGCGATTTCACCAAGGGTGGCACCTCCCTCAACAGCCAACCACAACACTCCAGATCATAGGGAAATTAATCCCTGAGCTGTGAGGAGTTGATTAGGTGTGTAATCCAGGCCTAACTCCTCTTAATTATTGGATCACCATTAATGGTGGTTGGCCACTTGGTGGAGCTCACTCCTCCCTCCTCTCAACAGTAGCCAGCTCAGCCCAATCCTGCTGGAATTTCCTTAGGAAGGTAGAGGGCAGGCCAGGAATTAAGGAGTGGTGTCCAAGTGGAGCTATCCTCATGAATTCCCATTTGTCTCTTCTCCAAATTGGGGGAAAATCCAATTTTGCCCCCTTGCATGTCAATCCTTCTTCAAATCTGAGGGCATGGATGGTCAATTTCCATTGGGCTGCAGGTTGGGCCTCCTATTGAGGCCTTAGCCCATAGGGATTTGGTTTGATTTCATATAAGCCAATTTTAGGCATATTTGACCAAATGTTGACTTTTGGGTTAACTTGGTAAAATAGGTCAGTTGGTTGGTCCAATGTGTTGGTCTTGAGTCCTTTGACTCCACCCAATGTTGATTGGGTCATGGTGGTGCCTCAATTGTGTCAATTTTGCCAATACGTGTGATTTTGACAAGATTGGGGGAACATTGACTTTGGTCAAATTGGACTAATTGATGACCAATATATGGGGCTTTTGGGTCCATTGTGTCCCCTATAAGGTTATAATACAAGGGGTGAAATCAATTTCATGTTTTGGAGATCAATTGGACATATTGATGAAGGTTTGACCTATGTTGACCTTAAGGGCACTTTTATCAATTTGGGCCAATTGGTGACCCCATGATTGGGCTTTTGAGTCCATTGTACCCCAACCAGGGTTTGTAATACATTGGTGGGATTAATTTGATCATTTGAACCATAATTGACCCTTAATAGGGATGGTTGACTTATTTGGGCATAGAGTTGACCTTGGCCAAATTGATCAATTTGGTTGACCTCAATGGGTCCTAAATGACCCAAGGGACTCCCTAAGAGGTTTAAGGTGTGTTAGTGGGGTCCACTTGACATTTGAAGCTCAATTATCAAGCCTTAAGCTTTTGGGCTCAATTTGGCTATTTGCACACCAAGGTGATTTTTACCTATTCACCTTGGTTCTTAAGGTCATTTTGTCCTCTTAGAGCAATGTCATGACCTTGTCATAACAAAATGCATCTTAGGGGTCTAGTTGTTCTGGGGATGTTACATAGCCTCCACTTTCATTTAATCATTTGAGTGCAACTTATAGAAGAGGGTATTTTTATCAACATGAACTATTGTGTTAATGTTCTAGAAAGAATTGAAGATGTACTGAATAGAGGTCATTTATATGATTAGAAATTGTGAAGTTCAACTCACAAATTACGCAACTAACCCTCGTATCCTTAGGCAACCACAACCAGTACGCAATAATATCATATGATTTAGAGCTTCACTGGACAAAATAGTGGGATATCATGCAGCCAATAAGATTTTCAAGCACGTGTTAATTTCTTCACAAAACTAAGAAGAAGTTTGTTTTTGTAGCTAGAATCATTATTGATGTCGACCTTAAAAACAATCTTAGAATCCTAAGTTGAAGCCATTTTTAAACCGAAGCTCCCCAAGAATGCTCTGGAAGCTTACTACAATCAGAACTTCCTTCTTTTCATGAATCTTATGTTGTTCACGTTACCTGGTAAGCATTAATAAAATCCCCAAGTTTATCATCATGAGAAATCAAATCATAATCAACGTGTTCAAGATTCATCACATTTCCATGGTTAGTCAAAACACTTTCTCCTCATTATATATCATGAGCCTATGTTGCCATAATCATAATTAGTAGGCATAAAATTTCCTCAAGTTAATGATCATTCTAATCAAATGATAATCAATCCATGTTTAAGGATCACATTTCCTTACCACTAATATAAAAAAAAATCTTGTAGCTTCACTTTCCCTTATCACATTTGTAACAAGTTCTAGAATTAAATGAAATTGTTGTGAACATTTTGTATAACTTACACCAAAGATATCCATTTGAGGTGAAAGCATGTTTTTTTTCTTTAGAATGCGGTGTTACATTGGTGTCAATGATACAAAGATATTCAAAACAAGGAGACTTGGTATATGCTCCTTGCATAAAGGTAGTTCTAATCAGTCAAACATCTACTGAGTTAGTTGAAAATTTAGAACATTGAAAATATTGTTTACAAGATTTAAAGCATCGAATTAGTACAACAAGCACTGACTACATTATATGTAATTTTAGTGGGTGGTATTATTAGCAATTATTAATCTCTTATTGCAAGAAGAAGAAGAGGTGTGCATTTGTGATAGGGTCAATGTTGTAGATATTGGCCGACATGTCCGACATGTCAGCCGATATATTGATTTTACACCCACAATGACACACTACCGGATTATTTAAGCCCATGTCATTTGATGAGTCCCAATTATATACACACTTTTGGACTCATCTGGGCCGATTATCTAGTCTATGCGCTACACTTTAGGCATGTTTTCGTTCATATTTGACATTCCATGTTATGTGCACTCCTAGGTCCGCTTTTTGTGTATTTTCATGTTTATCATTCTTACTGTCTTTCATGCTGTGTTTTGTGCCACTTTCAGTGGTTTCGATTAGTGTTTATGCTGGAACAGGGGTCGTGCAGGTGTTCCCGGTACAAATCTGTACATGAACACTGCACACGATCACTGGCTCTACTGCGCACGACCACTGATCGTGCGCCGCCGATATTGCGCGTTCATTTGCATCCCAAAGTTGCATTCTGAATTTGGTCGTGCATTTTTACGCACGGTCGTCCGTTCGATCGTGCGCTTTATTATTTTCTGTAGTTTTGTTTTGCAGGTTTTCGGGCACAGCGCGCACGATCACCAACTTTCAGTGCGCACGACCACTGGTCGTGCCCCACTGATCGTGCGCCCTGTTTTCTATAAATATACAACCCGCGAAATTAGGTCGGACGATCATTTCCAGCGCAGTCTCTCCGCCGTTTCCGCAGGTTCTCCGCCCCCTTTGGCCTCCTACATCACCCTCGAGCGCCAAGGAGAGGGATTTAGCCCTACATCCACCAATATCCAAGGAGAAGGAAGCTAGGTCGTGCAGCCGGATCGTGACACGAAGAAGACAGGCCATTGGAAGGTAGTGACAGCCTTCTCTACCCCGGACGCAGTTGAGGACCGAGCTTGGACGTGGATTGACAACCCAGCGATTCCAACCGTGAATCCCAACGAGCCTTCGGATTGGGTCAATTCCTTGCTCTCTCTCTCTTTGTATTGGTAGTTGTATAAGCTAGATTTCTCTATACTTTGATGATGTACACTATGAACCATGTTATGTAATGCTTATTTCATTTTATTGAAATTATCTTGTTCATATGTGTGTATGAGGTGCGCCCCCATCAATTTTCCATTCCACCGTCATGTTTGTGTGCAGCACTAGCAATTGATAGTGGCGTGCTTGTCGACGAGGTGCTTGCAACCCTCACTCTGCATGCCTACTCGCCTATCCGCCTAGTGAAGCGTGGCATAGCGGCCCGTGTAATCCATTCGCCTAACGAAGCAGCGCGCTCAAGGCCTGCACAGTTCGATTGCATTTGCCTACTCGTCCATCCGCCCTTTCGAAGCAGCGCACTCAAGGCCTGCCTAGTCTCCATCCCACCAAGCGAAGCTTTGCATAGCAGCATTGCATAGGAGTAGTTGTAGTATTTTCTCTTTATTTCCACCAACCAAAACCCCCGTTTCTGCAACCCATCCGACTTAAGGACTTCAATCTCAAGTCCGTCCTCAATAGTTAACCCCACCTTACTGTGTTCCTTTGAGATTGATACTTGGGGATTCATTCCCATTTTATTTTACTTGAACGATCAGTACACTGCCATTTCGTGCCGCAGTCTTGCTACCACCTATAGCGGTGTGCTAAGATTTGCGCATCAAGTTTTTGGCGCCGTTGCCGGGGAACACAGACGTGTGAGTTTTCTTGAGAGGGAGAGCCGAGAGATAGTAGTTCTTCCAATGTGTATAGTCGCTTTGTTATTTTTGTTTGTTTTTTAATTATATAATGTTTGTTATTATTTCTTCCTCTTCTGTTTTTAAGTTTTAGGCAAGTTTAATCCAAGTAGTTTTATCAGTTTGTGTAAATTTCCTTACAAAGAATTTCTGTTTCGTTTTATCTGCTTTATTTATTGAAAATGTCGTCATGGAATATTTCTCCTAGCACTTATGACAAGATGGTTTATTATATAGATCAAATGAAGGAGTTAAATGCTAGGCTGTGTAGGAACCTTGTTTGCTTGTTGTGTCGAGGAGAGGGTCATGAATTGAAGGACTGTCCTAGTCTTTTCAATCCTGACCGCTGCTCCTCCCCTCGTGACAACATTGTCCGTATCACTCATTCCTTACCCATGGAGGCAATCATGCCCTCTATCCCTGAGTCTATCTCGTGCATGGACTCCTCACTCCCTGTGTATGGCTTCACTCCTAGTGATGATGATCACTCATCTGTTGGCCAACAAGGAGAGGAATGGGAGCTCCTAGATGCACCTGAGTGTGATGAGGAAAGTATTCTTTCCATCGGGGAGGCGCTAGCAGATCTTTTTGCGGAGGAACCAAATCTTTTTGTTCCTCCAGTTTCTTTGCAAGATTTTTCTACACACATTTTTTATGATCCTATCGAAGTAAAGGAGCGGGGTGATGCTTCTGACTCGGAGGATGCTCCAAAGTGGGATGAGGAGTCTGTTTTCCCCAAAGGGGAGAATGAATACTTTGAACACGATGGTGCACCTCGGTAGGATGAGGAGGATACTCTCTCTGAGGAGGAGGTTTGCACTTCTTCATGGGACGAGGAGGTACAAACCACCACTGAGGCCCCTGAGTTCTCAAGTTCCCCTTGCTATGATATTTACGATGATGATAGTGATCTATCCTTGGATCCTGCCGGGAGTGAAACTGGGATCACTCCCATAATTATAGATTATTTATGTCTTTCTTCTATTTTGTTTCCTGACCATCCTTCTTGACTTGAACACGTGCAGGGGGATTCAGTAGTGGTAAATATTTTGGAAGCCGAATCTGAAATGCTCTCCACTGCTGTTCCACCTTTATCACCTCTTCCTGATATTTTTAATGCTTATTCTTTTCCATCCATGCAGGAGTTTCAGTATGTTGACCCATTTTTGGGTAATGATGAAAACCAATACTGGCAAGGGAAAGACGGTGCAGTGATGGTGTTTCCCTTGAAGGATTGGCTGCAGGGAGGCAAAAGATATTCATATCCCGAGCTAATGTCAGAAGAGAAGAAGAAGGCGAAAAAGAAAGAGATTTGGGGATGGAGGATAAATCCTTCTTTCTACCCCTACTGCTGGGTCTTCAGACCCATTTCTTTCATTTCTAGTTATCACTTTAAATCAACATATAGTTGATTTCTCTGCTGGTTGTGTAATAATAATTAGTTTACTTTATTAACTGTTGCTTTTATGATTAGACAATCCTATAAAACTCCATAATACAGGTATTAAGTCCAGCTTAAGGATGGTAAACAAAAGCGCTGCTGGGAGACAACCCAAGCTTTTGTTGCTTTTCATTTTCTCTAACATGCTAATAGTTTAGTTTTACATATATACTTTGCGCGTGGAGTCTTTTGCCTGCAGGTGCGTGACGATTTTCTTGTTTGGCGGATATGGGAGTGGATTCTTTGTACTAATGCCAATCTTCTGGTATGCTCATTTCTGAGCATGGGTAACGTTTCTTCCCTTAGTCTTTTATTTAATTTTCATGGTTACGTCATTTGTGTCAATTGCTTAGATTAAGTCTGGGGGAGAGCCGCTATGTGTTACCCACTGCACATGCACATATCATTTGCATACTAGAAGTATAGTAATCTCATTTATTTTGTATTGTTCATCTTCACAGCACATCACAACACCCACTTGAGCACGCGCTTATTTGTCTATGCGTCTCGGGTAAATATTATTTTTCTGTGTGTTTGAAAGATCAAGATACTGCCATAGGATTGAGTGGCGGAGTAACATGTTGACTCTACCAGTGCTCCTAGTCGAGTGCTCGCGTCTCGTGTTGAAATTCTTGTAGAATTACCTTTTTCTCATGCATTTATTTTTATAATTTTCCAATTGCGTGAATACTGTTTATTCTACTCGTATTTCGTGAATCCAGTTGAATCCGACGATAGTGTAGGTGCGTGTGTAGACGATCGCTAGTGATGTATTGCTCGAGTCGGGAGGAAGGATATTCTTTCTCGGTGGCTAAGAACTTGCCCCTAGCGACTCTCGAAGCATGGGTATAGATTATTTCATTTGTGCGAGTGTGATATAGGCCATTCTTTGACCCGGTTGAGCCTTTGCACCATTCCTAAACGCTCTATCCTTGCTTAGCCCCTTTGTGCCTAATCCCTACCATTTGATTCAGCTCCACCTTCAATTCACCAAAGCCAAAATGACTATCCTAATCGCGCACCAAATTCTGAGCTCAAGCGAACTATTTGTGCATTTAAAAGTTGGGTGTTGAGGCTGTGTATATTTGTGGTTGTGGTGGGAATGCGTTATTGAAAATATAGCTGTGTTTGTTATTATATGTGCAAAGTTATAATTAAAAAAAAAGAAAAAAAATATGTGAAAAGAAATAAAAAAAAGTGTAAAGCAATGTATTTGGGAATAGGTGGTGTACACACCTCATAGTTTCATGTTTAAGTCTGGGGGTGCGGTGTACACATTTTTCATTATTGCCGGATAGTGTTTTAATTGCGAGCTCATTTTGGGTAGGTGTGCTAAGCCCCCACGTTTATCATTGTCTACCGCACCATAGCCTAAGCCTAAATCATAACCTAAAATTCCTATTGATTCGCACTCTGAACGTAACTAGTGTCGTGGAGAGAGTGTGAACGAGCAAGCTTATGACCATCGTCATTGATGGATTTCCTTGGAGTTTGTCCCGATCCTCGATCTCTGGCAATATTCCACTTAGTGATCGAGCTACTTTCACCCTACGCGTGATTGAAGGATTCACCACGATTCAAATTATGAGTAGCAATAATAAGTAGAAACACAATCTAGAAAATTCTAATCAATTTCACATGTTTAAAAGGTTTTTCTACTGAAATTTCAACGCGCGCGTGTAAGCGACTTCGCATTGTACTTCGCATATTCAATTACTTTGCCAGCTTATGATTTTTCTGCTTCACATGGGAGATTGTTTGCTCGGGACGCGCAAACAGGTAAGTCTGGGGGTGTGATGAGTCCCAATTATATACACACTTTTGGACTCATCTGGGCCGATTATCTAGTCTATGCGCTACACTTTAGGCATATTTTCGTTCATATTTGACATTCCATGTTATGTGTACTTCTAGGCCCATTTTTTGTGTATTTTCATGTTTATCATTCTTACTGTCTTTCATGCTGTGTTTTGTGCCACTTTCAGTGGTTTTCGATTAGTGTTTATGCTGGAACAGGGGTCGTGCAGGTGTTCCCGGTACAAATCTGTACAGGAACACTGCGCACGATCACTGGCTCTACTGCGCACGACCACTGATCGTGCGCCGCTGATCGTGCGCCGCCGATCGTGCGCGTTCATTTGCAGCCCAAAGTTGCATTCTGAATTTGGTCGTGCGTTTTTACGCACGGTCGTGCGTTCGATCGTGCACTTTATTAATTTCTGTAGTTTTGTTTTGCAGGTTTTCGGGCACAGCGCGCACGATCACCAACTTTCAGTGCGCACGACCACTGGTCGTGCGCCACTGATCGTGCGCCCTGTTTTCTATAAATATACAGCCCGCGAAATTAGGTCGGATGATCATTTCCAGCGCAGTCTCTCCGCCGTTTCCGCCATTTCCGCAGGTTCTCCGCCCCCTTTGGCCTCCTCCATCATCCTCGAGCTCGAAGGAGAGGGATTTAGCCCTACATCCACCAATATCCACGGAGAAGGAAGCTAGGTCGTGCAGCAGGATCGTGACACGAAGAAGACGGGCCATTGGAAGGTAGTGACAGCCTTCTCTACCCCGGACGCAGTTGAGGACCGAGCTTGGACGCGGATTGACAACCCAGCGATTCCAACCGTGAATCCCAACGAGCCTTCTGATTGGGTCAATTCCTTGCTCTCTCTCTCTTTGTATTGGTAGTTGTATAAGCTAGATTTCTCTATACTTTGATGATGTACACTATGAACCATGTTATGTAATGCTTATTTCATTTTATTGAAATTATCTTGTTCATATGTGTGTATGAGGTGCGCCCCCGTCAATTTTCGATTCCACCGTCATGTTTGTTTGCCGCACTAGCAATTGCTAGTGGCGTGCTTGTCGATGAGGTGCTTGCGACCCTCACTTTGCATGCCTACTCGCCCATCCGCCTAATGAAGCATGGCATAGCGGCCCGTGTAATCCATTCGCCTAACGAAGCAGCGCGCTCAAGGCCTGCACAGTTCGATTCCGTTTGCCTACTCGTCCATCCGCCCTTCCGAAGCAGCGTGCTCAAGTCCTGCCTAGTCTCCATCCCACCAAGCGAAGCTTTGCATAGCGGCATTGCATAGGAGTAGTTGTAGTATTTTCTCTTTATTTCCACCAACCAAAACCCCTGTTTCCGCAACCCATCCGACTTAAGGACTTCAATCTCAAGTCCGTCCTCAATAGTTAACTCCACCTTACAGTGTTCCTTTGAGATCGATATTTGGGGATTCATTCCCATTTTATATTACTTGAACGATCGGTACACTTCCGTTTCATGCCGCAGTCTTGCTACCGCCTATAGCGGTGTGCTAAGATTTGCGCATCATCATTTCGAAAAAAAGATTGATATATCGGCCCGTTCCTAATATATCGACATAGGAACTGGCCGAAACATTAACGTTTCATTCTTTAGTATATGGTTTTGGTGATGTTTTAAACCCTGCAACTATTTTCGCCATTTTGAGCTCCTAGTTAATTAAACCCTCTGTCTCTCTCATTTTTCTCGTGCCCTATTTCTTGACTCTCTAGCGTGCAGATGTTTTCTCTGATTTTCTAGCGATCTTCTCCCGGGTTTCTAGGTTTTCTCCGCTTCTTCTCTCTAGTTCAATGGCTCTCTCACTGGTATATAATTTATGACTTCTTTTTCTTGTCCCCGATTCAAGGAAGACGCTGTAAGTTTCATTCCACTCCCTCATTTCTACGACATTTTTTGGTTTGTTTTCTTCTCCCTGAATCTCCGGTTCCAACTCTTCTCTTTAAAGTTTTCCTGGTTTCTTACTGCAAAATAGTTGTAGGGCATTAGGGCTACTTATAATTTTTGATTGCAATGTTGTATGCTAATATTGTTTTGGGTTTGTTGGTATGGTTGCAATGGTTTAGGGATACTTTTCGGTCCTCTGCTCTCTTCTATATGTTACTATCATAACTCATGGCCCTCTACTCTCTTCTCTTTGCTTCTATCACAATGTCATAACTCTCGGTCCTCTCCATTAGTCTCTCTATTGTTATCTCATATTTTTATCTAAGGTGCTAAACAACAACAACAACACTCAAGCCTTCATCCAATTATAGTGAGGTCGGCTATATGGATTGTTTGTCGCCATTGTGCCCTATCTTTTGTCATAAACTCACTAATGCCTAAGTACATCATCTCTTTCCATATAGTTTCATTCCAAGTCCATATTGGTCTACCCCTCCCCCGTTTAATATGCCTAGTGACTAAACTCTCACAACGCCTAACATGTGTCTCTAATGGTCTACTTTCTACATGTCTGTTAGTTACTGGGTGTCAATTTATCACCTAGAGGGGGGGGGGGGGGGGGGGGGGGGGGGGGTGAATAGGTTTTTCAAATTATTTTATCCCCTTTTGGTGATCTTATTTTCTGGTTAATCGATCTATAGATTGGTAAAGCACAGCAAAGAAAACACACAAAAATTTATAGAGGTTCCTCAAGACAGGGTGTCTTGAGTAGTCCTCTTTCCCTCTGCACCTACTTAGCAGTGTGCTAGGCTCGGCAAACTCAGCCAAAACTTTAGGCCCTCAAGCTTTACAACACGGACCCGCAAGTCCTACAGCCTAAGCCCGCAAGCCCCTACTGCACCCGATCCCTCAAGCTCAACACTCAGGCCCTCAAGCCCTACATAGCTCAGACCCACAAGTCTAGCCTCTACCCTAGCCCGCAAGCCTTCATAGGTCTCAAGCCCTCAAGCTTGACAATCAGGCCCTCAAGCCCTACCTAGCTCAGACCCACAAGTCTAGCTTCTGCTCTGGCCCTCAAGCCTTCACAGGTCTCAAGCTTGACAATATTGGACCCGCAAGTCCACTGCCCTGGACCTCAAGCCTCACAGCTCTCCAGCCCTCAAGCTAGACACTCAGATCTGAAAATAGATCTTACAGGTTTTGCCCTCAAGCCTTACAAGAAATTACAGTAAAGAAAACTATTTCTTCTGCCTGATGGAGATCGACTTCTTTACTTGAAGAAGATGCTTTTGATGTGAACCTTGACAGTGCAAATCTTCTTCAAGCTTCTTGCTCTGTCGGATGTTGATTGGCTACCTTTCTTGAGAGAAACTTCTCAGTCGATGTGGCTTGACTGCAACTTGAAGAACAGAGAGTGATCGTTTCATTTTTTTTCTTTCTTCTTCTTCACCGCCGCTTGTACTGTTGTGTTACCAGGCGGGATACTTTTTCGTATTTCTCTCTTGAACGAAGACTTCTTTCTAGGGCATCCACCGTTCCCTTTTATAGGACTGAGGAAACTTCCAACGGTCTCTTATGGTGTCCTTTAATGTCAAACACCCCATTACTTAAGAGCATGCGTTGATTGGACAATCAGGCGACGGCATTAAATGCATGACAGCGTGTCCGCGACATTTGAATTTGTCTCGACGATATTTCTAATGTTACGACGACATGGATAGTATCTCGACGACATGACTTTGTCGATGCCTTGAACTAGTCTTTTCTTCAGTTCTTCATCAGATAGTGATATCTTCGACGATACTGGACATCTCTTCTGTACTCGAGCTTATGACGACACGAAGTCATCTAACCGATGTCATCGCGATCTTCTTGATTGCCTGATATCGTTGTGATCACTTTGTCTTCTCGTCGTCACGCCTTTCTTATGATGATGTCAATCGCCATCAGTCTCACTTAGCCTTTCCGACGACAAGGCTTCTTGTTGACGATATTGTTGACATCTTTGAGTCTTCTTCTTTATCTCGACATTCTAATATCGTCGTGTGGATGTCACAACGATATCACCATTCTTCCTTGCTCTGCATGTTGTTGACGATATGCCTGTTGTTGTCGACGATACATATGATCCTTTTCAACGACATAGACACAATCATTCTTCTTTGCTTTGCCCATCATCTCGACGACGCCTGTACTTGTCGACGATATGTCCAGCCTTTTTTGACGATATTATACTTAGGCAGGCTATTGAAATACTGGACATATTATCTCATCTATGCAAGCATGAACTAGATGTGACATTAAATACATCTTGCACTTATCATTGAGTTGAGCACTTCTTCAAATCAAGAACATTGCTGGGAACTGTTCCCAACAATCTCCCCCTATTTGAAGAAGTCATAACCCACACAATGATAAATGCCACTCATATAAAAGGTTTAACATTTTAAGCAAATAAGCATATAATAATGACATTGCAGCTATATTTGAGTGAACACAGAATTTGACAAGTGTTACTTCATTTATAAATAGTGCCAAATATTTTCAAAAGTTTTTAACAATTCTACATTCAGCCCCTTAACAATTTAGTTGACAATATTTCTAGTGCCCTCATAGCAGCTTCACCCTTTGCATTCTTGGAACTGGCTTCCTGCTCCTTTCCAACTTATCTTGTGAAGCATTCAAATGGCTTGGGATGATAATTTAGAGGCTCAGGAGTGTCTGCAGGGATTCTGACTGCTTGCTTGTCCCTCCTGTATACTCCCCTTGCTTCTTCTTGCTCTTCATACTTAGCCTATTCTTGAGGACTGTACACTTTGTACCTCTCACCTTTATTTACCTTCACCAGTTCCCATGCCTTTAATATGATGGCTCTGGATTTAGGACTCCATCTTTCATAGTCATCCTTTTTCTCCATTTCCTCCCTATATTTACTCTTCCTCATTTTTACTTCTTCATCCTCCAGAACTTCCTGTTGGAGCCTATGTTCCGCATCTCTTGGTTTGAGAATAACAAATACCGTGTTAGTAGTTAACGCCCAGCGTTATCAACCGCTGAGAAGAAAACCGCTGAGAAGAAATCCGTTGAGAAGGCAGAGAGAAGGCAAAGACAACGCCAGGCGTTAGTACTTAACGCCGACGCTAGCCGTTCGACGAACTTTGCTCTCCGTTCGACGAAATTCCGCCTGAAAATACTGCGTTCGACGAACAGGACCTGCGTTCGACGAACTGGGCCTGCATTCGATGAACTGGACCTGCGTTCGACGAACTGGACCTGCGTTCGACGAACTGGACCTGCGTTCAACGAACTGGACCTGCGTTCGACGAACTGGACCTGCGTTCGACGAAATGATAAGGTCGATCGACGAATTTGAAGCAGAATGACTCAACGCTAGCGTTGACTCTTAACGCCCGCGTTGAATCCACAAACTGCAACGATCTTGACGGTTGCATGATTTCAGCCACGATAGTGCACGTTCACTAACACCGGCGTTAACCCTTAACGCCGCGCGTTAGCTTCCGAGGCTATTTTAAAGTACAGCTCCTCTCATTCAAATTGATAAGAGATGATTCCAAAATTCTGATACTTTGGAGAGAGGTTCGTGTACAGCAATTAAGAGATCTCCCTTGGGCTAACATGAAAATCTAAAGAAGATTTTTAAGGAGAAGGTCTACAACGCATATTCCATACGAAGGACGATCGTTTCAAGAATGCCAACATCTACATCGACTTCGTCTTCACCTTCAGAATTTCTTGGGGAGTTTCTCTTTACTTATCTTGTAATCTTTTTTTTTCTTTTTTGTATTTTGTGTGGAGAAATTTTTCGGTGAGAACGTCGGATTCCGGGAAGGATTCGATGGGTAAATTTGCCTTGTGTTGGCGACTAGGTCTTTGTGAGGATTAGGGGGTAATTCGCTGCCTTGTTCGTGGTGGCTAGGTCGAGGGTAGATCTAGGGGGTGGCTAGAGGCCTTATCTGGGGATAGATAGGCTATAGCCAACTAGTCCATGGGAGAAGGACCGGTGAAACAACAAAAAGTGTTTTTACATATTTTCGCCTTGATTTCTAGCGTTATAGAAATTAAACATTTGTGTATTCAATTAATTATGAAATAAAATCATGTCTTTTAATGTTCTATTCAATTGATTTTATTTCCTCTTCAAGAATGTTTTAATTTCTATTTTCATCAAAGTATCAAAAAATTAACATTTGTATAATTATCTTTGAAATACAATAATTATTCTCATTATCTCTGATTTTCTGGAATTGTGTTTCATTTAAGATTTCATAAGTAAAATCACTGTGGCAATCTTTTTGTTCTGAGGAATATTCTCTGGAGAGCTAACACCCAGCGTTAAGACTTAACGCCAGGCATTAGCAACAGTCAACAAAAAGTTTTGTTTCAATTATTTAAAAAGGAATCTTCATTACAATCCTATCTGGAATATTAAAATATATTTTTTCTATAAAATAGTCTGAAACTTCAGTCTCAAATTCTGATAAATTTAATTAAGATTCAAATTCCATACAACCCTTATTCACCCCCACCCCTCTAAGGGCGCTGTAAGATCAAACATGTGGTATCAGAGCGTAGGTTATTCCAATACGGCTTCACAACCGGGAATAATGGCGCTTCATGATCTTGCATCTTCTAGAGGGGACAATTTTTATGAAAATGAAAAATCATTATGTCCACCATTATTTATGGGTGAAAATTATAATGGGTGGAGAATACTTATGGAAACATTTCTTAAATCCTTGGATATTGAAGTTTGGAATATTACAATTAAAATGCCCCCAATTATTTTAAATAAAAATGAAATGTTTTTAAATGCCAAATCAATGAATAGTCTATATTGTGCATTAGATCAAAATCTTTTCAAACTTATTTATACACTTCCTAATGCTTATGAAGTTTGGAAATTTCTTGAGAATTCTTATAGTCTTCCTTCCGCAGATGATGAATATGAGCAATTCCTTATGGATCTAAGAGAAGAAGACAACGTCACAATATTGGACTCAATTGATGGCAACACATCAAGCAAAAGAGAAGATGGGAATTCAACTATGGAAGAGGAATGTGAAGAAAATGTCAAAGGAACCTTTGGTTCAAATCTTGTCTCATCCCATAGCAATGTAAGAAATTCTAAGTCCTCTCTCTTTGTAAGAAATTCTATTTCTACACTACATATGCTTAATATTGCTAATCGTAGAATTAAAAATTTGAAAAATGCTAATTTCAAACTACGTTTAGAAAATAAAACTTTAAAAGCAAATGCTAAAGTAGAATCAAGTATTGATGTGTTAAATTCTCATTCATGCTCTTAAATTAAAAATGCTAAACCTTGTTTTGATTATAATACTTTTAAAGAAGAACTCAAGGTTTTAGAAAAAGGACTTTTAATTTCAAAAGAGCATAATAAAAAATTGATAAAAGAAAATGATAATTTAAAGGATAAACTAGAATCATTAAAATTGTTTATTGAAAATTTTTCAAGTAATAAAAATTCTCTTAACTCTAGTTTATTAAGAAATCTAAATTTAAAGAGCTTAACTTCATATTATAACAGTATGTCTATAAGGAAGAGTGGAAATGAAAATCATCAAAATAAGAACCAATTACTTAAAACATATTGTAACCCACTCTTTCAACATTCAATTCTTAAGAAAGACCAACACTCTTATAAACTCTCAAAAAATCAATATAATAAAATTCATTATGATTATCAACATCAATGTATTTTGAAAAATAATTTGAATAAACATAAATCCCAAATGAATTATTTTTCAAACAACTATCATTCCAAAAAGATGTCAAATAATCATAATATGAATTTAAACGATAAACAACCAAAGTATGAATGGAGGCCCAAAATTAAAAATGAAACACTAACTCCAATTATAAAGGCCCATTCATCACTATCTCTCCAAAAGCCTACACGATGTATTTGGGTACCCAAGGGAACCATCACACATGGTCCCCTTTGAATAGCTAAATCTCTCGTTCACTAGGAATCATTGTATTGCATAAAGTAGAAATAAATTAAAAATGAAATATCATTACTCTACTTCATGATATGCTTAATTGCTTTTTCTTTTGTTTATTTTTTAATTTTTTGAGCCAACACACTATGATCACTTTATATATCATAAGATATGACTTTCATTTTAATCCTAATGTTTAACAAATCAAATTGAATTAAATTGAATATAAAGTCATAATTTTTAAGTGATCTATCTTTCCTTTTTATATATTTTATCCTTTTTAAATCCAATGCCTATAAATGTCTTATATTATCATTATAAATTGAATGCTAAATTTTCTAAATGATTTTATCAAGACTAATGAAATTACTTTCAAAATTGGATTTAAATGGATTTTTAGGGGTCTTAGGCTAAAATATTAAATGCGCAACTAATTGTATATTTGTCTATTTTTCGTTGCTGCATATAATAGCCCCTATATTGAAAATCATAATTGAGAAAAATCAGAATCAAATAATATAAAAAACAATGTGTTTTAAATCAAATATAGTAACTCTGTTGCTAACGCCAAGCGTTATCACTAACGCTGGCGGTAGCATATTTCCTAAAAATTCTGATTTCTCTATTTATTATTTTCTGAAAAATTATTTTACTGTGTTAAGTATCATTATCTTCTACTTTCAGATAACCAAAACAATTTTGTTTGTCTGTTTAAAAGGATGAATATGAACTATACACACACCACCATGACCTATTAATATCCTATGCTAAAATTCACTATTATCATATATCATAATTCATGATCTATCAAGAATTATCATAAATCAACCTTAGGAATTATGAAATATATGATGGCTATTGGCATTATAGTTTCATATCTTATTTTGTGTGTGTAATTTGTATCTCTATTGTTTGCATGTATCACATTATCTTTAGACCTAAGAATTAACTTGATATCAACAAGATGAAATCAAATAGAATTGTCACTTATTTCTAGGTCTATGCAAATTCAAAACTCTATGTATGAATACATGCAATTCAATTATATATTTGTCCAATTTTACTTAGCTTTGCACCATGTTGTCCTAACTCATCACACTAGCATTATCACTTACCATAGGAAGAAATCAATCTCCATGCTAGTTATATCTTGCAATGCTAAAGTAAATTATATCATTAAAATCTGAAAATCATATTTTCCTTTATAGTTATTTGCATGAATAAAACTTTTCTAAATGGATTTAAAATCAACAATCTTCGATAAAATTGTAAATCCAAAACTAATCATGCAATTATAACACAGTTAATATATTTAAGGCTTACACGCTTAGTATGTCCATAATCAATAAACCTATGACATGTGTCTCACAGTAGCGAGGGCGTAGGATTGTGTGCATTAGAGACCTAACCTCTAAGTCATGTCTTGTCCTTAACCGGGGAGGGTTCTAGTGAGGCCTTGAGAGGCACTGGGGGGAAAGAGTGCTAGGTTGAGCGTAATCTTTTATATGCATATGGGATTAACACCCCAACCTACGGCATGCGTGCAGCTCCTCATGCCCATCCGTCACTTAGTACGGGGCTAGAGTGTAGTCATGTTGTTGAGGTATCTTGATCTTAGATATACTTATATTATATTCATTGCATGAACATTATCTCACTCTTTATACATAAATCATGCATATTTGTTTTTGTTCTAACATTACATCTTGTGTTTGCATATTTTATTATTTTGAGCTTTAATGATTTTACAAAACACAAGTACTTGAAAAATCACCAAAAACATGCTAAAAGAGCCTTCAAATCTAATCAATATACTCTGAAATTTCAACTGAAGAAAGACCTCTTTATAATACAAATGAATTTTGAAAAACATTTTTCAAAAATTCAAGAAATGCAGTTCTGTTTTAGCGTTAAGAAGTTAACGCCTGGCGTTAGCTCTTTTGCTCTAAAATATTTTTTTTTGTTTTTGAATTATTTCTGGTATTATTTTAATATTTTGTGTGTGTTTTATTTCTCTATTTGTAAAAAGTTTTCTATCTTATAATTTCCTTTAAAACAAAATTTTATTTTATTTTTAAAAAAATCATTATATGTATTTTCTTATGCATTATTTCTCTGGCATATAATATCATTTACTGAAAGGGCTATTAAAGACTTCTATGTTTTCCAGAGAATATATATAAAAAAACAAATACAAAATTCAAAACAATTTCAAAGAACAAAAATATATTTTTCGTTATGTGTGTTTATTGTTTTGTGCATATATACAAAATTCAAAAAGGTTTATAAAAACTGATTGTTATTCATTGCCATTGTCAAGGATGATTAATTATATCAATTAAAGATTAAATACAATGTTTAATTTAACTTTCAAGTTTCTTAAAAGACATTGTTTTGTATTTATCATGCCTTGAATATTATCTTGTTATGTGCAATGAAATTGATTGTAGATAAACATATGTAGAAACGCTTAGCATGCCTCTAAGTATGAGTAATGTATTAAGTTTGATAATGATTCATTCGCTAACTTATTTTTGATAACCTACATGTGTTTACAATCTTATTCTTACATGATTGTGTAGTGTAATACCATAAATAATTAAAATGCTTAAATAGATTACCTACACAACATTGAATTGGTTATTATAATTCTTTGTCTTTCATGCACTTATTCTTTAGAGAAATGTGGTTTTAAAAAAATGCTATGTTTGCAAATCAAGTGAATTCGGAGTCCTTAGTCACTAAACTAAAAAGCAAATAATAAATGACAAGGAAAACTCCACCAAGCACTACTCACCCTCCTGATAAGTTTTAATGAGCATTGTGAGGTTGAGCACCTTGGCTAAGAATTGTAAAGTGTCTTGTAGCAAAAAATTTATACACCACTTTTCTTAGTACACCGGATCATAAAAATTTGAAAATAAAGCTAAAAAGTATAAAAGTGATCCCCCAAGCACTACTTTGCACCCTGATAAGTCTTAATAAGCATTGTGTGTGCAGAGCACCTTGGTAGTTGTACTATTTATTCATGTGCATTGAAATAGTGTGGAAGTAATATTATTTGTGTATTTTAATGTTGTGTTATTTCATTATATATGTCATGTGTTTTTGATTGATTCACTTGTATACTTTATCAAAACACTACTTTGTACACATCATTATCTTTCATAAAACTTCTACTCATGAGAATTGGATCCTAATGCTCATCTACTCAAATCTCTACAAACTTAAGTAAATGCACTAGATAACAAAGCATGATCGCTACAATGTTTATGTTTACTTGAAAGGCAAATTTTATTACATTGTAGTTTGTGTATCTTTTCTTGATATTATGAAATCATGCTTGCAATATTATCTTAATGGAATAACATCTCTTCAATCTTTAACTCAAACATCAACTTTTCAAATTTAAAACTCATAATCTTTTGTATAATTTATCTTCTAAAAATGATGTTTATGTTTAAGAGTGCTTATTCTTCTGCTAAGATTACCACTTATGCTCATTCATGTCTATTATTTTTAACAACATGGTTTCAACAAGTGGTATCTTAAAATAAGAATGCTTACTTTATCATTTCTGTTATGTTGCTTACTACTTTATGTTACATCATGCTTATTATTTTTTAACAAGTAGTATTTAACAAACTTTTGATTGCATCTTATTTTTTCTTCTCGACATAAAATATAATACTCCTTATTATACATACTCACTCCTAAACCCTCTTTTGATTCTACCAAAAGGGGAGATTAAATTGCATAAATCTAATATTTAGGGGGAGTGCATTATAATAATATTAAACAAAAAAGGGTATATTTGTAGGGGGAGTAATCACTACCATATCATATGCTCGATCATGAAAATCCTTCAATAAGTGGTTCCTTATCTATCTTAAAAGATATACACTCATCCCTACCCACTTTTGTTAATAACAAAGGGGGATAAGAAATTGAGAAATCTAGTAAAATAGATATTTATGGGGAGTAAATAATAAGAGAACACTAATGTAGGGGGAGGACTTCGTAAAGAAAAAGTATGCATTATCACTATCAATTCTATCATGCTCTTAACCTGTTATTCATGCATATATTATTACCTCACTTATTTATAAACACAAATAGTTTTAAGTTCACTAATTTCTCATACAGGTATTTGTTATTATCAAAAGGGGGAGATTGTTGGAGCCTATGTTCCGCATCTCTTGTTTTGAGAATAACAAATACCGTGTTGTATTTGATCTAGTATTTTGTGTGTTTATAGTGTGCAGGTTGTACAGGAGCTATAGCTACACATCCCTAGGAATAATTTGCTGATTGGAAATGACTCTCTGAAAAATATGTGCTAACGCTCGCGTTAGTAGTTAATGCCCAGCGTTATCAACTGCTGAGAAGAAAACCGCTGAGAAGAAATCCGTTGAGAAGGCAGAGAAAAGGCAAAGACAACGCCAGGCGTTAGTACTTAACGCCGGCGCTAGCCGTTCGACGAACTTTGCTCTCCATTCGACGAAATTCCGCCTGAAGAAACTGCGTTCGACGAACAGGACCTGCGTTCGATGAACTGGACCTGCGTTTGACGAATTGGACCTGCGTTCGACGAAATGAGAAGGCTGATCGATGAATTTGAAGGAGAACAACTCAACGCCAGAGTTGACTCTTAACGCCCGCGTTGAATCCACAAACTGCCACGATCTTGACGGTTGCGCGATTTCAGCCACGACAGTGCACGTTCACTAACGCCGACGTTAACCCTTAACGCCTCGCATTATCTTTTGAGGCTATTTTAAAGTACAGCTCCTCTCATTCAAATTGATAAGAGATGATTCCAGAATTTTGATACTTTGGAGAGAGGTTCGTGTACAACAATTAAGAGATCTCCCTTGGGCTAACATGAAGATCTAAAGAAGATTTTGAAGGAGAAGGTCTACAACGCATATTCCATACGAAGGACGATCATTTCAAGAACGCCAACATCTACATCGACTTCGTCTTCACCTTCAGAATTTCTTAGGGAGTTTCTCTTTACTTATCTTGTAATTTTTTTTTTCCTTTTTGTATTTTGTGTGCAGAAATCGTTCGGTGAGAACGTCGGATTCCGGGAAGGATTCCGTGGGTAAATTCGCCTTGTGTTGGCGACTAGGTCCTTGTGAGGCTTAGGGGGTAATTCACCGCCTTGTGCGTGGCGACTAGGTTGAGGGTAGATCTAGGGGGGCTAGAGGCCTTATATGGGGATAGATAGGCTATAGCCAACCGGTCCTTGGGAGAAGGACCGGTGAAACAACAAAAAGTATTTTTACATATTTTCGCCTTGATTTCTAGCGTTATAGAAATTAAACATTTGTGTATTCAATTAATTATGATATAAAATCATGTCTTTTAATGTTCTATTCAATTGATTTTATTTCCTCTTCAAGAATGTTTTAATTTCTATTTTCATCAAAGTATCAAAATTAACATTTTTATAATTATCTTTGAAATATAATAATTATTCTCATTATCTCTGATTTTTTGGAATTGTGTTTCATTTAAGTTTTCATAAGTAAAATCACTGTGGCAATCTTTTTTATTCTGAGGAATATTCTCTGAAGAGCTAACGCCCAACGTTAAGACTTAACGCCAGGCGTTAACAACAGTCAACAAAATGTTTTGTTTCAATTATTTAAAAAGGAATCTTCACTACAATCCTATCTGGAATATTAAAGTATATTTTTCTATAAAATATTCTGAAACTTCAATCTCAAACTCTGATAAATTTAATTAAGATTCAAATTCCATAAAACCCTTATTCACCCCCCTCTAAGGGTGCTGTAAGATCAAACACTTCCTTCTCTGTACCCTTACAGTGGCAGTCTCAGGAATGTCTGCATGTTGCTCTTCAGCTGGGTACTCTTCTGCAGACTGGTCAAAATGTAGAGGAGGGAGATTCATTGCTTCCCTGATGGTATTTGTGGTCCAGATGGCATGCTCACCACTGACCTTTATCATTGATCTTTCCCCCTTTATGACTTCATCAGATATCCCCCTTTGGAGGTTCTCCTGAAGGACTAGTATCTTGCTTTTAAGCATGTGAATTACTGCTTCCAAATGGTTCTTGGTCTCAAGCAGATGACTGTCTAGATCCTTATTGTGGTGATCTAGACTTTCTTGAAGATTAGTTTTGTGTTCAACCATCCATCTGGTGGTTGCTATGTAGGCCTTCTCTATGTTGTTGGTGATCATTATCTGATTATCTTCTACCTCAGATTGACCCTTGTGAGTAAGTGCTGTCTCTTTGGCAGTGTATTCTTGTAGGTTCTTCACATCATTTCCGAGGCTTGCAGTTTCTGTAGATAGTTCTCTCCTTAGCTCATTGATGGCTGAGTCAACATGACCTTTAATTTTTAGCCTTTGCTCTTCCAGAAGCATTCTTATATGAGGCAGTAGGGAGAACTCTACTGGCCTATTCTCTGGAGGTGAACAAGCTTTTCCTGGTTCTTCTTCTTTATTCCCCTCGACCATTGGAGATTGAGATTTTCTGATGGGTGACTGGTTTGACTCATTTTCTTTTTCAGGATTTGGCAGATCTCTGCTAGTCTCATCAGCAGGATTCTCTTGGTTGTCTTCTTGAGGATCTTTATTTGGGTCCTCTTGGTCTACTGGTCCAGAATGGACAGTATCCTCAGCCCCAACGATCTTGTTGATCAATTTTTCCACTTGAGCATGAATCTCACCATTCTTCTCCCCCTCAGTCTCAGCATCCTCTTGCTCTATTCCTGCTGTTACCATTATCCCGGATCCCAGACTTAGGGCAGAGGTCTGGAGGGAAACATTCCTTTGCTCTACAGGTACTTCAGAGTCAGATGAGTTTGAGCTGTTGCCTAATTCACTTTCTTCAGATGATCTTTCTCCCTTCCTCTTCACATCCTCTACAGTCTTTAGCTTCTTGGGAGACTTAGTCAGAACTTTCTCCCACCTTTCCAGTATCCTGATATCCATCCTTCTCATGTGATGGATTTTTACACCATACTTATTGTCAAAGCTTTTAGGGTAAGATATCAGTAGAAATAGAGATAGTATTCTTCCCAGATTTGGAGCTTGAAAGCTTTCTTGTATTCTCTTGAAGATGATCTGACCCCAGTTGGTCTTCTTACTTAGGATTATCCTTGTCACAATCTCGAACATGGGCTTGGATATCCTATCATGCGACCCTACTTTACAAAGGAGGGCTTTTCCTACAATATCAACCATGAGTTTCCCTTGTTGATTAAAATTCTTTCTTTCTAGAGACCCATATGTCTTACTGGAGTGTCCGCACCATGCCAGAGCCCTGTTAAGCTCTTCCTGGGTGACTTTGTCATTTTCCTCCCCCTTGGCGAAGGTCGGCAACTGAAGAACTCTGGCCAACCTCTTGGGATTCACCTTGACCTTTACCCCATTGACCAAGCTTTTCACAGATGTTCCTTTTGAACCACCCTTGGCATTCGAGTAGAACTCCAGCACTTCGCTCTTTAATATCACTATTGAATCTGAGAGAGAGAACTCCAGGCCGACGGTGTCTAATAGCTTAATGGCTCTTTGAATCTCTTCTGGCCCCTCTGAGAAACCGCCCCTCACTACTTCGCTTCCTTCATAGAGAAATCCTTCCTTCTTTGGCGCCATTTCTTACTTGATCGAAGAGGATTCTAGTTTAGTCGACTCGTTAACTCCTCGAAGGCGTTAGAGAGCACGGCGTCTTTTTAAGGCTAATGTAGAAAGTGTTTTAACCTAACGACATCTGACTTTATTTATAGTTTCCGAGTTGGAAGTCGAAGTGTTATTTGTTAAATGTCTGATTAACTCGAGTTTAGCTGTAATAATTGGTTAAGATCAGGTCTATTTAAGAGTCCATTGATGATAAGGTATCGTCGTGATGCAAATTTGATGTCGAGTACTCATTCCGACGATATCAATCATCATTTCGACGATATAGTTTTGTATTCAAAACGATATTGTTCTTTTTCACTCTTTTGTATGAACAGTGCAATTCTTTAACAGTGCCATACATACGTCTTCCTTGAGTGATAGCTTTTGCTTACTCAAGTACAAATTACCTTAAATAAAGTGATAAGATGAGGTTATGTATTGAACATCAACGTAGTTACCTTCACCTTAGCTTTAATATCTTCTTGAGCTAGTAGCTCCCCCTTGACCAGTGCATCTTGGCATGTGGTGATGTTTTTCTTAGTCTAGAGTTGAGCCTGGAGCACTTATTGTCCATTAGCCTTGTTTGCTTTTTATTGGCTAAATGGACTTCCCTGCAAAACAGATTCAATATCCCTTAGGAACCCAAGGTGACTTGGATCCTAGGTTTTTGTTAGCATAATGGAGGCTTCTTCTCCTCACCTTAGCCCTTCTAGGAAGTCTCTCCTTTGCACTAGGCACACTAGGGTTGTGCCAACAGTCAATGACAAAGTGTCCCACTTTGCCATAACACCAACATTCATGGATGTTGTACCTTCTTTTCTGAACAATTTTTGAAGTGGGTGGAGAGTCACAATGCTTATGTTCAGTAGAGAAGGCAGCAACATTCTTCCTATCTCTCTCATCCAAGAGCTGACTAGCTGCTCTAGCATAATTATTTCTTCTTGACTTTATCTGTTTGTCAGCGACAGATGTCAGCTTGGTAGCTGATATGGTGTTGGTGGCATCAGATATGATTAAGTGAGAATTGACTATACTGGGGCAATCAGCCTGCTTCTTTGCTGGGAGAGATTGGGTAGGTGTTGCTTCCTTACCCTTGAGTGTGGGGACTGGGGCACCAAACACAAATGGTCCATGATGGGCCATTTGGATTTCCTCGTGGGGAGCCTTCAATGCACTCATCCCAATGCCCTTTCTCTTCCCATAGTAAGCAGCATTTCCCAGACTAATGGAGCTTCCATTCATCTAGTGACCATGGACACTGTCCTGATCATACTTATTAGAGGGAAGCACTACCTTCTGAAAGGTGGTATGAGGCTCTGCATTAGTTTTGCCCCTTTCACCTTTCCCAGCATCTGCTGCCCCTTCATTGAAACCCAATCGCCTCCTATTTCCATAAGAGGAGAATGTGTCAATGATGGGCTGTATAGTTTTGGGCTTAGAGAATTGAGCCACCAAGCTTCTTTCCTTAAGAAGATCATTCTCAAGTTTCTTGATAAGTTCTTCCCTTTAGCTCTTTCATCATAAAGCTTGTCTATGATTTTCTTGAGCTCATAGGAGTTGGTGCCTTCATTGTGGGACATACCCATTTCCTAATCATCTCAGCCTTAATGGGTCTGAGTGATTCTAGCTCCCTAACTTGCTTCTTAACAAGCTTCTTGCTCTTTCTCAGAGCTCCCAAGAGATCACCAAACTGCTCTATTAGATCAGCATGGTTCTTATTGTTGCATGATGGGCAGTCTTCTGCATCTTCTTTAGAAGATGAGTAATCATCTGATGCACTCTTGGTTTTCTTAATTGAAGCAGGTAGTAAAGGTGTGTGAGTGATGCATACCCGATCATGATGTGATTCATCATGATTTTCTTCATATGATAGAGCCATCAACCCAAAGACTTCCTCTGACCCTTCCATGAGGACTCCTAGGGAGTCCCACATGTCCTTTTCTGTTGTGTAATGAGTCAGCTTCTGGAGTGTTGGTTGATCTACTGCACTAGCTAAGATATCTTTGGCTTCCTTGTCCAAGCTGACTAGGATGATCTCATCTGCAATCAATTTCTTGAGCACTGGCTTGGGGACATATGACCCTTCTTTGACGATTTGAAACATTCTAGGATCCATTGCCTCCATGAATATTCTAGCTCTTACTTTCCAAAGGGCAAAGTTCTCCCTAGAGCAAACAGCTATCCTTGATTCCATAGCTGTGGAAAGTGGACACCCACTAGTAGATCTGTTCAAGCTGTAAAGCTTTTCTTTGAACAACCTCGCTTTGATACAACTTGTTAGTTATTGGGTGTCAACTTAACACCTAGGGGGGGGGGGGGGTGAATAGGTTTTTCAAATTATTATATCCCCTTTTGGTGATCTTGTTTTCTGGTTAATAGATCTATAGATTGGTAAAGCACAACACAGAAAACACACAAGAATTTATAGAGGTTCCTCAAGACAGGGTGTCTTGAGTACACCTCTTTCCCTCTGCGCCTACCTAGCAGTGTGCTAGGCTCGACAAACTCCGCCAAAACTTCAGGCCCTCAAGCCTTACAACATGGACCCGCAAGTCCTACAGCCTAAGCCCGCAAGCCACTACTGCACCCGAGCCATCAAGCTCGACACTCAGGCCCTCAAGCCCTACCTAGCTCAGACCCGCAAGTCTAGCCTCTTCCCTGGCCCGCAACCCTTCACAGGTCTCAAGCCCGCAAGCTTGACAATCAGGCCCTCAAGCCCTACCTAGCTCAGACTCGCAAGTCTAGCCTCTGCCCTGGCCCGCAAGCCTTCACAGGTCTCAAGCCCTCAAGCTTGATAATATTGGACCCGCAAGTCCACTGCCCTGACCCTCAAGCCTCACATCTCTCCAGCCCTCAATCTAGACACTCATATCTGAAAACCGATCTTACAGGTTTGGCCCTCAAGCCTTACAAGAAATTACAGTAAAGAAAAATGTTTCTTCTGCCTGATGGAGATCAGCTTCTTTACTTGAAGAAGATGCTTTTGATGTGAACCTTGATAGTGCAAATCTTCTTCAAGCTTCTTGCTCTGCCGGATGTTGATTGGCTACCTTTCTTGAGAGAAACTTCTCAGTCGATGTGGCTTGACTGCAACTTGAAGAACAGAGAGTGATCGTTTCGTTCTTTTTTTTTTCTTTCTTCTTCTTCACCGCCGCTTGTACTGTTGTGTTACCAGGCGGGATACTTTTTCGTATTTCTCTCTTGAATGAAGACTTCTTTCTAGGGAATCCACCGTTCCCTTTTATAGGACCGAGGAACCTTCCAACGGTCTCCTATGATATCCTTTAATGTCAGACGCCCCATTACTTAAGAGCACGCGTTGATTGGACAATCAGGCGACGACATTAAATGCATGACAGTGCGTCCACAACATTTGAATTTGTCTCGACGATATTTCCAATATTAAGACGACATGGATAATATCTCGACGACATGACTTAATCGATGCCTTGAACTAGTCTTTTCTTCAGTTCTTCATCAGATAGTGATATCTTCGACGATACTGGACATCTCTTCTGTACTCGAGCTTATGACGACACGAAGTCATCTAACCTATGTCGTCGCGATCTTCTTGATTGCTTGATATCGTTGTGATCACTTTGTCTTCTCGTCGTCACGCCTTCTTTACGACGATGTCAATCACCATCAGTCTCACTTAGCCTTTTTGACGACAAGACTTCTTGTCGACGATATTGTCGACATCTTTGAGTCTTCTTCTTTATCTCAACATTCTGATATCGTCGTGTGGATGTCACAATGATATCACCATTCTACCTTGCTCTGCATGTTGTTGACGATATGCCTACTGTTTTTGATGATACACATGATCCTTTTCGACGACACAGACACAATCATTCTTCTTTGCTTTGCCCATCATCTCAACGATGTGCCTGTACTTGTCGACGATATGTCCAGCCTTTTTTGACGATATTATACTTAGGCAGGCTATTGAAGTACTGGACATATTGTCTCATCTCTGCAAGCATGAACTAGATGTGACATTAAATTAATCTTGCACTTATCATTGAGTTGAGCACTTCTTCAAATCATGAACATTGCTAGGCACTGTTCCCAACAGTGTCCAAATCAACTTAGTCGAGCTTCTCGCATCTTATCTGCAATTGGTGCCACTCCTGTCTTATCATTGATACATTCAATCCTAATTTTATCTAGTCTCGTGTGTCCATATATCCACCTAAGCATTCTCATCTCCGCAACTCCCATTTTTTGCTCATGTACACAATTCATTGCCCAACACACAGAACCATTGTCACAACCCGCATTTTCTCCGAATTTAGGAATATCAGAGTAAGAGAAAATACGTGTCATGATGCCACGTCATGCATATAATGCCACGTCATGCAGGAGACAACTGCAGACGCTCAGGCGGGAACCTATTACTTAATTAATCAAAACATGTTTACATGATTGGTCATCATTTGAAATCATTTATTAGAGTTTGGGGTAAGAACTGTGTCTCTCAGTTCGTGGATCAACTAGTCCACCAAGAAAATATATGTAATTACAGCGGAAAGTACGTGATTTAGTTATCTTACGATCCTAAATGCACGTGATGATAGGACATAAAGTAGATGATATGCACATATCTAGGCGTAGTATAAGTATAGAAAATATCTTTTAGGCTTTAAAGATAAGGATTTCAGTTAAAAGGTATGCAATGAGGATGAAAGAAAAGCCATTTTATAACTATAATGCACCTAGACATAAATCATTCCCAGAGAGCAAGATATACAAGATCTAAAAAGTAGTAGCATTTAACTGGCAAGTAAGCTATAAAGTATCAAAAAGAAGCACAACGGGCATCCTCAACTGACACTAACCCATTGGCTCCAAACTAGCATGTCTGAATACAAGAAGAAAACTATCGACAACTACCTCGCAGCAGCGGGGTAAAACAATAACTAAAACTCCTGAATACTCTGGGCTACACCACTAGCCGCTAAGGCTCTGAACCCGAGGCATTCAATAAAACAAAGAACGCCTCAGCAAGGAATTTACAAGCGGCAGAAAAACAAGAAGTAAAGTAAATAAGGCATAAGGGGTACCAACCCAAGCCCAACACTTATAGGAAAGGAAGCTCCAAGCACAGAACTAAACAATGCACCAAGTGCACCAAATACCAAAAAGAGATACAAGTACAGTCCATTTATCTTGTTAAATTTATTTAAAAAGACTGATCAGCTCAAATTAAGCGGGGGCGGTCCTTTTTCCTCTACCACCCAAAGCCAAAAATGGGTGGGGGTTTCACTATCCCCAACCACCCAAACACGGCCCACGGGACCACAGGCCAAGCCTGCGGTTCACCACTAAAATGGCCACTGTGCAAGGCTACAACAATTCCCCACTGCTCCCCCCCCCAAACAAGACCCATCGTGTAAGGACAAATGCAATGGTTCTTATTAATTAATTTCTTTAATTATGGCATGGGACGAAGCCCGAGAAAATAATCACCAGAATACCCTAAGGATAGGGTCACAAATGAAGTAAACACTGCATAAGACGATTCATAATAGAAGGCATAAGTTATTTAACCACAACGGGTATGAGATTTTGAAGAGGAGAAGTAATCGGAGGCATATCTCAAGTACTAAGAAATAGAGGGCATTCCTCGAGAATCTAAAGGATAAGAACATAGTTCGGGAGAAATCAAGGAGTGGGGTAATAAAGTTCTAGGGAAAACAATGGCAAGAACAAACACTTCTCGAGAAACCCCAAACAGGGACTAAGATTTCTAGAGAAATTATATGCAGGGATCAAGCTGCTTCTCGAGAAATTAAAGGCAGGGGTAAAGCTGTTCTCGAGACATCAAGGTAGGGGTAAAGTTTCTCGAGAAAAAAAGGGCAGGGATCAGGTTTCTCGAAAAAGAAGGGTCGGGATCAGCTTTCTCAAAAAAAAGAAAGGGTAGGAATCAAATGCCCGGTCGTTCGTCGAACGCAAGGCCGTTCCTCGAATGCGCCGCTCGACGAACGCAAGGTCGTTCATCAAGCGCAAGGCCATTCGTCGAACGTCGGGAAAGAGGAGTTCGATGAACATCAGGAAGCAAAAAGAGTTCGACGAACTTTAGGAAGCAAAAAGAGTTCGACGAACGTCAGGAAGAGAAGAGTTCGACGAACGTCAGGAAGAGAAGAGTTCGACGAACGTCAGGAATCGACTGATTTCTCGCGAAATTGAAGGCTGCAGGCAAAAAGAAACCAGGGGAAATGATTTCCCGAGAAAGCCAAGGCTGCAGGCAAACAGAAACCAAGGCAAAAGATTTCCCGAGAACTCTAAGGCTACAGGCAAAAAGAAACCAAGGCTGCAGGCAAAAGAAACCATGGCAACAAACAATAAGAAAGGAGGAAAATAGCCACTTGCCTTAAACCTTGCTAAACTCGAAGACCTCCGCTCCAAAAGCTATGGATCGGCAAGAACTCACTCAAGCACAACAACCTAAAACTTTTCGGATCAAAAAGGAGGAGTTAGGTCACTACATTAACTCAAAAAAAATTCCACGAAATGGGAAAAGCTTACCACTAGAACGAAGATCTCGCCGAGAGCTTTCCGAATCCACTCTCCAAACACAATTCCGACTACTATAGCCTTCGAATCACTGGCCGAAAGCTTCACGACACTTCTCTCTCACTCTCTCGCTCGACGGCTGGTTTGGATCGACGAAGGAAGAAGAAGAATATGGAGAGAACTTTGTTGGAACATGGTCTTCCGCTTCTCCTAGGTTTGAGAATAACAAATCCCATGTGTATTTGATCTTGTGTGTTTAAGTGTGCAGGATAACAAAGTCCACATGGCTCAAGGATTACATAAGAAGGTTGCCCCCAATGCTGAGCCAATAAATCCAATACATCTACTAGCGCTGGCGGTAGTACTAGCGCAGGCGCTAGTGACGTTCGACGAATTCCTGTTCGACGAAATTTTGGCTCGAAGCGAAATTGTCGGGAGAACTTATAGAAGGAGATAGCGCTAGGCAGTATCTACTAGCACTGGCGGTAGCGCGGAGCACAAGAGGAATGGCGAAATTGTTTCCCCGGATTAAAGATTCTCACGCGCAAAATATTACTTAATATGGGATAGCGCCGGCGGTAGCGCTAGCGCAGGCGCTGGCACTGAGACTATAAAAAGGACTCCTCTCCTCTCGTTTCAGACACATCAGAGAGATATCAGAGAGAGATAGAGTGCTAGAATTCCAGAGGCTATCTTGGTCGAAAGTTGATGTCCTACCAAAGTTCTGCAAACTTCTGAAGGAGAATCTCATCACGCCGGATCCAAACGAAGTCCGCTTCTACAACGCTTATTCTACAATGGATCTTCGCCTCCGACTTCAGAAGGGAGTTTTTATTTATTTTCATTTCATATTCTTCTTGTAAATGGTTAGTGAAATCGCCCGTGTTGCGACTAGGTCTGGGTAGGACTTAGGGGGAAACTCGCCTCGTATTGGTGACTAGATCTAGGCTAGGTCTATGGGGTGCTCGAGGCCACATCCTGGGAAGGGTTGGCTAGAGCGGCTTGAGGCTGAATCCGGGGAGGATAGGCTAGGGCCACCGGTTCGTGGGGATGCGAGTCGGGATAGAAAACAAAAAGAGTTTATTATTCATCGCTGAAAGTATCTAGTTGCGGCCTAAATCACCTAGAGGGGGGTGAATAGGTGGATTCTATGTCTTAAAGCGGAATTAAAAAAATTTAACACAGAAAAGCAAACAAACAGCCACAACACAGACACAAGGATTTTATAGAGGTTCCCCGATGTGGGTAGTCCTCTTTCCCGCCTCGCCTATCTAGCACTTCGAGGCTAGACTCGGCTACTTCACCAATCTCAGATTATAACTAATCTTACACCTCGGAGTTAAAACTCCTACACCTCGGAGTATACAACTCCTACAACTCGGAGTATAACAACTCCTACAACTCGGAGTATAACAACTCCTACAAACAATCTCAGAGTGGAAAACTCCTACAAAAGAAGAGATATGGAAACACACTACTTCTTCTTAACCTCTAAAGAGAATAACTTCAGATCTTGAAAACTGAGTCTTCTTCTCAACCTTGAAAGAAAGCTTGGCACTTGAAAGGTGTGAAGAGAGGAGACTTGGCTAACCAGATCTGAATAGGCCCTTTGACTTACTTGAAAGAATCTTCAATAAAGAGAGCAGCAAAAAGAGCAAAGGCCTTCTTCTGAGAAATCTCTAACAACAAAAGAGAAAGGATCTTGAGCAGTAAATGTTAGGTCTCAGAATTCCTGTTCAGCAAAAGAGAAAGGAGATCGACTTTCTTTTTCTTTTCTGAACTGGCGGCTGAAGAAGGTTTTAGATCGATTCTTAAGATCGATCAATTTGCCCTAAAATAATGATTTATTTATAGGGAGGACTTCAACGGCTCTTGCGACAAAGAAGGGAGATGCGACACGTGTACTGTTCATGTCGGCTAACCCTAAATTTCAAAAACGAAACGAGGATATGAAATCCGTCTGTCCGTCATTCGTCGGGATTCGTCGGGAGAACACGAGAGCATCCGACGAATTGACTTAGCTGCAGAGTTTTCTTCAGAACCTAGACAAGATTGACCTCTGTCAGCATTCGTCGGGATTCGTCGGAATGACCCGAGTCATCTCGACGAATGGACTTGGCTTCAGAAAAGTCTTCACAACCCAGCCAAAATGTCCTCTGTCAACATTCGTCGGGATTCGTTGGAATGACCCGAGTCATCTCGACGAATGGACTTGGCTTCAGAAATTTCTTTAACACCCAGCCAAAATGTCCTCTGTCAACATTCGTCGGGATTCGTCGGAATGACCCGAGTCATCTCGACGAATGGACTCAGCAAAAATTTTCTTTTCTTCTGAAACTCTACTCCACTCCTCAACCTTGAAAGCCTTCAGTTATGAGTATATGAAGTACACCCCAAAAGAGAGATTACACATGGACCAACACTTTGTTCTGCACAATGAGGGATTACACTGTTTAGAACTGTGTTTGGTGATCCATTGCAACCTGACTTTGGTGTGCACTTAGCATTAAGACCTGCAAACACATAACTAGAGAACAACATCAAATACATCTCAATTCAACTTAGTTCACAGGAACACTTCTTCAAATCAAGGTAATTGTAGCTACAATACCCAACAATCTCCCCCTATTTGAAGAAGTCAGAACCTATGTACTGAGTTGAATTGCACTTAAAAAAATATATATCAAATAGATAAGGAGAGTTAAAAACTTAACTTTTTCAACTTTCTCTCCCTTTCAACTTTCTCTTTCAACTTTGCCAAATCTAACTTTGCCAATTCCTCCCAACTTCAAATTCTCTTGCAAATTCAACTTCTCTCCCCCTTTCTGACTACTTCAGATAGGGAAGAAAAAGCATGAGAGCTCCAAGCTCCCCCTCAGCAACTGCATAGGAGTACACATTTGGGAGTATATGTAGAATCAGCTCCCCCTCAATCTTTTCTCCCCCTTAGACTTATCTCCCCCTTAGAGTTTCAGTGCCTGGACTGATTTCCTAAGCTTTTCAGCAACCATACTATATTTCTTCTATGTTCTGGTCATGTACCATGAACATCCACTTGTCCAAATGCCTGATTAGAGTTTTGGTTGGCCTTTGGACATACCTGCAAACACAGTTTAATACCCCTTAGGAGCCCAAAAAGATTTGGGTCCTAGGTTTCTGGTTAGATCAACACCACCCGGAGTGTTAACATTGCAAAGAGTCATTCTTACATTGTTAACCCGTGGAGTCTTGACGTTCCTGGGGTTAAACCAACAATCTATGGCGAAGTGACCAATCTTGCCACAACACCAACAATCAAATCGATTGTATCTTCTCTTGTTATCCTGTTTTAACTTTTGAATGGGGAGTTTAGCAGGAGCAATATTCTTAGAAGTAGAAGCCTCGTGGTTGCAACACACACATGACTCCTTCTTCTCTTCATGAGATTTAGCAACAATTGATTTAATCTTTGGTGCTTTCTTAATAACTGATCCATGTACAAATGAACCATAATCCTTGGGGATTACTTTTTCATAAGGTGCCTTGAAAGCAGTTGTTTCGGAGCATCGGGGACGGGTTTGATTTTGGTCAACCTTGCCCTTACCTTTAACAGCTCTTTTCTTAGCAGCCTTACTACTTTCAGCCTTATGACCAAGGCCACTAACCTTCGCAGGAGCAGAAAATCTTTCAATGATTGGAAGAATAGTTTTTGGTTTGGAGAAGCTTTCAACTATCTTTCTTTCCACCACTAACTTTTCTTCTAATTCATTTATAAACTTCTCCTTAAGATTTAATAATTCAGTAGAGCTGTTAAGTTCATCTTTCAAGATTTGGACTTCATCTTGGAGAGGAGTCAATTGTTTAATTTCCTCCCTCAAAGCTGATTCCACCATCTTGAGAGATGCAATCTCATGTGCTTGAGATTTGACTACCTTGCGGCATTTGTCAAATCCCTCCAACATAGCTTTATACTGAACCATTAGATCTGAGTCTTCCTCTGAAGAATAGCCTTCATTTGCAACGGAATCAGTTTCAGATGCAGAAAGAGGAGTGTGCGAGTTTACCTTCCCTTTATATGAGGAGACACTTCCTTCCTCATCTGAATGTGCCATAAGCCCAAAATAGGCTTCTTCATCTGAGCTTGACTTCCCTGAGTCACTGTCACTAAGAGTCTTGGACTTCTTTGCCAAGAAGCTCTTTTCTTCTTTCCTCTTATTTTTTGAAGGATTTCTTCTCGTATGGACATTTCGTGCTTAAATGTCCTGGCTTATTACAACAAAAACAAATAATATCAGTCGAAATATATTTATTTGGTTTAGATTTATACCTGTCGTTGTTGTGTTCCTTCTTGTGACGTTCATCATCACCCCTTGATCTTCTATGATCTGATGAGGATTGACTTTTCCTCTGGCTTCTTTTTCTGAGCAATCTCTTGAATTGCTTGGAGAGAGAGGAGAACTCTCCATCAGACATATCAGAGCTTGAGGGGCAAGCATCTGATTCATCATCTTCATCTGAGGATTTTCTTCTGACAGATGATGAGGCTTTATGTCTTCTTGATTCTTTGGCCTTCAGTGCCACGGTCTTCTCTCTTCCAGAGGTGGAGCATCCCTCTTCTTCAGCTTTTCTGATACTCAGCTTGAGCTCATGTGAGAGAAGCTTGCCAAACAATATTTGTGGCTCCGTCGTAGCCAACTTTCCGAATTCCCGGATAGCAATAGCCTTGGTATCCCATTCTTTCGTTAGGGATCTCAAGAACTTGTCATTTAGTTCTCCCGTGGTGAATTCCCTTCCATAGTTTCTCAAACCGTTTACAATCTTGAAGAATTTCTCATAGGTGTCAGAAATTGTGTCTTTGCCTTGTTGCTTGAAGGCTTCATATTCTTGGTTCAGCAAAGACTTCCTGTCATCTCGAACTTCTTCAGTACCTTCCATCAAAACCACAATAGAATCCCACATTTCTTTTGCAGACTTGCAGTGAATCAGATTTTGTAGCATAGAATCATCAATGGCACCTGCTATGATGTTCTTGGCCTTTTTGTCCAAGATGACGAGGGCAATCTCATCTTTGTCTAGCTCCAACATTTTCTTGGGAATCATAATAGCAGAATTAATTGAAGATGGCTTCATAGGAACATGGGGACCTTCCTCAACTATCTGAAAAATTCTTGGATCGGTGGCTTCCATGTAGAACTTCATTCTTTCCTTCCACATGGGGAAATTCTCCTTAGAACATACGAGCATCGTAGCAGAATCCTTGGATTTTTCCATATCAGACAAACTTGCTCTTGCAACTAGATTTAAGGATCTTGTTCAAGGTGTTAACCTTTTAACGAAGAACCTCCCTCTGATACCAATTGAAAGTATCTAGTTGCGGCCTAAATCACCTAGAGGGGGGGTGAATAGGTGGATTCTATGTCTTAAAGCGGAATTAAAAAAATTTAACACAGAAAAGCAAACAAACAGCCACAGTACAGACACAAGGATTTTATAGAGGTTCCCCGATGTGGGTAGTCCTCTTTCCCGCCTCGCCTATCTAGCACTTCGAGGCTAGACTCGGCTACTTCACCAATCTCAGATTATAACTAATCTTACACCTCGGAGTTAAAACTCCTACACCTCGGAGTATACAACTCCTACAACTCGGAGTATAACAACTCCTACAACTCGGAGTATAACAACTCCTACAAACAATCTCGGAGTGAAAAACTCCTACAAAAGAAGAGATATGGAAACACACTACTTCTTCTTAACCTCTAAAGAGAATAACTTCAGATCTTGAAAACTGAGTCTTCTTCTCAACCTTGAAAGAAAGCTTGGCACTTGAAAGGTGTGAAGAGAGGAGACTTGGCTAACCAGATCTGAATAGGCCCTTTGACTTACTTGAAAGAATCTTCAATAAAGAGAGCAGCAAAAAGAGCAAAGGCCTTCTTCTGAGAAATCTCTAACAACAAAAGAGAAAGGATCTTGAGCAGTAAATGTTAGGTCTCAGAATTCCTGTTCAGCAAAAGAGAAAGGAGATCGACTTTCTTTTTCTTTTCTGAACTGGCGGCTGAAGAAGGTTTTAGATCGATTCTTAAGATGGATCAATTTGCCCTAAAATAATGATTTATTTATAGGGAGGACTTCAACGGCTCTTGCGACAAAGAAGGGAGATGCGACACGTGTACTGTTCATGTCGGCTAACCCTAAATTTCAAAAATGAAACGAGGATATGAAATCCGTCTGTCCGTCATTCGTCGGGATTCGTCGGGAGAACACGAGAGCATCCGACGAATTGACTTAGCTGCAGAGTTTTCTTCAGAACCTAGACAAGATTGACCTCTGTCAGCATTCGTCGGGATTCGTCGGAATGACCCGAGTCATCTCGACGAATGGACTTGGCTTCAGAAAAGTCTTCACAACCCAGCCAAAATGTCCTCTGTCAACATTCGTCGGGATTCGTTGGAATGACCCGAGTCATCTCGACGAATGGACTTGGCTTCAGAAATTTCTTTAACACCCAGCCAAAATGTCCTCTGTCAACATTCGTCGGGATTCGTCGGAATGACCCGAGTCATCTCGACGAATGGACTCAGCAAAAATTTTCTTTTCTTCTGAAACTCTGCTCCACTCCTCAACCTTGAAAGCCTTCAGTTATGAGTATATGAAGTACACCCCAAAAGAGAGATTACACATGGACCAACACTTTGTTCTGCACAATGAGGGATTACACTGTTTAGAACTGTGTTTGGTGATCCATTGCAACCTGACTTTGGTGTGCACTTAGCATTAAGACCTGCAAACACATAACTAGAGAACAACATCAAATACATCTCAATTCAACTTAGTTCACAGGAACACTTCTTCAAATCAAGGTAATTGTAGCTACAATACCCAACAATTGCCACCGATTTCTAGCGTCATAGAAGTCAACTTTTGTAAAACCTTATTTGATTGTAATAAAGCATGTCTCAACTTTATTTCAATTGTTTTACTTGACTTTCTATTGTCTTAATCTTGCATTATTACAAAGTTTTTAAAATATCACTAAAGTTTTGAAAACCCTTATTCACCCCCCTCTAAGGGCGCCTACCGATCCAACAAGTGGTATCAGAGCGGTTTTTTTTCCAATAGGCTTAACAACCAGGAATAATGGCGTCTCATGATCTCGCTTTTCCAGAGGGTCAAGGGGTTAGTCGACCACCTCTCTTTACTGGGTCAGATTTTAACTACTGGAAAAATCGAATGATGTGTTTTCTTATGACCATGGATGTAGAAGTATGGAACATGGTAGAAGTTCGGTACTCTCCACCTGCAACTGTAGTGGGAGAGGCGGCATTAGCAAAACCAAAAGATAAATGGGACGATAATGACAAACTAAGGTGTAAAAATAATGCTAAAGCAATGAACGCTTTATATTGCGCTTTAAATAGGACTGAGTTTAATAGAATTTCTGCATGCACAACTGCTTATGATATTTGGAATCAATTGGAAGTAACTCATGAAGGTACATCGCAGGTGAAAGACGCAAAGCTATTCCAACTGGAATTTGAATATGAAAAATTCAGGATGGATACCGAAGAGTACATTAACTCAATGTACACCCGCTTCACCAAGATCGTCAACGCTTCAAAGGCACTTGGAAAGACCTATTCAGACGGGGACTTGGTGAGGAAAATTCTTCGTTCCTTACCTCCAAGGTTCAATCCAAAGGTGACAGCCATCTCGGAGTCGCACAACTTAAGAACGCTCCAGATCGAGAACCTTATTGGGAATCTTAAAACCCATGAGGTAGAACTCCAGATTCAACACGATGAATACAACAAAGAGCCAAAGAAGAAGGCGCTAGCACTAAAGTCAAAGAAGGAGAGCATCGAAGATGATGATGAAGATGAAGAAGGTCTCCTGGTGAAGAACTTCAGGAAGTTCATCAGGAATCCGGAAAGAAGGAACACATTCCGCAAATACTTCCAAAAGTTTACTCGACGAAAGGGATCTTCCTCTTCATCAAGGAAAGAAAAAGGAAGCGAAGATGAAGAAGAAAGACCACCACCAGAGTGCTACCACTGCAGAAAGACCAGGCACATTCAGAGCCAGTGCCCAAAGTATCAAAAGGAGCAAAAAGAACAACACAAAGCAAAAGAGAAGAAGAAAGTACTAAAAGCCACAGCTTGGGATGATTATTCCTCTAAAGAGTCAAACGAGTCTGAGTCAAGTAGCGAGGAGGAAGCAAACTTATGCTTAATGGCGAAGAACAATGATGACGACACCAGTGTTCTTAGCGACACTGAGGTAATTCCTCCTTCTTTCGAAGAACTCTACGATTAATTTGTTTTAACTTGCAAATCCTATGATCAAAGTATAAAAGATAATATTATATTAAATCGTGAAAATGAATCTATTATCAAAGAAAATCATAAACTCACAAAAAAGGTGAATTCCCTTGAAAAGAGAAAGGTTTCATGTCAAGAGTGTGAGCACTCTTTATTTTTGGCAAAAGAACTTGAAGTTTCTTTTTCTAAAGCCCACTCACAAAACAAAACTATTGCAAAAGAAAAGGGGGACTTAGAGAGAAAACTAAAAACCTCTCTTTTACAAATTCAAAATAACAAAAAGGGATTTGAAAAACAAATGTGTTATGATTGTACAAGAAAATACTTTTCTTACAAAACAAAATCATGACCTCAATATAGCCATTAAAAAATTTGGGATTGGTCAAAAATCCCTGGATATGATTTTGGGAAACCAATGTTATGGTTCTGCAAAATTTGGGGTCGGATATAAAAGTGAACCCTACCGCCCAGCGCTAGCCACTAATGCCGGCGGTAGCTCAAGTGTTAAAAAATCTTCTGCTTTTTCTAATATTCAAACATCATCCAACAAGAGCAACGTAGAAACTCAGAAAAGGGTCTCAACTCCCTTTATTTCGTGTGCTAATTGTCTTAAGTTTGGACACACGTCTAGCTCTTGCAGGAATATAAAACAACGTTCTTTAAAACAAATCTGGGTACCTAAGAAATCCACTTACTCTATGGGTGGTACCTCTTGGGTATCTGGATCTTTACTCTCATCTTCTCTCTAGATTTGCAGGAAGGCTAAGGAAATGGAGGACGTGTGGTACTTGGACTCAGGCTGCTCCAAGCACATGACGGGCAACAAAGCAAAATTCCTTAGCCTAGAAAAGAAGAAAGGAGGGATCGTAACGTTTGGTGATAACGGTAAAGGAAGGATCATGGGAGTTGGTACAGTGGGTAACGAATCTTTTCTTATCTCAAATGTTCTTTATGTTAAAGGTTTGAAAAATAACTTAATATCTATAAGTCAACTATGTGATAAAGGATTAGACGTATTATTTGAATCATCCACTAATCTTTGCAAAATAGTTAATCCTAAAACAAAAGATGTGTTACTAACTGCACCTAGAATTCACAATGTTTACATAGTTTTGTTTCATGATCTTTCCAAATCATCTATAAAATGTTTTATAACCAAAAATGATGAATTAGAACTATGACATAGACGTTTAGGTCACACTAGTACAAAGCTCATTTTAAAACTAGCAAAAAGGGAATTGATTAGAGGATTGCCTAAGTTGAATAGAAATTTATCTTCACTATGTTCACCATGCCAAAAAGGAAAATTTACAAAATCATCTTTTAAAAGCAAAAACGAAATTTCTACTTCAAAACCATTACAACTAATTCATATGGATCTCTTTGATCCCGTTAACACCGCAAGTCTTGGTGGTAAAATATACACCTTCGTTCTAATAGATGATTTCTCAAGATATTGCTGGACCTTATTTCTCTCTTCCAAATCTGATGCGTTTTGCGAATTCTCAAAATTCTGTACTCGTATTCAAAATGAACTAGATTTAAAAATAAAGTGCATTCGCTCAGATCATGGAGGTGAATTTGAAAATGAAAATTTTAAATCTTTTTGTGAAATGTTAGGTATTAAGCATGAGTTCTCTGCTCCACGCACACCTCAACAAAATGGTGTTGTAGAATGGAAAAATAGGACAATCCAAGAACTAGCACGCACCATGTTAACTGAATATAAATTACCTAAGTCGTTTTGGGTCGAAGCCGTAAGCACATCATGCTATGTAATGAATAGAGTTATGCTTCACCCATCACTAAATCTCACACCGTATGAACTATATTTTCAAACAAACCTAACGTATCATATTTTAAAGTATTTGGATGTAAATGTATTATTCTTAATACGAAAGATTCTTTAGGAAAATTTGATGAGAAATGTGATGAAGGAATATTCCTTGGATATTCTTCAACCAGTAAAGCCTATAGAATATTTAATAAAAGATCGAGTAAGGTTGAAGAGTTTTTAATGTTAAATTTGATGAGTTTATTCCATGTGCAGAGAAGCCTTCTATAAGTACAAATGATGAACCTTTGCCATCTTTGGAGCACGACGAAGAAGAACCATCCAAAGAAGAGGAGGAGAAGTCAAATGAAGTTGAATATGTACCTCCAAGTGTGTTGAACTTCTCAAAAAATCATCCAAAAGAGCTAGTGTTGGGGAACCTTCTACTGGGGTAAGAACTCGATCCTCTCTTCATGAAACGTTTTCAAATATTTGTTTTGTTTCCGAAATCGAACCTAAAAACGTTTCCACCGCTTAAATGACGAATTTTGGTTTTTGTCTATGAATGAAGAGTTAGGACAATTTGAAAGAAATAAAGTTTGGAATCTAGTAGAAAGACCATCTAATCATCCAATTATTGGCGTAAAATGGATCTTTAAAAATAAATTAGATGGTGAATCTAGGATTATAAGAAATAAAGCACGCTTAGTTGCTCAAGGTTATTCTCAAATTGAGGAGGTAGATTTTGAAGAAACTTTTTCACCCGTTGCTCGCTTAGAATCTATACGAATATTTTTGGCATTTGCTAGTTTTAAATGAATAAAATTATTTCAAATGGATGTTAAAAGTGCCTTTTTAAACGGGTTTATAAAAGAAGAAGTTTATGTAGAACAACCCCCCGGTTTCATAAATGAAAAATTCCCTAATCATGTTTACAAATTAGAAAAAGCGCTTTATGGTTTAAAACAAGCACCCCGTGCATGGTATGATCGACTTACATCGTTTTTGTTAAAGCACGATTATGTTATGGGACAACACACTTTTCATTAAGCATAATAATAACGATCTAATTATTTTACAAATATATGTTGATGATATCATTTTTGGAGCCACTAATGAAGAGTTGTGTAATGAAGTAGTATTAGTAATGAAAAATGAATTTGAAATGAGTCTTGTAGGAGAACTATCATATTTTCTTGGTTTTCAAATCTCACAACAAACTGATGATATCTTTATTTGTCAAACAAAATATGTTCACGATATGCTTAAACGATTTGGATTTGAAAATCTCAAACAAGCTTCTACTCCCATGAGTGCTTCTTTAAAACTAGGAAAAGATGAATCCGGAATTTCAATTGATCAAACGCTATATAGAGGAATGATAGGACCTGTTCTTTACTTAAGTGCTTCTAGACCAGATATAATGTTTGCCTTATGTTTATGTGCTCGCTTTCTTGCCAATCCAAAAGAATCTCATTTAAAAGCGGTAAAACGTATTTTTCATTATCTATTAGGGTCATCTAAATTAGGATTATGGTACCCACACAATGATTCACTTACACTCCACGGCTATTCCGATTCAGACTACGACGGGTGTTCACTAGATCGAAAAAGCACTAGCGGTACTTGTCACTTTCTAGGTCACTCTTTAGTAGCTTGGTCTAGTCGAAAACAATCTTCGGTTGCACTCTCCACCACGGAGGCCGAATATATCGCACTTGGTAGCTGTTGTGCACAAGCTTTATGGATGAGTCAAACACTAGAGGATTTTGGATTTCATCTTAAAATCATTGATCTTAAATGTGACAACAAAAGTGCAATAGACCTCACATAGAATCCCGTACACCACTTGTTGGGTAAATTGCCCTCAATATTACCTTGATTTGAAGAGGCATCACTCTCAATACTAAGGACATATTGTATTTGACAAAGCTATACTTGTGTAGAATATACAGGCACAGGTGACTCAAAAGAAAGGGCCAAACATGCCCTTAGATGTGAAGAAATCATCTACAAGGAGATGAAGAACTGTCTCAGCAGAACCGCTGAGATGATAGGTCAAAACCGCTGAGACGAGGAGCCATCTCAGCGGATCCGCTGATAGGAGGATTCTTCACTGATAAGTCGTGTTAGTCGAACGCAGGGTGCAGTTCGTCGAACGCAGAACTCTGTTCGTCGACCGCTGAGACAAGACTAAAAGAAGGGGACTAAAGCTGTCGCTGAGACTGGATGCTATCTCAGCCCAACCGCTGAGATGCTGCCGTTGAGACTGGATGCTGTCTCAGCCCAACCGCTGAGATAGATCCAAATGTGCTGACGGGATCTTCTTTTGGCGCAAACAACAATTGAAAGGGAAAAGCAACTCCAATCCGCCCCATACCGTGTCAGGAGGATCGAAATAGCCGTTGAAGTCTTCTGAAGGTATAAAAGAAGAAGCTAGGGCACAACAACAATAACTGTTCCATTGAGAAGCTTTTGCTACACGCCGCAATCGAGCATTCGCGATTCAGCCAGTTGAAGTCATTCTCTGCTGCTGAAGTTAATCTTCTAAGGGAGATTAGATAGCTCTTCCCGTGCCAACTCAAGAAGGGCAAGTTAATCTTTTGCTTGGCTGAAGGATAAGATCAAAGTGATACAAATCTGAAGCTGCTGTTTTCAGATCTGAAGAAAGGATTCAGAAGACCTAAGAGTAATCCTTTTGTCCTCTGTGTTCAACTCAAACTCTATTATATCTTTGTAAGGCATTGTTGCCTGAGTAAAAGGCTGTTGAGCCTGTGTGTAAAGCTGTGTTGACAGCTTGAGTGGTAGGACTTCTTGATAGGTCTGAGGTAGGAAATCTATGGGATTTCTGAGTGGTAGGAGTTCATAACTCTGAGTTGTAGGGATGCTGTTGTGCCTGAGGTGTAGGGCTGTTGAGCCTGAGTGTAGGGCTGTTGTGCCTGAGGTGTAGGGCTGCTGAGCCTGAGTGTAGGGCTGCTGTGCCTGAGGTAGGATCACTTTTGATCTGAGAAGTTCTGAGGAACTTATGGTGTAAGCTCAAGGAGCTGAGATTGAAGTTTGGAGGAGTTGGCCTTGTCTAACTCATTGTTAGAAAGGTGAAGGGGGAAAGAGGACTACTCAAGACACCCTGTCTTGAGGAACCTCTATACATCCTTGTGTGTTTTCTGTGATTGTATTTTCTGCAGCTAGAAACATTAGTTTTATAGAAAGAAATTAAGTAAAACCTATTCACCCCCCTCTAGGTATTATTGACTACACCTGTATAAACTATCAAGTGGTATCAGAGGGAGGTTGATCAAAAGGACTTAACAGTCTGATCAGATCCTATACAGGAGTAGTCAAATCTGAAATCCAATGGCAAGCAGTGGAATGAAGAAGGAGTTGGGGTCAATGAAGTTGCTTATATGCTCAGAAGAAAACTTTGGTATATGGAAGCAAAGGGTAAGACTATTCATGGAAGCCTCAGACCCAAGGATCTTTTTAACTGTCAAAAATGGTCCTTATACCTTTGAGAAAGTCTCCACCATTGACCCTATTAGAAAAATACTTAAGGTATTCTCTGAGCTGACCAATGATGAGATAACACTGTACACTATGGACAAGAGATCCCAAAACATAATAGTAAATTCCATTGAGGACACTACATTTTAGAACTTGGTACACTGCACAACTGCCAAGGAAATGTGGGACACATTGGTGGTTTATATGGAGGGAACAGCTGAAGTGAGGGATGATAGAAAGTCACTCCTCAATCAGGAGTATGAAGCCTTCAGACAGCTGAGCCAGGAGAATATCTCTATGTGCTATGAAAGGTTCTTTAGGATTGTAAATGAACTAAGAACCTATGGAAGGGTATTCACAGATTATGAACTTAATGACAAGTTCCTTAGATCTCTAACCAGAGATTGGGACACTAAAATTTGTGCAATCAGGGAAGGGGCAAGGCTTGGAGAAACCCCTACCCATACTCTGTTTGGGAAACTGCTCTCATATGAGATGCAGCTTTCTGCAAGAAAGGAGGAGGACACTTCTTCCAGGGCTCACACAAGGGAGAGATCTGTTGCTCTCAAAGCTGAAAGCTCTAATAAGAACAAGGTTAGAGTACAGTCACCTCCAAGAAAGACTGCTGAATCTGAAAAATCTGAGAGCAGCAATTCAGACAGCTCCTCTTCTGATGAGGAGTTTGCTGCCTTCACAAGGCAGTTCAAGAAGATGATCAAGAGGAAACAATGGAAGAGCAAACCTTCCTCCTCTTCTCATCCCAAGAAGGATCATTACAGATCTGAGAGGCAACATCCCAAAGGGGACAGGTATGACTCTAAATCTAGTAAACATGTTTCAACTAACATAATTTGCTATTGCTGTACCAGTCAAGAGAAAAGAAAGAGGTGACAATAAGCCTCATCACCAGAAGGAAAGCAAGGGAGAAAAATCCTTCCTAGCTAAGGAAGGCAAGAGATGGAGTGAATCTGAGTCTTCATCTTCAGATTCAGATGGTGAGGAGAAAGCCTACTTGAGGCTGTTTGCTGATCAGGAGGAAGAAGACTATCTTAATACCAGGATAGGAATCAGGGCCCCTCTATCACATTTAGATAATGATGAAGAGGAGGATGAGGTCACTCTAGATGACCATGGGTTGATGGCTATAACTAAATATGAGGACAACCACAGCAATTCAGAACATGAGCAGGTATTGATACACTGCATTTCTTCTTCTTCTGATTATGAAAAAAATCCAGAATCTGAATCTCCTCCATCTAAAGTTGGAGGTGAATCATACTCTGAGGAGGATGTCAATCAATTGATTGATGAATATGGTGCACTCCTGGAAGCTCTGAAAAAGAGCAAAAAGCTAGCCAAGAGGCAAGCTCAAGAAATTGCTTCCCTGAAGCAACCAAAATCTGAGTGCATTGAGCATGCTACCCAGCTAGCTCAAATGAGCAATGAGATTGGCAAGCTAAGGGGAATGTCAATGATCCATGTGGGCACCATAATCCACAAGAACAAGATCATCAAGGATCTTGAAGAAAAGCTCCTCAAGGAGAGGATGCTAGTAGCTAAGTTCTCCAAGCCCAAGACAGTGATGCCTATTATTGACACCTTCAACTCCCAGAGCAAGAGAGGTATTGGTATCAACAATGAGGCATCTACTAGCAACACTAAGGGAAAGGTCAAGGACTCAAAAGAATCTAAGACCTCCTTTGTGAAAGTCTTGATGCCCTTAAACAAGTATGACCAAGAAAGTGTTCATGGTCACTTATTAAATGGAAGTTCCTATAACTTGAGCAGGAATGCTCACAGCTATGGAAATAGAAAGGGCATGGGATTGAGTGCAATGAAAGCTGCACATGAGGAAATACAAATGGCCCAACCTGGACCATTTGTGTTTGGTGTCTCAGTACCTTCAGTCAAGAACATGGAAGCAAGCTCTTCCAAATCTGCTTCAGCAAAAAGCAAGACTGCTGTCAAATCTGTTGACAAGGCCTGCTGCCCAGTGTCTGATTCCATCAGATCTTGTATGACTGCCAAGTCAATGCAAGCTGAGGCTATCAGGACAAAGAGCAGCAAGACTGTCCACAGATTATCCTTCAGTCAGATTATTGCTGAAAGAAATAGGAAGATTGCTGATATCTCTTCTGCTGAACATGTACAAAATGCTGTACCAATTCAGAAAACAATTCAGAAAAGGAGATACAATATTCATGATTGTTGGTGCTGTGGCAAGGTTGGACACTTTGCAATTGATTGTTGGCACAACCCCAATGTGCCAAAGGCAAGGACTGAACCTCAAGCCAAACCAGCCCTCTCTAGGAATGTTCCCTATGGTGTTAACAAGAACCTAGGACCCAAAGTCAGTTGGGGTCCTAAGGTACATTAAATTTTGTGTTGCAGGTTAGTTCAAGTACCAGTCTCAACCAAATATGGTACTTGGACAGTGGGTGCTCAAGGCACATGACAGGAACTAAGGATCTTCTAAAGGATTACCATCCAGTGAAGAATGGACCTAAGGTTATTTTTGGTGGATCAGAAAAGGGGGTCACCAAAGGATATAGTATGATTTCAAATGGCATAGTCTCAATCACAAGGGTAGCTTATGTTGAAGGGTTACAACACAACCTTGTAAGCATAAGCCAACTATGTGACTTAGGCTATGTCATTGAATTCCACAATGACAAGTGCTTGATCAAAAAGTCTAATGACTTGGAGACCATTCTCTCGGGCACTAGGAGTGGGAATGTTTATTGGTTAGACTTCATTTGCAATTATTCTATCTCCTCTGTGTGTCTTGTATCTAATGAAAGTGAGTCTCTCTGTGTCCAATGGCACAAGAGACTTGCCCACATTAACTATAAGACAATGTATAAATTATTTTCTAAAAACCTTGTTAGAAATAGTCCTAATCTAAAATGTGTTAAAAGTGGCACCAGCCATGCTTGCCAAATGGGTAAGCAAACTAGGACCACCTTTAAAAGTATTGGCTCAAAGGATACTGAAAGGTGTTTATACCTATTGCACATGGACTTGTTTGGTCCTTTGCCAATTCAGAGCCTAGGTGGAAAGTTGTATACCTTGGTGATTGTAGATGATCATTCAAAGTATACATGAGTATTCTTCCTTAAGAAGAAGTCAGATACCTTATATGTCTTTATAAACTTTGTCAAGGCCATTCAGAATGATCTACTATGTACTGTGGTCAGAACTAGAACTGACCATGGCACAAAATTTAATCTGAAGCCATGACAAAATTTTGTCAAGAATTTGGTATCACCCAAGAGTTCTCCTCCCCAAGGACTCCACATCAAAATGGTGTGGCTGAGAGGAGAAATAGGACCTTGATAGAAGCTGGGAGAACACTGCTTAGTGACTCCTCACTCCCAGAATACTTCTGGGCTGAGGCAGTCAATACAGCCTGTTATGTTCTCAATAGAGCCTCCATCAATAAGGTCCTTGGGAAAACCCCTTATGAGATTCTGAAAGGCAAACAACCTATAATTTCTTACTTTAGAATCTTTGGTTACAAATGCTACATTCTAAATAATGGAAAATCTCAATTAACAAAGTTTGCAGAAAAATGCAATGTGGGGGTTCTTGTTGGGTATAACTCACATAGTAGAGCTTATAGAGTTTATAACAAGAAAACCCATGTTGTAGAAGAATCTATGCATGCTGTGTTTGATGAGACCAGCCTTCTCTACAAAGAATGGTCTAGTTATTCTATTTTGACAGGAAATGAAGAAGGGATGCATGAGCTGACTGTCCAAGACAAGCCCAGCAGCAGCAAAACACAAACAGTTGCTGCAATTCCTGAAGAAGAAGAGGTACAAGATGGTGAAGTCACAACTGAACCAGTGGAACAGCCACAGCCACAAGAGGACCATCTTCCAACTACTACAAGGCACCTAAGAGATCATCCAAGAGATTTAATAATTGGAGATCATACCCAAGGCATATTGACAAGAAGTAGAGCTCATAATGAAGCACTATTCTTGAGCTTCCTTTCTCAAATGGAGCCCAAGAAGTTTGAAGTGGCCAATCAAGACACATTCTGGATTGAAGCCATGCAAGAAGAGCTCCTACAATTCAAGAGATGCAAAGTTTGGAAGCTGGTGCCAAGACCTCAGGGACACAATATGATTGGTACCAAATGGGTATACAGGAACAAGCTTGATGAGAATGGTACAATCATCAAGAACAAGGCCAGATTAGTTGCCAAAGGATACAGGCAAGAGGAAGGTATAGACTTTGATCAAACCTTTGCTCCAGTTGCAAGGTTGGATGCAATTAGGCTATTCCTTGCCTATGCTGCCCACAAGGGGTTCAAAGTCTACCAGATGGATGTCAAATCAGCCTTCCTCAATGGAGACTTGAAGGAAGAGGTATATGTTGAACAGCCTTCAGGTTTTGTGCATCCAACCCTATCTTCACATGTTTACCTTCTTAGGAAAGCATTATATGGTCTCAAGCAAGCTCCAAGAGCATGGTATGAGACTTTGTCCAACTTTCTCCTCAAGAACAAGTTCATGAGGGGAAAGATTGATAACACATTGTTTCTTAGGGAAATAAGGGGCAAGTGTCTCTTAGTCCAAATTTATGTTGATGACATAATCTTTGGGTCTACTGATGACAACCTCTGCAGGAGATTTGCCAATCTAATGCAGGGGGAGTTTGAAATGAGCAGTATGGGTGAGCTCAAATATTTCCTTGGGCTCCAAGTGAAACAGTCTGATGATGGAATTTTCATCTCCCAGACCAAGTACACTAAGGAGCTCATCAAGAAATTTGGAATGGAATCAGCCTCCACCATGAGAACACCCATGGGGTCCAATGTATCATTAGATAAGGATGAAAAGGGGAAGGCCTTTGATGAGTCCATGTACAGATGTATCATTGGATCTCTATTGTACTTAACTGCAAGTAGGCCAGACATTATGTATTCTACATGTGTTTGTGCTAGGTATCAAGCCTGTCCTAAGGAATCTCACTACACCTCTTTGAAGAGGATTTTGAGATACCTTAAGGGCAGCTTGCATCTTGGCCTTTGGTACCCAAAGAACAATGACTTTGAACTAACAGGCTTTTCAGATGCAGATTTTGCAGGTTGCAAAGAAGACAGGAAGAGTACAAGTGGTACCTGTCAATTCCTAGGGAGAAGATTGATATCTTGGAGCAGCAAGAAACAAACCAGTGTGGCAATATCCACAGCTGAATCTGAATACATTGCTGCAGGAAGCTGTTGTGCACAACTCCTTTGGACACAACATCAGTTGGAGGACTACAACCTCAAGGTAAGGGAATCTCCTTTGTATTGTGATTCATCCAGTGCAATATCTATTGCTAAGAATCCTGTCTCTCAAAGCAAGATTAAGCACATAGAGATTAGATATCATTTTATTAGAGAACATGTAGAATGTAAAGATATCTGTCTTGAATTTGTCCCCACTGACAAGCAAGTAGCTGATATCTTTACAAAGCCACTGGATGAATCTAAGTTTAATGCCTTCCAAATTGAACTTGGCATGCTTAGTATGGAATAGACCTAAATGTAGTAGCTTTCACTATAATCCATTCTAAATAGCACATTATGAAACTTTACTTTACTCTACACTACAACTCAGTGACATGTCCTATTCTGGTCATAATATTGTGTCCATCTTAGAAGAATCAGCCTTGAAATTTATTTTGTAATTCTTGCATGTACAACTATAAGTTGAATTCTCTTTTATATATCTGTACTGAACATCTAAAGTGGAATGAAATTTCCTGTTCTGCTCATAATATTGTGTTTGTTACTATTGATATATGTACTATGTATTAATTATTCTTAGTATTCAGTATCTTAAAAGAGAAATTCAATTTGAAATGAATCAGCTATTACAGAAAATAGCTCTCCAATTGAGGCGGAGTACAGTCCCTACTTAGGTTGAAGGGAAGTTGGCAACTGCTAAAACGTGTATAGACTAGCCTATAGGTTGATCCAAAGGGATCAATAGATATTGTCCCTCTATCCATAGAAGGGTTGAAGAAACCAGAAAGGGGGAGATAAGGCCAGAACCAATGTTGAAGAAAAGAGTGAAAGGGGGAGATAGTGTGAAAGGGAGATAGGAATAGTACCAATGACTTCACAGATGCTTTTTCTATGTAGATCACTCTTTCTCTGAAAAGATTAATATTGTTAATGAACCTTAGCATTGGGGATATTCTGCCTTCTTCAAATAGGGGGAGATTGTTGGGTAAATTGCCCTCAATATTACCTTGATTTGAAGAGGCATCACTCTCAATACTAAGGACATATTGTATTTGACAAAGCTATACTTATGTAGAATACACAGGCACAAGTGACTCAAAAGAAAGGGGCAAACATGCCCTTAGATGTGATGAAATCATCTACAAGGAGATGAAGAACTGTCTCAGCAGAACCGCTGAGACGATAGGTCAAAACCGCTGAGACGAGGAGCCATCTCAGCGGATCTGCTGATAGGAGGATTCTCCACTGATAAGTCGTGTTAGTCGAACGCAGGGTGCAGTTCGTCGAACGCAGAACTCTGTTCGTCGACCGCTGAGACAAGACAAAAAGAAGGGGACTAAAGCTGTCGCTGAGACTGGATGCTATCTCAGCTCAACCGCTGAGACGCTGCCGCTGAGACTGGATGCTGTCTCAGCCCAACCGCTGAGATAGATCCAAATGTGCTGACGGGATCTTCTTTTGGCGCAAAAGACAATTGAAAGGGAAAGGCAACTCCAATCCGCCCCATACCGTGTCAGGAGGATCAAAATTGCCGTTGAAGTCTTCTGAAGGTATAAAAGAAGAAGCTATGGCACAACAACATTAACTGTTCCATTGAGAAGCTTTTGCTACACGCCGCAATCGAGCATTTCCGATTCAGCCAGTTGAAGTCATTATCTGCTGCTGAAGTTAATCTTCTAAGGGAGATTAGATAGCTCTTCCTGTGCCAACTCAAGAAGGGCAAGTTGATCTTTTGCTTGGCTGAAGGATAAGATCAAAGTGATACAAATCTGAAGCTGCTGTTTTCAGATCTGAAGAAAGGATTCAGAAGACCTAAGAGTAATCCTTTTGTCCTCTGTGTTCAACTCAAACTCTATTATATCTTTGTAAGGCATTGTTGCCGGAGTAAAAGGCTGTTGAGCCTGTGTGAAAAGATGTGTTGACAGCTTGAGTGGTAGGACTTCTTGATAGGTCTGAGGTAGGAAATCTGTGGGATTTCTGAGTGGTAGGAGTTCATAACTCTGAGTTGTAGGGCTGTTGTTGTGCCTGAGGTGTAGGGCTGTTGAGCCTGAGTGTAGGGCTGATGTGCCTGAGGTGTAGGGCTGCTGAGCCTGAGTGTAGGGCTGCTGTGCCTGAGGTAGGATCACTCTTGATCTGAGAAGTTCTGAGGAACTTGTGGTGTAAGCTCAAGGAGCTGAGATTGAAGTTTGGAGGAGTTGGCCTTGTCTAACTCATTGTTAGAAAGGTGAAGGGGGAAAGAGGACTACTCAAGACACCCTGTCTTGAGGAACCTCTATACATCCTTGTGTGTTTTCTGTGATTGTATTTTCTGCAGCTAGAAACATTAGGTTTATAGAAAGAAATTAAGTAAAACCTATTCACCCCCCCCCCCTTAGGTATTATTGACTACACCTATATAAACTATCACCACTCTAGATCTAAACACATCGATGTTCGTCATCATTTCATTAGGGATCACATTAAGAAAGAGCATGTAAAAGTAAGCTTCATTGGCACAGACTCTCAACTCGCTGACATATTTACTAAACCTCTTCCCGATGCAAGATTTCGATTATTACGTCTTGAGTTAGGTGTCCTGGATCTTTCGAGTTAATACACATTCACAAAACATGATTTTTGCATGTTTTAACCATCAAAAACATCTCCTAAAAATCTGAGATTTCAGCATGAAACTACTATTGGGACACTTAATCAAGATCAACAATAAAAAATTTCAAAATCATGAAAAATCGTGTACTGTTTCCCGCACTAGCGCTAGCGTACTTATGTGTTTTTCTATATTTTTAAAATTTTGAAAAATTTCTAAAAATATATTAATCTATATGTACTAATTGCTTTTTGCACTTTTGATTATATTTTATTTTTGAAAAATCAAATACAAAAATACAAAAGTTAAAATTACAAAAAAATATGTTTTGTTTACATTCTATTGTTGACAAAAAATCAAATAAAAAAAAAAAAAAAAAACTAAAACTAAAAAAAAATGAATGTTTTGTTTAAAGTCTATTATTTTTACAAAATCCAAATTACAAATAAATTATGTATTGCTTTTTGTTTAAAGTTTATGTCTTTTTGAAAAATAAATTCAAATACAAAAATATAAAACACTGAAACTATCAAAAAAAAACTGTATGAATTTTTGTATAAGAATCAAGCATGATTTAATCTATTCCTTAGAACTTCTATAATGTTGCAATTTATTTTTTCAAACTACTTTGAATATTGTTTTCATCATGCTTTGATATATCTATTACCATGTGCATCAATTATATTGAAAGTTGCGTAGAACTATGCGTAGCATGCCTCTATGTATGAGTAAATGTTTTATATTTGATACTGATCTTTATTCACTCACTTATTTTGGCATTGTCTAGATTTGTGTTTAATCTAAAGAATGCTTGTATATGTTTTGTATTAGTACAATGAATTAAAATTGCACAAGTATCTTACCTACACTCCTTTATTTGCACTTTTAAAAATTAAGAAAAGTGGTTATCTTTTTTCATAAATTTTATTGGTTTGCAAAAACAAGTGTATTCGGAGAACTTTGTAACAAAAAAATCATAAAATAAAGTGACAAAGATAACTCCACCAAGCACTACTTGAACCTCCTAATAATTCTTAATAAGCGTTGTGAGGTTGAGCACATTGGAAAAAATAGTAAAGTATCTTGTGCAAACCATAACTTTCTTTCAAAATAAAAACCACTTATTCTTAAGTACACCGGATCACAATAACGATCAATCTTGAAGAATAAAACTAGGTGATCCCCCAAGCACTACTTTGTACCCTGATAAGTCTTAATGAGCATTGTGTGTGCAAAGCACCTTGGTTGTTGTACATTTTTTTTTCGTGCATTGAAGTTTGTGGAAGTAAAATTATTTGTGTTTTATTGTGCTCTTACTTTACATATTACTTGTATTTTTGATTAAAACATGTGTTTACTCTACTAAAAAATACACTTATGTGCACATCATTATCTTCCATAACACTTCTTCTCATGAGTATTGGATCCTAATGCTAATTCTATATTATTCTTTACTTATGAAATGCACTAGATAACCTAGCATGCTTTCTACAATGTTTAGTATGTTTTGAAACTATGAATTAACATAACATTGTAGCATTATCTTTCTGATATCATTATTTCATGCTTGGTTAATTTATTACTAATTTTAAAATGTTTACAAAACATCTTCCTTATAAAATTAAACTCCTATATTTTTTTAATTATCCTGTCTTACAAAAGATGTTTGCTTGTACTTTTCTAAGTCTTCCGCAACTTTACATTTACCTTCTATTTGGTTATGCTACAAACTCTGATTTATGACAATATTGTGATGAAAATAATTCTAAAACTCCTTCTCATTTCATTCTCTACAAGCTTGATCATGCCTTTATCTTATAATCAACTTTTTAGTGATGTCTCCTTACCCGCTTTATGCTAATAACAAAAGGGGGGAGAACTAACATGATAAATATTAATCTGCTATCAAACTATAATGCTTAATTAAGATGATAGCTTACATATTAGGAGAACATTCACTTAGGGGGAGCATGTATTTAGGGGGGAGCAATTCTAAATGCTAAATGCTAAAATTATCCTACGTCATCACTCTCACACACACAAGTATGTTTCTTCATGCTTATCTATTAATGCTCTAATTTATCATTAATGGATTTGTTATTATCAAAAGGGGGAGTTTGTTGGAACATGGTCTTCCACATCTCCTAGGTTTGAGAATAACAAATCTCATGTGTATTTGATCTTGTGTGATTAAGTGTGCAGGATAACAAAGTCCACATGGCTCAAGGATTACATAAGAAGGTTGCCCCCAATGCTGAGCCAACAAATCCAATACATCTACTAGCACTGGCGGTTGTACTAGCGCAGGCGCTAGCGATGTTCGACGAATTCCTGTTCGACGAAATTTTGGCTCAAAGCAAAATTGCCGGGAGAACTTATAGAAGGAGATAGCGCCAGGCGGTATCTACTAGCGCTGGCGGTAGCGCGGAGCACAAGAGGAATGGCGAAATTGTTTCCCCGGATTAAAGATTCTCGTGCGCAAAATATTACTTAATATGGGATAGCGCCGGCGGTAGCGCTAGCGCAGGCGCTAGCGCTGAGGCTATAAAAAGGACTCCTCTCCTCTCGTTTCAGACACATCAGAGAGATATCAGAGAGAGATAGAGTGCTAGAATTCCAGAGGCTATCTTGGCCGAAAGTTGATGTCCTACCAAAATTCTGCAAACTTCTGAAGGAGAAACTCATCACGCTGGATCCAAACGAAGTCCGCTTCTACAACGCTTATTCTACAGCGGATCTTCACCTCCGACTTCAGAAGGGAGTTTTTATTTATTTTAATTTCATATTCTTCTTGTAAACGGTTAGTGAAATTGCCTCGTGTTGGAGACTAGGTCTGGGTAGGACTTACGGGGAAATTCGCCTCGTGTTGGCGACTAGATCTAGGCTAGGTCTAGGGGTGCTCGAGGCCACATCCGGGGAAGGGTTGGCTAGAGCGGCTTGAGGCTGAATCCGGGGAGGATAGGCTAGGGCCACCGGTTCGTGGGGATGCGAGTCGGGATAGAAAACAAAAAGAGTTTACAATTCATCGCCACCGATTTCTAGCGTCATAGAAGTCAACTTTTGTAAAACCTTATTTGATAGTAATAAAACATGTCTCTACTTTATTTCAATTGTTTTACTTGACTTTCTATTGTCTTAATATTGCATTATTACAAAGTTTTTAAAATATCACTAAAGTTTTGAAAACCCTTATTCACCCCCCCCCCCCTCTAAGGGCGCCTACCGATCCAACAAACTTTAGGTTTTATAATAAACCCTAATTTAATATTTAATTAATTAAATAATTCTCCCTTTTACTTAAACTGCGAGGGTGACCAAAACACCTTGGATTTTCATGAAAATCGCACCTAAACTGAAAATCAGCGCTACGAATCCAACGACGAAGTCAGAATTCAATTCCGACTAGCCAAATTTGGGATAAAGCCTCCCGAAGCTAAGATCTTAATAACTACACAAAATCTTCTCTATAGCTCGAAACGACATGAAATCTCGCACGCTCGATCTAAATTATGTACTTTAACTAAGCTAAGGCCCAAAACTAAACCTGACGAGCTGACGTAATGCCCTTACACTAAAATTATGTCACAGCGGCCACGTTAATAATTAACGAAAATCAGGGGCGTTACAGTCACTCCTCCTAAAAAGAAGTTTCATCCCGAAACTTGAAATCCAAAGATCAAGAAAGATACAGAATCAGATCCAAAGGTTACCTGACAGGAGATTTACCTGAAATTTAAGAGAAGAGGCTAGGATGAGTCTCTTTCGTGGAGGACTCCAGCTCCCATGTTGCGCTTTCGACACCCTGATTCTTCCAAAGAACCTTAACCATCGGGATCGTCTTCCTCCGCAACACACGCTCCTGAGTCTCCAAGATTTTGACAGGCTCTTCAACATGCGAAAGATTAGGCTATAATATGGGCACCGAATCAAGAATAGGCCGACCACTATGCAAACACTTCCTCAGCTGGCTCACATGAAACACATCGTGAACATTTGGGAAGGAAGCAGGCAAATCCAATCTGTAAGCTGACACTCCAATGTGCTCAACAATCTGGAAAGGTCCCACATACCGGGGATCCAACTTGTGGTTCCTTCCAAATATCTTAACGTCCGGCATCGAAGAAACTTTCAAGAACACCAAGTCTCAGACGACAAACTCAAGATCCACCCTTCTCCGATTGACATACTTCTCATACCGCTCCTGAGCGATATGAAGCTTCTCGCGGATATGAGTCACGACAACGCTCATCTCTTTCAAAGCTTCTAGGCTTAACAACGGACTCTCACCAACCTCGGCCCAAAACAACGTAGTTCAGCAATGCCTCCCATACAGAGCCTCAAAGGGGGCCATTTGCAAACTCTCCTGATAACTATTATTGTAGGCAAATTCCATCAATCCAAGATTCTTATCCCACGCTCCACCATGATCTAAAATATAGCACCTTATCATATCCTCCAAAATTTGATTCACTCTCTCTGCCTGACCATTGGTCTGAGGATGGTAAGCGGTAGAGTATCTAAGGTTAGTGTCCAATGCTCCCTGCAAACTCCGCCAGAAATGAGACATATACCTTGAATCTCGGTCCGACACAATGCTCACGGGCACTACATGCAATCTGATAACTTCATCCAAATAGAGCTCTGCAACTTTCTCCATAGAATAGCCGGTCTTAAAAGGCACAAAGTGAGCACACTTTGTCAATCTGTCAACTATAACCCACACAGAATCATGTCCTCCGGGAGACCTCGGCAAACCGGTAATGAAGTCCATTGAAATACTCTCCCACTTCCAGCTTGGAATATCCAATGGGTTCAACTTACCTCCAGGCCTCTTATGATCCGCCTTCACGCGCTGACAAGTTAAACATTCAGAAACATACCTGGCTATATCATTCTTCATACCTGACCACCAAACGATCTGCTTCAGGTCTTTGTACATTTTCGTAGAACCAGGATGATAGGAAACACTAGAGTCATGTGCTTCACTACAGATCTTTGCCCGAATATCATCCAACGCGGGGATATAATACCTACCTTGGTACTTCAAAGTATCTTTATCATCGATCCAAAAATCTGGTAATTCTCCCTTCTCGATCCTATTCCGAAGATGCTGCAAGTCAGGATCTTCCTTCTGGTGCAATCTCATAAGGGTAATCCAAGAAGGCTCTTCAGCTTCAAGACTCGAAGGTGCGGTTCTACTACCGACTGAGATATCCATCAGCATAAACTCCTCTACTAAGGACTGCACGGAAAGATTGAAGACATGCACGGTCTTTCTGCTCAGGGCATCGACCATCACATTAGCCTTACCCGGATGATACATGATATCAACCTCGTAATACGCAACATACTCCAACCATCTACGCTGGTGCAAATTCAGCTCTTTCTGGGTAAAGACATACTTCAGACTCTTGTGATCCGTGAAGATCTTGCATGACACTCCATATAGCAGATGTCTCCACAGCTTTAAAGCATAAATCACTGCAGCAAATTCTAAGTCATGCGTAGGGTAATTCTTTTCATGAACTTTCAATTGTCTAGACCCATAGGAAATCACCTTTCCTTCTTGCATCAAAACACACCCTAGTCCAATGTGAGATGCATCCATATAAACAACATACTCCATTCCTTCGATCGGCAAGGACAACACAGGAGCACTGCACAAACGCCTCTTTAATTCTTGAAAGGCTTCTTCGCACTTATCGCTCCAAACAAAAGCGGTATTCTTTGTTGGAACATGGTCTTCCGCATCTCCTATGTTTGAGAATAACAAAACCTATGTGTATTTGATCTTGCGTGTTTAAGTGTGCAGGATAACATAGTCCACATGACTCAAGGATTACATAAGAAGGTTGCCCCCAAATGTGAGCCATCAAATCCAACACTCCTTCTAGCGCCGAAGGTATCACCTAGCGCCTGGCGCTAGCGCTAAGGAACCGCTGAGAACGGATACTTGCGTTAGACAAAATTGATCTTGCACTCGACGATCTTGCGTTCGACGAATTTCCGGTCGACGAATGTTGAAGCCCACTTGATGAATGTTGAAGCCTGATCGATGAATTGAGTTCGACAAAATTTCACTCGACGAACTGTAAGCTGCGCTCGACAAAATGCTCATCACTGCGTTCGACGAAAATTTGATCGACGAAAAGATTGCTTAAGCGCAATTCCGGGAGCACATATAGAAGGAGATAGCGCCTGGCGGTATCCGATAGCGCAGGCGGTAGCGCGGAGCACAGAAGGCAAGGGAGAAATGTTTCCTCGGATTAAAGATTCTGCCGTGCAGAATATGTCCTAGAATGGGATAGCGCCGGCGGTAGCACTAGCGTAGGCGCTAGCGCTAAGTCTATAAAAAGGACCTCTTGGCTCCATCTTCCTCATCCTCTTTAGATCCAAAATTCCAGAGCTTCGTGCCACAACATAGAGAGAAAGGTTCAGAGAGATACTCCCACAAATCCATAAAGGCTTAAGGAGATCCGTGGAAAAGATTTCAACATGGGTCATCATCGTGACGAAAGACCGCATCAACTATGATCAAACTCTGTGTCTTCGTCTACTTCTCCAAGAGATCCACATAAAGGGAGTTTTTTATATTATTGTCTTTTTATTTCACTTCTTTTCTTGTAATCGTTTAGTAAACTCGCCTCGTGTTGGCGACTAGGTCTGGTAGGACTTAGGGCCGAAATTCGCCTCGTGTTGGCGACTAGGTCTCGGGTGTAGGTCCAGGGGGTGCTCGAGGCCATATCCGAGGAAGGGTTGGCTAGAGCGGCTTGAGGCCTTATCCGGGGAAGGATCGGCTAAAGCCAACCGGTTCGTGGGGATACGAGTCGGTATAGAAAACAAAAAGAGTCTTTCATATTTCGCTTTGATTTCTAGCGTCATTGAAATCAAAATTTTGTAATCAATTTTATTAATAATAATCATGTCTCTCTTTGTGTAATAAAATTGATTTGTTCTTCATTTATCTAAATTATTTATTATCCTCTCCTTTATTATAAAACAATTTAGATCTTTATTCAAAATCACTATTTTGATCTCTTATCATAAGCAAGTATTTCAAAATATAATATAAGTTTTTAAAACCCTTATTCACCCCCCTAAGGGCGCCTACCGATTCAACAAGTGGTATCAGAGCTAGGTTATTCCAAATGGCTTAACAACCGGGAATAATGGCGTCTCATGATCTCGCTTCTATTAGTGGGGAAAATTTTTATGAAGAAGAAAAATCTCTTGCACCACCTTTATTCGAAGGAAGAAATTATAAAGGGTGGAAATTGTTAATGGAAAGGTTTATTAAAACATTAGATATCAACGCTTGGGATATAGCAATAACAAGACCAACGGACGAATCAAATAAACAAGAGCGTCACCTAAATGCAAAAGCTATGCATTATATTTTTTGTGCTTTATCTCAAGATAAATTCAAATTAATATATTGTTTTTCTAGTGCATACAAAGTTTGGAAATTTCTTGAAGAAATGTATGATTTTCCTCTTACAGGTATGGAACAAACACAAGAATTGGAGAACATACAAGCTTGCGCAAATTTTCAAGAATGCTCCTCTCATGACGGATCCATGAAGTACACATCAAATGAAAGAGAAGAAGAAATTCTATCTTCGGAAGAGGAGTGCCAAAAAGATGTCAACGAAATGATATGTTCAAATCTTGCCTCATCCACAAGCGCTGTAAGGAAATTAAAATCTCCTATTTTTTGTACTTCTATTTCTACATTACAATTGCTACAAATTACTAAACGTGATTAAGAAACTAAAAATTGCTAATGCAAAACTATGTTTAGAAAATAAAACTTTGAAAGCAAATGTGAATGTAGAATCCAAAAATGAAATGTTTGTATCTCCATCATGTTATTCATTTGAAAACTCTATATCTTGTTTAGATTGTAATAATATTAAAGAAAAATTCAATGAACTTGAAAAAGAGTTTACTTTAGTAAAAGAACAAAATGAGAAATTATGTTTAGAAAATTGTTCATCTTTGAAAAATGATTGTGCTCAGTGTAAAGACTATAAAATTAAAATTGAAGAGATGGATGAAACATTTGATGAATATAGAAATAGCTATCAAAATCATATTGATTCAATTGTTTCCATTCTTAAAAATAGCACAATCTCTTATAATAAAGCTAGTCATAATTTAAAGATTAAAAATATTGAATTTAAAACTAAAATCAACTTGCTTAAGAAAATCATAAAGAAAAATTCTCAAAACATACATTCTCAATATAATGCAAAATCCAAAAGCAAGTTGAATATGATTTCTCAAAAGTTGAATAAGCCAAACAATGGAAATAAAAAACTTCAAAAGATTGAAAATGAAATTCCAAAATACAATCATTACTATCATTTACAACATCAATCATCTCCCACGTAAAATTAAATGTTTACAAATTTCCTATGAAAAATACTTTCAATAATCATTACAATCATAATCATCAATATAAAGATTATCACAATGGAAATTTCACATATAAGAATAACACTAAACCAAAGTTTGAATGGAGGCCCAAAATTATAAATGAAACATTAACTTCACATGAAAGGACCCATTCATCACTAACTACCCATAAACCTACACGTTATATTTGGGTACCCATAGGAACCACCACACTTGGTCCCCTTTGGATACCTAAATCTCTTATTCTTTAGTATCCAATCATTTGCATGAGGTAGAAATCAACTCAAAATAAAATATCAATTCTCTACTTCATTATATGCTTAATTCCCTTTTTGTTTTTGCTTTTTTATTTTTGTTGAACCATCATGATATGATCACTTTATATAACTTGTGATATGACTTTCTCATATTAAACCAAAATTCATAAATAAATCAAATTGAACTAAGTTGAATAAAAAGTCATGTCATTTTTTTTTCAAGTGATCTACTTATCCTTTTTCTTTTTATCATTCTAAATCCATTTCCTAAAAGTCATATAAAATTTGAAAAACTAAATTTGTCATATGATATTATTAAGACTAAATGAAATAAGTGTCATAATGGATTTAAAAGGTATTTTAGGGGTATTAGGCAAAATTCATAAAATGCGCAAGTTGTACTTAGGTAGTTAATATATTTGCGTCATTTTCAATTACCCCTAGTATGTTTAATCATAATGATGTCAAATCAGAATTGAAAAATTGTATGAATATTATTTCACTCATTTATGATCATTTCACTCATGCATATGTTGTGCAAAAATCAATAATTAAGGTTTAATAAATGTGAAACTCTAATGAAGATGAAACTCATGTACTAATTTTAACTTCCGCATCTTTTTGCAATTTCTTCTCATCTCTTCACTTCATTAGACATGCCTTACAATGCACAAACATAATTAAGAAAAATCGGAAGCAAAATCAAAGAAAATCTAGGCTATATGATTAAAATAAGCACTCTCTGTTAGCTAACGCAGGAGCTAGTACCTAACGCCAACGCTAGCTCGAGTCTCCGATTTTCTGTAATTTTAAAATTCTGAAAAATCACTAAAAATATATTATTTTATATGTACTACTCATTTTTGCATCTATTCCTATAATTGTTTTTGAAAACTTAAAATACAAAATTACAAAAACCAAATTACAAAAAAAATATTTTTTTTCTTACTTCCTTTCTTTGGTTATTTGTTTGATTTCTATATGCAAAAATCAAATACAAAAATACAAAACAAAAACAAGTATGAACAAGTATTTTTTGAACTTACATTTTCTACCTACATGTATCTTGCGAAAGGGTGATTTGGGCTATCATCCCATCACATCACCTAGTATCGGGCGAACCTCTCACAGGGTAGTCCTCGGGAAGTCCAATATCAATCTTATGAGTTCAAACTTTAAATAAAAATTATTCTTCAAATAACAAAAATACTGTATGGACTTCATTGAAAATCAAGCATGATTTAACTCATCATTTAGAACTTCTATAATGTTGCAATTTATCTTTTCAAACTACTTTGAACATTGTTTTTCATCATGCTTTGATATATCTATTAATATGTGCATCAATTATATTGTAAAAGTTGTGTAGAACCAAGCTTAGCATGCCTCTAAGTATGAGTAAATGTTTTATGTTTGATAATGATATTTATTCACTCACTTTGGCATTGTCTACATATGTGTTTAATCTAAGAATGCTTGTGTATATTTTGTATTAGTACAATGAATTAAAATTGCACAAGTATCTTACCTACACAACCTTTGTTTGCACTTTTAAAAGTTAAGAAAAGTGGTTATGTTTTCATAAATTATATTGGTTTGCAAAACAAGTGTATTCGGAGAACTTTGTACAAAACAAAATTCATCAAATAAAGTGACAAAGATAACTCCACCAAGCACTACTTGAACCTCCTGATAAGTCTTAATAAGCGTTGTGAGGTTGAGCACCTTGGAAAGAATAGTAAAGTATCTTGTGCAAACCATATCTTTCTTTCAAAATAAAAACCACTTACTCTTAAGTACACCGGATCACTAGTCTCAACATTAAAATAAAATAAAATATGTTATCCCCCAAGCACTACTTTGCACCCTGATAAGTCTTAATGAGCATTGTGTGTGCAAAGCACCTTGGTAGTTGTACTTTTTTTTTGTGCATTGAAGTGTGTTGAAGTAAAATTATTTGTGTTTTATTGTGCTCTTTACTTTACATATTTCTTGTATTTTTGATTAAACATTTGTTTACTCTATTCAAAATATACTTATGTGCACATCATTATCTTCCATAACACTTCTTCTCATGAGTATTGGATCCTAATGCAAATTCTATACTATTTATTTATGAAATGCACTAGATAACCTAGCATGCTTTCTACAATGTTTGGTATGTTTTGAAATTATTAATTAAAATAACATTGTAGTAATCTCTTTTTGATAACATTATTTCATGCTTGGTTACTTTATTGTTAGACTTAAAGATTTTAATTGAACAATGATTTATAAAAACATCTTCTTTATGAAATTTAACTCATATATCCTTTTATGGATCATCATTGATTACAATAAGATGTTCCTTGTATTTCGATAAGTCTTCCGCAACATAACCATATAATTGTTTTACCTTGCACTTTCATTCTTATTTAAAGTCTTTTATTTTGTGTGCATCCTCACTTGAATCTTAACATTCCTTTCTTTCAACATGCGGTAGACTTGCTTGGTAAACTTTATATTGGTTGCTTTAAACAAGAATATTTTTTTTTATAAAACTCAGATTTATTTCTATGAAAATATTATTACGCTAAAAACTCGATTTCAAAATAGTTATGTGAGTGTTTTCATAAATTCAAATAAAAATATAAATCCATAGGCTATGTCATTAGATTTAAAATGCTTAAATGTTTCCAATAATTATTATCCATGACTTCATTTCTCACCATAGCGGGGGCGTAGGGTTGTAGACATTAGATAACCTTATCTCTAGTCATGTCTTGTCCTTAACCGGGGAGGGTTCCAGTGGGGTCTTGCGAGGCACTGGGGGGGGGGGGGGGGGAAGAGTGCTAGGGTGAGTTTTGACTAGTGTTTGCATATGAGACTAACACCTCAACCTACGGCATATTTGCAGCTCCTCATGCCATCCGTCACTTAGTACGCGGCTATGGGGTAGACATATTGTCTGGGTAGTTTAGTTACTTGGAAATCATTACATTTTTTTTGCTTAAAACTCTTATATAAAAAGGGGATGAACCAACATAATAATACTTGAAAATGTTATATTGCTAAAAATTCTGATCTATCTCTATAAAAATTATTCTAAAACTCCTTATCATTTCATTCTCTCTAAAAAAGCTCGATCATGCATTTATCTTATAATCAAAACTTTTCTGTGTTTTGCCTCCTTACCCACTTTTCTAATAACAAAAGGGGGAGAACTAACATGATAAATATTATCTGCTATCAAAATATAAAACTAACATGCTTAATTAAGATGATAGCTTACATATTAGGGGAGCATTCACTTCGGGGGAGCATGTATTTAGGGGGAGCAATTCTAAATACTACAATCGATAATTATTCTAAGTCATCACTCTCACACACACACAAGTAGTTCATCATGCTTATATATATTAATGCTCTGATTTATCATTAATGGTTTTGTTATTATCAAAAGGGGGAGTTTGTTGGAACATGGTCTTCCACATCTCCTAGGTTTGAGAATAACAAAACCTATGTGTATTTGATCTTGTGTGTTTAAGTGTGCAGGATAACATAGTCCACATGACTCAAGGATTACATAAGAAGGTTGCCCCCAAATGTGAGCCATCAAATCCAACACTCCTTCTAGCGACGTCAGTATCACATAGCGCCTAGCGCTAGCGCTAAGGAACCGCTGAGAACGGATATTGGGTTTGACGAAATTGATCTTGCGTTCGACGATCTTGCCTTCGACGAATTTCTGGTCGACGAATGTTGAAGCCCGCTCGACGAACTCCGGTCGACGAAATTGAGTTCGACGAATGTTGAAGCCTGATCGACGAATTGAGTTCGATGAAATTTCACTCGACGAACTGTAAGCTGCGCTCGACGAAATGCTCATCACTGCGTTCGACGAAAATTCGATCGACAAAAAGATTGCTTAAGCGCAATTCCGGGAGCACATATATAAGGAGATAGCGCCTGGCGGTATCCGATAGTGTAGGTGGTAGCGCGGAGCACAGAAGGCAAGGGAGAAATGTTTCCTCGGATTAAAGATTTTGCCGCGCAGAATATGTCCTAAAATGGGATAGCGCCGGCGGTAGCACTAGCGCAAGCACTAGCGCAAGCTCTAGCGCGAAGTCTATAAAAAGGACCTCTTGGCTCCGTCTTCCTCATCCTATTTAGATCCAAAATTCCAGAGCTTCGTTCCACAACATAAAGAGGAAGGTTTAGGGAGATACTCCCACAAATCCATAAAGGCTTAAGGAGATCCGTGGAGAAGATTTCAACACGCGTCATCATCGTGACGAAAGACCGCATCAACTACGATCATACTCTGCTTCTTCGTCTACTTCTCCAAGAGATCCACATATAGGGAGTTTTTTATATTATTGTCTTTTTATTTCACATCTTTTCTTGTAATCCTTTAATAAACTCGCCTCGTGTTGGCGACTAGGTCTGGGTAGGACTTAGGGCAGAAATTTGCCTCGTGTTGGCGACTAGGTCTCGGGTGTAGGTCTAGGGGGTGCTCGAGGCCATATCTGGGGAAGGGTTGGCTAGAGCGGCTTGAGGCCGTATCCGGGGAAGGATCGGCTAAAGCCAACCGGTTCGTGGGGATACGAGTCGGTATAGAAAAAAAAAGAGTCTTTCATATTTCACTTTGATTTCTAGCGTCATTGAAATCAAAATTTTGTAATCAATTTTATTAATAATAATCACGTCTCTCTTTGTGTAATAAAATTGATTTGTTCTTCATTTCTCTAAATTATTTATTATCCTCTCCTTTATTATAAAACAATTTAGATCTTTATTCAAAATCACTGTTTTGATCTCTTATCATAAACAAGTATTTCAAAATATAATATAAGTTTTTACAACCCTTATTCACCCCCCCTCTAAGGGCGCCTACCGATCCAACATTCTTCTGGGTAAGCTTAGTTAAAGATGCCGACAACACTGAGAATCCTTGAACAAATCTCCTGTAGTACCTAGCCAACCCTAAGAAACTCCATATCTCCTTAGGCGTTGAAGGCTTCTTCCAATCCAGCACAGCAGAAATCTTAGCGGGGTCTACAGTAATTCTATCCTTGTTCACCACATGACCCAGAAAGGATACCTAAGAAAGCCAGAACTCACACTTACTCAGCTTCGCATACAGCTTGTGCTCTATAAGAGTCGACAATACTAAGCGCAACTGCGTTGCATGCTCCTCAGCACTTTTGGAGTATACCAACACATCATCGATGAATACCACAACAAAATGATCCATAAAATCCTTGAACACGCGGTTCATCATGTCCATAAATGCAGAAGGTGCATTCGTCAAACCAAAAGATATAACCAGAAACTCAAAATGACCATAACGGGAATGAAAGGCAGTCCGGGGAACGTCCGACTCACGGATCCTCAACTGATGGTAGCCTGATCGAAGGTTAATCTTCGAAAACACCGTGCTACCACGCAACTGATCAAACAGATCATCTATCCTCGACAATAGATACCTGTTCTTGATGGTCACTTTGTTTAACTCTCAATACACTATGCACAACCTCATGGAATCGTCCTTCTTTTTCACAAACAACACTGGAGCACCTAGGGAGAAGAACTTGGCCTAATAAATCCACAATGCAACAGCTCATCTAACTGAGTTTGCAACTCTTATAACTCGTGCAGAGCCATACGGTACGACGCCTTAGCGATAGGACGAGTACCAGGCTCAAGATCAATAACGAACTCCACATCTCTATCAGGAGGAAGGCCAGGAAGACTGACGGGAAAACATCAGGAAACTCTCACACCACCGGAACACCCTCAATACATGGCGAACCACTAACAGTTTCTACTACAGAAACAAGGTAAGACAAACAACTGGAAATTATCAGTTTCCGAGCACATACCGCAGAAATTATTGAGGAACACTAGCACGGAGACCCAAATATGCTCATGGGATGACCGTTGTCCATCACGAAGTCCAGACGCTTTTCCTTGCATCGGATGACTGCATCATAGATGGACAACTAGTCCATACCCAAAGTCACGTCAAAGTCTTATAGGTCCAACACCTTGAGATCAGCAACAACCAAGAAATCTCCTAAGATAACGGGGCAACTTCGGACGCACTGGTTCGAGGATACCAAACCACCAGAAGGGAACTTAACAAGGAATGAATCGTTGCCTAATTCAGGGGTCAAACGGTGACGCTCGACGAAATCCCTTGCTACGAACGAATGGGTAGCTGATATTTAATTTTGGGGTTTTGAAATTTAGTGAAGGGTTGAGATTTTCTCCAAAACTATATCCGATAAAGGCAAGTGTACCTTATCATCTATAGTATAGGATAACAAGAAATACCAAGGTCGTATTCCACGGGGCGCGTTGATTACTTCTACTTTGAGGAAAGTCGTTATTATCCTATCTAATGATATTTTGGGGTTTTGGTTACTTAGCTAGAAAAAGAGAAATTGCAAGCTAAATTAAGGGTTTAGATGATGATAAAAGAGGCTAGTACTCAATCAAAAGTCACCTTGGAGTGAGAAAAGACAAGTGAAAAGAAATTAAATCTAATTCCGTTTAAATTGAACTACTTGACCGTGGAGGTTCCCGAAGCTCGAACATGCCTCTCTCGAGGTTAATGCCCAACTAAGTTTAGGAAAAATCAACCGGACTCTCATCCTATAATCGATTACCTAAAACTTGCTTTACGAAGTGAACCCCGCTATTGGATTTGACTCCAATCCGGGAGATTTACGTCATCCTCTCTCGAGGGGTGCGTGCAACTCTCTTTACCCTTGATTGATCAATTCATACTTTGAGCCTCTCGGCTAACTAAGTATGAAAACATAAGCGAAAACCATATATCGAAAATATGGCCTCACTAATTATAAATCAAGGGTAATTCAAGTGTTTGTAAAAATGGAAAAAGAAAACTTTAGAGAATCATAACTTGTCTAACTCATCCTCGGATCATTTTGATCGAGTACTAATGAGGATTAGTTAATCATGGTGGAGGGGGAAGAGAAAGAAAAATAAAAATGCATAATAAGAAAATTTAACTAAGTAAGGAGGAGACAAAATCAAGAGAATAAACTAATTTTTATTTAAATAAAAACTATTACAGTCTTAAGAGAAGAGATTGCAAGCTAGGAAAAACAAAGTTACAAACTTAAACTAGGCTATTGCATTGAAAGAAAGCTAGTACATTGCATGAGAAATAGAAGAGAACATGAAAGGAAAGAAACATGAACATGAACATGAAAGTGAAAAAATACTCAAGATTGGCTCCAACAGCACCTCCCCCACTCCAAAATTCTGAACCATGGACTCAAGGAGAACCTCTGAATTTATAGGAAAAAATTTCAGATTACACGCCCTCGGTCACGGGCGTGACCAAGGGCGTGACTGCACTATTCACATCAGATCCGACAGCGGCGTGGGCTCGAATTCGGCGCGGCGAAAAGTGACATGTCACGGGCGTGACATGTCGGGTCACGACCGTGACTTTGGACGGCTGCATTATATGCGGCGTGGGCTGGAATTCTGCGCGGTGGCGAAGCAGAGATCACGCTGGAAAGTCACGGCCGTGACATGTGGGTCACGGGCGTGACTTAGGTTGACTTCTCGACAGCATCTCCACGTCTCGACGGCGGCTCCACGTGGAAGATTCTAAGTTTACACGCCCTTGTTCACGGGCGTGACTTTGGGTCACGGGCATGACCTAGGGCGTGACTTGGTGTGGGCTAGCTCAGACAGCGCGGCATCATTCTGGACTGATCTTTAGGTTACACGCCCTTGGTCACGGGCGTGACCGAGGGCGTGACATGCCATTTTTCCCGATTTGTCCTAAAATTCTGCAAATATTGAAATTAAGCTATTTTAAAATCAAAATTACAAAAAGAACTAACTTATAACCTAAAATTGACATAAAAGGAAAATTCATATTAAATATTTACAAAATTTTCTATTAAAAAGTTATTAAAATACCACTTATCAAATACCCCCATACTTGAGGTTTTGCTATTCCAGAGCAAAAGTGTGAGACATAATTTATAAGACATCCTTAAAAATTTTTAATTTAAAACTAAAATTTCATTTAACCAAAAGTTAAATTAAGAGTAAATTCAAGGGGGAGTTAAGTCCTAAATTATGATGATGATTTGAAAAGAGGGAAAAATGTTTAGGCAAGAACTTCTCAAGAAAATTAAGTAGTTTGACAAAATTGTAGAAATTATAAAACTAAATTAAATTAAAATTATAAGAACTCTACCTTAAAAGAAACTTAAGGAAAAGTAAATTACTAAATATTGCTCTCTCCATAATTTTCAACTAAAACTAGAACAATGATAATTGGCTAAGGGGGATTTCATAAAATTTGGCATAAGAAGAGACATTTTTGAATGGAGGAAATGGAATTTATCATGAAATTTCCTTTTTTTTTCTTTCTTTCTCTTTTTTTTTTCTCTTCTAATAAAAACCCAAAATGTATATGGTTTAGGAGTAATGAATTTTATCCTCTTACTCCATGCCATATAATCTTTTCAAATATTTTGGGTGCATATGTTTTAGGGAATAATGAATTTTATCCTCTTATTCCCATGACATATGATCTTTTAATACATTTTTTTTATGCCATCAAAGGGGGTAGGGTAGGGGAAAATAAATCTAGCTAGCTTTAAATCATATTGAGAGCAAATTCTAGTAAAATTAAAATTCCTAAGATCTAAGAAGTTAGAAGAAAATATAATTGAAATCTAAAGAGGTTTAGGAAATTTACTACAAAATGAAGCCATTTAAAAATAAAAAGAGAAGTCATGCTAACAAAATTCTCTAATCAATTTAAAATCATAAGATGATTCTTAAATCAAGATTACCTCAAATTTAAAATTAATAAACTATGATAAGCAAAATTTTAGCCAATTAAAAACTTAAACATGCTTATAAACATTCTCAACTAGATTTCTAAGAAATCACAAAAACAACAAATAGGAGAGGTATAAGATAAAAGTTTTTTTTTTGTGTTTTAAGTTTTTTCATATATATTTTTTTGAATTTTTATATTATCTTTTTTTTTTGAATTTTTGTCATTAAAAACTATTTACAAAGAAAAGAAACTAGCTTTAAAACTTAACAATTTTTGTTAAGTCTTGGACTTCCCAAGGGCTACCCGGTGAAGGGTTCGCAAGATACTAGGAGGTGTGATGGGATAAAATCCCAAACGTCCCTTTCCAAGATTTAAATTTTTCTATTTTCTATTTTTTTTTTGAGTTTTTGGTTTTTGCAAGTGCTTAAATAAAGGAAAACATAGAAACAAAATTAAAATTTTCTTTTTGTTCATTTTTCATTTTTTTTTGAAAATTTTCTTATTTAAAACTATTTACAAATATTTACAAAGGGCTATTTACACCACCATACTTAAAGTTAAACATTGTCCCCAATGTTTAAAAATAAGTATGAAGTAAGAAAAGGTAAAAAGAAATGCAAAGAAAAAGAAAGAAGGAAAAAGAGCTTCCCTGATAAAATTTTTTTTTGAAGCTTTTGTGGGGAAGCTGTGATTACCTACAAAAGATGTTAAAGAAAGAACAAAATAAGAGAAAATAATAAAAAGATAACCTTGGGGTGCCTCCCAAAAGTGCATTGTTTAAGGTCGCGTAGCTTGACCCACTTGCCGATCATGTTATATTATGAAGAAATATCGCATCACTCTTGTCATTAGGTAAGTCTCCCGGAAGATACAATTTAAGGCGGTGCCCGTTAACTTTGAAGGAATCTTTTTCCGGGTGAGAAATTAGAATTGTCCCATAGGACCAAACCTCTTTAACAATAAAAGGTCCGGACCATCGAGATTTCAGCTTTCCCGGAAAAAGGCGAAGACGAGAATTATAAAGGAGGACGAGATCGCCTGGCGAAAAAGTTTTTGGAAATTTTATATGTTTGTCGTGATAAAACTTTGTTCGCTCCTTATATAATTTGTTACTCTCATACGCATTCGCTCTCCACTCATCCAATTCGTTCATTTGAAATTTTCTTTGTTCGCCCGCTAAAGTAGAATCAAGATTTAAAAATTTAAGCGCCCAAAATGCGCTGTGTTCTAATTCAACCGGGAGGTGGCAAGCCTTGCCATAGACCATTCGATATGGTGTACAACCGATAGCGGACTTGTACGCCGTTCGATAGGCCCATAGCGCGTCATCGAGCTTTATTGCCCAATCCTTCCGATTAATAGAAACCGTTTTTTCTAAGATCCGTTTTAATTCTCGATTAACAACTTCAACTTGGCCGCTCGTTTGTGGGTGATATGCAGTGGATAATTTGTGCGTGAAACCATATTTTGCTAAGATTTTTGTGAATTGAGTATTGCAAAAATAAGTGCTCCGATCACTCACAATAGCGCGCGGAGTGCCAAATCGAGAGAATAATTTTTTTAAAAAGTTAACGACGACTCGCGCATCGTTGGTGGGGAGAGCTTGTGCTTCCGCCCACCTCGACACGTAGTCGACCGCTACTAGAATATACTTATTTGAAAACGAAGGAGGGAGAGGACCAACGAAATCAATGCCCCAAAGATCGAAAATTTCGCATTCTAAGAAAATATTTTGGGGCATCTCATCCCGGCGAGAGATGTTCCCCGACCGCTGGCAGCTGTCGCAAGTACTCACAAGGGTGTGAGCATCTTTGAAGAGCGAGGGCCAATAAAAGCCCGCCTCCAGCGCCTTCCTCGCGGTTCGGTTTGAATGATAATGACCACCGGATGGTCCCTCGTGACAATGTCGTAAAATTTTAAGACCCTCCTCACTCGAGACGCATCGTCTCACCACTTGGTCTGCGCATACATGGAATAAAAAGGGGTCCTCCCAAAAGTAATTCTTTAAATCAGAAAAGAATTTCTTCTTTTGCTGACTCGAGAATTCTTTCGGCAGGACCTGGGCTACTAAATAGTTAGCCAGATCTGCAAACCAGGGGGTAGACGATGAATTAATATTTTTGAGAGCGAGGAGGTGCTCTTAGGGAAATTTATCATCGATGTCAGATTCTATCAATACTTCCGAGGCGGGGTTTTCTAGACGAGAAAGATGATCGGCCGACAAGTTTTCGGCTCCTTTTTTGTCCCGGATCTCTAAGTCAAACTCCTGCAAGAGGAGGATCCATCGCAAAAGACGAGGCTTGGCGTCCGATTTGCTTAAAAGATACCTAAGTGCGGAGTGATCCGTGAAGACGATAACTTTTGAGAGGGTGATGTATGACCTAAACTTATCGAAGGCAAAAACGATCGCTAGAAGCTCTTTTTCGGTAGTGGTGTAATTCGCTTGTGCCGACGTGAGTGTTTTGCTCGCATAATAAATAGGGTGGAAATACTTACTCACCCGTTGGCCTAAAACGACACCAACCGCAATGTCACTCGCGTCGCACATGATTTCAAAAGGGAGCTACCAATCCGGCGCGACTAGAATCGGGGAGTTTATAAGTTTTTCTTTAATAAGTTTAAAGGCCAAATGACATTCATCGCTAAAAATAAATGAGGATTCCTTTTCAAGAAGATGGGTTAACGGCTTTGTGATTTTGGAAAAATTTTGTATAAAGCACCGATAGAACCCTGCGTGCCCTAGGAAACTACGAATAGCTTTTACGGTTGTTGGAGGGGGAGCTTTTCAATCACTTCAATCTTGGCCCTATCGACCTCGATCCCCATGCCCGAAATTTTATGACCAAGGACTAATCCTTCCTTGACCATAAAATGGCATTTTTCCCAATTAAGTGCTAAATTCGTTTCCTCGCATCGCTGCAACACACGCTCAAGATTTTTTAAACAATTTTTAAATGAGTTTCCGAATACGGAAAAGTCGTCCATAAACACTTCCATCACCTCCTCTACTAACTCGTCAAATATCGCCAGCATACATCTTTGAAATGTAGCTGGCGCGTTACAAAGACCAAACGGCATCCTTCGATAAGCGAAGGTGCCAAAGGGACAAGTGAAAGTGGTTTTCTCTTGGTCGTCGGGTGAAATTAGGATTTGAAAATATCCCGACAAACCATCAAGAAAACAGTAGTAGGAGTGACCTGAAAGGCGCTCTAAGATTTGATCAATAAACGGTAGAGGGAAGTGATCCTTGCGGGTGGCATCATTTAGTTTTCGGTAATCGATGCACATCCGCCAACCCGTAACAGTACGGGTTGGGATCAACTCGTTATTCTCGTTAGCTACTACCGTAACGCCACCTTTCTTCGGTACGACTTGTACTGGGCTAACCCAAGTACTATCTGATATCGGGTAGATAATTCCCGCGTCCAATAGTTTGATCACTTCGGCCTTAACGACTTCTTTCATGTTAGGGTTTAGCCGCCGTTGAGGCTGGACCGAATTTCGGGAATTATCTTCGAGAAAGATTTTATGAGTGCAGAAGGAAGGGTTTATACCCTTAATATCCGAAATTTGCCACGCAATTGCGTGGCGGTGCTTTCATAAGACAATAGCTAACTCAGAAATTTCCGAGTTGCTAAGTTCGGATGAAACGATGACGGGTAGCTTCGACTCTTTTTCTAAAAATAAATACTTAAGGTGAGGGGGAAGTTGCTTTAGTTCTAAAACGGGTGGTTCTTCATAAGAAGTTTTAATTTTCAATTTTTCTAAAAATAGTGGTTCGGGTGGTGTGAAACGAGTGACTTCTTCTTCTTCCAGACAAAAGAGTTCGGCGAGCTCGGACTCGTGACTCGAGGTGGAGACTAACTCGGGAGGTGAATCGAATTCCCAACACTCTTCCAGGTAAAAACACGAATCGTCGTTTTCTAATGTGTTCCGCATCGAGGAATTTATGCCGAAAGAAACTTCATCGTCTCCAACCCGAAGGAGGAGCTTTCCGTTACTTACGTCAATAATGGCGTGGGAGGTGGCAAGGAAGGAGCGGCCGAGTATGAGGGGTACTTCGGCATCCTCTTCGATGTCAAGAATGACAAAGTCCACAGGGAAGATGAACTTGTCGACCTTGACGAGCACGTCCTCCACTATTCCTACCCGATATTTTAAAGAGCGATCCGCTAATTGAATACTCATTCGAGTGGGGCTTGGATTTCCTAGACCTAGTTTCTTAAATAGTGAAAAAGGCATGAGATTGATACTTGCTCCCAGATCCACTAAAGCGTGTTTTACTAACGAATTGCCAAATAAACACGGGATGAAGAACCGTCCCGGGTCATTCACTTTTCTAGGCAATTTGTTGAGTACAACCGCGGAGCATTCTGCGTTCAAAGAAATATGCGAAATATCTTCTAATTTTTTCTTATTGGAGAGCAACTCCTTAAGATATTTCGCATATTTAGGCATTTGAGAGATAGCCTCGCAGAAGGGGTACATTAATGTGAATTTGCTTTAAAATATCTAAAAACTTTTTATAATTCTTTTCGGCGCTCTCGCTTTTAAACTTAGATGGATACGGAATATTTGAAGTAGAAGCGCGCGGAGCTAACGTAGCAGGTAAATTCCAAGATAAAATAGGAGGAGGAGGAGGGGAGGAAGTTACCATGGGTTCGTCCTGTTTTGAAACCACCTCCTTCCCGCTTCGGAGTGTAATCGCATTTGCGCTCTCCCTTGGGTTTGGCTCCGTGTTTCCCGGAAGGGCTCCTTGCTGGCGCTCGGAGATTATCTTTGCTAGCTGGCCCACTTGGTTCTCCAAATTTTTGATCGATCCGATGAGGTTCCGGATGTTCGCTTCATTTGTAGCAACATATTTTGCAAAAACCTCTTCAAGCGGAGAGGGCTTTTGCTGTTGCGGTGGAAAATCGGGTGGATTAAAATTTGGAGGGGGAGTTAAATTAAGAAGTTGATTTGGAGGTTGATTTAAATTTAAGGGACGCTGAGCATTTCCTTGATTGCTCCATGAGAAATTCGGATGATTCCTATAACCCGCATTGTAGGTGTTATTATACGGAGCGGTGTTCGGGTTATAGGAAGGCCGAGGCGGATTTCCCATGTAATCAACTTGCTCTTCAAGTAAAACATTATTAGCCCAAGGAGGAGTGGCGGAGGAAGCAGACATCTCCGTCACTTGCTTTGTTAAGCGCTCAACTTGTAAAGCCAAATTTGCGTTAGAGTCTATTTCAAAAATTCCGGCCGGCTTATTAGGCCGCGCTCGGGGCATGTTCCATTGGTACGCATTTGTGGCCATCTCTTCGAAAAGCTCTTGAGCGGCGATCGGGGTTTTATTATTTAATGTCCCTCCGGAGGCCGCATCAATCATTTGCCTCGTTTGGCGATTTAAGCCATTATAAAATATTTGCACTTGTTGCCAAGTGGCAAGTGCGTGGTGAGGGCATCGGCGCAAAAGCTCCTTGAAGCGCTCCCATGTGTCATAGAGAGTCTCCGAGTCGATTTGCATGAACGACGCAATATCCGTGCGCAATTTAGCGGTCTTTGAAGGCGGGAAATATTTATTGAGAAATTTTTCCGCCATTTCGGCCCATGTAGTGATGGATCCCCTTGGTAGGGAGCCCAGCCACTGCTTGGCCTTAGACCGCAAAGAAAAAGGAAAAAGACGTAATCGAATGGCGTCATCGGTGACGCCATTGATCTTAAATGTGTCGCAAATTTCAAGAAAGTAAGAAATATGTGAGTTTGGATCCTCGTCCGGTTGACCATCAAAGGTCACCGATTGTTGCACCATTTGTATGATGCTGGACTTGATCTCAAAATTATTGTTCGCCACCGTGGGGCGAATAATACTCGATTGTGTGCCTTCTAAATTCAGCCGTGCATAATAGGACATGGTCCGTTGCGCGTCCTCATTAGGATTTGGCTCGTTAAGATTAGGAGGATTAAGATTATGATCCATGTTCGCTGCGTTAGTGTCCCCGATCGACTCTTCGGATTCTACTTGATTTCCTTGATCACGAGAAGGGCGGTGCCTCAAAAGGGTTCGCTCGATTTCTGGATCAAAAGGAAGAATCGAAGTGCTACCACGGGTCATACACTAAAAAGAGAAGGAAGGAAGAAGAAAAAGAGAGAATTTTTTTTTTTGTTCTCTTAGGCAGATTAAGTTAGTCTTGGACTTCCCAAGATCTACCCGGTGAAGGGTTTGCAGGGTACTAGGAGGTGAGATGGGATGACACCCCAAACGTCCCTTTCCAAGATTTTAATTTCACCCTTAAGATTTTCAAAAATAGAAAAACTAAAAAAAAAACAACATGATAAAATTAATAGCTATCCTTGTTTCAAAATATCTACGCAAAAGTCCCCGGCAACGGCGCCAAAAACTTGATATTTAATTTTGGGATTTTGAAATTTAGTGAAGGGTTGAGATTTTCTCCAAAACTATATCCGATAAAGGCAAGTGTACCTTATCGTCTATAGTATAGGATATCAAGAAATACCAAGGTCGCATTCCACGGGGCGCGTTGATTACTTCTACTTTGAGGAAAGTCACTATTATCTTATCTAATGATATTTTGGGGTTTTGGTTACTTAGCTAGAAAAAGAGAAATTGCAAGCTAAATTAAGGGTTTAGATGATGATAAAAGAGGCTAGTACTCAATCAAAAGTCACCTTGGAGTGAGAAAAGACAAGTGAAAAGAAATTAATTCTAATTCCGTTTAAATTGAACTACTTGACCGTGGAGGTTCCCGAAGCTCGAACATGCTTCTCTCGAGGTTAATGCCCAACTAAGTTTAGGAAAAATCAACCGGACTCTCGTCCTATAATCGATTACCTAAAACTTGCTTTACGAAGTGAACCCCGCTATTGGATTTGACTCCAATCCGGGAGATTTACGTCATCCCCTCTCGAGGGGTGCGTGCAACTCTCTTTACCCTTGAGTGATCAATTCATACTTTGAGCCTCTCTGCTAACTAAGTATGAAAACATAAGCGAAAACCATATATCGAAAATATGGCCTCACTAATTATAAATCAAGGGTAATTCAAGTGTTTGTAAAAATGGAAAAAAAAACTTTAGAGAATCATAACTTGTCTAACTCATCCTCGGATCATTTTGATCGAGTACTAATGAGGATTAGTTAATCATGGTGGAGGGGGAAGAGAAAGAAAAATAAAAATGCATAATAAGAAAATTTAACTAAGTAAGGAGGAGACAAAATCAAGAGAACAAACTAATTTTTATTTAAATGAAAACTATTACAAGTCTTAAGAGAAGAGATTGCAAGCTAGGAAAAACAAAGTTACAAACTTAAACTAGGCTATTGCATTGAAAGAAAGCTAGTACATTGCATGAGAAAAAGAAGAGAACATGAAAGGAAAGAAACATGAACATGAACATGAAAGTGAAAAAATACTCAAGATTGGCTCCAACAGCACCTCCCCCACTCCAAAATTCTGAACCCTGGACTCAAGGAGAACCTCTGAATTTATAGGAAAAAATATCAGATTACACGCCCTCGGTCACGGGCGTGACCAAGGGCGTGACTGCACTATTCACATCAGATCCGACAGCTGCGTGGGCTCGAATTCGACGCGGCGAAAAGTGACATGTCACGGGCGTGACATGTCGGGTCATGGCCGTGACTTTCGACGGCTGCATTAAATGCGGCGTGGGCTGGAATTCGGCGCGGTGGAGAAGCAGAGATCACGCTGGAAAGTCACGGCCATGACATGTGGGTCACGGGCGTGACTTAGGTTGACTTCTCGACAGCATCTCCACGTCTCGACGGCGGCTCCACGTGGAAGATTCTAAGTTTACGCGCCCTTGTTCACGGGCGTGACTTTGGGTCACGGGCGTGACCTGGGGCGTGACTTGGTGTGGGCTAGCTCAGACAGCGCGGCATCATTCTGGACTGATCTTTAGGTTAGACTTGAGATCGAAGTCCTAAAGGTCGGATGGAATGCGGGAGAGTTGGTTTGGCTTTTGGAAAATAAAAGAAAACAACTACAACTACTCCTATGCAATGCCGCTATGCAATGCTTCGCTTGGCGGGATGGAGACTAGGCAGGCCTTGAGCGCGCTGCGTCGCAAGGGCGGATGTACGAGTAGGCAGGCAGAATTGAACTGCAGGCCTTGAGCGCACTGCTTCGTTAGGCGAATGAATTACACGGGCCGCTATGCCACGCTTCGCTAGGCGGATGGACGTGAAGGCTAGCGGATGGAATGGTTCGCACCGGCGGAGTCGGAATGGATTACACGGGCCACTATGCCACGCTTCGCTATGCGGATGGACGAGTAGGCATACAGATGAGGGTCGCAAGCACCTCTTCGACAAGCACGCCACTAGCAATTGCTAGTGCGGCACCGGACACGGTGGTGGAGTGGAAAATGGATGGAGGCTCACCTCATTAACACATATGAACTAAATAATTCCAAATAAATGAAATAAGCATTACAAAGCATAGTTCATAGCATACATCATCAAAATATAGAGATTACAAACATTACATCAACACAAGGAAGAGAAAAGGGCAAGAGATACGACCGAATCCGGAGGCTCGTTGTAGATTCATGGTAGGAAGCACCGGGTTGTCAATCCGCGTCCTAGCTCGATCCCAACTATCGTCCGGGGTAGAGGAGGGCTGTCACACCTCCCAATGGACCCGTCTTCTCCAGCGTTTTACAATCCGGCCACGTCCGATGCGAAGAACTCCTTCCTTGGCGATGAAGATGAGTGTAGAATCTCCTACTTGAAGCCCTTGGATGATGGAGGAGGCCTAGGGGGCGAACACCTGCGGAAATGGGCGGAACGGCGGAGCTGGGCGAGAAAAACGGCGAAGGATCCGACCGAAATCGCGAGCAGGACTATTTATAGGCGCTGGAATAAACAGTGCGCACGGTCATTGGCGCACGACCAATGGTCGTGCGCGCTGGAGTTCTGTGATCGTGCGCCTGCCTGGGCGGAGCCTGCACTATAAAGAATTTATAAAATACCATGTTCGCACGACCAGTGGCGCACGACCGGTGGTCGTGCGCACTATCGTAGGTGGTCGTGCGCACTGGTCGAAACAAAACTCATAAAATTGATGATAAGTGCACACGAACAGTGGCGCACGACCGGTGGTTGTGCGCACTATCGTAGGTGGTCGTGCGCACTGTCCGAGACAGAATTCAAGAAAAAGGGTTAAGTGCACACGATCAGCGGCGCACGACCAGTGGTCGTGCGCAATAGAACCAGTGATCGTGCGCAGTGTTCCTGTACAGAATTGTACCGGGAACACCTGCAAGACTCCTGTTCCAGCATACAACACCAATCTAGCCACTGATGGTGGCACTTAACAATGCATGAAAACTAATAGCTAAGATAAACAAGAAATAACACCAAAAAGGGCCTAGAGGTGCACTTAGCATGGAGTATCAAATATGAGTAAAAACATGTCTAAAGTGAAGTGCATAGACTAGAAAATCGGCTCAGATGAGTCCATAAATGTGTATATATTTGGGACTCATCAGCTAGCCAGCTGCTGGATGTCGCTGCGGAGACCACCCAGAAATCTCTTCACTCTACCTTCTTCCGAGGCAACCAGGGCCAGAGCAAACCTGCTCAACTTGCAAAACTCAATCTCACACTCACTCACCGAGAGCTGCCTCTGCTTCAGATGTAACATCCCCAATCCTTCTAGACCCCTAGATGGTGTTAGGGCATGGGTGGTGTGCAGAATGGCCACTAAGGCCCTTGGGCCAAGTGGAGTGTGCTAAGTGCACACCAAGGGCACAAAATCAACATAGCCCAATACCACTCCCTTAGGCCAATTGGCCCTCAATTCACCAAATTGACCTCCCCCATACCACCCTAACCACTAAGGAAGACCATAACCATGGAAATTGCACTTGGGTGGGACCCAATTGCATGAAATTGACCAAAGTCAACATTAGGTCAACTTTAACCAAACCAAGTCAATTAGGGTTCAATTGACCCTCAAATGTTCAAATTGACCTTACCACCACACTCTAAGCACTTTAAGGAACTCATTGGACCATAAAGCCCCCTCATGGTGGGACCAATTGATCACAATTGACCAAAGTCAAACTTTACCCAATTTTGGTCAAATCTACACCCTTTGATTAAATTGAACCAATTGGAGCCCCACCATGGACCAACCAACATTGGGTAGTGACAAGGGGCCCAAGACCATCAAGTGGGCCCATCTCACTCGTCATGTTGACCAAGTCAAAGTCAAAGTCAACTCTAGCTCAATCATGGTCAACATAGCCCAATTTAAGTGACTTAGCCCTCATACACTTGAACCAAATCAAGCCTCGGGACCCCCACATCAATTGATGACCAGGATGACCATGGAAGCTGGCTAAACCTAGGTGAGTCCATGTCACCACATTTGATTTAAGAGAAAAGGAGGAGAGAGAAGAAGGGAACCAAAAGAGAAAAGCAAAAGCACCCTCCCCTCCTTCAACACTCAACCCCAATCAGCCTAGGGGGCATCCCTGATTGCTGTTGTGCTGGGTTGGACCCAGAGGGATGCAGGAGACAGCAGGGAGAAGGACAAGGAGCCGGCCAAGAATCCCCTTGAGCTTGAAATTCAAAACTGTCTATACAATCCTCCTCCCTCCCAACTGACCACTCCATCAGCTTCAGGAGGTAGAGAGCAGACGAAAACAACACTTGGAGCAGAGCTTTTGGTGGAGAATCGCGGCTGTGAGCAGGATCGCCGGAGCAAGACATTTCCATGGTGAACCACCGCCGGAGCCGCCGCCACGCCCCAACCTCGGTCCGTTTCTCCTCCCCTCCCCTCATGCTAGCTTCCCATCTCTTAATGCTGAAGGATCGGGCTCAATTGAGCCCGGATCCATTTCCGAAATCCATGGATTTCGGCTCGATTCGTGACACCCAGAACCGCCGGGAAATGCCTCCTCCGGCCGCCATGTCGCCGGGAGTCGTAGCCCCGACCACCACGAAGGTGGTGGCGGTGGTGGCCGGACGTGATGGCCACCAGGTGGCCGGGAAAGGAGGAGGAAAGTCGGCCCAGCGCGGATCAATCTTGACCGTCGGCTCGAGGAGGAAGACGATGCGCCTGCCCTTGATCTGCGCCAAGATTCGTGCGCCGTATGATAGGGTAATCTATATCTCATGGGGATTTAAATAAATGAATAGTGCTGTTTATGTTACACTTATTTAGTCAACTTCAAGCTAGATTTTGAAGGCCTTAGAGGCCATAAATCAAAAAGTTGTCTGAGACAACTCTTGTAGGGCTTGATGTCCCCTTTAATTTGACACCTTAATCATCTCATTTGGTTAAGTGGCCTGACTACATCACTCCATTTAGTGAGGCTAGTCCTTGTAGTATCCAGAAATTAAAATGGTTGCCCACTCAAAATTAACCATCCAAATGGCTTGATATTTGAAACATAGATGTATCTGACCTAGACCTAGGTTATGCCAAAATCTCAGAATTTTTGGAGTTACTTTTTCTATAGTTTTTATCTTAAATTAGAAAATGAAATTAATGGTTTATGGTTGGCTATATGCACCCAACTACCCCCCAAAATTTGGTGGCATGATGGTTAGGCCTTGTGTAGACTCAGGTAGAAAATTGAGACCCATAGGAGCTCTGGTCATGGGTGGATTCACCATTGAAGGGCTATGGTTATTGTTCTTGGTGTGCCAATAGCAAGAATGGGCATTATATTGATTTGACCCTTCTTGGCTTACTATGTGCCACTGAAGTTGTGCATGGTGGGTCACCATGGGGTTTTCTTTATCATCCTTGGGATGAGAGGGATCTTTGGGAGCAAAAATCCCTAGGGTTTTCATTTAATTCTTGTGTTTAATTAATTCAAAAGCTATGATATTCTGTCTATTTCATTCAGTCCACTTAAACAATTATTTAATACCTCTTAATGGCTGATTTAGAAAAAGTGCCCAACATGAAAGTTGTAGGCCTTGGTCTTAAATTTCATTTGGCCTTGAGTTTAGGTCCTTTGGTGACCTACAACTCCCTAGGGAGCTGTTTTACTAGGACTGGTCCTACACTAGGTCAGTCCATTAGAAAAATTGCCTAGGTCAAACCCCTCCATCTTTGGAGCTGTGATTTTAACCATGAATTGGTATACCCTAGGGGCACCCCTGCCAAAGGGGCAGCCCTTGGTGGAATCTTTTACATAGGGTTTTTGTGGTAATTAGATTATTTAAATTATGTTGATTTTTGGAGCATATGATGTCCAAATGACACCAAACTTTGGTGGCATACTCTTTTGTACATGAGTAGTGCCTACCTAAAATATCACTCCATTTGGAGTTGATTGGATATGGAAAATTGGAAACCCTAATGAGGGCCTTTAAGGGTCAAATTAGGCTTAGGTCATTTTAAGGAGTTGAGTGTGTTAGCCTCCTCCTATCATGTTGGCTATGTGGGTATGTATATACAAATGCTAGTGTCACACCCTAATGGTCCATTTGGAGCCATTTGGGTGGTGTGACCTAAAACCCTAAGGGTGAATCCTTAAGGGTGCAAAGTGGGGATTTGTGAAGAACATAGAATCAAATGTTCTTGCCATGGCTTGGGACTGTGTAAATATGTTTGTAGGAGCATAAATTGACTTAGTAAATTAAATGAGAATTTGTAAGGGTATTTAGGTGTATTTCTTCCTAATAAATGAAAGTGCCCCCTTCCTTAATAAAATAATATGCAAGGTCATATGACCTTGTATGACTTTGTTATACTATCAGTGGATGTATTAGGGATGAAATTGTGCTATAGTAATTTTGTTATAATTTATTGAAGTTTCATTCCTTGTGTAGGAATTTTTAAGTACTTGCTAGCTTAAGGGAATTTAATTTTGAAAAATGTCAAATCATAGGGATTTGTCATGATATTTGGTGATCTGTGATTTTAGGTTAATCTATACCCATGATAATTGTTTGGAAGCTATTGGAATTGTATTTCATATACTTCATGTAGAAATTGAGATGTACATCACTTGAGTATTTAATCCTTTTAAAATACCAAATCATAGGGCAATGTTATGATGCTTTGGAATCTGTCATTTTATGTCAATATGAGCCCATGATAACAGTTTGGAAGCTTGTAGATGTGTAATTCAAGTACCTCATGTAGAAATTGGTAATCGCTACCTTTGAATGTTTAATCATTGTAAAATATCAAATCACATGGTAATGACAAAATAATTTGGCAGAGCACTCTAGGACCCCCTTTGGACAGATGGTAATTTTTGGAGAATTTTCAGAAATGAAATACTATTTTTCCTAATTAAAGTGGCATTTTGGTAATTATACAATTATGATGATATAGTAGGCCAAATGACATCCTAGCGTCATGATACTCAGTGAACCACCTTGATATAGGATATTATTATTTTACTGATAATTTTCATGTAGCATGTATAGTCATTTTGAGGGTAGTTCATGTGTAATTTGGCTTAAGTCCTTAACTATTTTGAATTAAAATAAATACCAAATTAATATGGAAAATTATGGAAATTGGGCAATGCCTTATTAAGGTCAGTAGTAGCCTAGGATAATTATACCAGACCCTGGAGATGAGTTTGTAGAGGGATTCCCTTATGGGGTTGAGGGATAGTTCAATTTGGTGGACTGCGTTTAGTAAAAACAGAATTTGGTGGACTGCGTTTAGTAAAAACAGAATTTGGAGTTTTTGACAATTTAGACCCCTAAGTAGTGGGTAGGAGTTATACCTAAGCAGTAAATGAGATATAGCCCACCATGATTCAAGGAGGGTCAATTCTAGGTTTAGTTGTGAGGTTGTGTTGGCGTCATTGTAGAAGGAAAGGAGGTACGTCCAACCCGATTGGGTGGGACGGGGGATGAGCTAAGTCACTTTAACTATATGTAATGATGAAGGGTGAACCAAACATTGATCACCAACTAAAGTAATTGTCTTGAAGAGGATTGTGGGGTTGAGCCTATTGATCTGTAGTACCGTTAGGGGCCCCTTATGGAGTACACCGCGGGAAGTCCAAGATTCACCCTAAATATAACACGAACTAAATTGTAGGCAAGAGTAGCCTAAGTGGATATGCAGACTGGTATGGATCTCCTCCGGGAAGGAGGTGGGTTGGATCAGCTGGTGTGTTAGTCCCTGAGCTGGAAGCTCGGGTGGGCATGTTAATACCTATTACTTATTCAATTAGTGGTGAGTCTTCGGTACTAGGCTAGTCGTGTCACCGACAGTAGTACGTTGACTCGGGTGAGGGTGTGGTTTAGAGGGCCGGTAAGTTTGAGTACCGCGTTCTGGAGGACAATCCCTAATAACCCACCCCGACCTTAAAGTCTGGTGGATTCCAGCAAGAGTACGCAGGAGCTCCGTTGTTGTGTTCTTAGCGTTGAGGCGTACATGAGGTCTAGGCTTGGTAGTGACCATACCCGCCTAGGATGTGGAGTGCCCGATCCACTGCCACCGTGAGCCACGACGGTCGGTACCCGAAAGGTTGGCTTCCTTTCAAACAAATTGGGAACTATAAAGGTCTGTGCGCATAGAGTCGCGTGGGTGAGTCACATTGCATAATTTCATTAAAACATCATAATCATAGCATAACATAACATACACATAGCATACCCCCATCATATAAATTAGTATGGGCTCTTTTATATGATGGGTTACCTGGACATCTTAACTTATATGTCGTATGGGCGTTCATATAAGTTAAGGTACGAATCTGTGATGATAGTTTAGATTTACTTACTGCAATGCGTTTCCTTTCTACTTACTGCTTACTTCATTACTCTACTTTACTGCCTTATACATGCACTATACTGTTAGCTAGATTTTACTGCTTTACTTATACCTGCTAGAGTAGTGCCATGTCACCACCTTCTTCTTTACCCCTTGTTTGTCCTCCGCTTCTTCCTCCCGCTCGGTGCCTAGGAGTCGTGGAGGGAGGCGAGGACAAAATGGCTTAGTCTTTATGACTAACGGTCGGTGTGACCGCAGGAGTCCGAGGAGGCAGAGTTGTCCCGCGCGCAGTAGGACGAGATGGCAGGATCTGAGCAGCAGATGCAGCGCACTACCACGACGCCACAGGTTGATGATTAGATAGTTAGATTTCCGCTTTTTGAGAGCTTTTGTTGTAGACTTCCGCATGTTGTAGAGAGAGAGAGATAGTACATTACTTTGCACATGTATCGGGTTTAAGCCCCTTTAATTGTACTTCTCTTATGGACTTTCTGTTTTCATTATTTATGATGTTGTGATTGTGGACATGCCTTCTTTTATGTAATTAGTTTTTGGCATATTTTACTTATGATGGTATAGCCGGCAGGGTTGGTGCTGAGCGGTGTTAGTCAACCCGAGTGTTGGTGACACCGCAAGGCAGCGATTCTGGGCGAAGGTCCACCTCAACCGTGCGATGCGGGAGAGGTTCGAGTTTTCAAGTACCCGAGCGGGTTTTGGAAAAAGAGATCTTACATCAGATGTAGAAAATCATTCATCAATCGGTCTTGCTCTACCGACGGAAGAAACTTTCTTAACAACATTCCTTTGAAGGTTTCCCATGAACATCCTTCGGAAAGGCCTTCCTTCTCCCTCAACCACCAACTCTTTGCAAGACCCTTAAGCTGGTACGCAGTAACCATCACCTTCTGATCCACGGTGATTCCTGAATACGAGAACATTTCCTCAATGGATATAAGCCAATCGTCTAAGGCTACGAAGTCGGCTCATCCGTCATACGATGGAGGACCCAACCTTTGAAAATGCAAAATGAAATTCATTTCCGGAGGTATCGCTACTGGGGTACCAAGGGTGCAGGAGGAGTAGGTGATGTCTGTCCTACTACGGGGGCCTGCACTATGGGTTGCTGCCTAGCACCGGCAGACAACAATGCCTCAACTTGCGATTGCATCGCAACCATCTGCCTAGTCCGAGCCTCATTGCTCTGGCGCAGACTCTTGATCAAGGCTTCACTCTGCGCTCCGGACGACTCGCCCTCCGACTGAGGAGTCGACCTAGTCGCGACTCACTTGCGCGCCATCTCTGCTAATACGCATACACCTATAATTAGATCTTAACCTTACACTAGAACTACACTGCTTGGTTCAGAACATACATGTACAGATGCTTGCCATTTCCACTAGCTTCCTCTGGGATATTTTCATGATGCTATGCTAAATTTGGGGGAATGATACTACATCATCCCTCTTGACTCATGTGCAAAGGTCATGAATGCATGAATTTTCTATTCATTTTGAAATCATGGGTGTACGTGTGTCATCATATAAGTCTTTAGCTTTGCACGTGTGCTTATGCAATGTTATGTAATGTATGTTGTGCTATGCATTCTAATAAAGTCCTTAATGCATGTCTTGAGCGGCGTACACATGAAATTTTATGCATATCATACTACGTAATATTGCATGTAACGAAAAAGAAAAATGTGCTAATGGGCATCCATGTGATGATGGTTATGCATCCCATACTACATAACCGTCACATGTTGCCACCTATGGTGGATCCATATACAAACACATATTATGCATCTCATACTACATAATATGCTCCGTATACTTCTTATCATGCTATGAGTGTAGTGTTCATGCTTCGGCCAAGACGTACTGAGGACACATCGGTGTGTGTATGCAATGAAACCAAAACAACTATACTATATCAGAATTTGTTGCTCGACCGACTTGTCGAACAACATGGATCTGATACCAACTGTCACAACCCGCATTTTCTCCGAATTTAGGAATATCAGAGTAAGAGAAAATATGCGTCATGATGCCACGTCATGTAGGAGACAACTGCAGACGCTCAGGCGGGAACCTATTACTTAATAAATCAACACATGTTTACATGTTTGGTCATCACTTGAAATCATTTATTAGAGTTTGGGGTAAGAACCGTGTCTCTCAGTTCGTGGATCAACTAGTCCACCGAGAAAATATATGTAATTACAGCGGAAAGTACTTGATTTAGTTCACTTAAGGTCCTAAATGCAAGTGATGACAAGACATAAAGTAGATGATATGCACATATCTAGGCGTAGTATATGTATAGAAAATATCTTTTAGGCGACTTTAAAGATAAGGATTTCAGTTAAAAGGTATGCAATGAGGATGAAAGAAAAGTCATTTTATAACTATAATGCACCTAGACATAAATCATTCCCAGAGAGCAAGATACACAAGATCTAAAAAGTAGTAATGTTTAACTGGCAAGTAAGCTATAAAGTATCAAAAAGAAGCACAACGGGCGTCAACAACCTGACACTAACCCATTGGCTCAAAACTAGCATGTCTGAACACAAGAAGAAAACTAACGACAACTACCTCGCAGCAGCGGTGTAAAACAACAACTAAAACTCCCGAATACTCCGGGCTACACCACTAGCCGCTAAGGCTCCGAACCTGAGGCATTCCATAAAACAAAGATCGCCTCAGCAAGGAATTTACAAGTGGCAGAAAAACAAGAAGTAAAGTAAATAAGGCATAAGGGGTACCAACCCAAGCCCAACACTTACAGGAAAGGAAGCTCCAAGCACAGAACTAAACAATGAACCAAGTGCACCAAATACCAAAAAGAGATACAAGTAAAGTCCATTTATCTTGTTAATTTTATTTTAAGAGACTGATCAGCTCAAATTAAGCGGGGGCGGTCCTTTATCATCTGCCACCCAAAGCCGAAAATGGGTGGGGGTTTCACTCTCCCCAACCACCCAAACATGGCCCACGGGACCACATTCCAAGCCTTCGGTTCACCACTAAAATGGCCACCGTGCAAGGCTACAATAATTCCCCACTACCCCCCCAAAATACGACCCACCGTGTAAGGACAAAGGCAATGGTTCTTATTAATTAATTTCTTTAATTATGCACGGGACAAAGCCCGAGAAAACAATCACCAGAATACCCTAAGGATAGGGTCACAAATGAAGTAAACACTGCATAAGACGATTCATAAGAGTAGGCATAAGTTATTTAACCACAACTGGTACGAGATATCGAAGAGGAGAAGTAATCGGAGGCATAACTCAAGTACTAAGAAATAGAGGGCATTCCTCGAGAATCTAAAGGATAATAACATAGTTCTCAAGAAATCAAGGAGTGGGGTCATAAAGTTCTAGGGAAAACAAGGGCAAGAACAAACACTTCTCGAGAAATCCCAAATAGGGACTATGATTTCTCGAGAAATTATATGCAGGGATCAAGCTGCTTCTCGAGAAATTAAAGGCAGGGGTAAAGCTATTCTCGAGACATCAAGGTAGGGGTAAAGTTTCTCGAGAAAAGAAGGGCAGGGATCAAGTTTCTCGAAAAAGAAGGGTCGGGATCAGCTTTCTTGAAAAAAAGAAAGGGCAGGAATCAAATGCCCAGATGTTCGTCGAACGCAGGGCCGTTCGTCGAACGCGCCGCTCGACAAACGCAAGGCTATTCGTCTAGCGCAAGGCAGTTTGTCGAACGTCAGGAAAGAGGAGTTCGACAAATGTCAGGAACCAAAAAGAGTTCGACGAACTTCTGGAAGAAAAAAGAGTTCGACGAACGTAAGGAAGAGAAGAGTTCGACGAACGTCAGGAATCGACTGATTTCTCGTGAAATTGAAGGCTGCAGGCAAAAAGAAACCATGACAAATGATTTCCTGAGAAATCCAAGGCTGCAGGCAAAAAGAAACTAAGGCAAAAGATTTCTCGAGAACTCCAAGGCTACAGGCAAAAAGAAACCAAGGCTGCAAGCAAAAGAAACCAGGGCAAAAAACAAGAAAAAGGTGGAAAATAGCCACTTGCCTTAAACCTTGCTTAACTCGAAGACCTCCGCTCTAAAAGCTATGGATCGGCAAGAACTCACTCAAGCACAACAACCTGAAACTTTTCGGATCAAAAAGGAGGAGTTAGGTCACTACCTTAACTCAAAAAAATTCCACGAAACGGGAAAAGCTTACCACTAGAACGAAGATCTCGCCGAGAGCTTTCCGAATCCACTCTCCAATCACGATTCCGACTACTACAGCCTTCGAATCGCCGGCCAGAAGCTCCATGACACTTCGCTCTCGCTCTCTCGCTTGGCGGCTGGTTTGGATCGACGAAGGAAGAAGAAGGATAGGGAGAGAACATTAGGTTTTATAATAAACCCTAATTTAATATTTAATTAATTACATAATTCTCCCTTTTACTTAAACTGCGAGGGTGACCAAAACATCTCGGATTTTCATGAAAATCACACCTAAACTGAAAATCGGCGCTACGAATCCAACGAGGAAGTCAAAATTCAATTCCGACGAGCCAAACTCGAGATAAAGCCTCCCAAATCTAAGATCTTAATAACTACACAAAATCTTCTTTATAGCTCAAAACGACGTGAAATCTCACACGACCGATCTAAATTACGTACTTTAACTAAACTAAGGCCCAAAACTAAACCTGACGAGCTGACATAACCCCCTTACACCAAAATTACGTCACAGCGGCCACGTAAATAATTAACGAAAATCAGGGGCGTTACAACCATAGAGCATCGCTGGTCTAATTGCAGTACGGTAATACTTGCCTTTAAGTTTTAATGGTACATTAGGATCACATAAGATCCCTGACACGCCTCTCCACTTCAACAAACCTGCTTGGATTCTATGCATCATATCATTATCAACACCTCCATCTTTTTCAACTATTGATCCAAGGTATTTAAAGCACTCACTGCGAGAAATATCTTGATCACCCAACTTAATTACGAAGTCATTCGTTCTTCTTACACTGCTAAATATAAGCTTCATATACTCCGTCTTTGCTCTGCTCAACCTAAAGGCCTTCTTTTCTAAATTGGATGCAACATAATATATGAAAATAAACTAATAATATTATATTATTATTTTCTTTTAAGAAAGAGTTTCATTAAAACTAAGTGAATATTGATGGGTATCCTATTAATTTATTGGAAGGTTTGGTGTGCAAATAACAAAAATCCTCCACTAATGAGAAGTGCTCATAGTGGAGGGAGTGGGGGCACTTGTCCTTCAGAACACCTCCGCATTCACAACGCGCTAAGAACACCATTGTGTTCTTGATGCGCGCAGAATGCCTTGGTGTTTGCAGCGCACGCCGAACGCCTTCATAATCGCGGGGCGAGCCAAATGCCTCGCGTTCGCGGCACACGCCAAATTCCACGCATACACGGCGCGCGCCAAACGCCTCCACGTTCGCGGTGCATGTGACATTTAGCTCTCTTTACTTCTCATATTGTAGTATTCGTTCGTTACCATTATCTTCGCCAACGGAACTACTCGAACTACCGGGGGGGGGGGGGGGGGGGGGGGCAAAATGGTCATATCCAAAAATTGGCGAACTGTGTGCTCCAGATCCACGAATGTGAATTGCTCGTCAGGTGGTTATGGTGGTTATAACGGAAAAATTACTGGACTACCCCTGTCCAAAGCTATAAAATGAGCCAAGAGCCCTCATTTGAGGGGCCCTTGCCTTTAGCGCCCAAGAGAGCTCATTGAAGATCCTTCAGAGTTATCCTTCGGCGGTCAAAGAATCCTTCGAAGATCTCCTTCGACTTTTGAAGATCTCCTTCCCCTTCGAATGTCTCCTTTGAAGGTGATTTGACGATCTCCCTTTGGCCTTTGAAGATCTCTTTCTCATTCTTCTTTGCCCCCCTGCGACGAGCGGTGGCCTGTCACTCTCACACATACTTGTAACACTCAATACAATAGTGTAATTTGGCAGGCATACATAGATCCGACCTCGTGGGTTTTCACACTTTTTATGTTTTCCGTGCTAAAAAGTTTCCTTGCCAGATGTTAGACTCTACTTTGACTGTTTGCGTACTCGGCTCACTCTCGTGCTAAGATGGTTCAATTCGATCGGTCATTAGGAGCGGCGAGTGACTCATAATAGTTTGGCTCCGTCTATGGGAATGTGTTCCCAAGCTCTCTGAAGATACTCGGAAGACAGTACTCGCCTAATGGCAGTACTCGTGACTAGCAGCGAATGGATAGAAAGGAACCCATACAACTGATGGGTCAATCCATGTGGGGCACATCGAGCCCGCTACCTCTCACTCGCTTATCAACACACCTTTCGTGGAAGAGCCAATGATTGCATCCGTAGCTGCACTAGAAGGGCGCATACGCCAAATGGAAGAATGTCAGATGAGATGCTCGCCCTACTAAGAAACTTGGGAGCTCCCCAGGCTCCCAATCCATCCCCTGAGATATGAAACTTGCCTCCACCAACTCTGAATAGTGCTCCGATTGAGCACGTGCCTCGAAGCCATCACGTCGTTGAAGAAGAGTTCTCTAACGCAGCTAGTTCAATGCATCCACTCCGGCTTGCCAGATAACCGGAAGCCCACCATCGTCACCACCGCCCGGAAGCAACAATCTTTGGGCGGGCTTTTGGAAGACTCACTCGCAAGGAGATTCGTGACATTATCACCGAGGAGTATGGACAAGTTGGACGACGGGCCACTTTTGCTCACCGCCCTCTCCACCATGGTTTGCGGTTAACACCAGAGGTCCTGACACATCTGATCCTGCACAGCTTCAAACTCTCGAACATCAAGACCTTTAATGGAATGGACGATCAGCTGGAGCACATCAACCACTTCACCACCATCATGAGAATCTACAATGCCCCGGATTAGTTATTGTGCCAAGTGTTCCCGACAACACTAAAAGGGAAAGCACGAACCTTGTTCCACTCACTCAGAGTGGGAGCTATCGATGACTTTGCGGAACTGACCCATCAATTCACAGAGCAATTCATCGCCAACCGCAGGATCGTCAGAGACCCCTCTTATATTTTGGGGATCCTCCAAAATGAGGTAGAGACCCTCAAAGACTTCTTCTGCCGCTTTACTGTAGAGGCATAGAAAATTCCAAGGGTCGATCTCGAGCTCCTGCGATGCATTTTTTTGGGAGGACTCCACCCAAACTCAACCCCAATGAGAGAAACAGAGCCCAAATATCCAGATCTCATGCATTAGGTCGAAGCTTAGATAGCTGCCGATAAAGCCATCGAAGCACCACCAAAAACTTAAAGGAGCCAGAAGAGAAAGAAGGGAGAGGAGCAGGCTCCCAGAAGGCAAGAAGAACGCCATGACAGTGAGCATCATCGAGACCCCCAGAGAGATCAGGGTCCCCGATCGTCTCGAGATTATACTCCTCTCAACACGTCTCGCGCCAATGTACTCTATACGATTTAAGACAATCCGGCACTCTAGAGGTCGCGAGAACTCCCCCCAAACGCCAGGGTAGATCAGTCAAAATACTGGAAGTTCCCTCGGGGAACTGGGCCCACCACCGAGGAATGCATCAAGTTCAAAGAAGAGATCGAGCTTCTCGTTCATCAGGCATCCTCGACAGATTCCCACAAGGCCAAGTCCATAACCAGATGGCCCCATTTCAACCCAGAAGAGACAGCAGTTACCCGTGCACTAGGGGCACATGAGGGAAGGAAAATAGTGGGAGAGGTCGAGACCATAGCTGGGTCTCCCTTCCCCTACAAACACTCCATCACTCAGCATAAGAAAGATCAATAGGTCTCGAAGGCGTCACAGGTCACTGCCATCAGTTTTGGAGATGAAGAACTAGATGGTCTTCTCCTGCCACACCAAGACTCCCTCATCATTAGCGCAGGAATCGACAACCCAAACTTCTGCGTCAAGAGGAGCCTGGTCGACAACAAAAGTTCGGTTGATGTCCTTTTCATGTGCACCCTCCGCAGTATGAAGATCCCGAAAGAACAACTCGTGCCACCGACATGACTGGTATACAACTTCAACTACAACCCTGTCCTGGTATAAGGAACCATCACTCTACCCATCACCCTAGGCGAGTTTCCAGGCGCTGTTTGAGGCCTTACCATCCATCCCATACATAACGATGAGGTTTTTATCACCCTCAAAGGTGTGAACATCGTACAAGGCAACTAGTAGGCATCTCGCTCTTGTTATCTGCAATAGGCACACCCCGTATTGGGCCCGACCCCAGCTTGATGCAAAATAAGTTAAATCAAGACTGTGGAACAGTTGACGTCCGCATACATGATGTCAGCTTACCTTCTAACTTAAAATATATTTCTATTTTATTATGTATTTTATTTTGAGCATACTTAGGAGCTCACTTGCATTTTAAGTCTTTTGTATTTTAGGCTATTACTTATGTAATTTTGGACTTTATGTATTGTAGGATATATTATAGATCTTGATCAAGCCAAGCCCAATACCATCCAAACCCAGCATAACTTAGCCCACACATGAAACCACCCCTTTCCACACATAAATCATTACATTTCTTCATATCGTGAAGTGTCGCCATAAACTACCTAATTTTCTTCATATCATGAATGACCACCATAAACCACCCCCTTTTCACACATAAACTGCCTAATTTTCTTCATATCATGAATGAACATTATAAACTTATCCCATTCCATACATAAACCACTTTATTTTCTTCATGTCATTAATATCCACCACAAACCACCCCCTTTTCACATGTAAGCCACCTCATTTTCTTCCTCATTCAAACATGTGACGAAAGACCACCATAATTATGGTCCAACCTCCAAACAAATTTATGAACTACAAAGCCACCACCTCCTCATCTTTCATGGCTCTCAAGATCTATAAAAAGGCATGAATGACCATGTTGTAATCATCCTTTGAAGGAATGAAAATTGTAAGTGTTAGTTTTTGTTACATTGTTCCCGCTTTTGCTCTTTTCCATCTGAGTGAAGGACTACAGAGAGTGAGTATGTGCGACCCTTGAAGAATAAATTTCAAGGATGGAGTAGGCAAAGACCCGACGAAGGACTGCTCGATCGGTACTAGCTCGAGTTATCCCTTCAACCAAGAAAAATACAAATATGAGTTCTGCTATGGTATTACTCTTTCAAAGCATTATTATTCTATTCTATATGCTTGTTAAGACTAGGCACCATCGGTTAGAAATTCCTCGCATGCCACAAATTTGTGGACGATTTCATTTCCAGCTTTCTGGTTGTCGTTAAGCTAATTTTTGCATAGCTCAAGTTTTTAACGTAAACAAACTTCAAATCTCTCAAATAAGTCATATTTCATTTAAAATCATCTCATAATCATCTTAACCTACATAAAATTGGTATTAAAGCTAGATATTCAATAACTCTAGTCTAGGGAATATCCTAAAACATGAATTTTGTTACCTCATGCATTGTCATCCATAAGAATTTTAAAAAATAGTAAATCAAAGTATTTTGTGTGAGACCCCATTTTTTCGCTACAAAACTGGGTCTTATGCCCAGAACTGCCGCTTTGCGGTGACACCAACACTCGGGAAGTTCGCCACTACAAAACCCCGATCCTGCCGGCCATATTGATCACAGAAGAAGAAAAGTACATTTGAACATATAAAAGCTCAAGTCCACAAATCACATGCTATATATATAAATGTCCACATGATATAACTGAAATAACATGGGTTGCAATAAAAAGATAACAATAATAAAGGGCTCATGCCCTGTACAATATATCCTCACTACAAGGTCACTCACGGAAGCAAACTGCTAATCACTCACTGATCCTGAAACTGGTACTCCTGTACTAGACTGACCCGCCTCCATCTGCACCGGCGTCTAGTGTTGATGCGTCTTCTCGATCCCCTAAAATGATAAGGCCCACCGACCGTTAGTCAAAAAGACTAAGCCTTATGTTCCCCACCCCTCCCCCAATGGATCCGAGGCACCGAGCGGGAAGGATGAAGAGGAGGACAGCAAGGGGTATAAAACAAGCAGATGATGACATATCTAGTCTACAGGAAATGTCTACCACTACACAATGTATAAATATAATCGAAGCAGTAATTAAAGCTTGGTAAGGAGAAAGTAAAGAACAGTAAGTAAAGATAAGTACACAATAGAAAAGTAACTATTGATTTATAGGAGTGCCCATACAAACCTATAGACCAAGGGGTCGTTTAGCAAGACCTATCATTTAAAGAGTCACATACCGATTTATACAATAGGGGTAGGGGTTGAAATGCAATGCTTATGCCTAACATGCAGAGTTATGTAGTTTATGCTATGTTCAAACAAGTGCAACTCACACACTTCGACTATATGCGCACAGACCTTTAGTTCCCCCTTTTTGGAGCTAGCAAGACTCTCAGGATACCCCCGTAGTGGCAAACGGAAGCGGTGAGTTAGGCCTCGCCCAACTCTAGGTTGGTATTCACACTAGCTAACCTAGACCTATTATACGCCTCAATGCAAAACCACGGAGTGCCTGCATACTCTTACTGGCTGGATCACCAGACTTTTCATGGCTAAGTGCTAATCCACATTTCCCGAGTCAGCGTATCGACGTCGGTGCGAACGATCGTCAATATCAAAAACCCACCACCTTTATGCACATGAAATCATGATTACCATATATCTCTGAGCCATAAGCTCCCCGGGCTAACCCGCCCATCACCATAACCTTTCGAGCCACCGGCTCGCCGGATCAACCGTCCGCACCTACAACCACCGAGCCTACCGCTCGTAAGACCAAACCAACTAACCTCCCATAACCACAGGGTGTGGGTGTGTGTATTATTAAGATAATCTTGCAAAACATTTTATTCCTGCAGTTTAGGGTTAATCTAGGACTTCCCGAGGTCTACCCTTTGAGGGGCTCGCAGCGGTACTAGGAGGTACGAAGAGATGATAGCCCAAACCTCCCTTTCTCAAGACACATAATGTTATTGGTAACTACACATAAGAATAACATTCTTAACATTACATTTGGATTACCCTAAGTATTTTATGACCCTCTAAGGGGAAAGATGGTCTTTCGTCGATCCCGAACACAATCTTGCCCCTCAGCTTAGCAGGCACACTCAATATATAGACTCATGTTGGTGACTTCAAATCTCCTCAACCAGACTAAGCACACCATCTACCTTCCATTCCCACCTAATGGTCTACAAATTACTCAAGTTTTACAGTTTTACTACACATAGACCAAATGAGCTATATGAGTTACATGAGAGGAGGTACTCCAAATAATCATCTGAATAACTCAAGATTATTACTAGGAGTCTATCATGACATTATAAGACTAAATCTAGAAGGTCATAATTTTCCTTATTTATTTGGCATTTACTATAATTTATCCAAAATTGGCCAAGTATGAAATTGAACATGAAGTGTAAGATCTTCTTATGACATGACCTACACAAATTTATAGAAAATCTATGATATCAAAATAATAACAAATACAGAATATCACAATTTTACAGTAAGGTATTGGCCTCTAATTATAATATTGAATAATTATCCAAAATGGGAGGCTAATGAAGGAACCACCAAAAATACTTATCCAAAAACTATGGTAAAATTAACAGACCTCTATAATGATCAGAAAAGTTTACTTATCGAGTTTTGTAAATTTTCAAAACAATTTAGACACAAATAAATATTTCAAGAAAATCCAAACTAGGGCACATTGTGAAGTGCCCTACTGATAAATAATTCCAAGAACAACACAAAAACTCACAGAGCTTTCGAATGCCCTAAAGTGACATATTACCAAGTTTCACAATTTTCTAGAGAATATTTGGCCCTCATTTATTTATCACAATCTTAAGGCAAAATAGTTGACTTGTGAATGAAGTACTAACTCAATCAATCCAAAATACGCACAAAAATTATCAATGATTTGTATCATGATTTTATGAGAACTACAAAACTTTCATAAATATTCAAGGTAAAATGAGCATGTAGATTCCTCTTATAAGAAAGTGCCCTAATTGGTTATAATCTAATTCAGAGGGGTAAGATGTTCCTACAATTCTTATAAAATTACATTAGGCATATTTACACCCTGTGAACTTATCTACCAAGTTTCATGACCATTAAAGGACATATGACCATATGTCCTTCATAGGGCCTAAAGTGCAACCCTAGGGTTTGAACTAGGGTTCTAGGGCACATCCACCCCAAACCACTCATGGGGGTGTTTTATGTGATTCTAAACCAGTGACCAAAGTTTCACAACATTTGGGTGAAGGTTGACCCCTCAGTTCCACCATGTGCACTCGACCTAATTTGACCTAGTTTGACCAAATTTGGGTTACTTAATTACCCAACCAACTCAATCCCAAATGGGATGAAATTTTTATCAGAGTCATATCATGACACTTAGGACCACCCAAAAAATATTGGGAGGGTTTGGAGGTCAGTAGACACTATAATTAATTATTATATGGATTATTAAATGTTTGCAAAATCTTTAGTAAAATGTCCTCCAAAAATTCTCATTTTTGGATAAATTAAGGGTGTGGGTAAAATCAACCTATGTTTCAATTTTCAAGACATTTGGATGTCTGGATTTATGGGAGCACTCAAATCAATCTCTGGTCAACCTTCTGTATATGTTGCACCATTTTGAGTGTTGTGGTCAGAGCACTGATCCAAATGGTGTGAAACAAATTTTAAAATAAAGTAGACCCCAAGGACTACAAGTTTCTTGTCAAACACTTTTCCATCAGGAGGCCCTAAGTATTTCCTATAATTATTTTTAACTACTGCCAGAATTATGAATATCTAATATACTAATTACATTATCTTTGCATAGATCTTAAAGAAAAATCGAAGGCATCCCTTCATCTTCCTCCTCCAGCCAACGATGGAGATTGACCCGACCTAGGAGGTTTTGGAAGAAGTTTTCCCAGCCACCCACACCACTTCCCGGCTGGCCAATGCCACCATCACCTTCCTTGAGGTGGTGGCCGGCGATAGGAGGTCTCGGCCAGCCGATGGTGGCCGGAACCGGTTGTTTAGGCTAGAAAAATAAAACTCCAACAATGGAGATTTTGGCCAAACTGATTGGGAACCAATTGGCCCCAATCCTTGCCGATTTTTGATGTGGATCTATCCACTGGAGAAGAGGAGAAGAACCAGGCCTGTGCGGAGCCTTGAAGCTTGCCGATTGGGTGGTACTCCATGGCCAATCCTAAGTTTAGGGGCCATTGAAACCTCCACACCAAGTTGCTCAAAATTTTCAGGTGAGTGGGAGAAACTCATCCTCACAGCCTTGTGAAGCTTTTTAAAGAGCAACTTGTGGAAGGGGGAGAAGTGAAACCTCCAATTTCACCATCAATGGAAATTACGAATTTTTGGCCAAAATTGAAATTCCATTAAATTAGCCACTTGGGTGGCCGGCCATGGCTATTAAACTCCTAAAAACTGATGGGGGGGGGGGTACAAAGCCATTGGAGATGAAGAGGGGAGGCCCTTGGCCTCCCATGGCCATTAATGGCCTTCTCTCTCTTCTTTCTCACTCTTCAAAATTGGGGAAATTGCACTTTCTCTCTCCTACTCATCATTTACAGAAATTGTATGGCCCCTTGAACAGATATCAGTCCCATGAAGCTATTGGGCCACTCCAATTGGGTCTAGCCCAAGTGGATTGGGCTTGATTAGGTCAAAATAGGTCATTTTGACCTAAATTTAGAGTGGAGTTGACTTTGGTCAATTAGACCATTTGGGTTGGGCCTAATGGGTGGCTAGTTACACATTGGCCTCCCATAAGGGTTAGGAAGGTCAACGTAGAGTCAATTTGGCAATGTGGAGGCCGATTGACCCACAATAGGGCAATTTGACCAAAATAGGGCAGAGTTGACTTAGGTCAAATTGGCCAAATTGGTGGCCCCACGATGGGTTTTTTAGTCCATTGGGTCCCTAATATCCTTATAAGGGTAGGGGCAAGGTCAATTTGGCATGGTGGAGGCCAATTGACCCTAATTAGGCTACTTTAACCAATTTAAGGTTAGGGTTGACTTTGGTCAACTTGGCCTCTTTGGTTGACCCCAATGGGTCCTTAGTGCTCTAAGGGACACCTTAATAGGTTAGGTATGTCATGGTGGGGTCAAAGGGTCAAGGTGAGGCCCTAAAGTCTAACCCTAAGCTTGGTAATTAGAAATTACTATTTGCAGACCAAGGTGCTCTTCCCCTTCAAACCTAAGGCCAAGTGGTCTCTTCAAGCTTCCTAGGGTTTGGTCATGACCTAGTCATGACAAAACCAATCTAGGGGTCTAGTTGTTTGTGGGATGTTACAAATCCCAATAACCAAAAAAATAATTTTGTCCCCGAAATTCAGGTTAGGCTTGCGGGGTTTTCACCGAGAGTGACCGAACGTAACATCCCATAAGAATTGAAGTTATTCCTGATGCGAAGAGCACCGTCTATCTCTGCAACATCAGTTCTAGTGGTTCCTTGATAAGCTTCTTCTGTCCATGAACTTACCACATGACTTTTACCTACGGAACCTTCTTGCGCCGCAAGGCTAGAACCGTCGTATCGTCTATCTTGATCGGCTCCATGCAAATTGATCGGTCAAAAGTTACTGGCCCATCTGTAATAGATATCTACTGCTCCAGCCATAGTAGAGCTCTCCTAAGATAAGAGACGTGGGATACGTCATGCAAACCTGCTACCTCTGGCAGTAGCTCTAGTCTATAAGCCAACGAGCCGATCCACTCCAGGATCATGTAGAGCCCCATTTATCTTAGACGGAGCTTCTTCTGCCCACGTACCCGCGAGACTCCATGCATCATACATAGCTTTAGGAACACCCGGTATCCAACCTAGAACTCTACTGCACGATGTCACGCATCGTAATACTTGCCTGTTATGGGCTTCCAGCATCCTAAAATCAGTCGCACCTGGCATCTATGTCCTCCACAAATTCAGAGCCGATTGTCTTTAAATACTCATCCTAGGTCCAAGATGGTGGAATTATGTACCTCCGTCCCTTTGAGGGTGGACAGGTGTGCTGAACGTCAACCAAGAGTCCAGATAAGCCTGGACTGATTTTCACTTCTTGGAAGTAACCCGTCCATTCCGATCTGACACGACCATCCTGGATACACCACCATAATGGACAAAATCTCATCAAATCCTATCAAACACCCATGGGAGCGTCCCTCCGGACTGGCGCGACCCTAGCTACCTTGGTCAATCTATCCTCGTTGTTCCAAATAAACTTGTGCCTGGAGTGGGGATATGGTAACCTGTGTATGAAATCCATAATTATATCCTCGAGCTTCCACTCCCTAACACGGGCAGTGACTGTGGTAGTTCCCCAAAGACTCTTGCACTTAGTCTTCACCAGTCTACAGAACTCATCGTGCATCAAAAACCTACGACATCTTTCTTTATTTAGGGATGCTACATGCTCCGGAATACACCATTTTTTCGGTGCCTAAAGCTCTTGTTTGTAAAGGTAGACAATGCTTCTATAAAATTTCTCTACACATTCAGATTCTTATTCCTTCATGTATGTCCGAGTAGTCAATCAACTCCACTCTACAACTTATCTAGTTCTTACCATAGATGGAACTGATCAGATCATCACGCATCCCAATCATTTTCTACGTGGAGTTTGATTCATAAGGTATGAGGGCAAAATTTTGATACCCTAAGGTTTTCACAAGTCAACTTCATCAAGGAAATATCATCATATTTATTTCTCCAAATTCCTATCACCTAACCTATGTTAGTCTTGGTCACTTTCGTGTTGTCCAAAGTAAGGTAAGAATTAGATCATTCTTACCATAGTAACCTTCAATTTTATATTCTAAATCCAATAATTCATCATTTAAGATCTCTGGATATTCATCATCATAGCGTCCAATTTTTGAGGATTATCATTGCAGTTAAAATTTTCTACCATGACAGGGCGTGATTTTTAACAATTCATGAGTTAATCACTTTTGAATGCCCCAATTCACAAGAACTTCAAATATGACTACAACTTGTAAGACCTAGTTTCCGTCCATAACTTCTAGAATGGGACATCGAAATCCCTAAGTGATTAATCATAGCGACTGTACATTTCCAATGATTCAACTAAGGTCAAGTTGTTGTTCGATCAATGATGTCAATCCTTTGTCCTAGTAATACTACAAGTCACCATTCCAAACGTGCTTTTACAGAATCTCATCTTCTCCCAAGTAATATTGAATAAGATCGACTTCAAAATCACTATGTTCATGACGCAAAACTTTCTAACTTAGGTCTAAGGGAAACCCAAGTCAGTAACTAATCTGCCCAATAAACAAAAGATAAGCCCCAATAAACAAAAGATAAGCCACTATCCATTTTGGGTTATGTATCTTTGATATCGTCATGTTATATTGTCCCAAGTATGTAACCAATCCTGAGGGCACACAACCTTAGTCTTGGGGTTCTAACTTGAGACTTGTTGGTACACTTCATATACTTTAGATTCTTTAAGGTACCCCCAACGACAACCTTATGAAGGCCAACATATGACCCAATCCCAAACGGGTCTCTTCCAAACTTGAATTTCCTATCCGACCCTCGGTGTTTGTCATGTGGTTGTCCTAACGTAAACATGCCACCGGTATGAGGGTTGAGTCTACGAGTCCCTTATCATTCCGCTTATGTGTCAATCTCCTTAAGGCGGGACTATCAGTTTGGATAATCATTGGTATGTGAAGTAGGGACATCAGAGTTTATGGTTTAGGTGGTTGTTCCCGCATTAAGCTCTTCCTCTAACCTCTTTGGGGTATCCTCGTACCTTAATCAGACTTACACCTACGGTCTATTTCTGACTATGGCATGGTATAAATTGTCATGGTGAGTCATGTGTCCTTGTGGTGTTTGTACAACCCTGTATTCGCCGAGTAGGTTCTTGAGCCAAGAGGCATTTCAGAGTATCGTTTCTCCGCGAGGTACCCCAGTTAGGGGGCTTGCCGAGACCAGCAGGGTGCTCACCGAGACCCGTGAGCTACCCTAGTTAGGGGGCTCGCCGAGACCAGCAGGGTGCTCGCCGAGACCTGCGAGGTACCCCAGTTAAGGGGCTCGACGAGACCAGCAGGGTGCTCACCGAGACCCGCGAGGTATCCCAGTTAGGGGGCTCGCCGAGATCAGCAGGGTGCTCGCCGAGACCCGCGAGGTACCCCAGTTAGGGGGATCGCCGAGACCAGCAGGGTGCTCGCCGAGACCCGCGAGGTACCCCCTCTCGCCCAGTTCCGGGGGGAGGGGTCGGTCTGCATTTAGCATTCCAGAACAGCGGGATTTGGCTATCTGCAGCCCAATCCGAGGGTATTTTGGTAATTCCGCGGGCCAGTTTTTGGCTATTTGCAGCCCAAATCCAGAAATCCTATAAATAGGACCAAGGGGGCACCATTTGGAGGCAAGCTTATCCTAGGCTAGCTCTCTCTCCCTCTCCCTCCTCAGGTCTCTCTAGTGGGGTGAGGAGAGCTTCCAGTGGTGCCCAATCCCGGCATTGGCTTGGGAGGGGAAGCGCTCTAAAGATCTTCCGGGTATGTGGTGGGACCTCCTCGCCGAGCCCTTGGTCCTATTCATAGTTCCAACACCTTCAACCTAGAGCTCTCCCTTGTGGGGAGTAAGAGTTGGCCACCCCTCAACTTGTTGGGGGCCCCGAACTCCACAGAGACCGAGATGTCGGTTTCAACATTTTGGTGCGATGAGCGTGGAGTGTGACCAACTCAAGAAAGTCTCAAGCTGAGCTCCATGGCTGGAGGTGGAGGATCCGACCCAGGTTACTCGCAGCCCCCGGTGGCTGGGGTGACGTTGGAGATGTTTGAAAATCTCAAGCGGGAGGTCATGCAGACCTTGCAGGTAGCTTTCGCCCCGATAAGCGAAGGCAGGAGAGAAAGTGGTCTGGAGGCCTCACCTCAGCAGGTTGGCGAGAACACCCTCGGCCAGCCATCCGGGAAGGAGGTGCCGGAAGGGGGCGAGTGGGGAGGTCCTCAACCCCACTCGCCGAGACCCAAGTGGGCGAGTGGGGAGGTCCTCGACCCCCACTCGCCGAGACCCAAGTGGGCGAGTGGGGAGGTCCTCGACCCCCACTCGCCGAGACCCAAGTGGGCGAGTGGGGAGGTCCTCGACCCCCACTCGCCGAGACCCAAGTGGGCGAGTGGGGAGCTCCTCGACCCCCACTCGCCGAGACCCAAGTGGGCGAGTGGGGAGGTCCTCGACCCCCACTCGCCGAGGCACAAGGGGGCGAGCGGGGAGGCGCCATGCCCCCACTCGCCCAGCCCCAAAAGGGGGCGAGCGTGGGAAGTCCTTTTTGTGAGCAGATCCTCTCAGCCCCGGTTCCAGAGGGGTTCAGGGGGGGCGGAGACGTCCCACTACTCCGGCAAGGATGACCCCGTCATGCACCTACAGTGGTTTGAGGATATGGTCTCCATCAGGCCCATGACGGATGCTTTCAAGTGTCGACTCTTCGCGACAACTCTGAAGGAGAAGGCTAGAGATTGGTTCCACCAGCTCCCTGGGGGATCCATCTATGCCTTTGAAGACTTACGTCGAGGCTTCCTGCTACGCTTCTCGACGTCAAGGAAGAGGAAGAAAGATGTTGAAGCACTTTTCAAGATCAAGCAAGAGCCAGAGGAGTCGCTAGCTCACTATCTGGAACGGTTCAGGGAGGAGGTTCTCCTCGTCCAAGAAGTGCCCGGGTACACCCTCAAGCTCGCCTTCACGGTGGGGCTGCGGGAGGGCTTCTTCAAGATGGACCTCAAGAGAAGAGCTCCTTTGTCCTTTGAGGAGTTGATGGAAAGGGTGGCAGAAGAAGTTGAAAGTGAGGAGGCCAACCCGGAGTTCATAAGAAGGCTGGCCAAGCTGAGTGAGCCAGAGGCAAGGCAGCATGGGAGGAAGGTAGACGCTCCCAAGACGAAGTTCGACCAAGAGGAGGACGGCTTTCAAGAAGAGGGGGCCGACCTCCCGAGGTGGAGGCAGGGGAAGAAAACACCCCCTCCACCGCCCCAGCAAACCATGTCAATCGGCCAAAGAAGAAGAAGGAACCGCGTGGGAGGAAGAGGGGGCATCCGAGTGGAGTTACCTTACTGTGACTTCCACGAGGAGGAGGGTCACGCGACATCCGCCTGCCCCGAGTTCTTGGAGTTAAGGGAGGCGAGGTGTCCGAAGCCGTAGCGTCAACAACCAGAAGAGGTCGAGGAGGACCATGCCTGGGAGTAGAAGCCTGAGTCCCGGTCTCCGTGCTTAGTTTTTTCTTTGAGTCCATGTAGTAGGATGGAGTGTTTTCATACTTAGTTTTTCCTGCATATAGCCGAATGACTAATGTAATAAAAGTTCTTTCCAAAATACTTTTCCCCTCGGATGGTTCCGCTGACCGGGCCCTCGCTAGCCGGCAGGACAGGTTGACCTCCCAGGGAGGGTAAGAGATGTTCCCCTCGGATGGTTCCGCTGATCGGGCTCTCACTAGCCGGTAGGCCAGGTTGACCTCCCAGGGAGGGTAAGAGATGCTCCCCTCGGATGGTTCCGCTGACCAGGCTCTCACTAGCCGGCAGGACAGGTTGACCTCCCAGGGAGGGTAAGTGATGTCCCTCTCGGATGGTTCTGCTGACCGGGCTCTCGCTAGCCGGAAGGACAGGTTGACCTCCCAGGGAGGCTAAGTGATGTCCCCCTCGGATGGTTCCGCTGACCGGGCTCTCACTAGCCGGCAGGCCAGGTTGACCTCCCAGGGAGGGTAAGAGATGTTCCCCTCGGATGGTTCTGCTGACCGGGCTCTCACTAGCCGGCAGGACAGGTTGACCTCCCTGGGAGGGAAAGAGATGCTCCCCTCGGATGATTCTGCTGACCAGGCTCTCACTAGGCGGCAGGACAGGTTAACCTCCCAGGGAGGGTAAGTGATGTCCCCCTCGGATGGTTCCGTTGACCGGGCTCTCGCTAGCCGACAGGACAGGTTGACCTCCCGAGGAGGGTAAGTGATGTTCCCCTCGGATGGTTCCGCTGACCGGGCTCTCACTAGCCGGCAGGATAGGTTGACCTCCCACGGAGGGTAAGAGATGTTCCCCTCGGATGGTTCCGCTGACCGGGCTCTCCCTAGCCGGCAGTCCAGGTTGACCTCCCAGGGAGGGTAAGAGATGTTCCCCTCGGATGGTTCCGCTGACCGGGCTCTCACTACCGGCAGGCCAGGTTGACCTCCCAGGGAGGGTAAGAGATGTTCCCCTCGGATGGTTCCACTGACCGGGCTCTCACTAGCCGGCAGGATAGGTTGACCTCCCAGGGAGGGTAAGAGATGCTCCCCTCGGATGGTTCCGCTGACCGGGCTCTCACTAGCTGGCAGGACAGGTTGACCTTCCAGGGAGGGTAAGTGATGTCCCCCTCGGATGGTTCCACTGATCGGGCTCTCGCTAGCCGGCAGGCCAGGTTGACCTCCCAGGGAGGGTAAGTGATGTTCCCCTCGGATGGTTCCGCTGACCGGGCTCTCACTAGCCGGCAGGCCAGGTTGACCTCCCAGGGAGGGTAAGAGATGTTCCCCTCGGATGGTTCCGCTGACCGGGCTCTCACTAGCCGGCAGGACAGGTTGACCTCCCAGGGAGGGTAAGTGATGTCCCCCTCGGATGGTTCCGCTGACTGGGCTCTCGCTAGCCGGCAGGACAGGTTGACCTCCCGAGGAGGGTAAGTGATGTTCCCCTCGGATGGTTCCGTTGACCGGGCTCTCACTAGCAGGCAGGCCAGGTTGAACTCCCAGGGAGGGTAAGAGATGTTCCCCTCGGATGGTTCCGCTGACGGGGCTCTCCCTAGCCGACAGTCCAGGTTGACCTCCCAGGGAGGGTAAGAGATGTTCCCCTCGGATGGTTCCGCTGACCGGGCTCTCACTAGCCGGCAGGCCAGGTTGACCTCCCAGGGAGGGTAAGAGATGTTCCCCTCGGATGGTTCTGCTGACCGGGCTCTCACTAGCCGGCAGACCAGGTTGACCTCCCAGGGAGGGTAAGAGATGTTCCACTCGGATGGTTTCGCTGACCGGGCTCTCACTAGCCGGCAGGCCAGGTTGACCTCCCAGGGAGGGTAAGAGATGTTCCCCTCGGATGGTTCCGCTAACCGGGCTATCACTAGCCGCTAGGTCAGGTTGACCTCCCAAGGAGGGTAAGAGATGTTCCCCTCGGATGGTTCCGCTGACCGGGCTCTCACTAGCCGGTAGGACAGGTTGACCTCCCAGGGAGGGTAAGCGATGTTCCCCTCGGATGGTTCCTCTGACCGGGCTCTCACTAGACGGCAGGACAGGTTGACCTCCCAGGGAGGGTAAGAGATGTTCCCCTCGGATGGTTCCGCTGACCGAGCTCTCACTAGCCGGCAGGATAGGTTGACCTCCCAGGGAGGGTAAGCGATGTTCCCCTCGGATGGTTCCGCTGACCGGGCTCTCACTAGACGGCAGGACATGTTGACCTCCCAGGGAGGTAAGTGTTGTCCACCTCGGATGGTTCCGCTGACCGGGCTCTCACTAGCCGGCAGGCGAGGTTGACCTCCCCGGGAGGGTAAGAGATGTTCCCCTCATATGGTTCCGCTGACCGGGCTCTCACTAGCCGGCAGGACAGGTTGACCTCCCAGGGAGGGTAAGTGATGTCCCCTTCGGATGGATCCGCTGACCGGGCTCTCGCTAGCCAGCAGGATAGGTTGACCTCCCAGGGAGGGTAAACGATGTTCCCCTCGGATTGTTCCGCTGACCGGGCTCTCACTAGACGGCAGGACAGGTTGACCTCCCAGGGAGGTAAGTGTTGTTACCCCTCGGATGGTTCCGCTGACTGGACTCTCACTAGCCGGCAGGTGCAGGTTGACCTCCCAGGGAGGCAATGTCCTTTTCCCCCGAGATGGTCTCGCTAGCCGGCAGGGTTGGAGGAACTCTCGGGGAGGCTATATGTTTTTTCCGAGATAGCACTGTTAGCCGGATTACCAGCGACACTCGTCGAATATGCAGGGTTGGACGTTTCTTTCCGAGCATGTACCTCGCTCGAAAAGAGCGGGGATTGTGTACAACCCTGTATTCGCCGAGTAGGTTCTTGAGCCAAGAGGCATTTCAGAGTATCATTTCTCCGCGAGGTACCCCAGTTAGGGGGCTCGCCGAGACCAGCAGGGTGCTCGCTGAGACCCGCGAGGTACCCCAGTTAGGGGGCTCGCCTAGACCAGCAGGGTGCTCGCCAAGACCCGCGAGGTACCCCAGTTAGGGGGCTCGCCGAGACCAGCAGGGTGCTCGCCGAGACCCGCGAGGTACCCCAGTTAGGGGGCTCGCCGAGACCAGCTGGGCGCTCGCCGAGACCCGCGAGGTACCCCCTCTCGCCCAGTTCCAGGGGGAGGGGTCGGTCTGCGTTTAGCGTTCCAGAACAGCGGGATTTGGCTATCTGCAGCCCAATCCGAGGGTATTTTGCTAATTCCGCGGGCCAGTTTTTGGCTATTTGCAGCCCAAATCCAGAAATCCTATAAATAGGACCAAGGGGGCACCATTTGGAGGCAAGCTTATCCTAGGCTAGCTCTCTCTCCCTCTCCCTCCCCAGGTCTCTCTCTAGTGGGGTGAGGAGAGCCTCCAGTGGTGCCCAAGCCCGGCATTGGCTTGGGAGGGCAAGCGCTCTAAAGATCTTCCGGGTATGTGGTGGGACCTCCTCGCCGAGCCCTTGGTCCTGTTCATAGTTCCAACACCTTCAACCTAGAGCTCTACCTTGGGGGGAGTAAGAGTTGGCCACCCCTCAACTTGTTGGGGGCCCCGAACTCCACAGAGACCGAGAAATCGGTTTCAACAGTGATGAGTCTAACTTATTGACTAAAGGACTATCTAAAGAGATCTTTGCAGCCGGAGGTATTCCCTACTAGGGGCAGGGTTCGCCGCAGGCTACAAAAGAAAATTTGTCACTCGTAAGGAGATTTGGCTTAAAAGATTCATTTAAGAGTGGACTTTTTCATGTGATTTCCCCATATGTGCACATCATTGCTTCCGCTGCTTAGTTTGTCCTCAAACTAAACTCGCGCGGGGGTGGTCCAGGGTTTGTGGACTTCTTTTCTTCGGATCAATATTTGCTCTGATACCAGTTTGTAAGACCCCATTTTTTCGCTACAAAACTGGGTCTTATGCCCAGAACCACCGCTTTTCGGAGACACCAACACTCGGGAAGGTCACCACTACAAAATGCCGATCCCGCTGGCCATATCGATCACAGAAGAAGAAAAGTACATTTGAACAAATAAAACCTTAAGTCCATAAATCACATGTTATATATATAAATGTCCACACGATATAACTGAAATAACTTGGGTTGCAATAAAAAGATAACAATAATAAAGGGATCATGCCCTGTACATCATATCCTCACTACAAGGTCACTCACAGGAGCAAACTGCTAATAACTCACTGATCCTGAAACTGGTACTCTTGTAATAGACTGGCCTGCCTTCATCTACACTAGCCTCTAGTGCTGCTGTGTCTCCTCAATCCCCTAAAATGATATGCTCCACTGACCATTAGTCAAAAAGACTAATCTTTACGTTATCAACCCCTCCCCTAATGGATTCTAGGCACCTAGCGAGAAGGATGAAGCGGAGGACAGCAAGGGGTATAAAACAAGCAGATGATGACAGATCTAGTCTACAGGAAATGTCTACCACTATACAGTGTATAAATTTTATCGAAGCAGAAATTAAAGCATGGTACAGAGCAAGTAAAGAATAGTAAGTAAAGATAAGTACACAATAGAAAAGTAACTATTGATTTATAGGAGTGCCCATTCAAACCTATAGACCAAGGGGTCGTTTAGCAAGGCCTATCGTATAAAAAGTCCCATACTAATTTATTCGATAGGGGTAGGGGTTGAAATGCAATGCTTATTCCATGACATGCAGAGTTATGCAGTTTATGCTATGTTCACACAAGTGCAACTCACACACTTCGACTCTATGCGCATAGACCATTAGTTCCCCCTTTTTGGAGCAAGCAAGACTCCCAGGATACACCCGTTGTGGCAAACAGAAGCGGTGGGTTGGGCCTCTCCCACCTCTAGGTTGGTATTCATACTACCTAACCTAGACCAATCGTACACCTCAATGCAAAACCGCGGAGCGACTGCGTACTCTTACTGGCTGGACCACCAGACTTTTCATGGCTAAGTGCAAATCCATACTTGCCGAGTCAGCGTATCAACGTCGGTGTGAACGACCGTCAATACGTAAGTCCCACCACCTTTATGCACATGCAATCTTGATTACCATCTATCTCCGAGCCATAAGCTCCCCAGGCTAACCCACCCGTCACCATAATCTTTTGAGACACCGGATCGCCGGACCAACACGTCCAGGCCAACAACCATTGGGCCTACCGCTCATAAGACCAAACCACCTAACCTCCCGTAACCACGGGGTGTGGGTGTGTGTATTATTAAGACAATCTTGCATAACAGTTTATTCCTGAAGTTTAGGATTAATCTTGGACTTCCCAAGGTCTCCCCTGAGAGGGGCTCACAGTGGTACTATGAGGTACGATGGGATTGTTGAAAAACTTGAGGTCCTGAGATGAAGTGAAAAAATATGCGGAACACACTTCACCAAACCTTTCACAAGTGTAGCACAACAGTGACAATGAGAAGAATGAATTGTACTATGGTATTGACTATCTCTTTGCAATGCGAGGTTTACATGGTGAGACATGATTCATAAGAATCACGGAGAAGAGAAGCACAAAACACAAGTGTAAAACAAGCCACAGCGACCTGACACTTGAGACCGCCAGACCGCGCGAATAGACAAGTCGGATAGAAGATGCTGAGACCGCGCGAACAGAATATAGACCGCACCTTTCAGACCGCAACCCTAGACCGCCAACTCGCTGCTTATTCCTCTGCTGAAAAACAACCAGTTTGCACTTCTTGATCGCCCTGACCGCACGGTCTTGAACCCGCAAACACTGAACAAGAATTGCAACCTGTGATAGACCACAACTCAAGACCTCCTGGCCACTTAAGACCTCCTAATTAACTGAGCCCGATGCACAGACCGCGAACACCTAAACACAGTCCGCCCAGACTGGTTTATTCAAAGCTGGATGAAGGAGACAAGCTGACTGCGAGCTGCAAGCCGCTAACCTGCAAACACAGAAACTGGTCAGACAAATATCTCAGACCGCGCGACCTCAAAATGAAACCGGCACAATCAAGCCGACTTTGAGTTCTTACAATTCTCGTTATTAATGACGGGCCCTGCACCCCTATTTATAGGCGGGTAGACGGATGTCATCACCGCACAACCGGGATACAATAACCGCCCATCAGATCGCGAGTGGTCTCGCAAAGCAGACCTTCTGAGCTCGGCAAAGCTCACAACTCCTTTATTAAACCTTGCGGATATAAACAAACCGCCCAGTCACTGCAGTCTCAACAAGCAGACCGCCGGTATTATTGCTAAGCAAAGAACTTCTTCAGAAAATAGACCGACTAGAATAGCCGACAGACCGCCCGATCACTGCAAGAAGGCAGACCAAGAACATCTGGCTGACTTAGGACAAGTCGCCAGATCAACCCACACAAGCTTCCCGGACAGAAGAGGTGGTCTCTCAGATCAGACCGCTCAGAATAACCCGCCTGAGACACAACCAGACAGAAAATCAGCGTAGACCGCACTGCGGTCTCCAATCTTCAGACCGCCCAGCACTAAACCACTTCCACTTCAAAATTTAACACTCCCTGTTGTTTATTGGGTGTCTACTTTATCACCTAGAGGGGGGGGGGGGTGAATAGGTTTTTCAAATTATATTATCCCCTTTTAGGTGTTCTTGATTTCTGGTTAGTAGATCTGTAAAGCAAGGAGGAAACCACAGAAAGCACACAAAAGATATATAGAGGTTCCTCAAGACCGGGTGTCTTTAGTAGTCCTCTGTCCCTCTGCGCCTACCCAGCAGTGTGCTAGGATCGGCAAAACTCCTCCAAAAACTTCAGGCCCTCAAGCCTTACAACACGGACCCGCAAGTTCCAACAGCCTAGGCCCGCAAGCCCCTACTGCCCCAGAGCCCGCAAGCTTAACACTCAGGCCCTCAAGCCCTACAACACGGACCAGCATGTCCCAATAGCCTAGGCCCGCAAGACCCTACTTCCCCAGAGCCCACATACTCGATAAATCACACCCGCAAGTGCACTGCCCTGGCCCTCAAGCCTCACAGCTCTCCAGCCCGCAAGCTAGACGGTGTCGGACCCGCAAGTCCACTGCCCTGGCCCTCAAGCCTCACAGCTCTCCAGCCCTCAAGCTAGACAAATAGGCCCGCAAGCCTTTACAAGAGATTACAGTAATAAGACTGTTACTTCTGCCGGATGAAGATTGACAACTTTAGCCTGATGAGGATTGGCTTCTTACGATTGAAGAAGATTTTCTGATTCAGATCTTTGATAGTGCAGTTCTTCTTCAATCTTTTCTTAGCCTAATGAAGATCGAAAACTTTACAGTCAATGAAGATGACTGCTTCTTCTTTTTCTTTCTTTCTTGCGCCGCTTGTACTATTCGATTCGCTATATGCGCAAGTTCTTTCTTACTGATCGATTGATCCCGTATTAGGGCAACCTCTTATCTCTTTTATAAGACTGCGAGGGCCCCAACGGTCTTCTGAAAAAGTGCCTTAAGTGTCAGACGCTCCTTTCCTTAAGAGGACGCGCTGATTAGACAATCAGGTGGCGACATTAAATGCTGACAACGCGTCTACAACGTTTGAATTCTGTCTCGATGATATTTCCATCTTCAGGCTGATACTGACAGTATCTCGATGATATGAACAATATCTCGACGATAGAACTTTGTTGATGCCTTGGGCTTTAGTAGACCTTCAAGTCTTCTTACTTCTGCCTCTCATATTAGTATCTCGACGACACGAGATATTCTTGCTCTTCTGTATATACGATGATATGCCATATCTGAAAGTGTCATCGTAATCACCTTAATTTCTCGACGACATGCCTTCTTTACAACGATGTTCGACGCCATCAGATATACTTAGCCTTTTCAGTGACAAGGCTTCTTCACGACGATGTTTGTTGTTTCTCGACGACAAGGCCACTTTGGTGAAGTCGACGATACCGCGTCTTCTCTGCGTTCGATGATCTTGCCGAGTCTCAGCAGTCGACGATCTTCCTTCTGAGCCCGACGATCTTGCTTCTGCGTTCGACGATCTTCCTTCTGAGTTTGACGATCTTGCTTCTGCGTTCGACGAACACGCCAATTCTCAGCGGTCGTCGATCTTCCTTCTGAGTTCGACGATCTTGCTTCTTCGTTCGACGAACAAACCAATTCTCAGTGGTCGTTGATCTTCCTTCTGAGTTCGACGATCTTCATTCTGCGTTCGACGAACTCCCTTCTTCGTTCGACGAACTCCCTTCTACATTTGATGAATCTTGTTTTTCTATCTTCCTGAGATTTATAAGCTAGAGAAGCGATCAAATACAAAGTGAAGTTTTCTTGACATGGTGACTTCTTCAAATCAGGAATCATGTGAGCAAGATTCCCAACAATCTCCCCCTACTTGAAGAAGTCAGAATCTCAATTCAAGACTACTTTCACTAGACAATTAATATTAATCTTAACTTTGAGCATGTAAGATTGTACTTATCTTTGCTGAACTTTCCGAGTACATTAGCTTGTAGCTCCCCCTAGATTTGATGTCTCTTCTTTTATGGCTCCCCCTACTTCTTTGCTCCCCCTATCTTTGAGGTCGTCTTCATGAGCATCTTGTCTTGAACATTTGATGCCCTTTCTCCCCCTTTCTGACTTCTTTTCTAGAGCACTTCTTTTAGGAGACAATAGTTCAAGGCTCCCCCTTTGCTCGGTTATAGTTCATCCAAGTCTTGAAAGGTTGTTGTTTACTTGCAGCAGATGTGTATCTAAAGTATGAGCGTTCTCATTAACCTTATTCAGAATTTAATTTCGGTTATTTTCAGCATCTGTCTCTATCTGCTTAAGGCCATAGTACACATTGTCTGAGAATGTGCCTTGCTTCTTCAGGATTTTGTGGGTTTGATGTCCCAATTTATTAACTTCCTCACTCATTTTATCGATTGCGGGAGCTGCCATGGTATAGAAATGAGCGCACTGGGTGTTGAGGTTGTGTATGTCGCTCTTTACTTTCTGAATTTCCCCCTTCATCAATTTCCGTAGACTATCCATAGTTTTTACTATGAATTGTTCAAGATGTTTTCGCTGAGAAGACAATAAGGCTGATATCATGTGGAAGAGTGATCCTGCCTGACTCGAAGATGGCTCATCAGTTTGTCCTTCTTGATCTCCTCCTCCCTGTGGATCTGCTTTACTGACATCTTCAGAGGATTCTTCACTGATGTGCGCTGTGACCTTGGCTTTCCCCTTAGAGCCTTATAGCAGGGGCTCACTTGGAGCTATGAGCACAACTATGCTTGCTACTATTAGCTCTCGGCATTCTGAGAGAGTGATGTATGATCTTGGCTCATTTCCTTGATCATCTAGGGCAGAGTACCCAAGTTGGGTCTCCCCCTCAACCTGTGCATTCTCCTGATGTGAGCCTCCAGCTGAGAGCTCTCCATCAAACATCTCTGCGTCTTGGGCTGAGCTCCCAAGTTGGGACTCCCCCTCAGTAAGAACATTCCCCAAGTTGGGGTTTCCAGCATTTTCAATAATCTCTGTGGGAGCAGGTTCATGGATTGATACAGGAGCATTTTCTTTTGTGGATGTTTCTCCTCCGGATGGAGTAGGATGGTGTGGGGGTGGTTCAATATCATCAGAGCTGCTTGATGACACTTCTTCTTTGGAGGGGTTTATTCGGGTTGCTGGTTTCTTCTATTTCTTGGGAGCAGGCTGGTCATCAGAGGATGGTTTAGAGATGGACCTATCCCATTGATCCAACATCTTAGCATCCAATTTCTTGGAGTAATGAAGAGGTACTCCCATTCTTTTATGCAATGAATCACCCTGGATGTTTAGAAGAAAAAGGGAAATTATTCTTCCATACGAGGGGGACTTCAGGGTGTTCTTCACTCTCAGGAAAAGGAATTCAATCCAATTAGTTTTCTTATAGTGGATTATTCTGGCCATGACAGCAAACATGTCTTTGGATATGCGGTCGTGGGAACCAGGCTTGCACAATAACACTTTGCCAACAATGTCGGCCAGCAGCTTCCCCTTCTGATTGAATTCAACTCTCTTGATAGATCCGTAGGTCTTCCCGGTGTGTCCGCACCATGTGTAGCTTGCAAACATTTCCTCAGAGGTCAGCTCTTCTTCGTCCTCTTCCCCTTGGATGCTTGGCAGATTCAGTGCTTTTCCAAGGCTCTTTGCGGATATCTTGACCTTCTTGCCTCCCACCATGGATATTATCCGAGTTTCAGTGTGGTCGAGTTTTGCTTCGACAAAGAACTCTCCCAATTCCCGGTGGAGAAGAACCGAGGGTTCATATAGGACATACTCTAGTCCTGATGCCTCCAGCAATCCTATTACTGATCTGATTTCGTCGGAGAAAGCATTGAAACCTCCTCGTTGAAGTTCACAACCTGAGATCACTACTTCTAAAAAAATGATCAGACGGCTCCGATGGACCCATCTAATCCCGATAAAATTAGCTCGATTATATTTTGCCGATGCGATTATTGTTATCGAAATGCTCCTTGGATTCATATCCTCCCAGCTCGAGTTTTTGTCATCGTCATGTCTATTGTGTCGTCGTAACAACCTCTTGTGTTGACGAGTCAATTCTTCCTTATATGTCTGCCTAGGACATTCTTTTGCTCTGCTTGGGAGTTATCCTTTAGCGCGAACCCTATCCAGCTTTTAGCCTTCTTTTAGTAAGATACCTGCATTAGTTTTGTTGGTAAATAAACTTTGCTGTTCTGACAGTGGGTCAGACCATCCACCTTGTCCAAGGCCCAGATTTTCTTCTGATGGGCATTGGACTACCTGCAGAATATGATTACACGCCCTTAGGAACCCAAGTGAATTTGGGTCCTAGGAAATTGTTAGCTTTGACGGGCATACTGGGTATAACTACCCTAGGATATACAATGTGATTATGAAAAAGATTATTTGCAGTTTAGCATTTGTTACCCTTGGAGCAGTTGGATTGTACCAACAATCAATTGCAAAGTGCCCTATCTTTCCACAGCACCAACATTCATACTTGTTATATCTTCCTTTTTGATTGACTGTATGAGCAGGAGTTCTTTGTGTGTGAACAAATGAATGAAGCAAAGAAGGTGAACTGTGTTGATGGTATAAGTGATGTTTACTGTCATCATTCACTGTTTTCCATCTAGAATCAGTCTTCTTTAAGGGTTTCTTCTCTTCTCTGGGCTCAGCAAATTTCTGCCTCCTCATAACTTCCTGAGGTTCCTTTGAGATTTTTGGAATGTTCTTTGTTCCACTTGTGGAGCCTCCAATCTTGAAATACCCAAGATTGGATTGCCCAGCATTCTTGTTGGAGGGTGAGATTACCTTCCTCAAGCTAGCCATCTTCTCACAGGGTCTTCCTGATATGTCTTCCTTGAAGCATCTCTGTTCCCTTCTCTAAGTGGAGCAACAACCATTTATCAGTGGAGGAGAAGTCTCTGGTTTGGAGGAGCTTGTCACAGGCTTTACTACAAAGGGGAGTTTACTCTCCATCCTTCTGGTGTTGTCATTCTTAGATTTTAGGACTTTGGGCTGAAATTTGTCCTTCTTCAGAAGAGCTACTTCTCTGGTTAGTGAGCAGCACAGCTTCTTGCTCTCAATCAATGCCTTCAGAGTTTTTCCAAATTTGTCTATCAATTCAAGGTTGGAGCTTGCCTTGAAGTCCTTTTTGAGTTGACAAAACTCTGCATTCTCTAGAGTTAGCCTTTTTGCTTTTTCTGAGAGATCAAGATTTCTTGCTTGAAGGGAGGATATATTTGCATCCTGCTCCTTACACAACATCTTGAGCATCTTGAAATTTTCTAGGAGATCATTGTATGACTTGGACCAGTCATCATTACCAGATGTGCTCGTCTCTGAATCTGAGTCTGAGGTAGATAGAGGAGCTCTTATGCATACTTGTTTAGGTGAGACTTCATCATGGACTTCTTCCTCTGACTCTGATAGGACAGTCAATCCAAACTGAGTCTTCTCTTCTTCTTCTGATCCTTCAATAAGGATTGTTAGAGAGTCCCAAATCTCCTTAGCTGTGGTGTAGTGGATCAGTTTTTGGAGTATGGGAGTATCAACTGCATCAGCTAAAATTCCGTGGGCCTTCTTGTCTAAGTTGACTAGGATGATCTCATCTTCAGTCATTTTCTTGGTCACTGTCTTAGGAACATAAGATCCTTCTTGAACAATTTGGAACATTCTAGGATTCATTGCTTCCATGAATATTCTTGCTCTAACTTGCCAAATGGCAAAGTTCTCTCAGGAACAAACAGCTATCCTTGACTCCATAGTTGTGATACTTGGACACCCAATGGCAGATCTGTTCAAGCTGTTAAGCTTTTCTTTGAACAACATCCCTCTGATACCACTTGTTGTTTATTGGGTGTCTACTTTATCACCTAGAGGGGGGGGGGGGGGGGGGGGTGAATAGGTTTTTAAAATTATATTATCCCCTTTTAGGTGTTCTTGATTTCTGGTTAGTAGATCTGTAAAGCAAAGAGCAAACCACAGAAAGCACACAAAAGATATATAGAGGTTCCTCAAGACCGGGTGTCTTGAGTAGTCCTCTGTCCCTCTGTGCCTACTCAACAGTGTGCTAGGATCGGCAAAAATCCGCCAAAAACATCAGGCCCTCAAGCCTTACAACACGGACCCGCAAGTCCCAACAGCCTAGGCCCGCAAGCCCCTACTGCCCCCGAGCCCGCAAGCTCTACACTCAGTCCCTCAAGCCCTACAACATGGACCCGCAAGTACCAACAGCCTAGGCCCGCAAGCCCCTACTGCCCCCGAGCCCGCAAGCTCGACAAATAACACCCACAAGTGAATTGCCCTGGCCCTCAAGCCTCACAGCTCTCCAGCCCGCAAGCTAGACGGTGTCGGACATACAAGTCCACTGCCCTGGCCCTCAAGCCTCACAGCTCTCCAGCCCTCAAGCTAGACAAATAGGCCCGCAAGCCTTTACAAGAGATTACAGTAATAAGTCTGTTACTTCTGCCGGATGAAGATTGGCAACTTTAGCCTGATGAGGATTGGCTTCTTATGATTGAAGAAGATTTTCTGATTCAGGTCTTTGACAACGCGGTTCTTCTTCAATCTCTTCTTAGCCTAATGAAGATCAGCAACTTTACAGTCGATGAAGATGACTGCTTCTTCTTTTTCTTTCTTTCTTGCACCGCTTGTACTGTTCGATTCGCTATATGCGCAAGTTCTTTCTTACTGATCGATTGATCCCGTATTAGGGAAACCTCTTATCTCTTTTATAAGACTGCGAGGTCCCCAACGGTCTTCTAAAAAAGTGCCTTAAGTGTCAGACGTTCCTTTCCTTAAGAGCACGCGCTGATTAGACAATCAGGCGGCGACATTAAATGCTGACAGCGCGTCTGCAACATTTGAATTCTGTCTCGATGATATTTCCATCTTCAAGCTGATACCGACAGTATCTCGACGATATGAAAAATATCTTGACGATAGAACTTTGTCGATGCCTTGGGCTTTAATAGACCTTCAAGTCTTCTTACTTCTGCCTCTCATATTGGTATCTCGACGACACGAGATATTCTTGCTCTTCTGTATATACGACGATATGCCATATCTGACCGTGTCGTCGTAATCACCTTGATTTCTCGACGACATGCCTTCTTTATGACGATGTTCGACTCCATCAGTCATACTTAGCCTATTCAGCGACAAGGCTTCTTCACGACGATGTTTGTCTTTCTCGACGACAAGTCCACTTTGGTGAAGTCGACGATACTGCGTCTTCTCTGCGTTCGACGATCTTGCCGAGTCTCAGCGGTCGACGATCTTCCTTCTGAGCTCGACAATCTTGCTTCTGCCTTCGACGATCTTCCTTCTGAGTTCGACGATCTCGCTTCTACGTTCGACGAACACGCCAATTCTCAGCGGTCGTCGATCTTCCTTCTTTGTTCGACGCTCTTGCTTCTGCGTTCGATGAACACACCAATTCTCAGCGGTCATCGATCTTCCTTCTGAGTTCGATGATCTCCATTCTACGTTCGACGAACTCCCTTCTTCGTTCAACGAACTACCTTCTGCGTTCGACGAATCTTGTTCTTCTATCTTCCTGAGATTTATAAGCTAGAGAAGCGATCAAATACAAAGTGAAGTTTTCTTGACTTGGTGACTTATTCAAATCAGGAATCTTGTGGGCAAGATTCCCAACACTCCCCCTTGAAGTGGGAAGTGGAAGTCAGCCCAAGCAAACTTTGCAACCGACCTAAAGGTCCCTTCGCCAGCGGCTTAGTGAATATGTCAGCAACGCTCTCCTTGCTCTGCACATGCTCCACAATCAGAGATCCGTCCAACACCTTCTCACAAATGAAATGGTGATGAATCTCTATGTGCTTTGTACGCACGTGACAAAATGGATTGTTCAACAGTTTGAGAGCACTCTCGTTGTCACCAAGTAGCAGAGTAGGACCTCCCACCTCCTTATGAATGTCCTCCACAAGCCTCCTAAGCTAGATGGATTCCTGAGCCGCCAAAGCCGAAGCTTTATACTCTGCTTCCGTGGTAGAGACAGACACATAATCATACTTCTTGCTGCACCATGATATAGCTGTAGAACCCGTCATAAAGACGTATCCAGACGTCGATCTCCGATCATCCGAATCTCCTCCATAATCAGCATCCATGTACCCGTGCAAGTAAAAACCCGAATCTCTCCCGTAGAAGAGACCCAAATCCAAGGTGGATTTGACATACTTCAATATACTCCTAGCCTCCACAAGATGAGGCTTCCCAGGCTCTGCCATAAAACCGATTCACCCTGCCAACTGCATAAGCAATATCTGGCCTCGTGATCGTCAAGTATATCAGACTCCGAACCAAATCCCAGAACTCAAAAGGGTCAGTAAGAACCTTCCCTTCTTCTCGCCGAAGATGAACTCCAACCTCCAGTGGAGTAGAGCTACTCTTCCCTCCTTCCATGTCGAATCTCTTCACGATTCGATCCGCATAGCCCTTCTGGGAAACGAGCATACCGCTCTCTTTCCTCTCCACTTCAAGTCCAAGGAAATGGTGGAGCTCGCCCAAATCCTTCATTTCAAATTTGATTGCTAGCTCAACACGAAGCCTAGCTACCTCCAATTCAGAATTCGCCATGATGATCAAATCGTCCACGTACAGTAACACCAAGACCTGAAGCTTCCCCATCTTCTTTACAAACAAGCTCGAATCAGAATCAGAAGCAAATTACCCACAGAACGGGAGGTATTTTGCGATCTTCCCATACCATGCCCGAGGCGCTTTCTTCAAGCCGTAAAGAGCCTTCTTAAGCTTGCAAACATATCTTGGGTGCTCTTCGGATACATACCCAGGTGCCGGATCCATGAAGATATCCTTGTCAATCTCGCCATATAAGAAAGCGTTCTTCACGTGGAGTTGCCAAATCTTCCACCCTTGGCAAGCTACCAATGCGATCACCACCCGGACCGAAGTCATCTTGGCAACAGGGCTAAATGTTTCTTCATAATCCTCCCCATACTTCTGAGAGAATCCTCGAGCTACAAGGCGAGCCTTGTACCGCTCAATACTTCCGTCAGCCTTCTTCTTCAGCTTGAAAACCCACTTGCAAGTCACTTGAGTAACCCCCTAAACCTTAGGCACCAAGTCCCAAGTCACATTCTTCCTAAGGGCAGCCATCTCTTCATCCATGGCTCCTTCCCACTCCTTAACTCCAACGACGTTTTCATAACAAGATGGCTCTCTCTCATATAGGGGACCTGCGAAGAAACGTGAGACAAAGCTCACCAAATTCTCGGCCGTATACCGATCAGGTGGAATAATGGTCCTCTTGGACCTCCTCAGAGTTTGACTCTGAACCACCTCTTCCACTGCAACTTCTGGACTAGCTCTCCTCTCAGGTAGACATGGAGTTTTGCTCCCCCTGCTTCCAGAACCCGAAGTACCTGATCCTGAGCTAGTAATACCTGGAGCACCTGGATAAACAGGCAACTCCACCAGAGCTTCTCTTGCAGCTTCCACTGGTCCACCATCTCCCCGGCTTCCTTGTAACTCAACAGAAGAGTTACCTTGGTATGATGTCAGCTCGTCAAATACCATATCCCTTGAGAACACATATCTCCGTGTCTCAGGATCCATGCATCTCAACCCTTTGTTCCGGTCATCATAACCGACGAATACTAGCTTCCTTGACTTAACATCTAGCTTTGTTCGAACGGCATCCGGAACATGCACATAATAGGTAGAACCGAACACTCGAAAGTGTTCCACGCTTGGCTTCTCCTTAAACATCAACTCATGAGGGGTCTTCATGTTGATGGGGCTGAGAGGCATCCGGTTGATAACAGAAGCTGCACAAGACATACCTGATGAGTCCAATTTATATACTGATTTTTGGACTCATCTGGGCTATTTTTCCTGCATTTGTACTTCAGTTTTTGTTAGTATTTGTTTATATTCACCATGTTCATGCTTTTACTTGAAGTGCATGTTTAGGCCCGTTGTAGTGTGCAATTACACACTACATTGCTGGGGGTAAGCACACTGTGCTCCCCAGCATATTTCTATTTTTTATGTTGGAGCTGGAGGTACATTCCCAGCTGGGTTGATGTGCTCACAGGTGGTCGAAGCATCCCCTTTTACTCAGAAATCATGATTGTGTATAATGCACGGTCGTGCATTTTCTTGACACACGGACGGCTGCGGTCGTGTGCCTTCATCTGGGGAGAAAACCGATGATCTGAATTTGATCGTGCATTTTTACGCACGGGCGAATCACCTGTGCGCGAAGGAAATGCACGATCGCCTGTTTTTCCTATATTCTAGCCAATCTGAATTTGTTCATGCATTTTTACGCACGGGCGGATTCACCCGTGCGTGAAGTAAACGCACGAGCACTGCTTCTTCTTCCTCACGTCAGTTTATTCATTAAATAATGCACGGGCAACGCACGGTCGTGCGTTCGACCGTGCGTGACCAAATTTCTGATATTTTTCTATAAAAGCTGCAGTTTTCAACCTAATCAGGAGGGCCGTACAGCTGCAAGTTTTCCACCGCAAAGGGAGTCCCAACTCCGTTCTTTCCCCTCCTTCCTCCACCTATTTCCCAAGGCCACATCACTTCATCCAAGCGCTTCAAGGAGAGGAGGCTACACTTATCTTCATCGCTAAGCTAGGAGTTCGTCGCATCGGACGTGGCCAAATTGTAGTTTATCGGAGAAGACGGGTCCATTGGGAGGAAGTGACAGCCCTCCTCTACCCGGGACGATAGCTGGGACCGAGCTAGGACGCGGGTTGACACCCCGACGATTCCTACCGTGAATCTACAGCAGGCTTCTGTATTTGATGATGTTTGTACTCTGCACTTGAAAGTGCACAGTTAACCTCACTAGAATTCTCTAGAGGGGGGGGGGGGTGAATAGAGATTTAAAATATTTTGTGCAAATATATATATTTATATGTGGTGATCACAGATTAAGGCTTCCCACACACCAACAAGAATTAACCAAGTAAAGAAAATAAATGCAAGAAAGGAAATCACAGCACAACACAAGGAAATATAGTGGTTCCCCAAACTTTGGGTAGTCCACTCTTCTACCCCCTTAGTAGGAAATTCACTATCTTGCACTGAGTCTTTTGATAAGGAGACTCTTAGAACCACCCTGAGTCTTTTGACAAGGAGACTCTTAGAACCAACTGAGTCTTTTGAAAAGGAGACTCTTAGAACCAGTACAACTGAATTTTTTGAAGAGAGATTCTAAAAACTCTTTTACAATATTTGAAAGTGAAAATAAGGTAAAGAAGAAAGAGAGATAATAAAAAGACAAGAAAGAATCTTCTTCCTAGCAAGAAGATTGGAAGCACAAGAAGTAGTGAATAAAATCCCTCTTCTATAGTGAGAAGGAGATTGTAGCCATTTTCTCTCTTTTGTGAGAGCTATCAGAGTACGCAGCAGAGTGGCTTCAGAAGCAGGAGAAGATGGAAGCTTGATCTTTGGTGCAGCACTATCTCTCAATTTTCTCTTTTCACTTGGGAGCTTTTCCTCTTTTTCAAATGTAAAATGGTGGATCACTTCTCATTTTTCTCTGCCGACCTCCTTGGTTATTTATAGCTCTGTTTATTAAAATAACACTATAGGAGAGTAATCAATTAGCAGGCAGAGTGTTAGAAAGAAAGAGAAATTTCCATAACAGTTATATCCATAGAAGGAAAGTATTCAATCTGATTTCAAATAATGTCCATAAAGGATTTAATCAATTTAGCCAAGAATCTATTAGAGGAAAGAATGATTCAGAACGGCTATAAAGAATAAATTGATTCCATATAAATTATATCTATAAAAGAAGGAAAGAGATCTGGCGATTTTTGAATTAATCATAGAAAAACGACGTGCGTCGATTACTATTCGACGTAGGCATCGAATTCATCCTGGCAGAGCGTCGAGAGGAGAATAAGGAAGGTGCGTCGACTAGGGTGCGTCGACTTCTCAAGATACGTCGACTAGAAGTTAGAGCTACGTCGACATAGGATACGTCGAATTCTGCTTGGAGCTACTTCGACTCATTCTGATAGAAACGTCGACTTTATCTCGACGTTGCGTCGAATACTATTCGACGCATATTTACTTAACCTTGATTTTCTTTTCTTGGAATTCATTATTCAACTTATGTTCAGGGGTTAAGAGAAATCATTTTCCCAACAATCTCCCCCTATTTGTCTTAACCCTATAGGAGAGAAAGCATATAATTAATACTTCACAGCATTTGTAAAGATAAGAAATATATTAAACAATCAGAAGAGAAATTGGAATAAGAAAGCATATGACAAGCATTTGTCTTTCACAAGAATTAAACCAGAAACTTCTTTCTGTACATGAAGTTGACAAAAGCAGAATAAAGTTTCCTAGATAAGTTTTCAATAGCATAAAAAATGTAGCCCATAGCTCTATCAGGTCGTTCCTAGACATTCCTGATGATTGCATGCAGTTTTCCCAAGAGTTTATCACCATCAGGGATAGTGTCATTTATGGAGTAGCCTTTGCTGATGATGATTGCTGCCTTTTCATCAATCATCTCAATTGTAATGTTTTGAATTTTCTATTCAGTAGGCTTGATCTCAGGTGGTCCATTGCTATCAACCTTGGGCCTATATTTTGTTTTCTTTTCTGATTGCTGCTTCTCAGGAATCTCAGCCATTTTTCCTTTCCCTTTCCACGGTGAGGCATGCCACTTGTCTAATTTTACAGGTCTGTTGGGCTTCTTGTAGGGAATGTAAGTATCTTCTGTACACCCTATACACCTCTTGTGCTTTTGGCCTTTCTCTAGGATGACCCCTTCCTGAGGGTTTTTCTTTTGATAAGCTTCAATATCAAACAACTTCTTTGGAATTTTGACAGAAGATTCAGCAAGAATTTGTTCCTTGGTCATTCCCCTGTTGATCTTTTCCATCCAGGCATTCCTTTTATCTTCCACTTCTTTCCTAGCTGCTTCATATTCATACAGTTCTCTTTCTCTTATCTCTTCATGCCTCTTTTCCATGTCAGGGTCATGGTACTCCTTCACAGGGCTGTTATGAGTGATAATAGGCATCTTTTTCAAATCTTTTTATTTCCTCACATGCTTTTCTATACTTCTTTTCTTTTGCATACTCTTTCCTTTCTTCTTTGGAGAAGTTTTGCCAGTAGGGAATGACTTCTCTTTTCCTTTTCATTTGTCCTTCTGGACTTTTCCTAGGTAGAATCTGCTTAGTGAGTTTTGCTATTGGAGGAGGTAAAGGTAGCAGTGGAGGTAGATAAGAAGGTTGAGGTGGAGGTAGAGGTAGAGGTGGAGATGAAGGTAGAGAAGGAAGTTGAGGTGGAGGTAGAGGTAGAGAAGGAGAGGGAGATGGAGTTTTCTCTTTAGGTGGAGAAGGAACTTTCTCAAGAAAAAGAGTTTGTTCTGCAATAGAAGGCAGAATGACCTCTGGTAGAGTAATCTCTGCTGAGGGAGTTTTGTCTCTTCCAGGCTCTTCTGAAGGGATGTCCTCAAGTAGAGGTGTCTTCAGTTTGATGTAACTGGCAGAGAAGCCTGGAGAGTGATGCTGAAATTCTTCTTCACATAGGGGTGCATCAGTCCACATCTGTCCCTTCTAGTCATCAGAGGTGGCTGCTTCTTCCTCCCCCTAAACTCCTGAGTTCTTTACCACAGGAAGCTCCCCCTGAGTATATGGGGCATCAGTTCTAAATGCTGAATCCACAGCATGATCTCCTTCAGTGTGATAAGAGGAGGTCTCTCCAAAGTATTTGTTGAATGTGTAGTCAGAGTGATTGGAGAGGATTGGAGCCTATTATAAGAGAAGAGGTTGGTGTAACTCTTTAAAGATAATGTTTAGAGTTGAAAACGAAATTAATCCTGAGCTTTTAAGAGAGATAGAGAACCTGACAAGGTGGGTTTCTAGAGCCATTCTCCCCCTGGTTTATATCTTGCAAACAGGATTTAAACCTTTCTGGCGACAGAGGCCGTTCTTGAATGAGAGCATTAAGCTCAGGAAGAGAAGAAGAGAGGGTTGCCAGTTTGGCTGCACAGGTGTTGATCATGGCAGCACATTCATCGGCGAAGTGATTTAGGCGATTCTGGAAATCACTTACTAGGTGTTCGAGAGCATCGTTCATCGTTTTGATGAGGGCCGATTGATCAGGAGTTGGTGCCATTGTTGTAGAGAGAGAGAGAGAGAGAGGAAGAAGATGAAATTTTGGCGGGTTTTAGGAGAGTATATGTTATGAAATAAGAGGTATTATTTAAAGGAGGTGAAACGTCGAGAAAGGAACTAGAAATCAAGGTATATCAGGTAATCCAATCGTCAAAAGAGGAAGTAAGGATTTGATTCTAATTGTAACCAGATGTCGACGTTACGTCGAATCGATGTCGACTTATGCGTCGATATGGAGTCGACGCTCCGTGGAGATTTGTCCACTTACTGTTCTGTCGACGTGTTCATAGCTCTGCGTCAATATAAGTTCGATGGTGCGTCGATACGTTATCAACATAACTTTGCCCGGAAGAAATCAACGCCAGCGTCAAGTTCGTTTCGACGATGCGTCGATATGTATTCGACGCATCTTCAAATACTGTCATAGATTTCCTGATTTCTTTTAGATTTCACAACAATGGTGGTTACAGACTACCATCAAGCATTCCTAAGGTGTTGATGAAATAATTATGCTTAGTTTCATCTAAGGGTTTTGTGAAGATGTCTGCTCTTTGATTGTCTGTGGGAATATATTCTAAGATTATCTTACCCTTCTCAACATTGTCTCTAAGGAAGTGATGTCTGATCTCTATATGTTTGGTCCTACTATGAAGGACTGGGTTGGATGCAATGGATATAGCACTAGAGCTATCACAATAGATCTTAGAGTTATGTATTTCCAATTTGTAGTCAAGAAGCAGATTTTTCATCCACAGGATTTGTGAACAACAGCTCCCAGCAGCTATGTATTCAGCTTCAGCTGTTGAGGTGGAGACTGAGGATTGTTTCTTACTAAACCATGATATCAATCTGTCACCTAGGAATTGGCAAGTGCCAGATGTGCTTTTTCTATCAACCATACATCCATCATAATCTGCATCTGAGAAACCTATTAATTCAAAGTTGGTTTCTGCTGAGTACCATAGACCTAGTTCAGGGGTTCCCTTTAGGTCTCTAAGAATCCTTTTTACAGAGTTGAGATGGGATTCCTTTGGATCAACCTGAAATCTAGCACATATGCAAGTGGAAAACATGATGTCAGGTCTGCTAGCTGTTAGATATAGAAGGGATCCTATGATGGCCCTATAAGTCTTTTGATCTACTGATTTTCCTTTATCATCTTTTTCTATAATGCCATTGATTGCCATGGGTGTTTTCATGGTAGATGCTGATTCCATACCAAACTTTTTAATTAGCTCTTTAGTATATTTGGATTGTGAGATGAAGATTCCCTCACTACTTTGTTTTACTTGTAATCCTAAGAAATATGAGAGTTCTCCCATACTACTCATTTCAAATTTAGATTGCATTAGATTAGCAAATCTTTTACACAGTTTAGGATGAGTTGAGCTAAAGATGATGTCATCTACATATATTTGAACAAGGAGGAGTTGGTTTTTATGGGTTCTAGTAAAGAGTGTCTTGTCCACTTTTCCTCTTTCAAAGGAATTTTCTAGGAGGAAATTGGAGAGAGTTTCATACCAAGCTCTAGGTGCTTGCTTAAGACCATATAATGCTTTGTTAAGTCTATAAACAAAGTTAGGAGAAGAGGGATTAACAAAACCTGGTGGTTGCTCCACATATACCTCTTCTTGAAGGTCACCATTCAGAAAAGCACTCTTGACATCCATTTGGTAGCCTTTCATCTTCATGAAGGCTGCATAGGCAAGAAAGAGCCTGATTGCCTCCAATCTGGCTACTGGAGCAAAGGTCTGGTTGTAGTCTATCCCTTCTTCTTGTCTATATCCTTGTGCTACAAGTCTTGCCTTGTTCCTGACAATTACTCTAGTGGAATCTAGTTTGTTCCTGTATACCCATTTTGTACCAATCACAGGGTAGTTTCTTGGTCTTTTAACTAGGTTCCACACTTTGTTTCTCTCAAATTGGCCTAGCTCTTCTTGCATGGCCATAATCCAGTGAGGATCACAATTTGCTTCCTCAAACTTCTTTGGTTCAACTTGTGATAGGAAGCATTGGAGCATCATCCCATTGGAGACCTGGTGTCTTGTTCTTACTCTTGTATTGGGGTCTCCAATTACTTGAGTTTGTGGATGATCTTTCAACTTGACCCTTGTCCTGCCTGGACTTGTAAGATGTTCTTCTTCCTCATTGGTGATAAGATCATTGTCCACCCGGCCTTCCTGAACCATGTTCTCTTGTGGGAGTTGGTTTTGAATGCTCTTTTCTGAATCTTCTTCATGTTCTTGTTCAGAATCCTCACTTGATTCCTCTATCTGGTTTTCTTTTCCATTATTTGTGTTCTCTAGAACCAGTTGTCCAAGCTGTGTTTCTATGCTGCTGCTTTCCTGTGGAAAAGAGCTGGTGGGAGTTCCCTCCCCCTTAAACATCATGTTAGTTTCATCAAATATAATGTGCATAGACTCTTCAATTTTAAGAGTTCTCTTATTATAGCACCTATAGGCTTTACTAGATGCTGAGTATCCCAGAAATATTCCATCATCAGATTTCTTGTCAAACTTGGCAAGATGATATGTTCCATTATTTAGGATAAAACAAGCACATCCAAAGACCTTAAAATATTTAACTATGGGTGTTTTTCCTTTCAGGAGCTCATATGGAGTTGTTGATTTAGTTTTGTGTATTAGGCTTCTATTTAGAACATAGTTGGCTGTGTTGACTTCTTCAGCCCAGAAAGTTTTTGGTAAACCTGATTCTACAAGTAAGGTCCTTCCTGATTCTATTAAAGTTCTATTCTTTCTTTCAGCAACTCCATTTTGCTGAGGGGTTCTAGGGGCTGAAAAACTTTGTTTGATACCTATATCTTCACAGAAACTACTCATAAACTGATTTTCAAATCCAGTCCCATGATCACTTCTGATTATGGAAACCTGACTATTGAGTTCAGATTGAATTTGTTTTATGAATCTTGAGAGAGTCTTGTGGGTTTTAGACTTAGCCCTTAGAAAGAATACCCAGCTGAATCTAGAATAGTCATCTACAATGACTAGGGTATAGGATTTTCCACCTAAGCTCTGAGTGGATATGGGACCATAGAGATCCATGTGTAGTAAGTAAAGGACCCTGGGAGAGTCATCCTTACCAATTGGTTTGAAGGATGATTTGGTTTGTTTTCCTAGTTGGCAAGGTCTGCATGGAGAATCCTTAGAGTACCTACCCTTTGGTAAGCCTCTAACTAGGTTATTCTTTGCTAGTTTACTAATGATTTTGTAGTTTAGATGACCTAGTCTCCTATGCCATAAGTCACTTTTATCAATAATATTATTGAATAAACAGACTTCTGTGGGTGAGGAGCTAAAGTCCACTACATATACTTTTCCTTTTCTAATTCCATTGAGTACTGTGGCACCAGTCTTGATATCAATGATATGGCAGAGTAGTGTGGTGAATTTTACCTCATACTTACCATTTTCACATATCTGACTTATACTTATCAGATTGTGCTTCAGTCCTTTAACTACTGCCACATTCTTGAAGGTGACTTTCCCTTCTTTGAAGTCTCCAAAGCCCCTGGTTTGGCCACAGCTAGAGTCTCCAAAGGTCACTGATGGTCCAAGTATATCCTCAAAGTTGATCAATAAATTTTTGCATCCTGTCATGTGCATGGAGCATCCACTATCCAAGTACCACACCAGCCTGGAGATGTGATTCATCTGCACAAAAAGTTTTACACATTAGTTTGGACCCTGCTGAGCTGGGGTCCCTTCCTCCCATCAGTGAAAGAATTAATGAAAGAATGAGTAGGTTTTTCTGAATATCCTTCCTCCTTTAGGGGTATTGGTTTATCATACCAATTTTCTTTGGTGATGTTACAGAAATAGTGGTCGTAGTAAAAGGAAATGGATTGAGAGACCTGTTTGGAAGAGGAGAAATTTCTGTCTGATTGGTTGCGTCGATATGGATTCGACGTAGGTGTATGGTTACGTCGATATGAAATCGACGCTTCCTTCTCCATTCTGCATTAATTTTCAGTCGAAGCATGAGAGAGGTTGCGTCGAGTAGGAGTCGACGCACTTTGGTGCAAGCGTCGATTAGAAATCGACGTGCATTGATAAGAATTCGACGCATATTTGACTCTTTTCTGAGGATATTTTCCTAGGATTCCTTCATATGTAATGGGATTAGTTTTATTAAAGATAGTGGTTGTTTCTGGATTTTCCTGTGATCTTTCTCCTGTCAAATGACCTTCCCTAGTGAAGTGAATGGGATGTCTCCAAACAGATTTTCTTGGTGATTGAGTTTTTGGTTCTAAGTTAGTATTATCTCCTAGTTGTCTAAGTCTTTCAGTAAGATTTCTAGAGATGTTTTTGAGCTTCTGACTTCTCCCATTTAGAGAGTCTTCAAAGACCTTTGCCTTTGCTAGCTCATTTTTCAGTGTTAGATTTTCTGTATAGATTTTGTCTAATTCCTTTAGGCTAAGCTCATAGTTATTATACTGCGTATTTACTTGTTTGAGATTGTTTAATTCATTTCTTAGTTCTTTAATTTCTTTTTCAGATTTGATTAGATTTAAACAGAGTTCTTTGAAATTGTTTTTGAAATCAGTGGAAGAGAAATCTATATCATCAAGTATCTTTACCATAGATGTATCATTGGGCTTCTCAGTGGCCAACAAACAGGTTTCCTCCAACTTGGCCTCTTCTTCATCATTGTCAGTTGAGGTGCTTTCTTCAGATTCTGAATCACTCCATGATTGAGCAATGAGACCTTTCTCTTTCTTCTTTTTCTTCTGTAGATCTGTTCTTTTTAGATCTTTCTTTTTGCTGATCTCCTTAGGACATTTGGGTGCAATATGTCCAGGTTTCCTGCAAGAGTAACATATAATCTCTTTAGTAGGTGTTTTGTTATACCTGGTTTTTGAGTCTCTTCCTCTGGATCCTTCTGTTTTGATCCACTTCTTGAACCTTCTGGCCAGTAGGCTGATCAGCTCCTCATAACTTTTAGAGGGTTCACCTTCAACAGCCTTCAATGCAATATTCTTTTCTTTTGAGAGTGAAGGAGCCTTTTCTTTCTCTTCTTTCTCAGCTCTTGTCTTCAACAGATGTTCATAAGATTTTAATTTGCCCAACAGGACATCTGTTGAAATTTCTCTTTGACTTCAGGAGTCTCTAATTGGCCAGATTCTTGAATCCCAAGAGCTAAGGGAAGCAAGTTAGCAGTTTGTCATTTATCTCAGTGAGAGATATGTCCTTTTCAAGTGTTCTCAACTCATTCACTATGGGCTGAATCTGGCATACATGTCAGCAAGACTTTCACCTTCTTTCTTCTAAAAGTTTTCATATTGAGAGATGAGTAGTGCCTTTCAATCCTTTTTCTCATCAGCACTTCCCTCTACCATTTTGGTGAGAGCTTCCCATACTTCCTTAGCTGACTCACAATCAGCAATCTTTTGGAAGATTTCATCTGAGAGGGTTGAGACTAGGATATTCATAGCCTTGGCATCATATCCTTGGGCTTTCTTTTCTTCCTCTGTCCACTCAGCTTTTGGAGCAAGTGTCTCAGTCACTTTTCCACTTGAGTCTTTTCTGAATGGCTTGGGGGGACCTGTCAAGATAACATTAAACAATTCATCATCAATAGAGTTTAAATAAATTCTAATTCTTGTTTTCCAAAGTGCAAATTTTTCAAGGTTGCAAATTGGTGGTCTGGTGGAAGCATAATCTTTGATTTGTGCCATGTGAAAAATAATTGTTAGAAAAATATATATATATATATAAATAAGGGGTAGGATCCTTTTGATCAAGGAGTTAACCTTTTTAGATCAACCTCCCTCTGATACCAATTGAAAGTGCACAGTTAACCTCACTAGAATTCTCTAGAGGGGGGGGGGTGAATAGAGATTTAAAATATTTTGTGCAAATATATATATATATTTATATGTGGTGATCACAGATTAAGGCTTCCCACACACCAATAAGAATTAACCAAGTAAAGAAAATAAATGCAAGAAAAGAAATCACAGCACAATACACGGAAATATAGTGGTTCCCCAAACTTTGGGTAGTCCACTCTTCTACCCCCTTGGTAGGAAATTCACTATCTTGCACTGAGTCTTTTGATAAGGAGACTCTTAGAACCACCCTGAGTCTTTTGACAAGGAGACTCTTAGAACCAACTGAGTCTTTTGAAAAGGAGACTCTTAGAACCAGTACAACTGAATTTTTTGAAGAGAGATTCTAAATACTCTTTTACAAGATTTGAAAGTGAAAATAAGGTAAAGAAGAAAGAGAGATAATAAAAAGACAAGAAAGAATCTTCTTCCTAGCAAGAAGATTGGAAGCACAAGAAGTAGTGAATAAAATCCCTCTTCTATAGTGAGAAGGAGATTGTAGCCCTTTTCTCTCTTTTGTGAGAGCTATCAGAGTATGCAGCAGAGTGGCTTCAAAAGCAGGAGAAGATGGAAGCTTGATCTTTGGTGCAGCACTATCTCTCAATTTTCTCTTTTCACTTGGGAGCTTTTCCTCCTTTTCAAATTTAAAATGGTGGATCACTTCTCATTATTCTCTGCCGACCTCCTTGGTTATTTATAGCTCTGTTTATTAAAATAACACTATAGGAGAGTAATCAATTAGCAGGAAGAGTGTTAGAAAGAAAGATAAATTTCCATAACAGTTATATCCATAGAAGGAAAGTATTCAACAGATTTCAAATAATGTCCATAAAGGATTTAATCAATTTAGCCAAGAATCTATTACAGGAAAGAATGATTCAGAACGGCTATAAAGAATAAATTGATTCCATATAAATCAGATCTATAAAAGAAGGAAAGAGATCTGGCGATTTTTGAATTAATCATAGAAATCGACGTGCGTCGATTACTATTCGACGTAGGCGTCGAATTCATCCTGGCAGAGCATCGAGAGGAGAATAAGGAAGGTGCGTCGACTAGGGTGCGTCGACTTCTCAAGATACGTCGACTAGAAGTCAGAGGTACGTCGACATAGGATACGTCGAATTTTGCTTGGAGCTACTTCGACTCATTCTGATAGAAACGTCGACTTTATCTCGACGTTGCGTCGAATACTATTCGACGCATATTTACTTAACCATGATTTTCTTTTCTTGGAATTCATTATTCAACTTATGTTCAGGGGTTAAGAGAAATCATTTTCCCAACAACACTTGATTTAATTTGTATTTCATTGTTATGCAATGATATTATTTGTGTATGAGTACTTGATGTGAGCTCTTGTGGTATTGTGGGTGTGAGTGTGTGGTTTGGCTGCACTTGCAATTGCTAGGTGTGAGCTTTGTGACGAGGTGCTTGCGACCCTCATTCCGCAAGCCTACTCGTTCATCCGCCTAGTGAAGCGTGGCATAGCAGCCCATGTAATATATTCACCTAACGAAGCAGTGCGCTCAAGGCCTGCACAGTTCGACTCTGCTTGCCTACTCATCCATCCGCCCTTGCGAAGTAGTGCGTTCAAGGCCTACGTAGTTTTCCATCCCGCCTAGCGAAGCATTGCATTGCGGCATTGCATAGGAGTAGTTGTAGTTGATTTCTTTTATTTTCCAAAAGCAAAATCAACTCTCCCGCAATCCATCCGACTTAAGGACTTCAAACTCAAGTCTGTCCTCAATAGTTAACTCCACCTTACTGTGTTCCTTCGAGATCGATACTTGGGGATTCACTCCCACATTTTATATTACTTGAACGATCGGTACACTGCCATTTCTTGTCGCAGTCTTGCTACCGCCTATAGTGGTATGCTAGATTTGCGCATCATGTTTTGGCGCCATTGCCGGGGAACACAGTCGTGTGAGTTTTCTGGAGAGGGAGAATCCGAGAGAGAAGCCCTTCCATTTGTGTATTGCATCCTTTTTTTTTATTTCTTCGCATTCTATTTTCCTGTTTTATATTAGGTTGCTTAGTAAATTATTGTTGGGTGTAGTATTTTGCACAATAGTGTTTTTCTTTTGAATCTAGTTATCTTCACACATTGTGGGCTTCATTTAATATTCGATGACGTTGGTGTGGAGATATTTCTCATGCTAGTGATAGATGCCCATCGGGAGACAGTAGCCCTAGCACTCAAGGCCCAGTATATGGAGCACCGACTTCGTCTGGTACTCCATATGGTGCGCGTAAGTCCTATGGATACTCTTCCGCTCTGCACGTGCCCTTTTTGCATTCATCTCCGGTCCAATTTGAGCCGAAGAAAAATGCAAAACAGTGCTTGTTTTGTCGGAGCATGGATCATGCCTTGAAGGATTGTGCTGTATTTCTTCGCCAATTGAACGAGGATGACGAGTCAGATATCCGGATCGTCCCAACTCCTAACTCTGACAGCACACCTTCCACCTCTGATTACGTTGATGTATCACATTCAAGTTTTGAAGTGAATGATGCAGACATGCTTATCAGAGTTGTGGCTGATCTAGGCTCTGACATGGCTGAGCCCATCTCCCCTGTGCATATATCACCGTGTATGGATTCAATTCTTTGTGAGGAATCGGTTCTTGACTTTTATCCAAGCCCTATTCCTCCCCCTTTTGTGCATTCTTCTACATTCATTTCTGATGACATTACCGAGGGTGCATCACAAGAAGAGGCGGGTGATCTATGTGTTATGCCTATTCCTGTGGAGGAGGACAACCTTCAAGGTGAAAAGGATTTTTCCTCAGCACCGGTGGAGGAAGTCCAAATCATGGGTGAGGCCACTGTCGATCCTGCCGAGCCTTGCATCATTATCGATAATGCCGACAATATCTTACTTCTTCAACCTATTAGGAGTGAGACCGGGACCACTCCCCGATTTTTGATTATTTAAGTCATTCTTCACTTTTATTTCCTAACCCCCTTCTTCATCTGAGCCTGTGCAGGTTGAGTCTTCACAGGTACTTCAGAAGGACTTGGAGCATTTTGCTCAAGTCAATGGTCAGCGTATCCTCATATGTGAGGATGTTGACCCATCCTCCATAGTGGAAGCCTCAATCATTACTTTCCTCTCCTGCCGCCTCCATGAAGACGACACCTTGCTGGGCAAGGATGTTTTTGGTGAGATTTGTGAGGAGTACTCCTCCTTCACTTCTTACTTTCTGCTTCCTCTACTTGTGATGAGCAGGTATTATTATTTAGGTAGATGAGTAACTGTTCTGTCGTCGTATCGGTACCCGTTACTGACACGGATATTAGAATAGTTGCCTGTCCACTTCTCCTTCCATACTCCCATTAGCTAAGACCCTCCTCTTCCTGAATAAGTCGTGCTGGGAGGACATTAACCCCAGTAGTTATCTTACTTTTTCTTGTCTTTTATTTTATCGCTGTCAAAAATTAGTTAGTTATATGTTATTTTAGTTTGCTTTTGCGGAGACCACCCCTTGCAGGTATTTTCTATTTGTGAAGGCGGTGGTTGTGATTCTTCGTAGGGCAGCTTTTGCTGGGCTTCACTCCAATCTTCTGGTGTGCTTACTTGATGAGCATTGGGTACTCTCTTCCCCTAGCTTTGTCTTAGAATATCTTAATGATAAACTATTTTGAATTGTATAGTTTAAGCCTGGGGGATACCGGTTTGTACCCACTTACGTACACAATCACTTAGCATGCTAGAAGCATTCATCTAAATTATTTTGTTCATTTTGTCTGCACACAAAGCACCCACTTGAGTGCGTGCTTAACCTTTAGTGCGTCACGGGCATAACTCATTTCTTTTTGTATTTGGAAAAATGATTGTGCTGGCTTTTAAATTATGTAGTGGAATAAAATGTTGACTCCGGTGTTTCTAGTCAATTACTCATGTGAGTATAGGGATTTATGTAGATTATATCTCTTTTTATACTCTTAGCTTTATACATTTTTGTTAGAATAAATATTGTTTACTCCACTAAAATGGTGAATCCGGTGTGAATCAAACGGTAGCATAGGGATGTGTGTAAATGATTGTTAGATGTATATTGCTCGAGCCTGGAGGAAAGATAATCTTTCTCGGTGCCTAAGAACATTCCCCAAGCGATTCTTGAAGCATTGGCATAAGATAGTTTTAGTGCGTGAGAATGACGTAGGCCATCATTTTGGCCCGATTGAGCCTTTGTGCCCATTCCTATCGTTCTATCCTCGCTAGCCCAGTTGTGCCTACCCGTTCCTTGATCCAGCTCCACTTTTATCTCACCAAAGCCTTAAAGCCAATCCTAGTCGCACACCCAAATCTGAGCTGTAGTCGTGTTGCATTTTCATTATTGGGGTGTTGATGTGGTGAATTTCTTTTGTAAAAATGTGGTTATGCGTTATTGCTAAATTTGATGAAAATGTTTTGAAAAGAAAAATTGAGAAAAAAAAAGAAAAAAAAAAAGATGAGCTTAATTGAAAAAATCTTTGTATAAATTTATGATTGGGAGTAGGCGGTGCACACACCCATGTTGCAAAAATCTAAGTTTGGGGGTGTGGTGCACTTGCATTCGATGTTGGTGTGCGATGAGTTGTAATAAAGCTCATTTGGTATAGGTGTTTCAAGCCTTCTTGTTTATCTTTGTTTACCTCACCTTAACCCAAGCCCCATTTAAAACCTAAAAGTCCTACCGACTCATGCTATGAACCACTCTAGTGTCGTGGAAAGAATGTGAACGGGTGAGCTTATGGTCTCCGACGCCGATGAATTTCAGTGGAGTTTGTCCAGAATCTCAGCTTTGGCAATGCTTGTCTCAGCGATTATTTTACTTTCTCCATATATGTGACCGGGTGATTCACCGTGACTCCCATTTTGAGTAGAAGTAATATTTATTTACGCTTTTAGAAATTTATAGACTATGCGTATAATTAGAAATCTTCTCTATTACTTTTCTATGCACATGAGCATGCGACTTCCATGGTACTTCATTTTGTAAATTTAAGCTAGCTATTTCATTTTCCCGCCTGCTTAGGAATTGTTTGCTCGGGACGAGCAAATAGGTAAGTCTGGGGGGTGTGATGAGTCCAATTTATATACTGATTTTCGGAATCATCCGGGCTATTTTTCTTGCATTTGTACTTCAGTTTTTGTTAGTATTTGTTTATATTCACCATGTTCATGCTTTTACTTGAAGTGCATGTTTAGGCCCGTTGTAGTGTGCAATTGCACAATACATTGCCGGGGGGTAAGCACACTGTGCTCCCCAGCATATTTCTATTTTTATGTTGGAGCTGGAGGTATACTCCCAGCTGGGTTGATGTGCTCACAGGTGGTCGAAGAATCCCCTTTTCCTCAGAAATCATGATTGTGCATAACGCACGGTCGTGCATTTTCTTGACGCATGGACGGCTGCGGTCGTACGCCTTCATCTGGGGAGAAAACCGGTGATCTGAATTTGATCGTGCATTTTTACGCACGGGCGGATCGCCCGTGCGCGAAGGAAACGCACGATCGCCTGTTTCGCCTATATTCTAGCCAATCTGAATTTGTTCGTGCGTTTTTACGCACGGGCAGATTCGCCCGTGCGCTAAGGAAATGCTTGGGCGCTACTGCTTCTTTCTCACGATAGTTTATTCATTAAATAATGCACGGGCAACACATGGTCGTGCGTTCGACCATGCGTGACCAAATTTCTGATCTTTTTCTATAAAAGCTGCAGTTTTCAACCTAATCAGGAGGGCCATACAGCTGCGATTTTTCCGCCGCAAAGGGAGTTCCAGCTCCGTTCTTTCCCCTCCTTCCTCCACCTCTTGCCCAAGGCCACCTCACATCATCCAAGCGCTTGAAGGAGAGGAGGCTACACTCATCTCATCGCTAAGCTAGGAGTTCTTCGCATCGCACGTGGCTGGATTGTAGTTTACCGAAGAAGACGGGTCCATTGGGAGGAAGTGACAGCCCTCCTCGACCTGGGACGATAGCTGGGACCGAGCTAGGACGCGGGTTGACACCCCGACGATTCCTACCGTGAGTCTACAGCAAGCCTCCAAATTCGATTGTATCTCTTGCACTTTTCTCTTCTTAGATGATTATTGTTAGTGTAATCTTCTGTATTTGATGATGTTTGTACTCTGCACTTGATTTAATTTGTATTTCGTTGTTATGCAATGATATTATTTGTGTATGAGTACTTGAGGTGAGCTCTTGTGGTAGTGTGGGTGCGAGTGTGTGGTTTGGCTGCACTAGCAATTGCTAGGTGTGAGATTTGTGACGAGGTGCTTGCGACCCTCATTCCGCAAGCCTACTCGTTCATCCACCTATTGAAGCGTGGCATAGCGGCCCATGTAATCTATTCGCCTAACGAAGCAGCGCGCTCAAGGCCTGCACAGTTCGACTCCGCTTGCCTACTCGTACATCTGCCCTTGCGATGTAGTGCGTTCAAGGCCTACATTGTTTTGCATCCTGCCTGGCGAAGCATTGCATAGCGGCATTGCATATGAGTAGTTGTAGTTGTTTTCTTTTATTTTCCAAAAGCCAAATCAACTCTCCCACAATCCATCCGACTTAAGGACTTCAATCTCAAGTCCGTCCTCAATTGTTAACTCCACCTTACTGTGTTCCTTCGAGATCGATACTTGGGGATTCACACCCACATTTTATATTACTTGAACGATCAGTACACTGCCGTTTCGTGCCGCAGTCTCGCTACCGCCTATAGCGGTGTGCTAGATTTGCGCATCAATACCATCTGCCCAAAATGACTTTAGGATATTCTTGGCATGAAGCCAACATTTGCAGGTCTCCGTCAGGTGACGGATCTTCCGCTCTGCAACTCCATTCTATTGTGGAGTGTGAGCACAAGAAAGCTCCCTTTGGATGCCATGCTTCCTGCAAAAGTTAAAGAACTCCTTGGAGGTGAACTCCCCTCCATTGTCTGTTCTGGACTTCTTCACCCGCAGGTTTAACTGACCTTCCACCAGCTCCTTGAACTCCACAAACTTCTCGAACGCCTCTGACTTCTCCTTCAGAAAATATACCCAAGTATATCTGGTGAAGTCATCAACCAAGATTAGCATATACCTGATACCTCCAAGACTAGCAGTGTTGGTAGGTCCAAACAGATCACCATGGATGCACTCCAATGGTCTTTTACATCTGCTTTGTGATTTGTCAAATGGAAAGCGCCGAGCTTTACTAAACTGACAACCTGCACAAACATGACCATCCCCAAAAGATGATAAGCTAGGCAGACCTTTCACCAGGCCTCTACCCGCCATAGCTTTCAGCTTATCCATCCCAACATGCCCAAGCCTTTCATGCCAGATAGCAGCTCAATCGTTAGACCTCATTTTATCAACATAAGAACTTGTTGAAAGAACAAACAAGTCCTTCATCCGTCTCCCAACATGAGTGACTTCAGCTTTCACTGCTGAAACATTACAGAGAAATTTCACTTCTGTTGGACCAAACAAAACGTGATATTCAGCATCCACCGCATTGGTCACCGAGAAGAGGTTTTTCTTCATCCCTGGAACATGATAGACACTCTTCAACGTAAGAGTACCTCTATCATTGTTCAATGAAACCACACCCTCCTTCTCAATTGTATGAACAGTATCTTCAGCCGTAATGATAGCATCATTACCTGTATATGTCTGCAATGAGGAGAACTTTGACTCATCCCCAGTGAGGTGATGACCATACCCAGAGTCCACAATCCAATCATCCTGATAGTTTATGGAAGCCATGGCCCGGACACATGTGCCCCTCATGAAGGCTCCTCCACCACCCCAACTACCTTCAGCATTGGAACCAGCCTCCTCCTTCCCTGCAGCATGCCCCGGCTGAAGATTGACCTTACAGCCCTTTTGAAATGACCAACCTTATTGCACCTGAAACATCTAGGTCCTTCCTGCTTCTTCCCATCACGCTTAGGAGCACAGCTCCTCTCTTGCTGATATGAAGTAGACGGACCATCATCTCCAGATGACTTATTCTTCTTCTTGTCCCATCTCTTCTTCTTGCCAGAGAAGAGAACCTTGCCTTCTCCCCCAGAGACTGACATCCCAGCCATTTGCTTAGCCAAACTTTCCTGCGAAGGAAGTAAGTTATCCAGCTCCAGCAACGAAGACTGATTGGCCCAGCCTTGAACAGAAGTAACAAAGGCAACATACTCCCTCCGCAAGCCATGGATTATGTGCCTCTTCAGCTTAGCTTCTGAGATAGGCTTATCTTGGTCCAAAGCTGATATCTCTGCGCAGAGGTTCATCTTCAAGAAGAATGTTGAAATGTACAAATCTCCCTGATTTGCTTTCGCCAACTCTTTTTCCAAGAACTATAGCCTCGATACATTCTTCTTATTGAACAAGCCATCCAAGGCTGTCCAAATCTCAGCAGCTGATCCACACCCAATAATGTGATCAAACAATTCCGAATGATAGCTCTCTTGAGAGTGAACTCTGCTTTAGCATTCGTTCTTCTCCAAGCCTTCACGAGCTCAGCATTCCCATCAGTAGGAACCACAGCTTGTCTTACTTCTCCTCCAACTACCTCCCATAAGTCCTCGCCAAGAAGATAGCTCTCCATGCAAGACTTCCACTTCTTGAAGTTAGTCTGCATAAGGAGCTCAATACCGAGACCTCTATCATATCCTCCTTCCATTGTTATCCCACTTATTGCTAACCACTTGATAAACCCGAGAGAAGTAACAACACTTTCAGCTTCACAACCTCAACAACCTAGCTCTGATACCATGTTGAAAAACTTGAGGTCCGGAGATAAAGTGAAAAAATACGCGGAACACACTGCACAAAACCTTTCACAAGTGTAGCACAACAGTGACAATGAGAAGAATGAATAGTACTATGGTATTGACTACGTCTTACAATATGAGGTATACATGGAGTGACATGATTCATAAGAATCACAGAGAAGAGAAGCACAAAACACAAGTGTAAAATAAGCCGCAGCGACCTGGCACTTGAGACCGCCAGACCGCGTGAACAGACAAGTCGGACGAAAGCCGCTGAGACCGGGCGAACAGAATACAGACCGCACCTATCAGACCGCAAACACAGACCGCCAACACGCTGCTTATTCCTCTGCTGAAAAACAACCAGTTCGCACTTCTTGATCGCCCAGACCGCACGGTCTTGATCAAAGAACCCGCGAACACTGAACAAGAACTGCAACCTGTGACAGACCGCAACTCAAGACCGCCTGGTGACTTAAGACCGCCTGATCAACTGAGTCTACTGCACATACCGCGAACACCTAAACACAGTCTGCCCGGACTGGTTTAATCAAAGCTGGATGAAGGAGATAAGCTGACCGCGAGTTGCAAGCCGCTAACCAGCGAACACAGAAACCGGCCAGACAAATATCTCAGACCGCGCGACCTCAAAATGAGACCGGCACAATCAAGCAGACTTTGAGTTCTTACAGTTCTCGTTATTAATGATGGGCCCTGTACCCCTATTTATAGGCGGGTAAACGGATGTCGTCACCGCACAACCAGGATACAATAACCGCCCATCAGATCTCGAGCAGTCTCGCAAAGCAGACCGCCCGAGCTCGGCAAAGCTCACAGCTCCTTTATTAAACCTGACGATTATAAACAAATTGCCCGGTCACTGTGGTCTCAACAAGCAGACCGCCCGGTCTTATTGCAAAACAAAGAACTTCTTCAGAAACCAGACCCACTAGAATAGTCGACAGACTGCCCGGTCACTGCAAGAAGGCAGACCAAGAACATCTTGCCGACTTAGGACAAGTCGCCAGATCAACCCGTGCAAGCCTCCCAGATAGAAGAGGCGGTCTCTCAGATCAGACCGCTCAGAACAACCCGCCTGAGACACAACCGGCCATAAAACTAGCGCAGATCGCGCAGTCTCTGCGTTCTCCAATCTTCAGACTGCCCAGCACTAAACCACTTCCACTTCAAAAATTTAACAGGGATGATTGCCCAAACCTCCTTTTTTCAAGAAACTTAATGTTATTGGTAACTACCCATAAGAATACCCTTCTTATCATTACACTTGGATTACCCTAAGTATTTTATGACCCTCTAAGGGGAAATACGGTCTTTCGTTGATCCCGAGCACAACCTTGCCCTTTAGCTTAGCAGGCACAATCAACATATAGACTCCTGTTGGTGACCTCAAATCTACTCAACCAAACTAAGAACACCATCTACCTTCCATTCTCACCTAATGGTCTACAAATTACTCAAGTTGTAGAGTTTTACTACACGCAGACCAAATAAGCTATATGAGTTGCATGAGAGGAGGCACTCCAAATAATCATCTGAATAACTCAAGATTATTATTAGGAGTCTATCATGACATTATAAGACTAAATCCAGAAGGTCATAATTTTCCTTATTTATTTGGCATTTACTATAATTTATCCAAAAATGGCCAAGTATGAAATTGAATATGAAGTGTAAGATCTTCTTATGACATTGCCTACACAAATTTATGGAAAATCTATGATATTACAATAACAGCAAATACAGAATATCACAATTTTATAGTAAGGTATTGACCTCTAATTATAATATTAAATAATTATCCAAAATTGGAGGCTAATGAAGGAACCACAAAAAATACTTATCCAAAAATTATGGTAAAATTACCAGAACTCTATAATGATAAGAAAAGTTTACTTACTGTGGTTTGTAAATTTTTAAAACAATTCAGACACATAAATCAATATTTCATGAAAATCCAAACTAGGGCACATTGTGAAGTGACTTACTGATAAATAATTCCCAAAATCACACAAAAACTCACAAAGCTTTCGAATGCCCTAAAGTGTCCTATTACCAAGTTTCACAATTTTCAAGAGAATATTTGGTCCTCATTTATTTATCACAATCTTAAGGCAAAATAGTTGACTTACGAATGAAGTACTAACTCAATCAATCCAAAATTCACACAAAAATTATCAGAGAATTGTATCATAATTTTAGGAGCACTACCAAACTTTCATCAATATTCAAGGTAAAATGAGCATGTAGATTCCTCTTATAAGAAAGTGTCCTAATTGGTTATAATCTAATTCAGAGGGGTAAGATGTTCCTAAAATTTTCATAAAATTACCTAGGGCATATTTACACCCTATGAACTTATCTACCTAGTTCCATGACCATTAAAGGACATATGACCCTATGTCCTTCATGTTGGAGCATGCGTTTCGCACTCTTCCGGTTTGATAATAACAAAGTCCCGTTTGTATTTGATTCTATTTTTATTAATGGTGTGCAGGTAACAGGTATGAGATGTTCACAATTCTGCTGGAGCTCAATTTGAGAGTATGAAATTTTCACTGTCGGAATTTTCCGACAACTGATGTCGCCCAGGCGACAGCAGAGAAGTTACAACAACTTCCCCTACAGCAACATGACGAGCGGCTGTTTTGCGCTGTCGGAAATCCGACATCGATGTCGCCCAGGCGACAGCTCGGAGGTTACAACAACTGCCCGCACGACAGCACTACGAGCGGCAGTTTTGCGCTGTCGGAAATCTGACATCGATGTCGCGCAGGAGACATCTCGGAGGTTACAGCAACTGCACGCACGACGGCACTACGAGCGACAGTTTAGCGCTGTCGGAAATTCCGACAGTCGATGTCGCCCAGGCGACAGCGAATTTCTATATATTGGCTCCTTTTGTTTGTGCATTCCAAGCATTGAAAATTTCAAGTCCCTTCCTGAGTGCATGCGAACCAGAGAGCTCCAGAAGCTCATCGACTCCCATTTATGCTTAGAAGGTTTGAGATTGAAGACGAGATCGGGCGCGCTTCTTCATCAACGATCATCTCGAGGCTTCAACCTTCCTTTCAGAGATCTGAATTTCTAGGGAGTTGTTCTTTTCATAATGTATTTTCATTTATATACATTTCATTTTGTATTGGTAGAGAAATCGTCGTCTTGCGTGCGGCGTCTAAGTCCTTGCGTGGCTTAGGGGAAAATCGCTTCCTTTTGTGGAGCGTCCAAGTCCTTGCGTGGCTTGGTGGGAAATCGTGGCCTTGTGTGCTACGTCTAGATCTTGGGAAGATCTAGAGGATAGACTTGGGCTTGGTCTAGAGAGAGACAAGTGATAGCCTTCCGATCCTTGGGAGAAGGAATGGTAAACACAAATTGTAAAAGGGTTATTATCATATTTGTGCCTTGATGTTAAGCATTGTTAAGATCATATTATTTGTATGTGATTTTCATAATTTTAAAGTTATGATTTTTTCTTTAATTGCAAATATGGTTGTTTAATCTTTAACTTAGAAATTTGTGTTTGAATTTATTCTAAAAATTACATTAGTTTGAAATTTTTATAAGTAACTTTTAGAAAAGTAAAGTTGTTTTAAAATTCGTAAGTAAAAATCATATTTTCTAAAAGGCCCTTATTCACCCCCCCCCCCCCCCCCTCTAAGGGCGCCTCAAGATCCAACACTTCACAAGGCTCAAAGTGCGACCCTAAGGTTTGAACTAGGGTTCTAGGTTACATCCACCCCAAACCACCCCAAACTACGCAAGGGGGTGTTTTATGTGATTCTAAACCAGTGACCAAAGTTTCACAACATTTGGGTGAAGGTTGACCCCTCAATTCCACCATGTGCACTCTTGACCTAATTTGACCTAGTTTGACCAAATTTGGGTTACTTAATTACCCAACCAATTCAATACCAAATGGGATGAAATTTTTAATAGAGTCATATAATGACCCTTAGGACCACCCACCAAAAGTTGGGAGGGTTTGGAGGTCATTAGACCATATAATTAATTGTTAATTGGATTATTAAATGTTTGCAAAAACCTTAGAAAAATGTGCTCCAAAACTTCTCATTTTTGGATATCTTAAGGGTGTGGGTATAAGCAGCCAATGTTTCATTTTTCAAGACATTTGGATCTCTGGATTTATGGGGGCACTCAAATCAATCTCTGGTCATCCTTTTGTATATGTTGCACCATTTTGAGTGATGTGGTCAGACCATTGATCCAAATGGTGTGAAACAAATTTTAAAATAAAGTAGACCCCAACGGATACAAGTTTCTTGTTGAACACATTTCCATCAGGAGGCCCTAAGTATTTTTTATAATTATAACTACTGCTAGTAAAGGGACATAATTATGAATATCTAAAAGCAAAATTGATGGCATCCCTTCATCTTCCTCCTCCAGCCGACGGTGGAGATTGCCCCGACCCGGGCAGTTTTGGAAGAGGTTTTCCTGGACACCCACGCCCCTTCTCGGCCGGCCAAGGCCACCACCACCTTCCTTGAGGTGGTGGCCAGCGATAGGAGGTCTCGGCCGGTCGGTGGTGGCCGGAACCGGTGGTTTAGGCAAGAAAAATAAAGCTACAACAATGGAGATTTCGGCCAACCTGATTCGGGATCAATTGGATCCAATCCTTGCTGATTTTTGATGTGGATCTATCCACTGTAGAAGAGTAGAAGAACCAGACCTGTGTGGAGCCTTGAAGCTTGCCGATTGGGTGGTCCTCCATGGCCGATCCTAAGTTTTGGGGCCATTGCAACCTCCACACCAAGTTGCTCGAAATCTTCAGGTGAGTTGGGGAAACTCATCCTCACAACCTTGTGAAGCTTTTTAAAGAGCCACTTGTGGAAGGGGGAGTGGTGAAACCTCCAATTTCATCATTAATGACAATTAAGAATTTTTTGCCAAAACTGAAATTCCATTAAATCAGCCACTTGGGGGACCGACCATGGCTATTAAACTCCTCAAAACGGATGAGGGTGGAGGTACAAAGCCGTTGGAGATGAAGATGGGAGGCCCTTGGCCTCCTATGGCCATTAATGGCCTTCTCTCTCTTCTTTCTCTCTCTTCAAAATTGGGGAAATTGCACGTTCTCTCTCCTACTCATCATTTCCAGAAATTTTATGGCCCCTTGAGTACATATCAGACCCATGAAGCTATTGGGCCACTCCAATTGGGTTTGGCCCAAGTATATTGGGCTTAATTAGGTCAAAATAGGTCATTTGACCCAAATTTAGGGTGGAGTTGACTTTGGTCATTTTGACCATTTGGGTTGGCCCCAATGGCTGGCTAGTTATTTGGGGGGATGTTACAAATCCCAATAAACAAAAAAATAATTTCTTCCCTGAAATTCATGTTAGGCTTGCGGGGTTTGTAGCATTATCAAATTTAGAACCCATAGTGGTCTTTAATTTAGAACCCATAGTGGTCTAGTACACAAGGTTTGTAGCATTATCAAACTTAAATATTTTCACCATATAAAATTTTCATCAATGTTTACTTGCAGTGGTGCACAATATGCTCTAAATACATCTATAACCATAAAATACATGTTGCAAAGCATTATAGAAAGGTTGAGAATAATGGATACTTCCAACCAAATCTTGGTTGATCGAGTAGAGACGCTTGTTAACAATATTGGACAAGCTCCCACTAGGACGCCCAAACACCCGATAGATCATGATAAACATAATCAAGGGCCTAACATTCAAAATCCTCAACTTAAAGGAAATTATTTTCTGATTTTGAGTTAGATGATCATCTTGATCAAGAACCAAGAAGAGCTATGAGATGTCCTTACCATAAACGTGGCCAAAGGTTTGACCACACACATGTTATTCTAAGGAACCTAGAGGGAAATAATGATGATGACATTATTCGTAGAGCTAAAATTGAAGCACAAACCTTTAATGGAAACTTAGATCCTAGAGTCTTCTCTGATTGACTCACTGATATTGAACAATATTTTGATTGGATTAATATTCGACCAAACTCTCAAGTCAGGTTTGTTAGATTATTATTAAAGGGACATGCTCGAACTTATTGTAGAAATAGGGAAGTGTGTAGTTGGATGGAGATGAAAGCACTTTTATCTGAGAAATACTTTCCTGAGTCATAGAATGATCAACTTTCTCAGAATTACATGATCATAAGCAGGGAACCCTAACTGTAGCTAAATATTCATCCCATTTTGATGATTTAATGCTTATATATGACATATTAGAAACTTCTAAGGCCTCCATCGCTCGATTTAAGGCTGAATTATGCCCCGATGTTAAGGTTAAAATGACCATTCGAGATGTGAACACATTAGAGGAATCTTCCCACATGGAAATTCTGATTGAGTCTTACCTCAAGACCCAACAACAACATAAACATCATGTCTTCACTCAGCGTAACCAAACACCTAGGGTATCACCGTCCATGCCCACATCAAAAATTTTTACATTGCACCCGGATCCTAAGGAAAAATCCATCATTGGGACATCTGGATCTAAGGACATTAGATAAAATACTGGCCCCAAAGTCACAAATATCACATGCTTTAGTTGCAAAAAATAGGTCATTATGCATCTCAGTGCCCACGTAACCTTCATATAGGATTTGAACCACTCCAATCATCACAATACTTAGAAGATAGTGAAGTGGAGCCATTAGAAGAAGAAGGAGAATTTGACGAAGCACTTGATTCCAATAATTTAGTGGTTGTACGGTGTATGCTTACCATGCCACAGACTAATGAAGACTGTAATCACACACCTATATTTACTACTATCACGAAAATTGGAGAGCAGACAAGCAAAACTATTATTAATAGTGGTAGTTACATGAATGTTGTCTCAACTATAGCTCTTATTAGACTAAAGATTACTGCTGAAGCACACCCCAGACTGTACAAAGTTGCTTGGATAGATAAAACATCCATATTTGTCTCTCAATACTGTTTGGTCCAATATAGTTAGGTCAATATATCGATAAGATATGGTGTGATGTCCTCCCCATGGATGTTGCGCATATACTCTTAGGATGACCATGGTTGTATGATTTGGATGTGACTCATCATGGCAGTTCAAATACATAGACATTTGCTTTTGGAGGTAAACGTGTGATTCTAAAACCCGCTAAATTTAAAGAAGATGCACCAAAGCAACTAGTGACTTCATCGACCCCTATTGAACATTACTCACTTCATATCATTAGTAGACATGAATTTAAATATGAAATGGACCACCCTCTCATGTTTGCTTTGGTTGTTCTAAATTCACCTAGTACGGTGCCTATGGACACGTTAACATCCGAGGTAAGTGACCCCCTACAGGATTTCAAGGATGTTTGTCCAGAAGAGTTACTAGCTGAGCTACCACCATTAAGAAGTATTCAACATACAATTGACCTCATTCCTGAATCTACACTTCCAAACCTACCACATTATCGGATAAGTCCTACTGAGCATACTGAGCTCAAACGTCAGGTTGATGACCTCTTAAGTCAAGGCTTCATTAGAGATAGTCTGCCCCCTTGAAGTTCCTGTCGTTCTTACCCCTAAGCAGAATGGAACTTGACACATGTACGTTGACAGCCGTATGATAAATAAAACTATAATTAATTATAAATTTCCCATACCAAGACTTGATGATATGTTATATATGCTGTTAGGAGCTACCACCTTCTCGAAGATTGATCTTCAAAGCGGATACCACCAGATTCGCATGCGAGAAGGTAAAGAGTGGAAGAAAGTCTTTAAAACAATTTTTTTTTTATTTGAGAGGTTAGTCATGCCATTCGGGTTGACAAATGCCCCAAGCACATTTATGCGATTCATGACCCATATTCTTCAACCGCATATTGGAAATTTTCTTGTCGTATATTTTGATGATATCTTAATTTTTAGCAAATCAAGGGATGATCACCTTTACCATCTTTGACAAGTATTTGAGATTCTAAGACGAGAACAACTTTATGTGCACCTAAAAATGTTTATTTATGACCTCATCTACTATATTTTTAGGCTTTGTTGTGCTATGTGAAGGAGTCTATACAGACACTGAAAAGATACGTGCCATTCAAGCGCGGCCAGTACCATCATTTATTCATGATGTTTGTAGTTTTCATGGATTAGTGACATTCTATCATAGATTTATTCGAGCGTTCAACATTATCATGGCGCCTATCACTCAATGTCTCCAAAAGGGGGAGTTTATATGGAGTACATCATCCTTTAAGGCCTTCTTAGAGATTAAGAATTGCTGACCAAGACCCCATGTTTTGAGGCTCCCAGATTTTAACAAGGTGTTTGAAGTGTCGTGCGATTCTTCGGGAGTTGGCATTAGTGGCATCCTAAAGCAAGAAGGTCATCCTATCAATCTATGATAAAGAATTTTATGCTATTATCCAATCACTTCATCACTGGAGGCATTATTTTCTTTTTAAAGAATTTGTGATATATTCTGACAACGAGGCACTAAAATAAATAAACTCTCAAAGGAAGCTTAGCTCTCGACAAGCTAAGTGGATTCAATTTTTAAAAGAGTACACATTTTTCCTTAAGTATAAATCGGGTGCTGAGAACAAAGTGGCAGATGATCTATGTCGAGTATGTACTACTATGAGGTTCATGAGCACTACAGTCACATGGTTTGATAAGATGAAGAATGATTACACTAATTGTAAGGTTTTTTGTCATATTTATGCATCTGTTCATGCTGAGTCTCAGAGTCCTAATAATGAGTACCAAATGAGAGATGACTACTTATTTTGAGGAACACATCTTTGTATTCCTGATTCTTTACTTCGTAATTTCCTCATTGAAGAAATGCATGCAGGATGAGGTGCTGCTCATTTTAGCAGAGACAAGATGATTGTTATCATCGAGGATAAATTCTTTTGCCAAGACTTAAGCGCGATGTTGCTCGTATTGTTGGGCGATGTTATATTTGTCAATTGGCGATACTAGTGTGGCCCATGGTTGGTTCATATACCCCGTTACCCATACCTTATAGACCTTGGGAGGATATTAGTATGGACTATATGTTAGAGTTGCCCAGCTCAACACATCACCATGACTCCATATTCATTGTCATTGATAGGTTCTCCAAAATGGCCCATTTCATTCCGTGTAAGAAAATATCTGATGCCTCGTATATTGCCTCACTTTTCATGAAGGAAGTAGTCCATCTCATTGATTAACAAAAACTTTTTTTCTGATTGGGATATGTGCTTTGTTAGCTACTTTAGGAAAACTCTATGGAAGAAATTAGGAACAAAGCAAGATTTTTCTACCACATACCACCCCCAACCTGACAGTTATACAGAAGTCGGGAACCATAGCCTTGGAGACCTTCTTAGGAGCTTAGTTGCAGAACATTTTGCTACTTGGGATTTAATGCTACATATCACCGAGTTTGCTTATACTAGTCGGTTAATAGATCCATGGGTATGTTACCTTTTCAAATTGTTATAGGATATGACCCAGGAAAGAATATTGATCTCATTAATTTACCTGCCACTTATTGTAAGGCCCCCTCCCCCTTACTAGGAGGGTTACCCGGGCCTCATGCCCAGAACCGCCACCTTACTGATGACACCTGTTATAACCTAGTCTTAATTTGGATTAGGATCCCAACTCAAATAAGAGGAGATTGTTGGAACCTTAGGTTTTATTTGAGTTAGGATCCACCTTTAATGTCTAAGTTTATATCATAACTCATCTTACAACTTAGATTAAATCCCATTAAGAAAGAAGGCTGAATATATATTTATATATATATTAATAAGCAGAAAATAAGAGAAAGAATAAAAATACATATGTTCTATGCATTCGACGAACGTCCATCTGCGTTCGACGAACGGCGTTCTGCGCTCGACAAATGGCATTCATTCTACGCTCGACGAATGGCGTTCATTCCGCGCTCGATGAAATCCAGCGGTTCAGTGTTCGACGATCCCGTCTCAGCGGTTCAGCGTTCAATGATCCCATCTCTGCGGTTCAGCGGTTGATGAACAGATTATCTCAGCGGTCAACGAACAAACCCCGTCTCAGCGGTCGACGAAATCCTGCATTCGACAAACTGCCGTCTGCGTTCGACGAACAACTTAATACTTCAGCGGTCGACGAAATCATCAAGGCTCAGCGGCCGACGAATCCTTCCGTTCGACGAACTCAAGTCTGCGTTCGACGAATATTCAGCAGAAGTTCAGAACAGTGAATTAAATGATCAGGTCGACCAATCAAATGATGAGGTCGATGAACTTGAAGCTTAGCTCGACGAAATATCTGCAGCATTGTTCTATATCATTATCAGTTCGGCTAATATGCTGACAGATTTTATAAAGCAATATTATAATTTCTATTTATATATTTCTATATATATATTGCTGTTTTTACATTACAGCTGTTGAAGCATTAAATGTTCTAGCCGTTGGCAGAAGCATTAAATGTTGTAGCTGCTGCAGCAAGCTAAAGAAGGAAATTTGTCTGCTCGAGGATCTGTGAAGTAAAAGAGATGTTATCTCTTTCCTCTTCTGTCGGCAATGATTCAAATCAGCCGAAAGATCTCAGATTAAATATACAGAGGAAGATCAAAGAACGAGTAGCAGCAGAATATGATATAGCAGCTAGCGTCAGAAACAAGAAGATACAGGAAGAGAAACAGAGGAGCAAAAAGAAGCAGATCTGATATATATTATCTTCTTTTTGCTAACTCTTTTCTTGCTTATCATCTACAACCTGAGACACCAAATCTATATCAATTGCTCAGGGATCAAAACTGCAAGAAGAAGAACAGAGGATTTGCAATCTAGAGAAGAAGCTCCATCCACAAGCTATCATCTAAACAATCAGACAGGGGGAGCTCTCTTCAACATCATCAAGATCCAACTCAACTACCCATCAGGATCTTCAAGTGTCTTCTCAGCAAAGAGAAGAACAACATATCTTTTTTGTTTTTTTTATTTCTCCCATCCTGTAAAGGGTTATAACTCCCTTCAAAAGTTAACTCCCGGTGACAGGCCACCTTAGCAAAAACCTGCATCTTGGTTTATAAGCACCTTATCAAAAGCTTATAGGTGATTTGGGCACCTGATCAAACCTCCATTGGTGTGTGGACACCTGAACAAAAACACCTTGGTGTGAGGGAACCTTATCAACAACCTCCTAGTGGATTCCTACAAGTGGGTAGAAGAGTAGATGTACCCAGGTTGAGGGGAACTACAATATATCTTGTGTCATCTGGATATGCCTTGTTTGCTTTGTTTTATTTCTGTTTTGTTGTGCTGTGATTACTTATGCACTCTTACTATTTGTTTTTATTACTCACAGCACACTCATATATTTATATATATCATTACTTTGAAGTAAAATTAAACAAGAGCTTTAATAATATTTAGAACTAAAACACTCCTGTCAATTGGTATCAGAGGAAGTTGATTTTACACACAGGCTAACACCTGAAATCACAAAGATCACTTAGTTCTTAAAAATATTTTTTTTTTGGTTTTTCTAAATGGCACAAGCAGATTTTTCATTTTCAGATCCACCTATATGTAATTTGGATAGATTTGTTTTATGGCAAGTTAGAATAAGGTTATATATGAATGCAATAGATGAAGAAATTTTTAATTCCATTTTGACAGGACCTCCATCTTCAATCTCTTCATCTGATTATCAAGAAAAGTTGATCAGTGCAGATGCAAAGGCCATGGAGATATTAGCTCAATCAATGTCAAATGACATTCTTCAAAAAGTGGCTAATTGCACTTCAGCAAAGGGCATCTGGAACTCCCTCTCAAGGATGGTAAGTGAATCCACCTAATTTACTTCTTCCACTAACTGGTTGTTTGATGCAGAACCATCAACCAGTCTAACTGAAGAAGAGGAAGAAGAAGAAGAACAAAAAACCAGAAATTTCTGCATGATGGCTATATATGGCTCAAGCTCATATCATAAATCATATGCAGATGTTGAATCTGAAACAGAAAAGGTAAAAGAGGTATCTTCAAATTTTATTTCTACCTCTGATTTTAAATCTGTTTTCAAATCACCATGTACAGAATTAACAAAATCTGAAAATAGAATCAGAAAAGAGCTAATAATAAACAAATTAATTTCTGATAAGGTTAAAGAAAATTTAAAATCATCAGAAGAACAAATGATCTCTTTAGAAAATGAGTTAATTAAAGCAAAAGAAAAAGAAAAATTTTATGTTCAGCAACATCAAAGAAAATTTTCAAATCTATACTTTAATGAAATAAAAAGGCCAACATATCTATCTATAAGGCAATTTTGTTTTAACTGTTTAATGTTTTTACTTAAATTATAATTAAATTAAACAGCAGTTAAATGATTCTTTGGAATTTTTTTCTATTTTAAAGCAATATCAGATAACTTCACATTCTTACAGATTTTCTCCAAAGTCATGTTGAGCATACTACTCAGATTGTATAGATAAGAAATGATCAAAGCACTAAGTGTGAGCCTCTTCTGATTAAGGTGATTCTATAGAAAGAAGCTATCAAGCTATGTCTTTTTTATTTTAAAATTCCTAGAATCTAATAACAGCTAGCAATTCATCATTAAAATTCCTATTAAATCAAAATTTAGGAAATCAGAATTGCTTAAATGTTTTTCAAAAGAAGAAAATAATCTCTAACCCTTAAGCTTCAAAGACTTTTTATGCTTAGGTATCCTAAACCAAATAGGGGGAGATTGTTAGAACCTAGTCTTAATTTGGATTAGGATCCCAACTCAAATAGGGGGAGATTGTTGGAACCTTAGGTTTGATTTGAGTTAGGATCCACCTTTAATGTCTAAGTTTATATCATAACTCATCTTATAACTTAGATTAAATCCCATTAAGAAAGTAGGCTGAATATATATATATATATATTAATAGGCAGAAAATAAGAGAAAGAATAAAAATACATATGTTCTCTGCGTTCGATGATCGTCCATCTGCGTTCGACGAACGGTGTTCTGCGCTCGACGAATGGCGTTCATTCTGCGCTGGACAAATGGTGTTCATTCTGCGCTCGACGAAAACTAGCGGTTCAGCATTCGACAATCCCATCTCAGCGGTTCAGCGTTCGACGATCCCTTCTCAGCGGTTCAGCGGTCGACGAACAAGTTATCTCAACGGTCGACGAACAGACCCCGTCTCAGCGGTCGACGAAATCCTGCGTTCGACGAACGGCCGTCTGCGTTCGACGAACAGCTCAATACTTCAGCGGTCGACGAAATCATCCAGGCTCAGCGGTCAACGAATCCTTCCGTTCGACGAACTCAAGTCTGTGTTCGACGAATATTCAACAGAAGTTTAGAACAGTGAATCAAATGATGAGGTAGACGAATCAAATGATGAGGTCGATGAACTTGAAGCTCAGCTCGATGAAATATCTGCAGCATTGTTTTATATCATTCTCAGTTCGACTAATATGCTGACAAATTTTATAAAGCAATATTTATTATTTCTATTCATATATCTCTATATATATTGCTGATTTAACATTACAGCTATTGAAGCATTAAATGTTCTAGCCGTTGGTAGAAGCATTAAATGTTGTAGCCGTTGCAGCAAGCTAAAGAAGGAAATTTGTCTGCTCGAGGATCTGTGAAGTAAAAGAGACGTTATCTCTTTCCTCTTCTATCGGCAAGGATTCAAATCAACCGAAAGCTCTCAGATTAAATATATAGAGGAAGATCAAAGAACGAGTAGCAGCAGAATATGATATAGCAGCTAGCGGCAGAAACAAGAAGATACAGGAAGAGAAACAGAGGAGCAAAAAGAAGCAGATCTGATATATATTATATTATTTTTGCTAACTCTTTCCTTGCAGATCATCTACAACCTGAGACACCAAATCTATATCAATTTCTCAGGGATAAAAAGTACAAGAAAAATAACAGAGGATTTGCAATCTAGAGAAGAAGCTCCATCCACAAGCTGTCATCTAAACTAAATCAGACAGGGGGAGCTCTCTTCAACATCATCAAGATCCAACTCAACTACCCATCAGGATCTTCAAGTGTCTTCTCAGCAAAGAGAAGAACAACATATCTTTTTGTTTTCTTTATTTCTCCCATCTTATAAAGGGTTATAACTCCCTTCAAAAGTTAACTCCCGGTGACAGGCCACCTTAGCAAAAAACTGCATCTTGGTTTATAAGCACCTTATCAAATGCTTATAGGTGATTTGGGCACCTGATCAAACCTCCATTGGTGTGTGGACACCTGAACAAAAACACCTTGGTGTGAGGGCACCTTATCAGCAACCTCCTAGTGGAATTCCTACCAGTGGGTAGAAGAGTAGATGTACCCAGGTTGAGGGGAACTACTATATATCTTGTGTCATCTGGATGTGCCTTGTTTGCTTTGTTTTATTTCTGTTTTGTTGTGCTGTGATTACTTATGCACTCTTACTGTTTGTTTTTATTACTCACAGCACACTCATATATTTATATATATCGTAACTTTGAAATAAAATTAAACAAGAGCTTTAATAATATTAAGAACTAAAACACTCCTTTCAACACCAACACACGGGTTAGTCGCCACCGCAAGACGTCGATCCTGTCGGCTAATATGTTCATTTAACTTTTAGGCCAATAGAGAATAGAGTAATAAAAAGCAATAAGAAAGTCCACAATCACAATATTTCATAAATGAAACATAATAGTCCAGCATGAACACAAAAAGAGAGTAAGGGCTTATGCCTGATACATATCCAAATGAAAATAACAAAGTGAAAGTATCTAGTTGCGGCCTAAATCACCTAGAGGGGGGTGAATAGGTGGAATCTATGTCTTAAAGCGGAATTAAAAAATTTAACACAGAAAAGCAAACAAACAACCACAGCACAGACACAAGGATTTTATAGAGGTTCCCCGATGTGGGTAGTCCTCTTTCCCGCCTCGCCTATCTAGCACTTCGAGGCTAGACTCGGCTACTTCACCAATCTCAGATTATAACTAATCTTACACCTCGGAGTTAAAACTCCTACAACTCGGAGTATACAACTCCTACAACTCGGAGTATAACAACTCCTACAACTCGGAGTATAACAACTCCTACAAATAATCTCGGAGTGAAAAACTCCTACAAAAGAAAAGATAAGGAAACACAATACTTCTTCTTAACCTCTAAAGAGATTAACTTCAGATCTTGAAAACTGAGTCTTCTTCTCAACCTTGAAAGAAAGCTTGGCACTTGAAAGATGTGAAGAGAGAAGACTTGGCTAACCAGATCTGAATAGGCCCTTTGACTTACTTGAAAGAATCTTCAATAAAGAGAGCAGCAATAAGATCAAAGGCCTTCTTATGAGAAATCTCGAACAACAAAAGAGAAAGGATCTTGAGCAGTAACTGTTAGGTCTCAGAATTCTTGTTCAGCAAAAGAGAAAGGAGATCGATTTTTTTAAACTTTTTCTTTTCTGAACAGTCGGCTGAAGAAGGTTTTTAGATCGATTCTTAAGATAGATGCTCTTGCCCTAAAATAAGGATTTATTTATAGGGAGGTCTTCAACGGCTCTTGCGACAAAGAAGGGAGAGGCGACATGTGTACTGCTCATGTCGGCTAACCCTAATTTCCAAAAACAAAACGAGGATTTGAAATCCGTCTGTCCGTCATTCGTCGGGATTCGTCGGGAGTACACGAGAACATCCGACGAATTGACTTAGCTGCAGAGTTTTCCTTCACACCCCAGTCAGAATGACCTCTGTCAGCATTCGTCGGGATTCGTCGGAATGACCCGAGTCATCTCGACGAATGGACTTGGCTTCAGAAATTTCTTCATTACCCAGCCAAAATGACTTCTGTCAGCATTCGTCGGGATTCGTCGGAATGACCCGAGTCATCTCGACGAATGGACTTGGCTTCAGAAATTTCTTCATAACCCAGCCAAAATGACTTCTGTCAGCATTCGTCGGGATTCGTCGGAATGACCCGAGTCATCTCGACGAATTGACTTGGCTTCAGAAATTTCTTCATAACCCAGCCAAAATGACTTCTGTCAGCATTCGTCGGGATTCGTCGGAATGACCCGAGTCATCTCGACGAATTGACTCAGCAGAAATATTCTTTTCTTCTGAAAGCCTGCTCCACTCCTCAACCTTGAAAACCTTCAGTCATGAGTATATGAAGTGCACCCCAAAAGAGAGATTACACATGGACCAACACTTTGTTCTATTCAATGAGGGATTACATTGTTTAGAACTGTGTTTGGTGATCCATTGCAACCTGACTTTGGTGTGCACTTAGCATTACAACCTGTCATAACACATCTAAACAAAAGTCATCAAATACAAATACAATTCATTTTAGTTTACTAGGGGACATCTTCAAATCAAGGTGATTGTAGACACAATACCCAACAATCTCCCCCTATTTGAAGATGTCATAACCCTAGGCACTAACTTGAATTGCACAGAAGGAATACTAAATAAGAATGCAGAACCCAGGCAGTAATATATATAAGGAAAAACAGAGTAGGACTAAATGTTTTAGCTTAACACAAAAGAAATGTGTATATATATATAAGCAAAGAAAACATCAAGATTCCAGATAAGCACAGCTTATTCATGACCTTTGCCTTTCATCTTTGCAAACATTCTGTCCACTGCCTCAGATTTCTTCTTCAGTTCTGAATCCATTCTCTCAAAAAATGTCTTTGGCTTAGGCCAGTATTTGTCAGGAGCAGACTCTTTAGATCCACCATTCTTGAAGTGAATTCTTCTTTCATTTGTCCTTTTCTCAAACTTGCTCCATTCTTCTGAACTATAATGGTCACTGACTTTTTCCTTCTGATTGCTGACTCTATCAAAAGCAGAGAGAATAATACTTTTGGAGATGGGGCTCCAACTTTCTTGGAAGTTTCTAGGAGGAGGCCTATCATAAAATTCTCTGATCTTCTTAAGTGGATTTGACCTCTTAGCAGATGGCTTATCAGCAAAAAGCTTCCTTTTTAAGGACTTCTCAGAGGGATCAGCAAAAAGAGAGCTGTCAGGATCTTGAACAAGGGATGGATCATCCCACAATTCCTGATAAGATGAAGCAGGGATGACTTCATCAGCAAACACAGAATCCTCAACAGGATTTGGAGAGAAACTAGGTGCCCTGGGTCCTGGAGCACTAGATGAGGGAAGATCTGATCCTTTATCCACAACAGTAAACCCAAGCATTTCAGCCACTTGCTTGAACAGCCAGCTTTGGCCTTCATAAGTATACCAATTTACATCCTTAACATTTTGTAAGATGTTTTCCTTGAGATCTTGCATTTGAGAAGCTACACTTTCATTTAACTCATCCATTTTGCTTGCATTTTCTTCTAACTTGGATACCACACTCTCCTCCCCCATTATGACATCTTCATGTAGGAGGGTATATAATCTTTTCAGCTGATTTTCAACTTGATCATCCAAGTAAGTTATTCCTTGATCATGAGCAGAGCTGAGAGTAGAGATAGCAGTAGTCAGATGTAAAACATCTTCACTGACCTGATGCAGATTCTGGAGAGCATGCCCAGCAGCTTTATTTGTATGATCCAAAGCTTTCCCTGCAGATAGCATCCAGGCTTCTTGATCACTCTTGAATCTTCCCATATCATGCTTGATCTCAGCCATTTCCTGCTTCAGAGAACTATCAACAGAGTCAATCTTCTTATAGACTTGCTTGATAGAGTGATCAAAGTGATCAGTCTGACCCTTTAGCAGCCCTGCTATGGACTTCAGCAAAGAAGAGTGAGAGCTATCACCAGTCTCAACCTCTTCAGGAGAAAATTTATCAGCTACAAAACTTGAGGACTGTGCTATGTTGTCAAGCACAGTTGCTCTTGGAGAAGTGCTCCTAGCCACAAAAACTTCTAGAGGAGGCAAAAGCAGCACAGAAGGGAGGACCTCAGAAGGAACAGATTCAGCCATGAAGAAATCTTCCTGGTCTTTCTCCCCCTCAAGTAGAGACATCTCCTTAGCCAACCTCAGCATGGCACCAAGGCTGCCCTTCTCCCCAGATTCAGATTGCTCATGAGGAGAGTCTGGCAAGATATCATGAGCTTCAGAATGAGAATCAACCATGGCAGGTGATCTCCTTGAATCTTCCAGCTGAGGAGCCTCAACAAAAACAGCAGCAACCTCTGGGCCCTCTAAGTCAAGATCAGCACCAGGAAAGACACTATCAACAGGATCAATATGTACTTGATCAGCATCACTTGGAGGAGCATCATCTGCAGCACCACTGCTTGCACCAATGTCTATTGGGGTTGGAAACTCCCCCTCAACATGTGCATCTCTGTCCTGTGCAGGAGCTGGACTAAGTCCACTCCCCCTGGAGGATTGCCCTGCTTCAATGGATCTATGTTCATCAGGGAGAGGGGCCTCATCATCACTCAAAGCAGCCCTTACTCCAGCATTCCCTAAGCCCTTGGGAATTACCCTTTCCCATTTGGTGAAAATGGTTGAGTTGATCTTCTTTGTGTGGTGGATGGGGAGACCTCTTCCAAGATTAAAAAAATCTGGATTGCTACTGTTGAGAAGTAGACTGAGAATTCTTCCAAAATTAGGAGCAAGAAAACTTTCTTTAATCTTCTCAAAGATTACTTCACCAAAATTGAAATTTTTCCGACAAATTATAGCGGTGTGAATTTTGAAAGCCTCTTCAGAGAGGTAGTCGTGAGAACCAACCTTGCATAATAAAACTTTTCCTATAATATCACACAGAAGCTTACCTCCTTCATTCATGAATTTTCTTCTGATTTTGGCGCTTTGATCAAGAATGCCACAGAATCTTCTGGCTCTGAAAATATCTTCAACAGACAACTCTTCAGATTCAACCTCTGGCATCCTCAACGATCGGTTGATACCACTAGCCTTCAAAATTATTTTGTAAGACCGAATAGAGCTTTTGATCTTCTTACCTTGACCTGAGATTTTGGCATTGCGATAGAACTCCAGAATATCCTGTTCTAGGATTTTAGCCGGCTCTTCCAGGATAAAACTGAGCCCGGCGACATCAAGCATCATGATCACATTTCGAAATTCATCGGAAGCTGAGCGGAAGGCGCCTCTCACCAACTCTCCCCCTGAGTTCAAGCCACCTGAGGCTTTGGGCGCCATTGAAGTCGTCGACGTCGAGGAAGAGAAACAGCGAAATCGCGAAGGAGGAGACGAACGGTCGGGTAGGGTTTCACGGAAGGTTTCGTGAAATCGTGATGTTTTCTTATAATTTATATATATAACTCTAAGTAGAGCGCGTACCTGTAGCATGATAAAGCTGTAGATAAATAGGGATATGATTCCATGGGAGATGAATTTGAGAAGAATAAATTATCTGATAAAAGTTGTCCCGTGAACACCCGTGAAACTTCATGAAATTTTCTGAGTTAATACGTGACGTCTCGTGCAATTTCGTCAACTTTCAACAGTCCCAACTTCAAGATTCCTTGTTAAGAATTCCAAGTTCCAATTTGAAGAAATTGAATTTGGTTTCGTCCAGAGGCTTCGTAAAAATATCTGCAATTTGTTTGTCAGTATTAACATATAACAAATTGATGTCCTTACTCTCGACATGTTCTCGGATGAAGTGATAGCGAAGCTCAATATGCTTCGTTCTGCTGTGAGAGACGGGATTATTTGCTATGGCAATAGCACTTGAGGAGTCACAGAACATGGGGATTTCTGAGAGCTTTACATTATAGTCCTCAAGCTGATTTTTCATCCACAAAAGTTGTGCGCAGCAACTGCCAGCAGAGATATACTCCGATTCAGCAGTTGATATTGCAACGCAATTTTGCTTCTTGCTACTCCAGGAAACGAGCCTTTTTCCCAAGAACTGGCAAGTTCCCGAAGTGCTCTTCCTATCATCTTTGCTACCTGCAAAATCAGCGTCTGAAAAACCAATTAGTTCAAAATCATTGCTTCTTGGGTACCATAAGCCGAGGTTTGGTGTAGCCTTAAGGTATCTCAAAATCCTCTTTGCAGCGGCATAATGAGATTCCTTACAGTTCACCTGATACCTGGCACAAACACATGTTGAGAACATTATATCAGGCCTAGTAGCAGTGAGATAGAGCAAGGACCCAATTATGCTTCTGTACTTGGTTTCATCAAAAGGTTTCCCTTTCTCATCCTTGTCCAGAGACATACTTGAGCCCATTGGAGTCCTCATTGAGGTTGCACTCTCCATTCCAAATTTCTTAAGAAGCTCTTTAGTGAACTTCGTCTGAGAGATGAAGATTCCATCTTCAGATTGGTGCACCTGGAGTCCTAAGAAATATTTCAGCTCTCCCATACTGCTCATTTCAAACTTACCTTGCATCAAGTTAGAAAACTTTTTGCAAAGTTTATCATCAGTAGAGCCAAAAATAATATCGTCGACATAGATTTGCACCAGCAAAATCTCGCCTTTAACTTCCCTAAGAAACAATGTCTTGTCTATTATTCCTCTTGTAAATTTGTTCTCAAGAAGAAACTTAGACAATGTCTCATACCAGGCTCGGGGTGCCTGTTTGAGACCATACAAGGCTTTATGTAAATAAAATACATGATCAGGAGAGTTAGGATCGACAAAACCTGGAGGCTGAGCTACATACACTTCCTCTTTAAGGTCTCCATTCAGAAAGGCGGACTTTACATCCATCTGGAAAACCTTAAAGCCCTTATATGCAGCATAAGCCAGAAATAATCTGATGGCTTCAAGTCTTGCTACTGGTGCGAAGGTCTGATCAAAGTCAATCCCTTCTTCTTGCCTGTATCCTTGAGCAACCAGTCTTGCTTTGTTCTTGGTGATGATGCCCTTTTCATCAAGCTTGTTCCGGAAAATCCATTTGGTTCCAATCACATTCTGTCCATTGGGTCTAGGTACCAACTTCCAAACTTTACATCTTTTGAATTGGTTGAGCTCCTCTTGCATAGCAAGGATCCAAGAGGGATTGGTGTTTGCTTCTTCAAACTTCTTCGGCTCAATCTGTGAAAGAAAACTTAAATGTAAAACTTCGTTAGTTGTACCTCTTCTAGTTAGAACTCTGCTTGAAGGATCTCCGATGATTTGATCAGCTGGATGATCTCTCAAATGTCTGATCACTCCAACATTTAGATGGTTATGAGGTTCCCGCACTTCAGGTACATCTTCATCTTCCTGAGGATCATCATCCTCACATGCAGAAGGGGCAATTACTTCAATAGATTGTGGAACGTCTTCCTTTACCACTTCTTCTAAGTGTAGATCTTTGAATCTTGCATCTGCATCTTCAACAAAGACACTAGAAGAGCTGCTTTGAAGCATACTCGTCTCATCAAATATGACATTAAGAGTTTCTTCTACAACCAGGGTTTTCTTGTTGAAAATCCTATATGCCTTACTATGGCTACTATAACCTACAAAAATACCTTCAAAACATTTTTCACTAAACTTAGTTTTATAATACTTTCCATTGTTAAGCACGAAGCATTTACTGCCAAAGATTCTAAAATAAGACAGAGTTGGTTTCTTGCCTTTCAGAAGTTCATAGGGAGTCTTATGATGATTTTTGTTGATTAGTGCTCTGTTTTGCACGTGGCAAGCAGTGTTGATACCTTCAGCCCAGAAGTACTCCGGCAGTGAAGAATCACTCAACATTGTTCTGCAAGCCTCGATGAGTGTTCTATTCTTTCTCTCGGCAACACCATTTTGCTGTGGAGTACGGGGAGAGGAAAACTCATGAAAGATACCCTAACTTTCACAAAATTCAGTCATGGCCCCAGACTTGAATTCTGTACCATGGTCACTTCTGATTTTGACCACAGAACATTCTAATTCATTCTGAATTTGCCTAACGAATGAGGTGAAAGAATCATAGGTGTCTGACTTGTGTTTCAGAAAGAATACCCAAGCAAAACGTGAGTAATCATCGACAATGACCAACGTATAAGATTTACCCCCTAAACTCCGAATTGGCATGGGACCAAATAAGTCCATATGAAGTAGATATAAACATCTGGTAGACTCTTTGCCAATAATGCTCTTAAAGCTAGCCCTCGTCTGCTTGCCCATTTGGCATGCGTGACATGGTCTCTCTTTAATGCACTTAACACCAGGAGCATCACGAACTAAGTTGTGGGAAAATAACATCTTTATAGTTTTGAAATTTATATGTGCTAGTCTCTTGTGCCATTGGTCACAGAGAGATGCACTATCTTTTGCCAAAAAGCACACAGGTGTAGAAGTATCTAAACATAGAAAATTTAAACAAAAAATATTTCTACTCCGAGTGCCTGTTAAAATAGTTTCTGACGTATCAGACGACTTTATCAAGCACTTGTCCTTGTAGAATTCTACCATATACCCTTTGTCACAAAGTTGACTTATGCTAATGAGATTATGTTGTAATCCTTTAACATAAGCCACGTCTGTGAAAGAGACTGTACCATTTGTGATCATACCGTAGCCTTTTGTGATTCCCCGATCAGATCCGCCAAAAATAACTTTTGGACCATCTTTCACGGGGGTAAACTCTTATAGTAGGCTTCTTGTTCCGGTCATGTGCCATGAACAACCACTGTCCAAGTACCATATTGGATTTGTATTGGCCTTTGGACATACCTGCAATCATCAATCAATTGCCCTTAGGAACCCAAACTGATTTGGGTCCTTAGCTTCTTGTTAGATGACCACCACTTGGAATGTTAACATTGCGAGGGGTCATTCTTGCATTGTTAATCCGTGGAGTCGTGACATTTCTCGGATTAAACCAACAATCTATGGCAAAGTGACCAACCTTGCCACAACACCAACAATCGAATCGATTGTACCTTCTCTTTGTCTCCTGTTTTGCCTTTTGAACGGGAGGTGCATCAGGAGTGACTTTCCTAGTGGAAGTCTTCTTAGAAGTGGGGGCCTCAAGGTGACAGCACACACATGGCTCCAACTTCTTCTCAACAGATTTGGGTGCAATCGTTCTAATTTTCGGTGCTTTCTTGTGAGCTGATCCGTGAACAAATGGACCATGATCTCTGAGGATTATTTCTTCATGAGGAGCTTTGAAGGGAGAGTTGTCAAAGTTTCGGGGAAAGCTCCATCCTTGATATCTATTACTAGGTTCAACATGTGTTGGCCTAGCAAAATGACCGTAGGATGAATCAAAGTCAAACGGATTTGATGGAAAAATGACCTTCCTGAATGAAGGTTGACTTTGATTAGCAGTTCCCTTGCCTTTCACGACTCTCTTCTCAGCAGCCTTACTACTTTCAGCCTTATGACCAATTCCACTACCCTTCGCAGGAGCAGAGAACCTATCAATGAATGGAAGAATAGTCTTAGGTTTCGAGAAGCTTTCTACGAGCTTCCTTTCTGCCTTCAACTTATCTTCTAGTTCATTGATAGTTTTCTCCTTTAAATTCAACAACTCAGTGGAGTTTTTCAGTTCGTCTTTCAAGAGTTGGATTTCATCTTTGAGAGGAGTTAATTGTTCAACTTCCTCCCTCAAAGCTAATTCCACTGTCTTGAGAGATTCAATTTCTTTTGACTTGGATTTGACAACCTTGCGGCACTTGTCAAATCCTTTCACAAGGGCTTCATACTGAGTTATTAACTTAGAGTCCTCCTCTGAGGAGTAGCCTTCATTTGCTACGGATGCAGTCTCATCTTCAGAAGCAGACAGCGGGGTATGAGAGTTTACCTTCCCCTTATAAGAGGAGTCGCCTATCTCTTCGTCTAGTTGAGCCATTAGCCCAAAGTAGGCTTCTTCATCTGAGCTTGACGCATCAGAGTCACTGTCGCTCAGAGTCTTGGCCTTTTTGGCGAGGAGACTCTTTTCTTTCTTCCTTCCTTTAAAGGATCTCTTTTCTTCCTTCTTTGATCCTTCTTTCTTTTTGTATGGACACTCGGCTATTACGTGTCCTGGCTTATTGCAGCAATAACAAATAATGTTAGTAGAATCAAATTTGTTCGGTTTAGATTTATACCTGTCATTATTGTAGTCCTTTTTGTGATGATTACCATCACGTCTTGATCTTCTGTGATCAAATGCAGTGGATTGCCCTCTCTTCTGCTTTCTTTTATTCAGAAGTCTTTTGAATTGTTTGGAGAGAAGAGAAAATTCTCCATCAGACATCTCTGAACCTGATGGGCTGGCATCAGACTCATCCTCATCAGAAGATGGTCTCCTGACAGGTGGGAGAGCCTTGCACTTTCTTGAACTTTCAGCTTTTAGGGCAGAGGACTTCTCCCTTCCAGAGGCTCTGACCCCCTCTTCTTCAGCTTTGCGGGAATTTAGCTTCAACTCATGAGACAGGAGCTTACCAAACAACATTTGTGGCTCAGTGGTTCCGAGCATCCCGAATTCTCTGATGGCTATAACCTTGGTATCCCATTCTTTCGTCAGGGATCTCAGAAATTTGTCATTTACTTCGCCAGTTGTGAATTCTCTATCATAGTTCCTAAGACCATTTACGATCTTGAAGAACTTCTCGTAGGTGTCAGAAATGGAGTCTCTTGGATCTTGCTTGAATGCTTCGTATTCTTAGTTCAGCAACGATCTTCGGTCATCCCTCACTTCTTCGGTCCCTTCCATCAGAACGACTAGTGAGTCCCACATTTCTTTAGCAGATTTGCAGTGAAGCAGATTTTGCAACATTGAATCATCGACTGCACCTGCTATGATATTCTTTGCTTTCTTATCTAGGGCCACTAGAGCGATCTCATCTTTGTTCAGTTCCAACATCTTCTTCGGGATCATGATGGTGGAGTTTATTGAAGATGGTTTCATCGGAATATGGGGACCTTCTTCCACGATCTGAAAGATTCTTGGGTCAGCAGCTTCCATGTAGAATCTTACTCTTTCCTTCCACATAGGAAAATTCTCTTTGGTGCAGACTGGCAACTTGACGGAGTCCTTGGTCTTATCCATTCCAGACATGTTTGCTTTAGCAACTAGATGAGGAGATCTTGTTCAAGGTGTTAGCCTTATAGCGAACAACCTATCTCTGATACCAATTGAAAGTATCTAGTTGCGGCCTAAATCACCTAGAGGGGGGTGAATAGGTGGAATCTATGTCTTAAAGCGGAATTAAAAAATTTAACACAGAAAAGCAAACAAACAACCACAGCACAGACACAAGGATTTTATAGAGGTTCCCCGATGTGGGTAGTCCTCTTTCCCGCCTCGCCTATCTAGCACTTCGAGGCTAGACTCGGCTACTTCACCAATCTCAGATTATAACTAATCTTACACCTCGGAGTTAAAACTCCTACAACTCGGAGTATACAACTCCTACAACTCGGAGTATAACAACTCCTACAACTCGGAGTATAACAACTCCTACAAATAATCTCGGAGTGAAAAACTCCTACAAAAGAAAAGATATGGAAACACAATACTTCTTCTTAACCTCTAAAGAGATTAACTTCAGATCTTGAAAACTGAGTCTTCTTCTCAACCTTGAAAGAAAGCTTGGCACTTGAAAGATGTGAAGAGAGAAGACTTGGCTAACCAGATCTGAATAGGCCCTTTGACTTACTTGAAAGAATCTTCAATAAAGAGAGCAGCAATAAGATCAAAGGCCTTCTTCTGAGAAATCTCTAACAACAAAAGAGAAAGGATCTTGAGCAGTAACTGTTAGGTCTCAGAATTCTTGTTCAGCAAAAGAGAAAGGAGATCGATTTTTTTAAACTTTTTCTTTTCTGAACAGTCGGCTGAAGAAGGTTTTTAGATCGATTCTTAAGATAGATGCTCTTGCCCTAAAATAAGGATTTATTTATAGGGAGGTCTTCAACGGCTCTTGCGACAAAGAAGGGAGAGGCGACATGTGTACTGCTCATGTCGGCTAACCCTAATTTCCAAAAACGAAACGAGGATTTGAAATCCGTCTGTCCGTCATTCGTCGGGATTCGTCGGGAGTACACGAGAACATCCGACGAATTGACTTAGCTGCAGAGTTTTCCTTCACACCCCAGTCAGAATGACCTCTGTCAGCATTCGTCGGGATTCGTCGGAATGACCCGAGTCATCTCGACGAATGGACTTGGCTTCAGAAATTTCTTCATTACCCAGCCAAAATGACTTCTGTCAGCATTCGTCGGGATTCGTCGGAATGACCCGAGTCATCTCGACGAATGGACTTGGCTTCAGAAATTTCTTCATAACCCAGCCAAAATGACTTCTGTCAGCATTCGTCGGGATTCGTCGGAATGACCCGAGTCATCTCGACGAATTGACTTGGCTTCAGAAATTTCTTCATAACCCAGCCAAAATGACTTCTGTCAGCATTCGTCGGGATTCGTCGGAATGACCCGAGTCATCTCGACGAATTGACTTAGCAGAAATATTCTTTTCTTCTGAAAGCCTGCTCCACTCCTCAACCTTGAAAACCTTCAGTCATGAGTATATGAAGTGCACCCCAAAAGAGAGATTACACATGGACCAACACTTTGTTCTATTCAATGAGGGATTACATTGTTTAGAACTGTGTTTGGTGATCCATTGCAACCTGACTTTGGTGTGCACTTAGCATTACAACCTGTCATAACACATCTAAACAAAAGTCATCAAATACAAATACAATTCATTTTAGTTTACTAGGGGACATCTTCAAATCAAGGTGATTGTAGACACAATACCCAACACAAAGGAGTCACTCTCTCTCAACATCTCTAAGGGGAAGCTAAACACGCTCATCATAAAGCACCTATCTCGTAGTAGAAGTAATGCGCGACACTTGCTCCTCAATTCCTACCACCATGCCTGTCTGATCTTGCTGGTGTTCCATCTCCTCGGGCTCCTACGGTCACAACCGACCGTTAGTCATAAAGACAAAGCCATTTTGTCTCCGCCTACCCCCGTGACTCCTAGGTACACAGCGGAAGGAAGGAAGCGGAGGACAACAAAGCAGAATAACAAATGCAGGTGACAAGGGAATCTATACTAGCAAGTATATACATAACAAGGTAAACTATACTAGCACTATAAGCAAGTAAGCAGTAATGAGCGGTAAAAGAAGTAAGTAAAGCAGTGCGGTGCAAGAACAGTAAACGAGTATTGTATTCTACCCTTACATAAGTATCTTAACTTATATGAATGTCCATACAAACTTATAAGTTAAGATTTCTAGAAGTATAACTTATCATATAAAAGAGCCCATACTAATTTATATGATAACGGTCTACAATTAATGTTCTATGGTTTATGTATGTTATGGTATGCATGTTGTTAGAACCTTAGTTTTTATTTGAGTTAGGATCCATCTTTAATGTCTAAGTTTCTATCATAACACATCTTATAACTTAGATCAAATCCCATTAAGATAGTAGGGTGAAAATATATATAATCAATAGGCTGAGAAAATAAGAGAAAGATAAAAATTACATATATTCTCTGCGTTCGACGAACGTCCATCTGCGTTCGATGAACGATGCTCTGTGGTCGACGAAAGATGTCCATTCTGCGCTTGACTAAATCCAACCGGCTCAGCGCTCGACGATCCCGTCTCCCTGGTTCAGCGGTCGATGAACAGATTATCTCAGCGGTCGACGAACAGACCCCGTCTCAGCGGTCGACGAAATCCTGCGTTCGACGAACTCAAGTCTGCGTTCGACGAACAACTCAATATCTCAGCGGTCGATGATCCAGCCCGGCTCAGCGCTCGATGAAAAGTTGCGTTCGACGAACGACTATCTGCGTTCGACGAATCTTCAGCAGAAGCTCAGAACGACAAATCAAATATTCAGGTCGGCGAACTTGAAGCTGAGCTCGACGAAATATCTTCAGCATTATTTTAATACCATTCTCAGTTCGACTAATATTATATATGCTGACAGAGCAATATTTTGAATAGTTTCAAATTATATATTACTGCTTTTTCTTTGTTTGAATTAGCCGTTGCAGAACAATAAATGTTATAGCCATTGCGGCAAAGCCAAAGACGGCAATTTATCTTCTCAAGGAATCCAGAATTAAAGAGACATTATCTCTTTCCTCTCCTGTCGGCAAGAATTTAAATTAGCCGAACAGCTCTCCAGATTATATATTCAGAGAGAAGATCAGAGAAGAGATAAGAAGAATAAGAGAATGGCAAGGAGAACACACAGATACAACATACTGAACAGAGAAACATATTTTTATCTATCTTTGTTCTGCTAACTCTTCTCTGCAGATCATCTACATCCTAAGACACCAATCAAGATCATTTGCTCAGGATCTTAACTGTAGAAGAATAAGAAAAGAAGAGTATTTACAATCAAGTGAAGAAGTCTCCACAAGCTGTCATCTAATCTAAATCAGAGAGGGGGAGTTCTTCAACATCATCATCAAGATCCAAACTCAACAACCCATCAGGATCATTAAGAGTCTTCTCAGCAAAGAGAAGAACACTTTAACCTTTTTGTTTTCTTTATTTCCCCTCTTGTATAGGGTTAAAACTCCCTTCAAAAGTTTACCCATTGGTGGCAAGACACCTGATCAAAAAATCCTGTTGGTTTTGAGCACCTGATCAAAAGCTCTGTGGTGTGTGGACACCTGATCAAAAAACCCTTGGTGGCAGGGCACCTGATCAAAAACCTATAGTGGATTCCTACCAGTGGGTAGAAGAGTAGATGTACCCAGGTTGATTGGGAACTTCTATATATCTTGTGTCTTCTGGTTTGCTTGCCTTTATTGTTGTGCTGTGATTACTGTGCCTTCTTAGTGTTTGTTGTTATTACACACTCAGCACTACACATATATATATATATCATTATTTTGAAACAACCTAAAAAGATATTAAGAACTAAACTCCCTTTCAATTAGTATCAAAGCAGGTTGATTATATTAATCACGTTCAACTGATATTCAATTGCACTTTCAATTGGTATAAGAGGCATATTAATTGACTTTCAATTGGTATCAGAGGCATATCAATTGACTTTCAATTGGTATCAGAGAGTAGTTGATTTTTTATACAGGCTAACACCTGAATCATAAAGATCGATTAGTTCTTAATTTTCTTTAAAAAAAGGGTTTTTCTAAAACTAATGGCACAAGAAGATTTTTTAATCACTTCTTCCACTAACTGTATTTTTGATGCAGAACCATCATCTAGTCTAAGTGAAGAAGAAGAAGAAGAATAAGAACAAAAGGCCAGAAGATTCTGCATGTTGGCCATATATGGCTCAAACCACTACTCAAATGCAGAATCTGAATCTGAATCCGAAAAGGTAAAAGAGGTAACTTCAAATCCCAACTCTACCTCTGAAAATGACAAATCTGAAAAGGAAATTATAAAAAAATTAATAGAAATAAACATTTTAACTCCTGAAAATAATAAACTTAAAGAAGACTTGAAAGTATCAGAAAAGAAAATTATTTCTTTGAAAAATAAATTAATTAAGGCTGAAAAGTTTAAACAATCTTTTAGAGAAAAAAAAATTTTATGTTCAACAAAATCAAAGAAATTTTTCAAATTTATATTTTAATGAGATAAAATGGCCAATATATTTAATTATAAGGCATTTTCTTTTATCTATTTTAAACTTTTATAATTAAATAAGCAGTTATATGATTCATTGGAATTTCCTATCTTAAAAACAAGGTCAGATAACTTCACATTCTCACAGACTTTCTCCAAAATCATGTTGAGCATTCTACTCAGATTGCAAAGATCAGAAATGATCAGAGCACTAAGTGTGAGTTTCTTCTGATTAAGGGGATTCTATAGAAGGAAGGTATTAGACATTGTTTTTTTTTATTTTAAAAAATTCCTTAGAATCCAATAACAGCTAGCAATTCATAATATTAAAATCCTATTTAAATCGAAATCTAGGAATCAGAAATTGCTTAAATGTATTTTAAAAGAAGAAGAAATAACATAATTTATAGTTAAATATTTTTCAATGATCTCTGACCCTTAAGCCTTAAGTTATTCAATACTTTTTTATGCTTTGGTATCCTAAACCAAATAGGGGGAGATTGTTAGAACCTAGTCTTAATTTGGATTAGGATCCCAACTCAAATAGGGGGAGATTGTTGGAACCTTAGTTTTGATTTGAGTTAGGATCCATCTTTAATGTCTATGTTTCTATCATAACACATCTTATAACTTAGATCAAATCTCATTAAGATAGTAGGCTGAAAATATATATAATTAAAAGGCTGAGAAAATAAAAGAAAGATAAAAATTACATATGTTCTCTGCGTTCGACGAACGTCCATCTGCATTCAATGAACGACACTCTGCGGTCGACGAAAGATGTCCATTATGCACTCGATGAAATCCAACCGGCTCGGCGCTCGACGATCCCGTCTCCCCGGTTCAGCGGTCGACGAATAGATTATCTCAGCGGTCGATGAACAGACCCCATCTCAGCGGTCGACAAAATCCTGCGTTCGACGAACTCAAGTCTGCATTCGACGAACAGCTAAATATCTCAGCGGTCGACGATCCAGCCTGGCTCAGCGCTCGATGAAAAGTTGCGTTCGACGAATGGCTATCTGCGTTCGACGAATCTTCAGGAGAAGCTCAGAACGATGAATCAAATATTCAGTTCGACGAACTTGAAGCTGAGCTCGACGAAATATCTTCAGCATTATTTTAATATCATTCTCAGTTCGACTAATATTATATATGCTGACAGAGCAATATTTTGAATTGTTTCAAATTATATATTGCTTCCTTTCCTTTGTTTGAATTAGCCATTGCAGAACAATAAATGTTATAGCCATTGCAGCAAAGCCAAAGACGGCAATTTATCTTCTCAAGGAATCCAGAATTAAAGAGACATTATCTCTTTCCTCTCCTGTCGGCAAGAATTCAAATCAGCCGAACAGCTCTCCAGATTATATATTCAGAGAGAAGATCAGAGAAGAGATAAGAAGAATAAGAGAATGGCAAGGAGAACACACAGATACCACATACTGAACAGAGAAACATATTTTTATCTATCTTTGTTCTGCTAACTCTTCTCTGCATATCATCTACATCCTGAGACACCAATCAAGATCATTTGCTCAGGATCTTAACTGCAGAAGAAGAGGAAAAGAAGAGTATTTACAATCAAGTGAAGAAGTCTCCACAAGCTATCATCTAATCTAAATTAGACAGGGGGAGTTCTTCAACATCATCATCAAGATCCAAACTCAACAACCCATCAGGATCATCAAGAGTCTTCTCATCAAAGAGAAGAACACTTTAACCTGTTTGGTTTTCTTTATTTCCCCTCTTGTACAGGGTTAAAACTCCCTTCAAAAGTTTACCCATTAGTGGCAAGACACCTGAATAAAAAATCCTGTTGGTTTCGAGCACCTGATCAAAAGCTCTTTGGTGTGTAGACACCTGATCAAAAACCCCTTGGTGGCAGGGCACCTGATCAAAAACCTGTAGTGGATTCCTACCAGTGGGTAGAAGAGTAGATGTACCCAGGTTGATTGGGGAACTACGATATATCTTGTGTCTTCTGGTTTGCTTGCCTTTATTGCTGTGCTGTGATTACTGTGCCTTCTTAGTGTTTGTTGTTATTACACACTCAACACTACACACATATATATCATTATTTTGAAACAACCTAAAAAGATATTAAGAACTAAACTCCCTTTCAATTGGTATCAAAGAAGGTTGATTATATTAATCACCTTCAACTGATATTCAATTGCACTTTCAATTGGTATCAGAGGCATATCAATTGACTTTCAATTGGTATCAGAGGCATATCAATTGACTTTCACATGCGATGATGTGATTCTTACAAGTGCAACTCACCCACACGACTCTGTGAGCACAGACCTTTCGTTCCCAATTTTTCGAGTTAGCTACACTCTCAGGTACCACCGTTGTGGCTATGGCAGTAGTGGAGCGGGTGCCTCCACTTCCTAGGATAGTATACACACTACTAGGCCTAGACCCTTCGTACGCCTCTGTACACATCCTAGGTGCACTCTAGAGTCTTGCATACTCTTTGCTGGAACCCACCAGTATTTAAGGCCGGGTGTGCATTTTTGGGGATTGCCCTCCAGACCGCAGCATAGACAACCTACTGGCCCCTCGAACCCTCACACACGCCTAAGTCAATGTACTATCATCGGTGTGAGGACCAATCCAGTACCGAGACCCGCAGTAATTTATTTCTATGTACATGCAAGTTACCACCACCCGAGCCTACAACACGCAGGACTAACCCATCCTGGTGTACAACATCCCGAGCCTTTAGTTCGCAGGACTATCCTGTCCTGATATACAACTTACCATCCCTTCACTAGGGATGCAGCCTACTATATTTCTTGTTCACCTAATTAGGCTACTCTTGCCTATTATTTATTATACTTAGAAGTTTATGGTGAATCCAGGACTTCCCGAGGTCTACCCGGTGAAGGGCTCGCAACGGTACTATGGAATATGAGGGATGAAGCCCAAAGCCCCCTTTCTAAGACAATTACTTTTATTGGTGGCTACCCTTTTCTAAAGACCCGCTCTCTCCTTATTACTCTTTATTACTTGACGCAGTATAAACTATCTCCAACTCTACCCTTAAGATAACCTTCTCTTTAACGATGCTCAACACTTAAGATTTCCTATACTATAAGTGGTGTAGGTCTTTTATGATTCTCAAATGTCCCTAATCACACCCTAGTGACATATCATGAACACTTCACCAAACTGACTAATTATTATGATCTCGTAAAGTAACAAATGCCCCTTTTTTATACCTTTACTTATAATGTGACATGAATCTGAATTATTCTCTAAACTATAGTATGGATGTTCTTCAAAAATTCCTTAACTTCTAGGGTCTGATATAAATGATATATTACTGCTATGATCCAAGTTGTACTGATTTTCTATGTGATCTTGCTGATCAAATTATCACATTAAGTTTTTACTATTCGCAGTCCAAAATGAGATTGAACTAGATTTGACTCCTATGATGCAATCTTTACCATATCATGTCCAATTGAGCTACAAATCATATCATATGTTCATTATGACATAATTAGGAAGTGTCCAGAGTTTTGTTACAATTTAATTTGATTTGACCTCTTTAAAAATTCATTAATCATTTGATATATTTCAAATTACAAAGGAAGTACCATGTCAGTAATTTCAAACTTGCTAATAAAATTTCCAGAGTTAATAGATGACAAAATAAACTGATTTCCAAAGTTCCACTATTTTTAACAGATTTTACAATCATAATTCCCACATAAAATAAAAGGGGTGAAAAGGTAACTTTACACAGCAAGTACTAATTTATGTCTTCCAAAAAATTTGAGAAAATTAATATAGTACTGTAATGACCTAAGAACATCATATCCAGAATTTTATAATTTTCCAGGAATAATAACCAATAAATATTTCATGAATTCAAAAGTGTGACAAACTGAATATGATAAATTTTCCCATGTTCAAGACATACAAAAATAATACCATAATTTTTAGAGGTTCATGACAAAGTTACAAATGACTTTTCAGAGTTTCAAAAATTTTCCACCCCTTTTCCTTAATAAAATTTCAGTTATTCATAAATGTGACATATGATAATTTTGGTAATTCCTAAGGAAACAATCTCTGAAAATTTCTACAAAAATTTCCAGAGGTTATAATTGGTATTACAAGTGATTCCTCAGAGTTTTAAAATTTTCCAAAAGGTTTTAACCGTAAACATTTCACTAATACACAAAGGTGACATATTTCAAATTAATCCAATAATTAGGATTTTTGATCCCAAAAATCCTAATTTCCTCTGAGGTGGTGAATTAAGTAATAACAAAGGTGTGACCAAAATATCAGAGACTAATACCAAGCCATATGTGCCAAACACACAAATCCCACATTTTGGCTATTGGCACACCATAACACATACCGTGCAAAGACATGCATGTGGAATAACCCCACATGTAGTGGTCCAATTGCACTAAAATTTTAACCAGGATCTAATAGTGACCTAATGAGCATGTCACCCAAATTTGGGGTTATTTTGAGTTGTTAAACTACTTAAATTTCATTAATTTAATAAATTAAATAGTGAGCAAAACCATGGAGAAATGTTCTCTTAAAAATCTGATTTTTGAGCTCATATTAGTAATAGGGCATATGCATGCAGGGGCCAAATTTCAGCTCCATTGGATTTAGCATTTAAGAGATATACATGTTTTAATTTCTGCCCTACCCTAGGACCAGTCCTACAAGAATTGGTCTACAGGGGCCTACTGTGCTCCAAATAAGTTGATTCAAGTTCCTAAATAAAATAGACATCCAGATCTTACAAAAGTTATCTCTGGTAACTTCTCATGAAATGGCTTCTAGGGGCCTTAAAATAATGAATCAAGGTACTGAAATAAATGTGACAAATAATACATGCAATCATATTGTGTCTGTGTATAGCCATCATGCAGGGAATAAAGAGCTGTGATTATCTCTTCCTTCTCCAGCCAAGGGCACATATTTTCCGGAGCTAGAGGAGGTTTGTGAATTTTTCCGTAGATCTAGGAGTGAGCAGGAATCGTACAACTTAAAGTTATAGCCAACAACCAGAAGCACATGAAGCAAAGCAATCTTTATTGATAACAGCAGGAATCTTCATTACAGAGCGAGGTATACATGGCGAGACATGATTTCGCCAGTACACAAAACCAAAAAGAAAAGTACAATGTTGAAGAAAGATAACTGGCGGTCTGAATACAGAAGCCGCATAACCGCGCGGCCATGGTGTTCGCGCGACTAGAAAAGGAGACCGCGCAAACAGACTGTCAGCGACTTGAACAAAACCACTAAAGCCGCGACCTCCCGAACTCCACTGATTCTCCCGAACTCCAGCAACCAACACTGCAAGCCGCAAGACCGCCCGGACACTTTAGAAGAAGAGGTGACCGTTGCTGTCCGCACTATCCGCAGAAGCTGCACAAGGAAAGTTCAATCAGCAAATCGAGCGATCACAAAAAAAGAGACCGCAAGCTCTACACGCGAGTTCAGCTTACACTTGGTGCGATTGATATTGCTGCTATAGTGGCACCTATTTATAGGCGTGAGACCAGATCCAGTCACCACCCTATGAGATAGAGTCACCGCTCTGACCGCGCGACCAAGACCGGTCAACCCGCACGGTCAGCAGAAGATCGCTCTGCTCTTAGTGAGCTCGCCATCTTCAAACCTGACCAGGAGATCGCCACTCCTCCAAGATGTCGCGCGATCATGACAACCCGCACAGTCATGACGCCCACCCCCAGTGTTCGCCTATACGGGACCTCCTCCAGAGACTGCGAACACAGCCAAGTCGACTAGGGCACCAACCCACCAAGTCGACCAACCACCAGTGTCCGCATACATCAGCAGATCGCCAAAGGACCAGCTTATGCGAACACAAAAGAGGAGACCACGCGACTAAGAGAACCTTAGTCGGCGCGCACCACCAAGAACCCAGACAGCCACCAGACCGGACTTCCGGATACCAAAATAGCAACCCTGTGTGGTCAATCAGCTTAACCCACACAGTGCAGAAAATAGCTCTCCACGCGGTCACACGAACCAGACCGTGCGGCCTCACCTCGGCAGCCTTGGACAGAGAGAAAGGCGGTCAGGATGAATAACCTACGGTTAGACCGAATAGGTCAGACAGCAGAGGAGACCGCAAGATCGCGCGGTTAGACCAGACCGCATGGTCTCCTCCCAGACCGCCAACTTTACACTTCACCATTTTCAACACTCCCCCTTGAAGTGGAAGTTGAAAACAGCCCAAGTAAACTCCTCAGCCGAGTGAACGGCCCCTTCGCCAGCGCCTATGTGAATATGTCAGCAACGTTGTCCATACTCTGAACATGCTCGACCGAAAGACACCCCTCTAGCACCTTCTCACGAATGAAATGATGCTCAATCTCGATATGTTTGGTCCTCGCATGACACACTGGATTAGTAACTAGTTTGAGTGCACTCTCATTATCGCCGCGGAGCAGAGGCGCACCCCGAATCTCCTTATGGACGTCTCCCACCAAACTCCTAAGCCATATGGCTTCTTGAGCTGCCAAGGCTTGAAGCCTTGTATTATCCTTCTGTGGTAGAGACAGACATGGAATCCTACTTCTTGCTGCACCATGATATAGTCGTAGGGCCCGCCATGAAGACGAATCCAGACGTCGACTTCCGATCATCCGAATCTTCCCTGTAATCAGCATCCATGTACACATGCACCTCGAAGCCCGTATCCCTCCTATACAAGAGACCCATATCCGAAGTCGCCTTGACATACTTCAAAATATTCTTGGCCGCTAGTAGATGAGGCATCCGTGGTTCCGCCATATAATGACTCACCCTGCCAACTGCATACGCAATATCCAGCCTAGTGATCGTCAGATAAATCAAGCTCCCAACTAGAGCTCGGAACACAATCGGATCTTCCAGAGTCCTCCCCTCATCCTTTCGAAATTTCATGGCCTTCTCTAGAGGTGTAGAAATGCATTTCCCTTCCTTCATGCCGAATCGCTCCACGATTCGCTCCGCATATCCATCCTGGGACACCAACACTCCACTTTGCTTCCTCTGCACTTCGAGTCTAAGGAAATGGTGAAGTTCACCCAAGTCCTTCATCTCAAATCTGACAGATAGCTCAGCCCGACGCTTTCCTACCTCCTCCTTCGAATTCCCCGTCACGATCATATCGTCGACGTAAAGCAACACGATAACTTGAAGCTCCCCATTCTTCTTGACAAACAAGCTTGAGTCAGAGTCTGAAGCACCGAATCCATAGAATAGGAGATATTCTGCAATCTTTCTGTACCACGCCCTCGACGCTTGCTTCAACCCATACAGGGCCTTCTTTAGCTTACAGACATAGTCTGGAAAATCTTCAGATACGAAGCCTGGCGGCTGGACCATGAAGATATCCTTGTCAATCTCGTCGTACAAGAAGGCATTCTTTACGTCGAGTTGCCAAATATCTCACCCATAAAATGCCGCCAAGGCAATAATGAACCGTACTGAAGTCATCTTCGCCACCAGACTAAATGTCTCTTCATAATCTTCACCGTATTGCTGCGAGAATCCACGAGCCACAAGGCGAGCCTTGTATCGCTCGATACTGCCGTCTGCCTTCTTCTTGAGCTTATAGAACCATTTGCATGTCACAGGGGTGATACCCTTGGGCCTGGGCACCAAAGACCAGGTCTCGTTCTTCTCAAGAGCTGCCATCTCTTCTTCCATAGCCGACTACCAATGTTTCACGCCTTTGGACTTTTCAAAGCTCACCGGTTCCCGCTTAACCAGGGGACCAACAATGAAACACGAGACAAAGCTCACCATGTTTCCTCCTGTATATCGATCAGGGGCAATGATCATTCGCTTCGATCTCCTCAACACCTTCCCCTGACTCGCAAACACAGCCAAGTCGACTAGGGCAACAGCCCACCAAGTCGGCAAACCACCTGTGTCCGCATACATCAGCAGATCGCCAAAGGACCAGCTTATGTGAATGCAAAAGAGGAGACCGCGTGACTAAGAGAACCTTAGTCAGCGCGCACCACCAAGAACCCAGATAGCCACCAGACCAGACTGTCGGATACCAAAACAGCAACCATATGCGGTCAATCAGCTTAACCCGCACAGTACAGAAAATAGCTCGCCACGCGGTCACACAAACCAGACCGCGCGACCTCACTTCGACAGCCTTGGATAGAGAGAAAGGAGGTCAGGCCGATTAAGCTGCGGCTAGACCGAATAGGTCAGACCGCAGAGGAGACCGCAAGATCGCGCGGTTAGACCAGACCACGTGGTCTCCTCCCAGACCGCCATCTTCACACTTCAACATTTTCAACAAGGTTGATCTCCCATTTCCCGACCACCCTCTATCCTCCACTGCCGGCCACCACCTCCACCACCTCCGTTGAGGTGGTGGCTACCGCTAGGCTGCGACACGGCCACCGGAGATGTCTTCTCGGCGATCCTGAGCTAGAACAAAAGCTCAGTAAATCTCCCACATTCTCACATGGAATCGGGATCAATTGAGCCCGGTTTCTCTCCTAAGATGATCTAGATTCTAGCATAGAGGGAGAGGGGGAGGAACATACCTGTGTAGGGGCTTAGGATTGAGTAATTTGTCGGGGCGGCATGGCGGTGGTTATTTCCAGCGAGCTTGCTCCAATACTCAATCCAACAACTAATGCTTGACTCCAGGTGGCTGGCTCGACTGCTCTCCTCCTTCAAAAGCTCGTGGAAGGGTCCAAATGAGCTGAGGAGGGCTGTATAGAGGAAAAGGGATAGGGGGTTCTCAATTTTACCTTGTTTGCTCCTCCTAGCCGCAAAGTGGCACCCCTTTCAGTCCAAATTCGGCTGAGGGAATGATGGGAAGTTCAGTTATCGCTTTGGGCAGAGGAATGGAGTGCCAAATGGCCTCAATTTCTCAAATTCCTCTTGTCCTTAATCAAAATTTGGGGAAAAGACCATTCTACCCCCTTGCATGTCAGCCCTCTCTAATTTCAGAGGGCATGACTGATAATTGATCAATTGGGCTGCTAAATGGGCTTGGATTGAGGCCTTAGCCCAATTGGTTTTGATTTGGGCTCATAATTTCTTCCCATACCCCTAAAATTGACCATGGTTGACTTTGATGTTGACTTGATCAATTAGATGGGTTGAATAGTCCAAAATGTTGACCTTGAGTCCCTTGACACCACCCAATTTTAATTGGGTCATGGTAATGCCCTATTTGGGCCAATTTATCCAATAGGTGTGATACTGACCAAAATGGGGGAATGTTGACTTTGGTCAATTTGTACCAATTGATGACCCCATGATGGGGCTTTTGAGTCCATAACACCCCTTAAGAGGTTTACCATCTAGTGGTAGGGTCAATTTTGTCATAAGAGTATGAATTGAACCCTATTGTGTTGAAATGTGTTATATTGACCTAGATTTGACTTTGATCAATTTGGTTAAATTGGTTGACCAAATGAGGAGGCTTTTGGTCAACTATGCGTCCTTTAGGTTTATGGGCATGGTGGTGGGGTTAATTCACTTGTGTAAGTTCAATTTGAGCTAATTTGACCTAGGTTGACCTGCCTCCTATAGTGGACCACATGTGAGTTCACTCAACTTAATGTATCTTAAGGTCACTACCTAACTCAAACTCACCATATGTCCTACCCTGATTGAAGTTAAGAGGTCTAGTGGGAAATGAGATATTATAAATCTCAATAAACAAAAGAATAATTTCGTCCCCGAAATTTAAGTTCGGGTCTACGGGGTTCTTACACAAGGAAATTAAGTAAATTCTTGAGATGGATTAGGTTATACCTGAGGTGAAGTGTCTCGGGTACTACTGCTGCATGAGATCCATAGGATCCTATGTGTGTTCCTCAAGTCCATGGTTGGACAACAACACCTTGACTAAGGGAACCTTCTTCTTCCGTAGGACTCGGACGGCTGTATCGTCAACCCGGACTGGCTGCAGTTGGACTGATCTATCAGACTCTACCGGACCCAAGGTAGAAGTGATGTGCTGCTCCGGCCTGAGTAAAGCTCTCCGTAGTGAAGAGACATGAAAAATGTCATGCAGATTTGCCAACTCCGTTGGCAGCTCCAGCCTGTAAGCCAAGGGTCGGATCCGCTCCAGGATCCTGTAAGGCCCCATAAATCGAGGGCTAAGCTTCTTGTGTCCTCGCACCCACGAGACACCATTCACCAGACGTATATTCAAATAAACCCTATCTCCTACTTGGAACTCCACCTTTCGATGCCTCGCATCATAATACTTGGCCTGCCTACTCTGACCCCCTAGCATCCTGTCCCCGATCATCCAAACTATAGCGTCTGTGTCCTCAATGAACTCTGATCTGAGTGCCTTCGGGTCCTCATCCTGACCCAAGAAAGCAGTGTCCAACACTTCATACTGTATAATGCCTCATACGGTGCCATCCTAATGCTTTCCTGGTGGCTGTTGTTGTATGAAAAATCTATCATGAGCAACAACCTCTCTCAGTGCTTTCCTGTATCCAAATTGCACAAGCGTAGCAGGTCCTCGAAGGTCTGGTTAGTCCGCTCTGTCCGCCCGTCGGTCTGTGGATGGAAAGCAGTGCTGAACATAAGCTGAGACCCCAAGTATGCCTGCACCGCTCTCCATTCCCTAGAGGTGAACCAACCATCACGATCTGAGAAAATCGTCCTGGGCATGCCATGGTACTTGACGAACTGTTCCACAAATAACCTCACCGGAACCGCAACTGAATCGTCCTTCCTGACTGGTATGAACCGTTCTACCTTGGTCAATCTGTCTACTATTACCCAGATAGAATCATGCCTGGAGTGGGAGCGAGGCAATCCGTGTATGAAATCATGGCTATGTCCTCGAACTTCAACTCCAACACTGTCAGTGGATGTAGAAGTGCTGTTGGGCTCCTGCGTTCCGTCTTCACTAACTGGCAGGTCTCGCAGTGTGAGACAAAAAATATGATCTCTTTCTTCATTCCAGGACAATATATGTCCCTCCGCAGGTCCGCCTTCATTTTGGAGATCCCGGGGTGCAATGAGTACCGAGTGTAGTGTGCCTCCCTGAGTATCTCTTCCTGGATCCTACCTCCAGCGGGTATGTAGACACGACCCCAGAAATGAATGATATCGTCACACAATGAATAATCCTCCGACTTGCCCTCTTCTAAGGCTCTAAATACAAGCTCCATAGCTAAATCCTACCTCTGTTGTGCCCTGATGCGGTCTCGTATATCACATGTGATGCTCAGGGATGCCAAGTACTCTCTGTGGACTTCGGACTGTTGGAACATGTCTTCCGCATCTCCTAGGTTTGAGAATAACAAATCCTATGTGTATTTGATCTTGTGTGTTTAACTGTGTAGGAAACAGAGTCCATATGACTCAAGGATAACATAAGAAGGTTGCCCACAAATTTGAGCCAACAAATCCAACATGCCCACTAACACCGGCGGTAGCACCTATCGCCCGGTGCTAGCGATGATTAGCACAATTCTGAGAGCACATATAGAAGGAGCTAGCGCCTGGCGGTAGCGAGGAGAACAGAAGGCAAGCCAGAAATGTTTCCTCAGATTGAAGATTCTCCCGCACAGAATATGTCCTAATATGGGATAGCGTCAGCGGTAGCGATAGCGCAGGCGCTAGCGCTAAGGCTATAAATAGGACCACTCTTCTCTCATTTTGAATAGACATCAGAGAGAGAGGTTGAGTGCTAGAATTCCAGAGCCTGATTTGGCCGAAGGTTGATCTCATACCAAACCTCTGCAAATTTCTGAAGGAGAATCTCTTCACGCCGGATCCAAACGACGTCCGCTTCTACAACGCTTACTCTACATCAGATCTTCGTCTCTAACTTCAGAAGTTCTTCAAGAGGGAGTTTTTGTTATTATCTTTTCATATTCCTAGTAAATCGTTAAGGAATTTGCCTCGTGTTGGCGACTAGGTCTGGGAAGGACTTACAGAGAAATTCGCCTCGTGTTGGAGACTAGATCTAGGTTAGGTCTAGGGGGTGCTCAAGGTCATATCCGGGGTAGGATTGGCTAGAGCAGCTTGAGGCCGAATCCGGGGAAGGATAGGCTAGGGCCACCGGTTCGTGGGGATGCGAGTCGGGATCGAAAACAAAAGGAGTTTATTATTATTCGCCACCGATTTCTAGCTTTATAGAAATCAACTTTTGTAAACCTCATGTTTCATATTAATAAAACATGTCTCTATATGATTTTACTTAGTGTGTTTTTATTTTCTCATCATCTTAGTCACTTATTATTTTAAGATATTCAAAAAAATAAAGACAATTTTAAAACACTTAATCAAACCCCCCCCCCCCCCCCAAGGGTGCCTACCGATCTAACAAGTGGTATCAGAGCGGTTTTATTGAAATCGGCTTAACAATCGGGAATAATGGCGTCTCATGATCTCGCTTTTTCGGAGGGTCAGGGTGTTAGTCGACCACCTCTCTTTTCTGGGTCAGATTTCAACTATTGGAAAAATTGAAATTTGTGTTTTCTTATGACCATGGATGTAGAAGTATGGAACATGGTAGAAGTTTGGTACTCTCCTGCTACAACTGTAGTGGGAGAGGCCACGTTACTAAAACCTTAGGATAAATGAGATGATAACGATAAACTAAGATGCAAAAATAATGCTAAAGCGATGAATGCTCTATATTGCGCTTTAAATAGAACTGAATTTAATAGAATTTATGCTTGTGTAACTGCTTATGATATTTGAAATCAATTAGAAGTTACTCATGAAGGTACATCGTAGGTAAAAGATGCAAAGCTTTTCCAACTGGAATCCGAATATGATAAGTAATAAAATATATGTATTTTTAGTATGATTATTAGTATAATTTTAACTAATATTGTAAATTTTTTATGTAAATTAATGAATAAATTACTTGTTTTATTATTTTCCTTACTAGCTTAGTTTTATTTTTGTTTTTGCAGATTTTGGCAATTTTTGTCAAGTCACGCCCCAAGTCATGCCCGTGAGAACATGTTACGCCCGTGACCCAAGGGCGTGTAATCTGCGTTCGATGAAAGTCAAGCTGAGTTCGACGAACGTCAAACAGCGTTCGGCGAAAGTTCTACAAGCTGCGTTTGACGAACTCCCTCTGCCCCTGCGTTCGACGAACGTCGAACTGCGTTTGACGAATGTTCAACAAGCTGCGTTCGACGAAAGCGCAATCCCCAGCGTTCGACGAAAGTCAAACTGTGTTCGACGAATCCCCAAAGTCAGCCCCAAAGTCACGCCCATGCTGCTGATAGACTGTCGCCCACTCTCACGTCCGTGACACTGCAGGGTCACGCCTGTGTGCAGCCAAGTTTGACCGCAGACCTTCCAGAAGACGGCGGATGCGACCCCTATAGCACGCGCAAATGTCACGCCCTAAGTCACGGCCGTGACATCCAAGTCACGCCCGTGACCTAGGGCGCGTAAAAATAAAATTTTGCCTATAAATAGACGGGCTCGGCTGAAGCATTTCCCATCCAAAGTTTGAGTCTTTTAATGTTATATTGAGTTCCTTTGAGTGATTGTGAGCTTTTCTTTATGCAATTAAGTTTATGTTCGTTTGTAATTTTCGCCTTTTAGAAATAAAATGTTGTTTTCTCATTTGGATCATCTTCTTTTTCATTTATGTTAGTGTGTGTGTGTATGAGAATAGTTTTATAGCTTTCATAACCTAGTTTATTGCTTTCATAATTTTGGTTTATTGCTTTCATAAACGTAGTTTATCGCTTTCTTTTAACGCTTTATTTATCGCTTTCTTTTAAACACTTTCTTTCGATTCAGTCTTTTATTACAAGTAGAGTGCGTGAGTTTATGAGATAGTATTTTTCTTTTTTGTAACTAAGCTTTATTTCAGTCTTTATATAACTGCTATATACCACCCCCATCTTGAATAAGAGGCTAATTTATTTTAGCACTTGTTTAAGTCGGTTGGGACGGATATTATTTCTGCACCTTTATATGCCTTTCATTTCTATACCACCCCCTTCTTGAATAAGAGGCTAAGAACTTTTTAGCGCTTGTTTAAGACAGTTGGGACGGATACTATTACTACTTTTATATAAGCCTTTTTTTCTCTTTTTTATCCGCTTATATCCGCTTAAGTAATTAAACATGTAATTTCTTAATTGTGCCGTCTCCATTCCGATGAGTGGCTAATTTCCTTTAGCGCACGATGTCGAAGAGCATTGGGACACAAAAATAGTTTTTCTAAAAATAAAACATCACTTTCTAAAATAATTAACGCTTAAGGTTTACCCGAGAATAACGTTGAGTGAAGCCACATAATCGATGTGTGGTTTTCATTTCCGTCTCCGTACACTAGTTAGCCGAGAGGCTCGTGCGTACGGACTGATCGCTCATGGGTAAAAAGAAGTGCGCTCTACCCTCGAGAGAGGAAGAGGTAAGTCTCTCGAATTGGAAGTAAAAACCCAATAGCGGGGTTCACGACATAAGGCGAGTAGTCAGAAGATTCGATGGTCGAAAATTCATAATCTCAGGTGGGCGTACTCTCGAGAGAGGAGCGTCCATAATTATGGAACCTCCACGGCCAAGCCGTTTTAATATTTTGAAAAGTCATCACTTTTACTTCTAAAAAAGACTATTTTCGTCTCAAGGTAATTCGACATCGGGCGCTATTATTATCATCGTTTAGAACTCTAGTTATACGCTTATTATTATAATTTTCTTTTAAAAACCCAACTAAAAACTTATTCCGATAAAATAATAGTTCATTCCTCAAAGTAGGTTAATCAACACGATCCGCGGAAATATACGACCTCGATATTTTCTAAAACAAAATATACTGTATTACTCACGATAAGGTATACTTGCCTTTATTATATGGTTAGTTCGGATTAAAAAATCAATTATAAGCTTTTCAAACCAATTTAGTGCAAAACTCTCCTTTGCTATTTTTAAAATCAATAGAATTCGACGTTGTAGCTGAGGTGTAATCGTCAATATTTCGAAAGCAGAAAAAGACTGTTACTTCTATCTTTCGATAGGATAACGTTTAATTTCTCAAAGTAGGAGTACTTGCGAGACTCTTTAGAAACACCCGTCGAAATCTAATCTCATCAAATAAAGGTTAACCAAAACAAAGAAACAAGAAGCAATCCCGAATTAAATCATCAAGTTTTGGGCGTCGTTGCCGGGGAACAATTAGTATTGTAATTTGAAACAAGGAATTACTATTACTTTTATCATATATATTAAAAAAAAATCTACAAAAAAAAAAACAAAAAAATTTATTACAAAAAGCCAAAAAAATATAATTTTTATTATTAGTATATGACCCGAGGAAACTCCTCGGACGATTCGAATATTCCTTTTGACCCCGAAATCGAGCGCACTCTTCACGAGTGCCTCCGACTTCGTGATCAAAACTTACTTGAATTTCCCGAAGAGTCAGTCGGAGATACTTACACTGAACCTATGGCCGATCAAATTCCAGATGTGGCCCCACCACGGACTATGGCATATTATGCCAGGCCAAATCTGGAAGATACCGGATCGAGCATAACGCGCCCAACAGTGGCTAATAATAATTTTGAAATAAAATCTAGCATCATTCAAATGGTACAACAGTCAGTCCAATTTGATGGTTTGCCAGATGAGGATCCGAACTTACATCTTTCTAGCTTTTTAGAAATATGCGATACATTTAAAATTAATGGCGTCACTGACGACGCCATTCGTTTACGCTTATTTCTATTTTTGCTGTGGACGAAGGCAAAAGCGTGGTTAACCTCTCTTCCCAGAGGATCCATAACCACGTGGGCCCAATTGACGGAACACTTTTTAACTAAATATTTCCCCCCGTCAAAAACTGCTAAGTTATGTACGGATATCGCCTCTTTCATTTAATACGATTCTGAGTCTCTTTATGAGACTTGGGAACGTTTTAAAGAGTTCCTGCGTAGATGTCCTCATCATGCGCTGCCGTCCTGGCTACAGGTCCAGACGTTTTATAATGGCCTAAATTTTTCCACGCGACAGATGATCGATGCAGCTGCCGGGGGAATGTTAAACAACAAAACCCCGGCGGCCGCCCAAGCTCTGTTTGAGGAAATGGCCATGAACGCCTATCAATGGAATGCGCCTAGATCACGCCCTACTAAACCAACTGGGATATATGAAGTGGATGCCACTTCTCACTTAGCCTCTCAAGTCGAAAGGTTAAGTAAGCAAGTGGCGGAGATGACTGCTTCCTCCTCCACTCCCGCTTGGGCTCCCAATACTAATAATAATAATAATAATATTTTTGTCGAAGAAACTGTAGATTACCTAGGCAACCCAGTTAGGCCCCCCTTCAACCCTATTAATAATCCGTATAGTAATAATTATAATCTGGGTTGGAGGAACCACCCAAATTTTTCCTGGAGCAATCCTAATAATGCTCAGAGGCCCCCAAATGTGAACTTGGAAAATCAGGTGGGACAACTGGCAAAGATGGTCTCTGAGCTGCCATATGGAGCTCTACCAGGGAACACGGAGCCAAACCCCCGAGAAAATGCCAACGCCATAAACCTTCGCAACGGCAAGGAGGTAACCTCCCCAAAACGGGTTGAGCCCAAGGTACATGTTTCGACACCGACCCCTCCTCCCCCTCTCTCGATAGATAATACAACAAGTATTCCGACTGTGCCAAACATTTTTAGCACGTCCCTTCCTTATCCCTCGAAAATAAACAACGAGCGGAAGGACGAGCATTATAAAAAAATTTACAAATTTTAAAACAAATCCATATAAACGTTCCTTTCTGCGATGCACTCTCCCAAATGCCGAAATATGTGAAATAACTTAAGGAGTTGCTTTCTAATAAAAAGCGACTCGAAGAGGTTTCGCGTGTTTCCCTTAACGCAGAATGCTCGGCTGTCCTCCTTAACAAATTGCCACCAAAACTGAATGACCCAGGACGATTCTCCATCCCGTGCCTCTTCGGCAATATGTTAATAGAATACGCTCTAGCGGACTTGGGAGCTAGCATCAACCTTATGCCTTTCTCCCTTTTCAAAAAACTTGATTTGGGCATCCCAAGCCTGACTAAGATGAGCATCCAACTCGCGGATCGCTCGGTAAAGTACCCGATAGGGGTAGTGGAGGATGTTCTGGTCAAGGTCGACAAGTTTATCTTCCTGGTAGACTTTGTCATCCTGGACATAGAGGAGGACGCTGAGGTGCCTATCATTCTCGGTCGCCCGTTCCTCGCAACCTCCCGCGCGTTAATCGATGTTAGTAACGATCGCCTCCTCCTTCGGGTTGGAGATGATGAAGTTACTTTGCATATCGACCCCTCCTTACTAACTTAGTTTTATTTTTGTTTTGCAGATTTTGGCAATTTTTGTCAAGTCACGCCCCAAGTCACGCCCGTGACAACATGTCACGCCCGTGACCTAAGGGCGTGTAATCTGCGTTCGACGAAAGTCAAGTTGAGTTCGACGAAAGTTCTACAAGCTGCGTTCGACGAACTCCCTCTGCCCCTGCGTTCAATGAACGTTGAACTGCATTCGATGAATGTTCAACAAGCTGTGTTCGACGAAAGCGCCATCCCCAGCGTTCGACGAAAGTCAAACTGCGTTCGACGAATCCCCAAAGTCAGCCCCAAAGTCACGCCCATGCTGCTGATAGAATGCCGCCCACTGTCACACCCGTGACACTGCAGGGTCACGCCCGTGTGCAGCCAAGTTTGACCGCAGACCTTCCAGAAGACGGCGGATGCGACCCTTATAGCACGCGCAAATGTCACGCCCTAAGTCACGACCGTGACATCTAATTCACGCCCGTGACCTAGGGCGTGTAAAAATAAAATTTTGCCTATAAATAGAGGGGCTCGGCTGAAGCATTTCCCATCCAAAGTTTGAGTGTTTTAATGTTATGTTGAGTTCCTTTGAGTGATTGTGAGCTTTTCTTTATGCAATTAAGTTTATGTTCGTTTGTAATTTTCGCCTTTTAGAAATAAAATGTTGTTTTCTCATTTGGATCATCTTCTTTTTCATTTATGTTAGTGTGTGTGTGCATGAGAATAGTTTTATAGCTTTCATAACCTAGTTTATTTCTTTCATAATTTAAGTTTATTGCTTTCATAAACGTAGTTTATCGCTTTCTTTTAACGCTTTATTTATCGCTTTCTTTTAAACGTTTTTTTTCGATTCAGTCTTTTATTACAAGTAGAGTGCGTGAGTTTATGAGATAGTATTTTTCTTTTTTGTAACATAGCTTTATTTCAGTCTTTATATAACTGCTATATACCACTCACATCTTGAATAAGAGGATAATTTACTTTAGCACTTGTTTAAGTCGGTTGGGACGGATATTATTTCTGCACCTTTATATGTCTTTCATTTCTATACCACCCCATCTTGAATAAGAGGCTAAGAACTTTCTTGCGCTTGTTTAAGACGGTTGGGACGGATACTATTATTGCTTTTATATAAGTATTTTTTTTCTCCTTTTTATCCGCTTATATCCGCTTAAGTAATTAAACATGTATTTTCTTAATTGTGCCGTCTCCATTCCGATGAGTGGCTAATTTCCTTTAGCGCACGATGTCGAAGAGCATTGGGACACAAAAATAGTTTTTCTAAAAATAAAACATCTCTTTCTAAAATAATTAACGCTTAAGGTTTACCCGAGAATAACGTTGAGTGAAGCCACATAATCGATGTGTGGTTTTCATTTCCGTCTCCGTACACTAGTTAGCCGAGAGGCTCGTGCGTACGGACTGATTGCTCATGGGTAAAGAGAAGTGTGCTCTACCCTCGAGAGAGGATGAGGTAAGTCTCCCGAATTGGAAGTAAAAACCCAATAGCGGGGTTCACAACATAAGGCGAGTATTAAGAAGATTCGATGGTCGAAAATTCATAATCTCAGGTGGGCGTACCCTCGAGAGAGGAGCGTCCATAATTATGGAACCTCCACGACCAAGCCGTTTTAATATTTTGAAAAGTCATCACTTTTACTTCTAAAAAAGACTATTTTCGTCTCAAGGTAATTCGGCATCGGGCGCTATTATTATCATCGTTTAGAACTCTAGTTATACGCTTATTATTATAATTTTCTTTTAAAAACCCAACTAAAAACTTATTCCGATAAAATAATAGTTCGTTCCTCAAAGTAGGTTAATCAACACGGTCCGCGGAAATATACAACCTCGATATTTTCTAAAACAAAATATCATGTATTACTCACGATAAGGTATACTTGCCTTTATTATATGGTTAGTTCGGATTAAAAAATCAATTATAAGCTTTTCAAACCAATTTAGTGCAAAAACTCTCCTTTGCTATTTTTAAAATCAATAGAATTCGACGTTGTAGCTGAGGTGTAATCGTCAATATTTCGAATGCAGAAAAAGACCTTTACTTCTATCTTTCGATAGGATAACGTTTAATTTCTCAAAGAAGGAGTACTTGCGAGACTCTTTAGAAACACCCGTCGAAATCTAATCTCATCAAATAAAGGTTAACCAAAACAAAGAAACAAGAAGCAATCCCGAATTAAATCATCAGAATATGAAAAATTCAGGATGGATGCCGAAGAGGACATCAACTCGATGTACACACGCTTCACCAAGATCGTCAACACCTCAAAAGCACTTGGGAAGATCTACTCAGACGGGGATTTGGTCAGGATAATTCTTTGCTCTCTACCTCTAAGGTTTAATCTAAAGGTGACAGCCATCTCAGAGTCATACAACCTAAGAACGCTCCAGATCGAGAACCTTATTGGGAATCTCAAAACCCCTGAGGTAGAACTCCATATTCAACATGAAGAATACAACAAGGAGCCAAAGAAAAAGGCGTTGGAACTAAAGTCAAAGAAGGAGATCATCGAAGATGATGATGAAGATGAAGAAGGTCTCTTGGTAAAGAACTTCAGGAAGTTCATTAGAAATCCAGAAAGAAGGAACACCTTCCGGAAGTTCTTCCAAAAAGATATTCGACGAAAAGGGCCTTCCTCTTCATCAAAGAAAGAAAAAGGAAGTGAAGACAAAGAAGAAAGACCACCACCGGAGTGCTACCACTGCAGAAAGACCGGGCACATTCGGAGCCAGTGCCCGAAGTATCAAAAAGAGCAAAAAAGAATAATACAAAGCGAAGGAGAAAAAGAAAGTATTGAAATCCGCAACTTGGGATGATTCTTCCTCTGAAGAATCAAGCGAATCTGAGTCAAGTAATGAAGAGGAAGCAAACTTGTGCTTAATGGCAAAAAGTGATGATGACGACACCAGGGTTCTTAGCAACACTGAAGTAACTCCTCCCACCTTCGAAGAACTATATGATGAATTCGTTCAAACTTGCAAAGCCTATGATCAATGTGTAGAAGATAACACTATTTTAAACCATGAAAATCAAACTATCATCAAAGAAAATCATAAGCTTACAAAAAAAATAATTTCCCTTGAAAAGAGAAAGGTTTCATGTCAAGAGTGTGAGCACTCATTATGTAAGGCAAAAGAACTTGAAGTTTCTCTTTCTAAGGCCGTCTCACAAATCAAAACTATTGCAAAAGAAAAGGGGGACTTAGAGAGAAAACTAAAAACCTCTCTCTTACAAATTAAAAATAACAAAAAAGGCTTTGAAAATAAATGTGTTATGATTGTACAAGAAAATACATCTTTTAAAAAACAAAATCATGACCTCAATGTGGCCATAAAAAAATTCGGGATAGGTCAAAAATCCTTGGATATGATTTTAGGGAAACAATGTTATGGTTCTGGAAAATTTGGGCTCGGATATCAAAGTGAGCCCTACCTCCCGGCGTTAGCCACTAACGCCAGCGGTAGCTAAACAGTTAAAAAATCTCCTGTTTTTTCTAAAATTCAAACATCATCCAGCAAGAGCAATGTGGAAATTCAGAAAAGGGTCTCAACCCCCTTTATTTCATGTACTAATTGTCTTAAGTTAAGACATGCATCTAGCTCTTGCAGGAATATTAAACAACGATATTCAAAACAAATCTGGGTACCTAAGAAATCCACTTACTCTTTGGGTGGTACATCTTGGGTATCCGGATCTTTACTCTCATCTTCTTTCTTAATTTGCAGGAAGGCTAAGGAAAAGAGGACGTGTGGTACTTGGACTCAGGCTGCTCCAAGCACATTATGGGCAACAAAGCATAGTTCCTTAGCCTAGAGAAGAAGAAAGGAGGGATCGTAACGTTTGGTGATAACGGTAAAGGAAGGATCATGGGAGTAGGTACAATGGGTAACAAATCCTTTCTTATCTCAAATGTTCTTTATGTAAAAGGATTAAAACATAACTTAATATCTATAGGCCAACTGTTTGATAAAGGATTAGATGTATTATTTGAATCATCCACTAATCTTTGCAAAATATTTAATCCTAAAACAAAAGATGTGTTACTAACTGCACCTAGAATTCACAATGTTTACATAGTTTCGTTTCATGATCTTTCCAAATCATCTATAAAATGTTTTATAACCAAAAATGATGAATTAGAACTATGGCATAGACGTTTAGGTCAAGCTAGTACAAATCTCATTTTAAAACTAGCAAAAAAGGAATTGATTAGAGGATTGTCTAAATTGAATGGAAATTTATCTTCACTATGTTCTCCATGCCAAAAAGGAAAATTTACAAAATCATCTTGTAAAAGCAAAAACAAAATTTCTACTTCAAAACCATTGCAATTAATTCATATGGATCTCTTTGGTCCCGTTAGCACCGCAAGTCTTGGTGGTAGAATATATACTTTCGTTCTAATAGATGATTTCTCGAGATATTATTGGTCTTTATTTCTCTCTTCCAAATCTGATTCCTTTTGCGAATTCTCAAAATTATATACTCGTATTCAAAATGAACTAGATTTAAAAATAAAATGCATTCGCTCAGATCATGGAGGTGAATTTGAAAATGAAAATTTTAAATCTTTTTGTGAAATGTTAGGTATTAAGCATGAGTTCTCCGCTCCACGCACACCTCAACAAAACGTTGTTGTAGAAAGAAAGAATAGGACAATCCAAGAACTAGCACGCACTATGTTATCTAAATATAAATTACCTAAGTCTTTTTGGTCCGAAGCCATAAGCACATCATGCTATGTAATGAATAGAGTCATGCTTCGCCCATCTCTAAATCTCACACCGTATGAACTATATTATCAAAAAAACCTAGCATATCATATTGTAAAGTATTTGGTTGTAAATGTTTTATTCTTAATACAAAAGATTTGTTAGGAAAATTTGATGAAAATGTGATGAAGGAATAATTATTGGATACTCTTCAACCAGTAAAGCCTATAGAATATTTAACAAAAGATCGAGTAAGGTTGAAGAGTCTATTAATGTTAAATTTGATGAATTTATTCTGTGTGCAGAAAGACTTCCTACAGGTACAAATGATGAACCTGTGCCATCTTTGGAGCACGACGAAAAGGAACCTTCGAAAGAAGAGGAGGAGAAGGCCAAGGAAGATGAATATGTGCCCCCAAGCGTATTGAACTTCTCAAAAAATCATCCAAAAGAGCTAGTCATTGGGGAAACTTCTACTGGGGTAAGAATTCGATCTTCTCTTCATGAAATGTTTTCAAATATTTGCTTTGTTTTCGAAATCGAACCTAAAAACATTTCCACCGCTTTAAATAACAAATTTAGGTTTTTGGCTATGAATGAAGAGTTAGATCAATTTGAAAGAACTAAAGTATGGAATCTAGTAGATAGACCATCTAATCATCCTGTTATTGGCGTAAAATGGATCTTTAAAAATAAATTAGATGGTGAATCTAGGATTATCAGAAATAAAGCACGCTTAGTTGCTCAAGGTTTTTCTCAAATCGAGGGGGTAGATTTTGAAGCGCCCCGTGCATGGTATGATAGACTTACATCATTTTTGTTAAAGCACAGTTATGTTATGGGAAGTGCTGACAACACACTCTTCATTTAGCATAATAATAACGTTCTAATTATTTTACAAATATATGTTGATGATATCATTTTTGGAGCCACTAATGAAGAGTTGTGTAATGAAGTAGTGATGCGCAAATCTAGCACATCGTTATATGCGGTAGCGAGACTACGGTATGAAACGACAGTGTACCGATCGTTCAAGTAATATAAAATGTGGGAGTGAATCCCCAAGTATCGATCTCGAAGGAACATAGTAAGGTGGAGTTAACTTTTAAGGAAGGACTTGAGATTGAAGTCATTTAGGTCGGATGGATTGGGGAAAAGGGGGTGATTTGGATTGTGGAAAATAAAAGAAAACAACTACAACTACTCCTATGCAATGCCGCTATGCAATGCTTCGCTAGGCGGGATGGAAAACTACGTAGGCCTTGAACGCACTACTTTACTAGGCGGATGGACGAGTAGGAAAGCGGATGAGGTGGATAAGTGCGGGATCGAACTGTGAAGGCCTTGAGCGCGCTGCTTCGTTAGGCGAATGGATTACACAGGCTGTTAACACCGCGTAGCTTGGCGGATGGAAGAGTAGTCTTACGGAATGGGCGAGTAGGCTAGCGGAATGGAGTGGTGGATGAAAAATGGATGGGGGCGCACCTCATACACACATATGAACAATATAATTTCATAAAAATGAAATAAACATTACAAATCATGGTTCATAGTGCACATCATCAATAGATAAGAGATCTAACATTTACAACCACCAAAACAAAGAGAGAGAGAGAGAGAGAGCAAGGAATCGACCCAATCCGAAGCCTTGTCGAAGATTCACGATTCAAATCGCAGGGTTGTCAATCCGTGTCCAAGCTCGGTCCTCAACTAAGTCTAGGGTAGAGAAGGCTGTCACTACCTTCCAATGGCCCGTCTTCTTCGTGTCACGATCCAGCCGCACAACCAAGCTTCCTTCTCCTTGGATAATGGTGGATGCTGGGCTAGATCCCTCTCCTTGGGTCTCTAGGATGATGGAGGAGGACAAAGGGGGCGGAGAACCTGCGGAAAGGGCGAAAACGGCAGATCAGAAGCGGGAATGTAGATCGATCTCGTCTAGGGCGAAGTCTGCAACTTTTATAGAAAATAGTCAGAAATTGGTCACGCACGGTCGAACGCACGACCGTGCGTGGACCGTGCGATATTAAAAGAATAAAGGCCAGGAAGACAAAGCAGGCGCGCCCGTGCGTTTTACTCATGCACGGTCGAATCCGACCGTGCGTAAAAACGCACGGGCAAATTCAGAAACCTCGAAATCCGGCAAACAATGGGAGGTCGTGCGTTTTGTTCGCGCACGGTTGAGGCCAACCGTGCGTGAAGAAAATGCATGAGTGGGGCAGATCACCATATTGACCAGCCAATAATAGCGCACGACCGCAGTCGACCGTGCGTCAAGCAAAACGCACGACCGTGCGATTCATACAGGATGAATTCTGGGCACTATGGACGATCTGCCCACTTGCATAACAAAACACAACGTTGGGAACACACCTCAAACACAAGTATAATAACAGAAAAAGAATGGGGAGCACAATGTGCTTGCCCCCAACAAAATAGTGCGCAATTGCACACCACAACGGGTATAAATGAGCACTTAAAATGAAAGCGCGAACAAGTAAAATATAAGCAATTAAGAACTAAAATTGAAGTGCAAGAACAGAAAAACGACCCAGATTAGTCCGAAAATCACTATATAAACCAGACTCATCACACCCCCAGACATACCTGTTTGCGCGTCCCGAGCAAACAAATTCTAAGCAAGCAGGGAAAGAAAAGTAGATGGCTTAGAATTACAATACAGAGTACCATGCGATGTCGCATGCTCACGTGCATAAGAAAGATAATAGAGAAGATTTCTCATTATACACAAACAGTTTATAGATTTCTAAAAGAGTAAAAGATATTACAACCACTCAAAATGGTGAACTACGGTGAATCATCCGGTCACGCATACGGAGAAAGTAAACTAAGCGCTGAGATGAGCATTGCTCAAGATTGGGGTGTTGGATAAACTCCACCGAAATCCATCGGTGTCGGTGACCATAGGCTCGCCTGGTCACATTCTCTCCACGACACTAGATTGGTTCATAGCGTGAGTCGGTAGGACTTTAGGTTAGAGATGGGGCTTGGGTTACAGTGAGTTAAACAAAGATAAACATGGAGGCTAAGCACACCTAACCCAACATGAGCATAAGGTAGAGCTACCCGCACGACTATAAATAAACAAGTGCACCGCACCCAGACTTGGACTTTTGCAACAGGTGTGTGCACTGCCTACTCCCAATACATAATTTTTCTAAACGATTTTCAATAAAACTCATTTTTCTTTTTCACTTTTTTTAATCATCTTTTTCTATCTTTCTTTTTCTTGTCTTTTTCTTTCAGCATATTTTTCAAATGAGCATATCCACAAATTCACAAAATAAACACCACAATCAACACCCCGCAAAATGTAAATACAACTATAACTAAAGCTCAGATTTGGGTGTGCGACTAGGTTAGGATTTTAATCTTTTGGTGAGATAAAAGTGGAGCTGAATCAAGAGGAAGGGTAGGCACAAAGGGGCTAGCGAGGGAAGATATCAGGAATGGCACAAAGGCTCAACCGCGCCAAAATAATGGCCTACGTCATTCTCACGCACTAGAACTATCCTATGCCTATGCTTCTAGAATCGCTTGGGGCAAGTTATAGCCACCGAGAAAGATTCTCCTTTCTCCCGACTCAAGCAATACGAGTCTAGCGATCGTTTACACACATCCCTATGCTACCATTTGATTCACACCGGGTTCACCATTTGAGTAGAGTAAACAACATTTACACTAATAGAAAAATAAAAAACCATGAGTATAAAAAGAAGTCTAATCTACACAAATTTCCATGCAACCAAGCACTCGACTAGGAGCACTAGTGGATTCAACATTTTACTCAGTTACATAGTCCTAAGTCATCACCTAGACTTTCCCAAATATGCAGAAGAATTAAATTCAACTCAGAGAATGCATACAGATGAGTACGCGCTCAAGTGGGTGTTGTGGTGTGCAGAAATGATGAACAATACTAAATAAATGCGATAAAGTTACTTCTAGTATGCAATGCAACGTGTGCGTGCACAATGGGTAACGAGAAGCAGCTCTCCCCCAGACTTAATCTAAACAATCCAACACAAGATATAACCATGAAATTCAAAATGAAGTTTAGGGAAAGAGAGTACCCAATGCTCAGTAGTGAGCATACCAGAAGATTGGCGTGTGAATCAAGACAAAGTTGCAGCGTCTGCTATCCAGAAGAAGGACCTGCAGGGGTGAGCTCTGCATAAACAAAAGAAAATGTACATACTAAAATGAAATATCACTAACTAAACTAAACTAGATAAAATAAAAATGCAGGAAAAGTAAGATAACTACTGGGGTTATTGTCATCCCAACACGACTTATTCAAATTTCAAAGAGTTCTAGCTAATGGGCGTATGGAAAAGGAAATGCACAGGTAACTGTTCTAATATGTGTGTCGATAGCGGGTACCAATACGGCGACAGAACAATTACTCCCCTACCTAAATAATAATACCTACTTAACACAGGTAGAGGAAATAGGAAGTAAGAAGAGGAGGAAGGTTGGTCCTCACTCGTCTCACCACAAAATAAGTCCTTGCCCAGCAAGGTGTCATCTCCAGGGAGGCAGCAGGAGGAGGAGGCAATGAGTGGAGCTTCCTCTACAGAGGGGGGATCAACCTCCTCACATAAGAGGATGCTCTCATCATTGACTTGAGCATCATGCTCCAAGTCCTCCTAGGGTACCTGTGAAGACTCAACCTGCACAGGCTTAGATCGAGAAAGGGGATCAAGAAATAAACAATAAGAAGAACATGAATAAAAATCAATCGGGGGAGTGATCCCAGTCTCACTCCCATTAGGTTGGGAAAGTAAAATAATGTCAGCATTGTCATCAATGCTACAAGGTTCGGCGGGATCACAGTGGCCAGGCTTAAGATTTGGACTTCCTCCACCGGTGCTGAGGAAAACTCCTCTTCACCTAGAAGGTTGTCCTCCTCCATAGGAACATGCATAATACTTAGATCGCCAGCCTCATCTTGCAACACATCATCAACAATGTCGTCAGAGACGACGGTAGTATGCACAACAGGGGGAGGAATAGTGATTGGATAAAAGTCAAGCACCGATTCCTCACAAAGAATCGAGTCCATGCATGGTGATATATGGACAAGGGAGATGGGCTCAGCCATGTCAGAGCCTAGATCATCCACAACTATGATAAGCGTGTCTGCATCATTCCCTTCAAAACTTGAAGGTGATTCATCAACGTAATCAGAGGTGGAAGGTGTGCTGTCAAAGTCAGAAGTTGGGACGATCCGGATATCCAGCTCATCATTCTCGTTCAATTGGCGAAGAAACGCAGCACAATCCTTCAAGGCATGATCCATGCTCCAACAAAACAAGCACTCTTTTGCATTTTTCTTCGGCTCAAATTGGACCGGAAATGAATGCAAAAAGGGCATGTGCAGAGGGGAAGAGTAGCCATAGGACTTACGCACACCATATGGAGTACCAGACGAAGTCGGTGCTCCATATACTGGGCCTTGAGTGCTAGGGCTACTGTCTCCCGATGGGCATCTATCACTAGCATGAGAAATATCTCCACACCAACGACATCGAATATTAAATGAAGCCCGCATTGTGTGAAGATAACTAGATTCAAAAGAAAAACACTATTGTGCAAAACACTACACCCAACAATAATTACTAAAGCAACCTAATATAAAACAGTAAAACAGAATACGAAGGAATAAAACAAAAGAATGCAATTTATAAATGGAAGGGCTTCTCTCTCAGATTCTCCCTCTCCAAAAAAAACGCACACGACTGTGTTCCCCGGCAATGGCGCCAAAAACTTGATGCACAAATCTAGCACACCGCTATAGGCGGTAGCGAGACTGCGGCACGAAATGGCAGTGTACCTATCGTTCAAGTAATATAAAATATGGGAGTGAATCCCTAAGTATCGATCTAGAAGGAACACAGTAAGGTGTGTTGAAATTATTGAAGTGAAGTGGAAGATGGCCGGTGGTCTGTATATTGGTAACCGCAGAGACCGCGCGGTCTCTGTGCTGGTGCTCTGCCGGTTTGGTTCAGGCGGTCTGTTCTTGAGTAACCGCTGTGACCGGGCAGCTTATGCAGGTTGATCTGGTGACTTATTTGAAGTCGGCTAGATGTTCTTGGTTTGCTCTAGGCAGTCTAAGGAAGGAGTGATCTGTGTCCGCGGGGCTTGTGCGTGGTCTGCTGCTGATTTGCGGTCTTGGACAGGATGTTATCCAAGTGGTGTGATCGCGCGGTCTTCTCTGTGAGACTGCTCGCAATCTGATGGGTGGTGATTGTACCTCTCTTGCGGCGGTGACGACATCTGTCCTCTTGCCTATAAATAAGGGTGCAGGGCCCGTCATTCTTAATGAGAACTGTAAGAACTAAAGCCTGGGTTGTTTTGTGCGGTCTCAACTTTGAGGTCTGGCGGTCTCGGAAGCGAGTTGTTGTTTGTTGTGTTCGTAGGTTTGCGGTCAGCAGATTGCGGTCTCCTTCCTTGGTTATTTCCCAGTGGCTTGAAAAAACAGTTCGGCAGCGGCTTGTCTGCAGACTAGTTTATGTTATTCATGTGCTGTTCGCAGCGAGCTCAGCGATCATGCGACCTTCTGTGGTTAGGCGATCTGAGTTGCGATTTGGCGACAACTTCTGTTCTCTTGTTTAGTACAATAAGCTCCAGTCCGTGCGGTCTGAGATGGCGGTCTTGCAGTGCAGGTCATCTTGCCTGTATTCTGTTCGTGCGGTCTCAGGACAACCCGGGCGGTCTCTGGAGTGCAGCGGTCTGTGCAGTCTCTGCTTTGTCAGGTTGCCAGATTTGTGTTTTTTGGCGTGTGTTGTTCTTCTCTCCTTCGTGATTCTTATGAATCATGTCTCGCCATGTATGTCTCGAAATATTATGAAGTTTTTTGTGATTCAATAAAGACTATTGTGTTATTGTGTGGCATTGTGGTTGTTTGGCTATAACTCAGTTGATGCAACTCCTGCTTACTCCTAAACGGTTCATAAAAATTTTAACATGGTATCAGAGGGAGGTTGTTGGAGTGGATAAGCAGTGTTCGACTTGAGTTGCCATCGTATTTGTGAAGAAGGAACCACATAGTTTGACATGGAAGCTGGATACGCTAGAGGACTTGGTATTGAACTCCTCACATCGACTAACTTCAAGAAGTGGAATTCGTGTATAAAGAGTTACTTGCTTGTCGAGGATCTATGGGAAATAGTTGGAGGAGAAGACACACAAGAAGTTCATCTGGCAGGAGATAATATGGCACATGTGAGACTTTGGAGGAGGACTAATGCAAAGGCAGAGTTCACACTCAAGAGGGCTATCTCACAAGAGCTTTTCGATCACATCATTGGATGTAAATCTGCTGCTGAGATTTGGACGTCTTTGGATGGGCTGTTCAATAAGAAGAATGTAGCTCGGCTAGCTATAGTTTCTTGAAAATGAGTTGGCAAAGGCCTCTCAAGGTGATCTTTCTATCTCTACTTTCTTTCTCAAGATGAAGAACATCACAGCAGAGATTTCTGCATTGGACCCTGATGAGCCCATTTCGGAGGCAAAATTGAAGAGGCATATCATCCGCAGGTTGCGGAAGGAGTATCTTGCCTTTGTAACGTCAGTTCAGGGTTGGGCAAATCAGCCATATCTATTGGAGCTGGAAAACTTACTTGCTTCGATGGAAAGTTTGGCAAGATAGATGGCGGGGACCTCTATCTCTGGGGGAGATAGTGATGTGTTGTTCTCTGGTAAGAAGAAGAAGAGGTGGGAGAAGAAGAAGCCAGGTCATGATGGACCCTCTACTTCAGGTCAGCAGGATAGGGGTTATGCTCTTAAGTCTGATGGGAAGAAGAAGGGAGAGGGACCAAGGTGCTTCAGGTGCAATAAGACCGTCCACTTCAAGAAGGATTGCCGGGTTAATCTTCAGCCGGGACATGCAGCGGAGAAGTAGAAGCCAATGTCTGATGAAGCTGGATGGGGAGGAGACTTTGCGGACAATATGACGGAGATGCCCGTTAAGGCCTTGGCTGCCATCAACTTCGAAGAGGATTGGATCGTGGATTCAGGGTGTGGGCATCACCTCACTGGGGATGAATCAAAGTTCTCTTCTTTGGCGCCTTACTCAGGTAATGATGCAATCATTACGGCTGATAATTCTGTTCATGCAATAGAACAAGAAGGTGTTGTCTCTCTGAGCAGTGATAAGGGTCCACTCACATTGAGGAGTGTTTATCACGTGCCGGGTATGAAGAAGAATCTCTTCTCTGTGACCAATGCGGTTGATGCCGGTTATCATGTTCTGTTTGGCCCAACAGAAGTGAAGTTTCTTAAAATTCAACTAAAGATAAAGGGAGATGTAATTCATGTTGGAAAGCGGGTAAAGGACTTGTTCGTTTTATCAACAAGTACCTATGTTGACAAGATGAGGACCAATGATAGCGCGACTATCTGGCATGAAAGGTTGGGGCATGTAGGCATGGACAAATTGAAGGCTATGGCGGTAAGGGGCCTTGTCAAGGGCTTGCCTAGCTTGTCCTCCTATGGAGACGATCATGTTTGTGCGGGATGTCAGTTTGGTAAGTCTCATCGACTTCCATTTGATAAATCGCAAACAAGGTGCGAAGCGCCATTGGAGTGTATTCACGGTGATTTGATGGGACCGACTGCCACCCCAAGCCTTGGAGGCAACAGATATATGTTGGTGTTGATCGACGATTACACCAGATATGTCTGGGTGTATTTTCTGAAAGAGAAGTCGGAAGCTTTTGAGAAGTTCGTGGAGTTCAAGGAGCTGGTGGAAGGTCGGTTAGGCCTGCGGGTGAAAAATTTGAGAACTGACAATGGTGGGGAATTCACCTCTGGTGAGTTCTCAAGTTTTTACAAGAAGCACGGCGTCCGGAGAGAGCTCACTTGTGCCCATACTCCACAACAAAACGGTGTTGCAGAGCGGAAGATCCGTCATCTGACGGAAACCTGCAAATGCTGGCTTCATGCCAAGAGTATCCCAAAGTCCTTTTTGGCAGAGGGAATGTCTTGTGTGGCATACGTCATCAACATGTGCCTCTAAGTCCTATCAACATGAAGACTCCTCACGAACTGATGTTCAAGGAGAAGCCAAGTGTTGCACACCTTTGGGTGTTCAGGTCAACCTGTTATGTGCATATCCTTGATGCTCTTCGGACAAAGCTAGATGCGAAAGCAAGGAGGCTAGTCTTCGTTGGATATGATGAGCAGAAGAAGGGGTGGAGATGCATGGATCCTGAGACTCGGAGATCAGTGGTATCTAGGGATGTGTTGTTCGATGAGGTGACTTCCTTCAAGGGGAGTTCAGGAGTTGAACTACCGGAGAGCAGGGTTGATGAAAAAGGGAAGGCTGCGGGAAATCTTCAAGTGGAGTTGCCTGTTTCACCAGGAGCTCCAGTTTTGTCAAGCTCAGAGATGGAGGCTTCAGGTTCTGGAAGCAGGGTGAGCAATGCTCCAAGTTCGCCTGGAAGAGGAGCTAGCACAGAAGAAGCAGCTGAGGAGGTGGTTAGTCAGGTGCAACCTCTTAGTAGGTCGAAGAGGACTATCAAGCCACCAGATCGATACACAGGGGGAAACATGGTGAGCTTTGTCTCATGTTTCTTTGCTGGTCCCTTAGATGAGCGGGAGCCATCGAGCTTTGAGAAGGATAAAGGCGTGAAGCAGTGGAACATTGCTATGCAGGAAGAGATGGATGCTCTCAAGAAGAATGAGACTTGGTCTCTAGTGCCCAGGCCCAAGGGCATTACCCATGTGACATGCAAGTGGGTCTATAAGCTCAAGAAGAAAGCTGACAGCACGATCGAGCGATACAAGGCTCGCCTTGTTGCTCGCGTGTTCTCACAGCAGTACAGAGAAGATTATGATGAGCCATTCAGTCCAGTGGCAAAGATGACTTCGGTTCGATTTGTTATTGCTTTGGCGGCATCCAGTGGATGGGAGATTTGGCAGCTCGATGTGAAGAATGCTTTCTTATACGGAGAGATTGACAAGGATATCTTCATGATCCAACCATCGGGCTTCATCTCGGAGGATTGTCCGGACTACGTCTGCAAACTGAAGAAAGCCATGTATGGGTTGAAGCAAGCGCCTCGGGCGTGGTATGGGAAGATCGTGGAGTATCTTCTATTCTACGGGTTCTTTGCTTCAGACTCTGATTCTAGCTTGTTCGTCAAGAAGGAGGGGGTGCTTCAGGTTATTGTTCTGCTATATGTGGATGACCTGATTGTCACATGGAACTCGAAGGAGGCAGTAGCAAGGCTGAGAGTCGAGCTTGCTATCAGATTTGAGATGAAGGATCTGGGTGAGCTCCACCATTTCTTTGGACTCGAGGTTCATAGGCGAGAGAGCGGAGTGTTCATTTCTCAGGCTGGAAATGCGGAGCAGATTGTTCAACGATTCGGCATGGAGGAAGGGAAGAGCAGCTCTATTCCCCTAGAACAGCATCATAAACTTCAGAAGGATGAGGGGAGAGTTCTATCTGAACCGTTGGTGTTCCGAGCTCTGGTTGGGAGCTTGATCTACTTGACCATCACGAGGCCAGATATTGCTTATGCAGTTGGCAAGGTGAGTCGGTACATGGCGGAACCACGGAAGCCTCAGCTTCTTGCGGCAAAAGGAATTTTGAAGTATGTGAAGTCGACCTCTGATCTGGGTCTCCTATATAGGAGAGGGTCAAGCTTGGAGTTGCATGGGTACATGGATGCTGATTAAGGGGGAGACGTGGATGATCGGAGATCAACGTCTGGTAATGTCTTTATGGCAGGCCCCACAGCTATTTCTTGGTGCAGCAAAAAGCAGGACTCGGTGTCTGTATCTACCACAGAAGCGGAATACAAGGCTTCGGCCTTGGCAGCTCAGGAAGCCGTTTGGCTCAGGAGGTTGGTGGAATACGCTCATGAGGAGGTTCGAGGTCCCACTATGCTACGTGGGGATAATGAGAGTGCTCTCAAGTTGGTTAATAATCCAGTTTGTCATGCGAGGACCAAGCACATTGAGATTGAGCACCATTTCATTCGTGAGAAGGTGTTGGGAGGATATCTTATGGTCGAGCATGTTCGGAGTGTGGACAATGTTGTTGACATCTTCACAAAGCCACTGGCAAAGGGACCGTTTACTCGATTGCAAAATTTAATCGGGCTAGTTTCCACTTGCCACTTCAAGGGGGAGTGTTGAAATTATTGAAGTGAAGTGGAAGATGGCCGGCGGTCTGTATATTGGTAACCGCAGAGACCGCGCGGTCTCTGTGCTGGTGCTCTACCGGTCTGGTTCAGGCGGTCTATTCTTGAGTAACCGCTGTGACTGGGCGGCTTATGCAGGTTGATCTGGCGACTTGTTTGAAGTCGGCCAGATGTTCTTGGTTTGCTCTAGGCGGTCTACGGAAGGAGTGATCTGTGTTCGCGCGGCTTGTGAGCGGTCTGCTGGTGATTTGCGGTCTTAGACAAGATGTTGTCCAAGTGGTGTTATCGTGCGGTCTGCTCTGTGAAACCGCTCACAATCTGATGGGTGGTGATTGTACCTCTCTTGCGGCAGTGACGACATCCGTCCTCTCTCCTATAAATAGGGGTGCAGGGCCCGTCATTCTTAACAAGAACTGTAAGAACAAAAGCCTGGGTTGTTTAGTGCGGTCTCAACTTTGAGGTCGGGCGGTCTCGGAAGTGAGTTGACTGTTTGTTGTGTTCGCAGGTTTGCGGTCAGCAGATTGCGGTCTCCTTCCTTGGTGATTTCCCAGTGGCTTGAATAAACAGTTCGGCAGCGGCTTGTCTGCGGACTGGTTTATGTTATTCTTGTGCTGTTCGCAGCGAGCTCAGCGATCAGGCGACCTTCTGTGGTTAGGCGATCTGAGTTGCGATTTGGCGACAACTTCTGTTCTCTTGTTTAGTTCAATAAGCTCTAGTTCGTGCGGTCTGAGGTGGCGGTCTTGAAGTGCAGGTCATCTTGCCTGTATTCTGTTCGTGCGGTCTCAGGACAAGCCAGGCGGTCTCTGGAGTGCAGCGGTCTGTGCGTTCTCTGCTTTGTCAGATCGCCAGATTTGTGTTTTTTGGTGTGTGTTGTTCTTCTCTCCTTCGTGATTCTTATGAATCATGTCTCGCCATGTATGTCTCTAATGTTTATGAAATTTTTGTGATTCAATAAAGACTATTGTGTTGTTGTGTGGCATTGTGGTTGTTTGGCTATAACTCAGTTGATGCAACTCCTGCTTACTCCTAAACGGTTCATAAAAATTTTAACAAGGTGGAGTTAACTTTTATGGAAGGACTTGAGATTGAAGTCCTTTAGGTCGGATGGATTGCAGAAAAGGGGGTGATTTGGATTGTGGAAAATAAAAGAAAACAACTACAACTACTCCAATGCAATGCCGTTATGCAATGCTTTGCCAAGCGGGATGGAAAACTACGTAGGCCTTGAACGCACTACTTCACTGGGTGAATGGACGAGTAGGCAAGTGGATGAGGTGGATAAGTGCAGGATAAACTGTGCAGGCCTTGAGCGCACTGGTTCGTTAGGTGAATGGATTACACGGGCATGGTTTATAGTGCACACCATCAATAGATAAGAGATCTAACATTTACAAACACCAAAATAGAGAGAGAGAGCAAGGAATTGACCCAATCCGAAGCCTTTCCGAAGATTCACGGTTGGAATCGCAGGGTTGTCAATCCGCATCCAAGCTCGGTCCTCAACTGCGTCCGGGGTAGAGAATGTTGTCACTACCTTCCAATGTCCCGTCTTCTTCGTGTCATGATCCAGCCGCACAACCAAGCTTCCTTCTCCTTATATAATGGTGGATGTAGAGCTAGATCCATCTCCTTGGATCTCGAGGATGATGGAGGAGGCCAAAGGGGGCGGAGAACCTGCGGAAAGGGTGAAAACGGCGGAGCGGAAGTGGGAAAGAAGATCGATCTCGTCTAGGGCGAAGTCTGCAGCTTTTATAGAAAAAATAGTCAGAAATTGGTCACGCACGGTCATACGCACGACCGTGCATGGAACGTGCGATATTAAAAGAATAAAGGTCAAGAAGACAAAGCAGGCGCGCCCGTGCATTTTACTCACGCACGGTCGAATCCGACCGTGCGTAAAAACACACGGGCAAATTCACGATATGCTTAAACGATTTGGATTTGAAAATCTTAAACAAGCTTCTACTCCTATGAGTGCTTCTTTAATACTAGGAAAATATGAATCTGGAATTTCCATTGATCAAACTGTATATTGAGGAATGATAGGATCTCTTCTTTGCTTAAGTGCATCTAGACCAGATAAAATGTTTTCCGTATGTCTATGTGCTCACTTTCAAGCCAATCCAAAAGTATCTCATTTAAAAGCAGTAAAACGTATTTTTCGTTATCAATTAGGGTCATCTAAATTAGGATTATGGTACCCACACAATGATTCATTTACACTTCACGGCTATTCCGATTTGGATTATGCCGGTTGTTTACTAGATCGAAAAAGCACTAGCGGTACCTATCACTTTTTAGGACCCTCATTAGTTGCTTGGTCTAGTAGGAAACAATCTTCAGTTGCACTCTCCACCACGGAGGACGAATACATCGCACTTGGAAGTTATTGTGCACAAGCGTTATGGATGAGCCAAACTCTATAGGATTTTGGATTTCATCTAAAAAACATTGACCTTAAATGTGACAACAAAAGTGTCATAGACCTTACAAATAATCCAGTACACCACTCTAGATCCAAACACATAGATGTTCGCCATCATTTCATTAGGGATCACATTATGAAAGAGCATGTAAAAGTAAGCTTTATTGGTACGGACTCTCAACTCGCTGACATATTTACTAAACCTCTTCCCGATGCAAGATTTCGATTATTACGACTTGAGTTAGGTGTCCTAGATCTTTCGAGTAAAAACACATTCATAAACGCAATTATGCAATTTTTAACCATCTAAAACATCTCCTAAAATTCTGAAATCCGCATGAAACTACTATTGGGACACTTAATCAAGATCAACAATTAAAATTTTCAAAATCATCAAAAATTGTGTACTGTTTCCCGCGGTAGCGCTAACGCCGGCGCTAGCGCACCTATCTGTTTTTTCTGTATTTTTAAAATTTTGAAATATTCTTAAAAATATATTAGCCTATATGCACTATTTATTTTTGCACTTCTGACTTTATTTTATTTTTGAAAAATCCAAATACAAAATTACAAAAGCCAAATTACAAAAAATATTTTTTCTTTCATTTCTTTAAATTCTATTTCTAAATGCAAAATCAAATACAAAAATATAAAACATCAAAATTATCAAAAAAAATTTATGGACTTTATTGTGAGAATCAAGCATAATATAATCTATCATTTAGAACTTCTACATTGTTACAATTTATCTTGTCAAACTACTTTGAACATTATTCTTATCATGCTTTGATATATCTATTAATATGTGCCTCAATTATATTGTAAAAGTAGTGTAGAACCAAGCTTAGCATGCCTCTAAGTATGAGTAAATATTTTATGGTTGATAATGATAGTTCTTCACTCACCTTTTGGCTAAGTTTACTTGTGTTATTTAATTTGAAGATGCTTGCTAGTGTATTGTAATTGAACAATAAATTAAATTTGCACAACTGTCTTTCCTCCACTACATTTATTTGCACTATTAAATATAAAGAAAAGTGGTCGTACTTTCAAAATTTAATTGGTTTGCAAAGCAAGTGTAATCGGAGAACTTTGTATCATTGCAAAAGTTAACTCCACCAAGCACTACTTGAACCTCCTGATAAGTCTTAATAAGCATTGTGAGGTTGAGCGCCTTGGAAAGATTAGTAAAGTGTCTTGTGCAAACCCTTTCCTTTTATTTACACCACTTATTCTTCAGTACACCGGATCAAAAACTAAATCGATATTGAAAAATAAAAATTATGTGATCCCCCAAGCACTACTTTGCACCCTGATAAGTCTTAAAGAGCATTGTGTGTGCAAAGCACCTTGGTTGTTGTACATTTTTTCTTTGTGAATAAAAGTGTGTGGAAGTAAACTTATTTGTGTTTTATTGTGCACTTTACTCTACATATGTCATGTATCTTTAATTATAACACTTGTTTACTCTTTTCAAAATACACTTATGTGCACATCATTATCTTTCATAACACTTCTTCGCATGAGTATTGGATCCTAATGCTAATTCTATAATACTTTTTATATCTAAAATGCACTAGATAACCTAACATGCTTTCTACAATGTTTGTTATGTTTTGACTTTATGAATTCAAATAACATTGTAGTAGTATCTTTTTCATAAATCTCTTTCATGCATGGTTATTTCATGATCATCCTTAAAGTATTTTTTTCAAAGTAAAATGCTTTACAAAAAAATACATCTTTTTCACTTAATGGTTCTTCACTCATATTCGATATGAATCATCATGTCTTACAAAAAGATGTTCGTTGTATTTTTATAAGTCTTCCGCAACATTACGTTTACCTTGGGTTCTTTTCATGCTTATCGCAAGTCTTCCAACTCAAATTTGTGTTTCAAATAGTAGACTTGCATGGTAAATGTTCTATTATTCTTTTTAAGCTACAAAACTCTGATTTATTTCTATGAAAATTATTCTAAAAACTCCATATCATTCCCTTCTCTCTACAAGCTCGATCATGCCTTTATCTTATTATCAAAACTTTTATGTGTTTTGCTGCCTTACCCACTTTTGCTAATAACAAAAGGGGGAGAACTAACATAATAAATAAAATCCGCTATCCAAATGAAAACTAACATGATTAATTAAGATGATAGCTTACATATAAGGGGAGCATTCACTTAGGGGGAGCATGTATTTAGGGGGAGCAATTATAAATACTAAAATCGATAATTATCCTAAGTGATCACTCTCTCACACACACACAAGTAGGTTTCATCATGCTTATATATTAATGCTCTGATTTATCATTAATGGATTTGTTATTATCAAAAGGGGGAGTTTGTGGAACATGGTCTTCCGCATCTCCTAGGTTTGAGAATAATAAATCCTATGTGTATTTGATCTTGTGTGTTTAAGTGTGCAGGAAACAAAGTCCATATGACTCAAGGATAATATAAGAAAATTTCCCCCAAATTTGAGCCAACAAATCCAACATGCCCACTAGCATCGGCGGTAACACCTAGCGCCCGGCGCTAGCGATGATTAGCACAATTCCGGGAGCACATATAGAAGGAGCTAGCGCCTGGTGGTAGCGGATAGCGCAAGCGGTAGCGAGGAGCACAGAAGGCAAGCCAGAAAAGTTTCCTCGGATTGAAGATTCTCCCACGCAAAATATGTCCTTATATGGGATAGCGTCGGCGGTAGCGATAGCGCATGCGCTAGTGCTAAGGCTATAAATAGGACCCCTCTTCTCTCGTTTTGAATAGACATCAGAGAGAGAGGTTGAGTGCTAGAATTCCAGAGCCTGATTTGGCCGAAGGTTGATCTCATACCAAACGACGTCCGCTTCTACAACGCTTACTCTACATCAGATCTTCATCTTCAACTTCTGAAGTTCTTGAAAAGGGAGTTTTTATTATTATCTTTTCATATTCCTTGTAAACCGTTAGAGAATTCGCCTCGTGTTGGCGACTAGTTCTGGGAAGGGCTTAGGGAGAAATTCGCCTCGTGTTGGCGACTAGATCTAGGTTAGGTCTAGGGGGTGCTCAAGGCCATATCCAGGTTAGGATTGGCTAGAGCGGCTTGAGGCCGAATCTGGGGAAGGATAGGCTAGGACCACCGGTTCGTGGTGATGTGAGTTGGGATAGATAACAAAAGGAGTTTATTATTATTCGTCACCGATTTCTAGCATTATAGAAATCAACTTTTGTAAACCTCATATTTCATATTAATAAAACATGTCTTTATTTTAGTTAACTTAGTGTGTTTTTATTTTCTCATCATCTTAATCACTTATTATTTTAAGATATTCAAAAAATAAAGAAAATTTTTAAACCCTCATTCACCCCTCTCTAAGGGCGCTTACCGATCCAACACGGACTCCGCCTTAGAAACCAAGAAAATGTGCATATCCTCTAGCATCCTTACCATCTCCATGGCCATCATCTGGGACTCTGGTCCAGAAGTGCCAGCCCTCCTGCTCAAGGCATCAATAACGATTTTCTCCTTCCCCGAATGATAGTGCATTGTATAGTCATAGTCGCACAAGAACTCTAGCCACCTCCGCTGGTTTAGGTTCAAATCCTTTTGGGTGTGGATGAACTTGAGATTCTTATGGTTAGAGAAGATCTCACAATGAATCCTATAAAGAGAATGCCTCCAGATCTTCAATCCAAAAACCACCGCTCCAAGCTCTAGGTCGTGCACCGGATAATTTTACTCATGCTTCTTCAGCTGCCTCAAAGCATATGCGATCACATGACCATGATGCATGATAACTGTACCCATCCCCTGGTAAGATGCGTCGGTGTAGATATGGAATCCTTGCTTCCCAGATGGGAGGGCAAGTATAGGGGATGATGTGAGTCGGTCCTTCAACTCCCAGAAAGCTGCCTCACATTTCTCCGTCCACGTGAATGCAACATCCTTCTTCGTCAAGGACGTGAGGGAAGTGCAATTTTTTAGAATCCATGCACGAACTTATGATAATATCCTGCTAATCCCAGGAAACTACTGACATCCGAGGTCGACTTCGACCATGGCCAATCTCTCACTGCTTGCACCTTGGCCCGGTTTACTGCCAACCCGGCCCCGCCGAAGATGTGTCCTAGGAATGCCACCTCCTATAGTCAGAATTGACATTTCAAGAACTTTGCGTACATCTGGTGCTGCCGCAACTTGCCCAAGACTTGAGCCAAGTGATGGGTGTGTTCCTCTTTCGTCTTAGAGTAGATCAAGATATCATCATGGAATACTATGAATAATCTATCCATGTAGGGCTCGAATACACGGTTCATCAAGCTCACGAGTGCAGAGGGAGAATTCATGAGCCCGACGGGCATCACCGTGAACTCGTATAACACATAACGGGAACTGAAGGCCGTCTTTGGGATATCCTCCTCTTGAATCTGCAACTAGTAGTATCTGGATCTCAAATCGAACTTTGAGAACTAGAAGGCTCCATGCAGCTGGTCAAATAACTCGTCGATCCTAGGTAACGGATATGTGTTCTGCACCGTCAGCCGGTTAAACTCTCGATAATCAATGCAGAGTCACAACGACCCATCCTTCTTCTTTATGAATAATGCTGGTGCTCCCCATGGCGAGGTACTCGGCCTAATAAACCCCAAATCCACAAGCTCCTGAAGCTGGGTCATGAACTCCGCTAGCTCCTTTGGTGCCATCCTATACGGTGCCTGAGACTCCGGCCTTGCTCCTGGCACCAACTGGATCCGGGAATCCATATCTCTAGACGGGGGTAGTTCGGGTAATTTCTCTGGAAATACATCGGAGAAGTCCCTAACTACTAGAATATTTATTATGGATACCTCCGTCTCCGCCATCTCGAAACAGATTAGGTACACCTCGTCTCCGTGCTCATGGGCCTTGACAACCTGTGTAAATGATAATAAAAGATGAGATGTAGGTTTAATACCTTCGATCACTACTTCAAAATCTTCATGCCTCAACACAATTTTCTTTGTAGGGCAGTCAATCTTTGCATGATTCCAGTACAACCAATTCATGCCTAGAATTAGGTCAAAATCTAGCATCTTCAAAAGTGTTGTCGGCGCTTCGAATAGCTTATCTCCAATCTCCACATTCATGTTGCATTTGGCACATGCTACTATCTCCGATCCGTCCGGAAGTCGCACCTTCCTCCGGATGCCCTCAAAGTGTTGTACTTGGTCTAGGTCGTCTACGAATTTCTCTGAGATGAACGAATGTGAGGAAACCACATTGAATAGAGTGTATGCGGGTTTGCCACAGACAAGCACTATACCTGGGTGGTTTTGTTGTTTGGGTCATAAGTTAAAGTACAATTACGGTTTTTGAAAGGCACTAAGTAATCTTAAAGGAAAAACAATAAAGTACCTATAATGACCTCCTCAGGGTTCTGGGGTTCTGCGAGATCCAGTGCATACATCTGTTCTGGCCGTTGACCTCTACCGTGAGGTCCTCAGCTCTGACCTAGTCCTCATCCTCAGCCTCGGCCCTGCTGTGCTAGAGGGGCTGCTGGAGGTGGAGGAGGAGGACGAAACTGCTGAGGGCAATCAACTCTAATGTGCCCCGGCTGGTGGCACCCATAGCATATCACCGATTGGCAACCTCGATCATCCTGCCTCCCCGGCTCCCAGATCCGTAGTGGTGGAGGAGCCGTCACTGCAGGAGGCTGCTGCTCTGGTCTGAAGTGGGGACGAGGACGTCCCTGACCTCTTATGTGACTCATCACTGTAACACCCTCCATGTTACATAGAATATAGCAGTAGGTCCGACCGGGACCCCACACCATACTAAACAAACAGAAAAGCGCATTACGTAATTAGCTTTAAATAGTTTATAAGAAAACCATTCCAGCACACAGAGTCACACAACGGAAATATTTATTAAATTAAGGTAAAACCAGTTTACAACTTATCCACTTTAACAATTAGGAATGAAAATACAACAAAGTTTGCTTATAAAATGTTTACATCAAAAGTGGCTTCCAAACATCGGCACGCATGTCGGCCACACATGAAAAATAGTAAACAAATCACTTTGGCCTTCGAGGGACAGCAAAGCACAGTAGCTGAGGCTCCAACTCGCTATTTCCCGCTCGTATCGCCAAGACCTGTAAGTCACAATCCACCAAGCAGTGGGAAAACAAGTAACCGGTCAGCTTTAGCTGACCCAGATTATAACGACCCCACCCCATGCCCTGCGGTGGTGCTCCTTCCCTGCAAGCAAGCCATAGCAGCATATATTTCACATGTGCGTCTAAGCACCGCATAGAAACATCCACAACATACGTCAACTCCAAGCCACACGTATTGTGCTCTCAAGGCACGACATCCACAAGTCCTTTTTCAACTTGGATGTTCTGGTTGAGCTAGGCCGTACACACAAAGTTCCGGCACTCTTCCATCCACAAGTCCTTTTTCAACTTGGATGGTCACTTGAGCTAGGTCGTACACACGAAGTTCCGGCACTATTCCATAGCCCGGTGCACCGAGGGGCGACCTCTTTACCACCACTATGGGCGGGTTCAGATCAACTAGGTGTTGGGTTTTCTATACCCCTAACGGGATGACATATCGAATATGCGCAGTGGAAATAATGACAAGAACAACCCAAAAGAGACAACGGATCTTGCGGTTTGCATGATTCAAGAGAATAAACAAATCGAAATACAAAGTACCTTTGCGGGATTGAGTCAATACTCAACCAAGGTGCTCCAAGATGAAATCGGGTTGACAAATCTGAGTTCCAAGAACCGAAATGTGTCGGCTCCTCTACAACGATCCACACGAACGATGGAGAACCCTAGCTTCTTGTCGTACAAGAACTAGGTCAGAGAAGGAAGCTCTCAACGTCTCCACGGACTGCTAGATCCGATCCAGGGGAGGCGGCGACCGACGACGGCGACTAGCGGCGGCAGAAAATGATCGGCGGACGGGAAGAACGAGATGCCCACGCGCAGAACAGTTCCGGTCGGCCGTTCTCGTCTAAATCGTGAAAAAGATTAAGTTTTTGTAAACCTAAAATCGCATGCCCTTTTATACTAAAACGCATAAATCAGGCTATCCGCAGACCAGAGGGAAAAGCAGAATATCTGTCCAGATTTACATTCGCCGAATTCGACTAATCAATATAACCGAATTCGACTCAAATTCGGTGAAACCATTTAGACGAATTCGTCTATACAAATTCGGCTATATCATTTCGTCGAAACCCTTTCGTCGAACTGACATGATTCGGCTAAATGATGAGTCCTCATCATATACACTTTTATGGACTCATCTGGGCCGTTTAGTTAGTCATTTCACTGCACTTTAGCCCTGTTTTAATTCATATCTGATATCCCATGCTAGGTGCACCTTTTGGCCCATTTTGGTGTGATTTCATGTTGATTTTCATTAGTAGTTTTCATGCATTGTTCGGTGCCACTTTTAGTGGCCGGATTGGTGGTTGTACGCTAGAACAGGAGTCGTGCAGGTGTTTCCGGTGCAATTCTGCACAGGAACACTGCGCACGATCACTGGTTCTATTGCGCACGACCACTGGTCGTGCGCCACTGATCGTGTGCACTTAACGCTTTTTTCATAAGTTCTGTTTGGTGTAATGCGCACGATCATCAACTCCAGCGCGCACGACCACCAGTCGTGCGCCACTGCTCGTGCGCACTGACCATTAATCTTTAAGTTCTGTTTCATCTATTGCGCACGACCACTGACGCTAGTGCGCACGACCATCGGTCGTGCGCCACTGGTCGTGCGAACATGTTATTTTGTAATTTCTGTCTTTGCAGGTTCTGTCCAGGCAGAGCGCACGATCACAGGATTCCAGTGCGCACGACCAATGGTCGTGCGCCACTGACCGTGCGCACTGTTTAATTCCAGCGCCTATAAATTCCCTGCTCGCGATTTTAGGTCATCATCTCGCTTCCAGCCGCCGTTTTCCGCCCGGTTCCGCCCGATTTCGCCCCTCCATCGTCGCCCACCTTAGGGAGGATCTCCGGGCAAGCTTTCAACGCCAAATCTTCGCCGGAGTTTCCTCTCGGCCTCCTCCTTCATCCAAGAGCTCCAAAGGAAGACCTAGCCGCCATTACCTTCAAGCAAGAGGAAGTTGGCAACCTCCACCGGATCGTGACACGAAGAAGACGGGTCCATTGGAGAGTCGTGACAGCTCTCTCTACCCCGGACGTAGTTGTGGACCGAGCTTGGACGCGGATTGACAACCCGGCGATTCCAACCGTGAATCTTCAACGAGCCTTCGGATTCGGTCGATTTCTTGCCTTGTTCTCCTTTTATTGATTGTTGTAATAGTTAGATCTTGTATATTTTGATGAAGTTGCACTTGAACTAATTTGTATTTCCATATATTTCTTGTATTTGTGAAATGCTTGTTATTTGAGTTGCTTGAGGTGCGCCCCATTCCATCCTCCATCCCACCATCGTGTCCGGTGCCGCACTAGCAATTGCTAGTGGCGTGCTTGTCGAAGAGGTGCTTGCGACCCTCATTCCACTAGCCTACTCGCCCATTCGCCTACCGAAGCGTGGCATCGCGGCCCGTATTCCATCCCGCCTTACGAAGCAGCGCGCTCAAGGCCTACATTGTTCAATTCCGCTTGCCTTCTCGCCCATCCGCCCTTGCGACGCAGCGCGCTCAAGGCCTGCCTAGTCTCCATCCCGCCAAGCGAAGCTTTGCATAGCGGCATTGCATAGGAGTAGTTGTTAGCTTTTATTTTGTTTTCCAAAAGCCAACCCAACTCCCCCGCAATCCATCCGATTTAAGGACTTCGATCTCAAGTCCTGCCTCAATAGTAAACTCCACCTTATTGTGTTCCTCAAGAGACCGACACTCGGGGATTTATTCCCAATTTTTATTACTTGAACGATCGGTACACTGCCGTTTCGTGTCGCAGTCGAGCTACCGCCTATAGCGGTGTGTGAGATTTGCGCCATCAAGTTTTTGGCGCCGTTGCCGGGGAACACAGTCGTGTGAGTTTTCTGGAGAGGGAGAATCTGAGAAAGGAGCCCTTCCATTTGTAAATCGCATTTCTTTGTTTTATTTCCTCATTTTCTGTTTTCTTGTTTTTTTTTAGTAGGTTGCTTTAGTAAATTTTTGTTAGGTGTAGTATTTCGCACAATAGTGTTTGTCTTTTTGAATCATTTTATCTTCACACTATGTGGGCACATCTAAATTTCCGTTGCCGTTGGTGTGGAGCTACTTCCCACTCTAGTGTTGAATGCCCTACGGAGAATAGTAGGCATAATTCCTCTCGCCCAGCATATAGAGCATCGACTCCGTCTGATACTCCATATGGTGCGCGTAAGTCTTATGGCTACTCTGCTGAGCCATTACCGTCATACTTCTTTTCGGCTCCAGCCCCCGCTGTGCCAAAGAAGCCTGCTAGGCAGTGCCAGTTTTGTCGGGGCACAGATCATGCCCTGAAGGATTGTGTTGCTTATCTTCGCCAATTGGATGAGGATGACGAGCCGGATAATCGGATCGTCCCAACTCCTAGCTCTGGCGGCACACCTTCAACATCCGGCTATGTGTCTTTGTCACCTTCACATTTTGAAGGGTATGGCATGGACACGGTCACTGGATGTGTGGCTGATCTGGGCACCGACATTGCTGAGCCTATTCTCCCAGTGCATCCACCACCTCTAGTGGATTCGATTCTTTGTGAGGAATCGGTGCTTGACTTTTATCCGAGCACTATTCCTCTCCCTGTTGTGCATACTACACTCGTCTCAGACGACATTGTTGATGATGTGTCGCAGGAGGAGGTTGTTGATCTTAGTGTTGTGCCTATTCCTATGGAGGAGGACAACCTTCTAGGTGAAGAGGAGTTTTCCTCAACACCGGTGGAGGAAGTCCAAATCCTTAGCATGGCCACCGTTGATCCCGCCGACTCTTGCAGCATTGATGACAATGCTAACATTATTTTACTTCCCCAACCTGATGGGAGTGAGACCGGGACCACTCCCCCGATTAATGTTTATTTATGTCATTCGTCTTCTTTATTTCTCGACCCCCCTTCTTCATTCGAGCCTGTGCAGGTTGAGTCTTCACAGGTATCCCAGGAGGACTTGGAGCTTTTTGCTCAAGTCAATGATGTGAGCATCCTCTCATGTGAGGAGGTTTATTCCCCCTCCGTAGAGGAAGCTCCACTCATTGCCTTTTCCTCCAGCTGCCTCCCTGTTGACGACGCCTTGCTAGGCAAGGATATTTTTGGTGAGTTGAGTGAGGACCAGGCCTCCTCCTCTTCTTACTTTCTCTACCCTCTACCTGTGAGGAGCAGGTATCTATATTTAGGTAGAGGGGTGACTGTTCTTTCGCCGTATCGGTACCCGCTACCGACACGCATATTAGAACAGTTACCTGTCCACTTTTCTTTTCATAGGCCCATTAGCTAGAACTGTACAAATGCCAAATAAGTCGTGCTGGGATGACAATAACCCCAGTAGTTATCTTCCTTTTCTGCAATTTTTATTTTTATTCAATCATGTTTAGTTAGCTGTAGTTTATTTTAGTTTGTCTTTTTCTTTTGTTTTTGCGGAGCTGACCCCTGCAGGTTTCTTTTCTGGATGGCGGACGCTGCAGCTTAGTCCAGGTTTACACGCCAATCTTCTGGTGTGCTCATTTCTGAGCACTGGGTACTCTCTTTCCCTAGCATTATTCTGAATTTTATAGCTGCATTTTGCGCATATTGTTTAGTTTAAGTCTGGGGGGGAGTGTACCGAGTGTTCACTACACGTGTACACGTTTTTGCATATCAGAAGTATATTTTTATCATTACACACCACTTCACCCACTTGAGCGCGCACTCATCTGTTTGCTTGCTCTGTTGTGAATTTAATTCTTTTGCTTATTTGGGAAAATCTAGGTGATGGCTTAGGATTATGTAGCAGAGTAAAATGTTGACTCTAGTAGTGCTCCTAGTCGAGTGCTCGGTTGCATAGAATTTTGTGTAGAGTAGATTTCTTTTTATGCTATGGTTTTATATTTTTCTTATTAGTGTAAATGTTGTTTACTCTACTCAAATGGTGAATCCGGTGTGAATCAAACGGTAGCATAGGGATGTGTGTAAACGATCGTTAGACTCGTATTGCTTGAGTCGTGAGAAAGGAGAATCTTTCTCGGTGGCTAGAACTTGCCCCAAGCGATTCTTGAAGCATTGGCATAGGATAGTTCTAGTGCGTGAGAATGACGTAGGCCATTATTTTGGCCCGGTTGAACTTCTTATTTCATGCCTATTGTTTACCCTTGCTAGCCCCTTTGTGCCTATCCTTTTCTTGATTCAGCTCCACATCTTTCTCGCCAAAGCCTAAAAGCCTAACCTAGTCGCACACCCAAATCTGAGCTTTAGTTGTAGTTTCATTTACATTTTGGGGGGTGTTGATTGTGGTGTTTATTATGTGAACCTGTGGATATGCTCAATTGAAAATTTGCTGAAAGAAAAAGACAAGAAAAAGAAGATTTAAAGAAAAAGAAAAAAAAATGAAAAGAAAAAGAGAAAAAGAAAGGTGTGTTTTATTGAAAATCTTGTAGAAAAATTATGTATTGGGAGTAGGCGGTGCACACACCTATGTTGCAAAAGTCCAAGTCTGGGGGTGTGGTGCACTTGCATTCGATTTTGGGTGCACGGGTAGTTATTCTTAAAGCTCATTTGGGTTAGGTGTTTTAAGCCGTCCTGTTTATCATTGTTTACCTCACCGTAACCCAAGCCCCATCTCTAACCTAAAGTCCTACTGACTCACGCTATGAACCAATCTAGTGTCGTGGAGAGAATGTGACCGGGCAAGCTTATGGTCACCGACACTGATGGATTTCAGTGGAGTTTGTCCCGTACCCCGATCTTGAGCAATGCTCATCTCAGCGTTTAGTTTACTTTCTCCGTGTGCAAGACTAAATGATTCACCGTTGTTCACCATTTTGAGTAGTTGTAATATGCTTTTACTCTTTTAGAAATATATAAACTGTTTATATAATCAGAAATCTTCTCTACTATTCTTCTTATGCACGTGAGCATGCGACTTCGCATGGTACTCTGTATTGTAGTTTTAAGCCATCTACTGTTCTTTCCTAGTTCGCTTAGAATTTGTTTGCTCGGGACGCGCAAACAGTTAAGTCTGGGGGTGTGATGAGTCCTCATCATATACACTTTTATGGACTCATCTGGGCCGTTTAGTTAGTCATTTCACTGCACTTTAGCCCTGCTTTAGTTCATATCTGATATCCCATGCTAGGTGCACCTTTTGGCCCATTTTGGTGTGATTTCATGTTGATTTTCATTAGTTGTTTTCATGCATTGTTCGGTGCCACTTTTAGTGGCCGGATTGGTGGTTGTACGCTAGAACAGGAGTCGTGCAGGTGTTTCCGGTGCAATTCTGCACAGGAACACTGCGCACGATCACTGGTTCTATTGCGCACGACCACTGGTCGTGCGCCACTGATCGTGTGCACTTAACGCTTTTTTCATAAGTTCTGTTTGGTGTAATGCGCACGATCATCAACTCCAGCGCGCACGACCACCGGTCGTGCACCACTGCTCGTGCGCACTGACCATTAATCTTTAAGTTCTGTTTCATCTATTGCGCACGACCACTGACGCTAGTGCGCACGACCATCGGTCGTGCGCCACTGGTCGTGCGAACATGTTATTTTGTAATTTCTGTCTTTGCAGGTTCTGTCCAGGCAGAGCGCACGATCACAGGATTCCAGTGCGCACGACCAATGGTCGTGCGCCACTGACCGTGCGCACTGTTTAATTCCAGCGCCTATAAATTCCCTGCTCGCGATTTTAGGTCATCATCTCGCTTCCAGCCGCCGTTTTCCGCCCGGTTCCGCCCGATTTCGCCCCTCCATCGTCGCCCACCTTAGGGAGGATCTCCGGGCAAGCTTTCAACGCCAAATCTTCGCCGGAGTTTCCTCTCGGCCTCCTCCTTCATCCAAGAGCTCCAAAGGAAGACCTAGCCGCCATTACCTTCAAGCAAGAGGAAGTTGGCAACCTCCACCGGATCGTGACACGAAGAAGACGGGTCCATTGGAGAGTCGTGACAGCTCTCTCTACCCCGGACGTAGTTGTGGACCGAGCTTGGACGCGGATTGACAACCCGGCGATTCCAACCGTGAATCTTCAACGAGCCTTCGGATTCGGTCGATTTCTTGCCTTGTTCTCCTTTTATTGATTGTTGTAATAGTTAGATCTTGTATATTTTGATGAAGTTGCACTTGAACTAATTTGTATTTCCATATATTTCTTGTATTTGTGAAATGCTTGTTATTTGAGTTGCTTGAGGTGCGCCCCATTCCATCCTCCATCCCACCATCGTGTCCGGTGCCGCACTAGCAATTGCTAGTGGCGTGCTTGTCGAAGAGGTGCTTGCGACCCTCATTCCACTAGCCTACTCGCCCATTCGCCTACCGAAGCGTGGCATCGCGGCCCGTATTCCATCCCGCCTTACGAAGCAGCGCGCTCAAGGCCTGCATTGTTCAATTCCGCTTGCCTTCTCGCCCATCCGCCCTTGCGACGCAGCGCGCTCAAGGCCTGCCTAGTCTCCATCCCGCCAAGCGAAGCTTTGCATAGCGGCATTGCATAGGAGTAGTTGTTAGCTTTTATTTTGTTTTCCAAAAGCCAACCCAACTCCCCCGCAATCCATCCGATTTAAGGACTTCGATCTCAAGTCCTGCCTCAATAGTAAACTCCACCTTATTGTGTTCCTCAAGAGACCGACACTCGGGGATTTATTCCCAATTTTTATTACTTGAACGATCGGTACACTGCCGTTTCGTGTCGCAGTCGAGCTACCGCCTATAGCGGTGTGTGAGATTTGCGCCATCACTAAACCCTTTTGTCGAATCTATTATAATTTCGGTTAATCACATTAGCCGAATCTCATTAGCCGAATCAAGCTAATTCAGATAAACCCTTTAGCCGAATTTGACGTAGTTCGGTTAAACCCTTTAGCCGAATTTGTCAAGTAAATACCCATTCGCTTAAACCCTTTAAACAATTTCCCGTTGAGACATTCTCAACTTAATTCCAAGCAGTCACAGGATTGGTCCCCCACTCATATCCAATATGAGTAAGGCCAACACAATCCTCTCTCCAATTTCTCCAAACGCTTTTATGTGCGACCCTATAGGCTCATATTGCGTTGGCAGCAAGACTAACTATTGATTGCTTTGAGATCACCTCAGAAACTCCAACACTAGGCTCATGCTCAATCATCGCGATCAACTCTGCATGATGCGGGTAAGCTTTCACCTCTGCCTGATCTCATTGAGACAACCTCACAGGGTCTCATCACAACAACACATGCAATTCCAAGCAGCCACGCGACATCAAGTGTCATTGGCGCCATCGCCAGCGTTAGCTCTAACGCCTGGCATTAACTAATAGAACCCGATTCTGTTTTCTCTTTCGGGTATTTTTTGGAGATCCTCTCAAGTACTCCCTGCAGCACATCACAACACCCAGAACCCAAAAACAAGCATACATACTCGGAGTCTTCTCCGGAGTTAAATTAACATTACCAATCTAGACCAACCTGTCCAGATGGGCTGTAACATCCCGTTTGTTTGTCTCTGCTACATCCGTTCGACGAACGTCGAAGGGGCAGCCGTTCGTCGATCGACGAAATTTCCGCCGTTTGACGAACGTCGAAGGGGCAGTCGATCGTCGGTCGACGAAGCTGTAGCCATTCAGCGATCGACAAAAGTGCCGCCGTTTGATGAAGGTCGAAGGGGCATTCAATCGTCGGTCGACGAAGCTGTAGCTGTTTGGCGATCGACGAAAGTGCCGCTGTTCGACGAACATCGAAGGGGCAGTCGATCGTAGGTCGACGAAGCTGTAGCCATTCGGCGATCGACGAAAGTGCCGCCGTTCGACGAACGTCGAAGGGGCAGTTGATCGTCGGTCGACGAAGTTGAAGCGTTCGACGAAAGTTTTGAGTGCAGGGTTTGGGCATTTTTCTGCTGCCTTCCAGTAAAGGCTTAATTGCATAGGAAGTTGTTGCCGTAAATGCTTGTCAAATCAAATCCCACTATCTCTTTTCTTTAATCCATTAGCCTCATTCTTCACCAAAAAGGGGCCGAGCCATTATTTTCTCTAGCTCATTTCTTCTTCTTCTTCTTCATCTCCTTCCCCCCACCTTATGGGTTTTTGCCAAGGAGCTTTGAAGGAGCAAAGCTTGGAGAAGGATTTGAGCTTGGCCAACTGCCGCCATGCCGTGGAGGAGACAACCGCGATCGTCGGCCGGAAATCAGGTGACTTCAGACCCCTCTCCCTTGGCGCTAGATCTCTAGATAAAACTAGGAGAGACATCGAGCACAAAAGAGCTTGGTTTGGTGAGTTTATGGAGATTCGTAGGAAGAGGCCACGCTAGGGTTTTCGCTTTAGGGCGTCGCTCGCCGCGAAAATGCCTTCGAATAACTCCTCTCTTCGATGCGAGGGCAAAGGAGTTGATTTCGTGAAAATCGGCGGCCTCATGAGGGAGTATTGGAGGAAATAAGATTTGTGGAAAGTGGTAGATTCTGCTGGAGGAAGAAAACAAACAACAGCTGTTAGATGCACTTTAAGATTTGTGCAGATTATTATCTGCAGACCAAACCTGGGGAAGTTTATATATTGCATCTGAGTTCAAGCCTCTTTTAAGGTATGTCCCAGCTAGATCCAGGCTTTGGGCTCAACTAGAAAGTTGTATCCCTTGGTAACACATTTCTAATGAATGGTTGCACATAGTTTTTGGTGAACTGTAGAGTTCTATAAAGTTGTTGGAAGTAATGTGTTTTATTAAGATTACCATTATATTATAACGAAATTTGTCAAACTAGAATGGCTGTGTTTGAGTCGCAGTTTGGGCTTGATACAGTCGGGGCCGGTGTCACAACCCGTATTTTCTCAATATATTAAATATATATCAGAGCGAGAGAAAATACACATCGTGATGCCACGCCGTGCAGGGGACAACTGCAGGCGCTCAGGCGAATCCTAATCCCATTAACCATCAAGAAAACCCATGAGATACTATTTCAAAACATGATTTAAGTTATGTCGATTAACCGTGTCCCTCGGTTAGGTGGGTTGTCAAATCCACAAGCGTTAGTTTAAATAGAAATTAAGCAGTGGAAAATCTTTAGTTTATATGTTGAGTGACCTATATGAGTATGATAGACCAATACCACAACATGATATGCAGACTTCTAGGTATTTCTATATAGGTAAGAAAATGACTTTTTATAGACTTTAAAATAGAGTGACATTTTCTTTAAAAGAGATGTCATGATGTAATAATATAGACTTTATACTTTAAAATACCTAACATGCAACCTAGCATAAAACCACCCAGAGGCAAGTAAATCATTATAAAAAGGCAAGAAAACAACTAGCAGCTAGCAATGTGTCTATGACAGTAAAATCCAGTGGGTGTCAACAACCTGACACAAACCCACGGATCACAACAGTATGTCTGAACTAAACAAAGCAAAAAGACAAAAGACTACCTCACAGCGGTGAGGGGAAAACAGCAGCAACTGCAATGAGACAACACCACCAACTCTAGCTCTGCAACCAACTACTGCCCTGAGCCTGAGGCATTCCAAAGACAGAACACCTCAGCAAGAAGGTACAAGTGGCGGCAGAAAAACAAAGCAAGTTAAAACAACGGTCAATAGGGGTACCAACCCAAGACCGGCTAAACAAAAGAGGTAGTACAGTAATAAGAAAGCTGAGTAATAGCAGACAGAAACTTACATAAAAATTCACGTAATACCTGACTACAACAGGTGCGGAAAAAGGCAAGGGCTTGAACACCCAGCTATAAAAGTGAGCACTAATGATGTTATACAATTCTAAAATGATTAGCAAAAACTAACACCGGTAAACATCCGGTGACTATGGGGGGAATACCTCCGCCAGCACACCCACAGAAACAAACACCACAAGGGTCCCAAGGGTAAGGTGGTCGGATAGCCAAACACACCCAAACAGGAATATATCCAATAATTGTGGTGGGAGATACCTCCGCCAGCGCACCAACAGTAAAAAAAATTCCAACAATACACAACTCAGGTGACACTCGCAACTTATCAATTCGAGCATACAGACACTGTGGCGGTGGCTTAAAACCACTAACACCAACAGTCCCGAAACAACGACCTATAACTCGAGAGTAGCACGACCAAACTAGACTAGTTTTTACTAGTCTTAAGTACGGAATTTGGCAAGGCAAATCGGCCTTGTCAAATCACAACCCAAACTCTTCGAATAAATTCGACGCACAAGCTCGACTGAAACGGGGCCCACTCGATGAGTGATCAACCTCAGGACGGGTGGAAGGACTCAATCAACGGACTTTTACAACCAACATGAAGCGACAAATTTGATGAGCGAAGCTCGATCGACGAACGCAAAATGGACTTGACGGCGCACGCGGCCGATTATACACAACAAAAATATCATTAATTTGATAGGAAAAAGAAGGGAAAATATCTACGATCGCGTGTCACAAATTTTGCGAAATAGGGCAATCCAACGAAATTCCGGCGGCGACGAGCGCGCAAAAACGGGCTTCCGACGCGGCGAGACACAATTTCAAGCAATTAAAAATTATTCTAACAATCCTACGATTATCAATTTGGAGCAAAGGAAGGGGAAAACCACCACTTGCCTTAGGTTTCGCCAGAAAAATTTTCCGAATCGCTCCACGTTGTAGATCAGGGTGAGAGAAGGCGGGAGAAGTCAAGATCTACAAGAAATCGGGCGAAAAGAGGTTAGGGCCGAAAAATCCTAACAAAAAAGTTTCATGAAACCGTAGGAAATTACCACGAGTACGAAGCTCTCGTCGAGAGCTCCGCAGATCTATGCTCGGTTCGCTATTTCGACCACCGGAGCTCCGTCGGCGGCGACTGAAAGATTCAAGAAAACGACGCCTCCGTTGCTCGATCTTCTCTTTGGTTCGGTCAGAATAGAGGAAGAGGAAGAAGGAATTGACGTTTATATATATATCTATACTATATTATAAAGAAATATCGTTTCTGTGTCCAATGCAAGGTAAATAGGCACTCCATGGCAAAGAAATTGAGACAAAATCAAATCACAACCACTGGATCTCAAATCAAATCAGAAAAAAGGCCTGCGAATAGCCAGAATTTTAAAACCTCCCTCCCTCACTCCCAGCGATTTCCCGTGCCCCCCCTCAAGTGCCCCTCCTCCCGCCCCAATTTGGGCTACCGCCGGCGGTGGAGCCGCTGGCTGGCTGGCATGAGGCCACCAGCCAGTTCGCTGGTCTCCGGTCAACCTGCCGGTAGTACTCTGGCAGGGCTCCGGCAGGGCCACCGCCGGCGGTGGCCCTGCCGGAGTACCACCGGCGGGTTCGCCGGAGACCGGCGAACCGGCCGGTGGCCTCACCCCGGCGGCAGCCCAAATCGGGGAGGGAGGAGGGGCACGGGAGGGGGGCACGGGAAAAATAAAAAAAATATATAAAATAAAATAAATAAATATATATACGAATTCGTCGAACGGTGGCCCTGACCGGTCGTCGAACGCAGGAGCGCCTGCATTCGTCGAACGCAGGAGCACCTGCGTTCGACGAACGGAGAACCCTGCGTTCGTCGAGAGCAGGAGCGCCTGCGTTCGTCGAGCGCATGAACCCCTGCGTTCGTCGAACGCAGGCGCCCCGCCGTTCGTCGAACATAGGTTCGTCGTTCGACGAACGACGAACCTCCAGCGATCGACGAACGACAATGCGTTTGTCGAGCGCAGGAGCGCCTTCGTTCATCGAACGTTTGAGCGCTTGCATTCGACGAACGGAGAACACTTCGTTCATAGAGCACAGGAGCGCCTGCGTTCGTCGAACGCAGGCGCGCCTGCGTTTGACGAACGGCGAATCTGCGTTCGACGAACGCAGGCGCCACCTGCGTTCGACGAACAGTGGCCTTAAGGGTTTAAAAAAATTATTGGCCTTTAGGATTTAAAAAAAATTATAAACTTAATATATATAAGGGTCTTTATATTGGCAGCCCCAATTTGGCTATTGGCACACCAATTTCGATGAGTTATAACGCGCCTTTTGAAAATATGCATTATACATGCATATTTAGGAAAAGTGTTCAACACGAAAATTGTAGATCTCATCGAAATCTACAACTTTTGTGTTGAACACTTTTTCTAAAAATGCACGCACAAGACGTTTTGCCGCCCTGATCGTAATTATAGTAAATTTTTGACGAATTTTTGAAAATACGGTTTGCACATGCATTTTTTGGAAAAGTATTCAATATAACTCATATAAATTGTTGTGCCAATAGCCAAATAGGGGCTGAGGGGCGGGCGGGCAAAGCATGCCGGGGGGGGGGGGTGCGGGCGAAGCCCGCCGATTGGCCTCACATAGGGCCGGAGGCCCGTTCCTGTTATATATATATATATACTATATTATATAGAAATATCGTTTTTGTGTCCATGGCAAGGTAAATAGGCACTCCATGGCAAAGAAATTGAGACAAAATCAAATCACATCCATTGGATCTCAAATCAAATCAGAAAAAAGGCCTGCGAACAGCCAGAATTTTAAAACCTCCCTCCCTCACTCCCAGCCATTTCCTGTGCCCCCCCCCCCCCCCCCTCCCATGCCCCTCCTCCCGCCCCGATTTGGGCTGCCCTGCCGGAGTACTACCGGCAGGTTCGCCGGAGACCGGCGAATCGGCCGGTGGCCTCACGCCGGTCAGCTGGCGGCTCCGCCGGCAGCGGCAGCCCAAATCGGGGCGGGAGGAGGGGCACGGGAGGGGTGGCACGGGAAAAATAAAAATATATATATAATCAAATAAATAAATATATATACAAATTCGTCGAACGGTGGACTTGACCGTTCGTCGAACGCAGGACCGCCTGCGTTCGTTGAACACAGGAGTGCCTGCGTTCGACGAACGGAGAACCCTGTGTTCATTGAGTGCAGGAGCGCCTGCGTTCGTCGAGCGCAGGAGCCCCTACAATCATCGAGCGCAGGAACCCCTGCGTTCGTCGAACGCAGGCGCCCCGCGTTCGTCGAACGTAGGTTCGTCGTTCGACGAACGGAGAACCTCCAGCGATCGATGAACGGCGCTGCGTTCGTCGAGTGCAGGAGCGCCTTCGTTCGTCGAACGCAGGAGCGCCTGCATTCGACGAACGGCGAACACTGCGTTCGTCGAGCGCATGTGCGCCTGCGTTCGTCGAGCGCATGTGCGCCTGCGTTCGTCGAGCGCATGTGCGCCTGCGTTCGTCGAGCGCAGGAGCGCCTGCGTTCGACGAACGGCGAATCTGCGTTGGACGAACGCAGGCGCCACCTGCGTTCGACGAACAGTGGCCTTTAGGGTTTAAAAAAATTATTGGCCTTTAGGGTTTAAAAAAAATATAAAATTAATATATATAAGGGTCTTTATATTGGCAACCCCAATTTGGCTATTGGCACACCAATTTCTATGAGTTATAACGTGCCTTTTGAAAATATGCATTATACATGCATATTTAGGAAAAGTGTTTATCACGAAAATTGAAGATCTCATCGAAATCTACAACTTTTGTGTTGAACACTTTTTCTAAAAATGCACGCACAAGACGTATTGCCGCCCTGGTCGTAATTATAACAAATTTTTGACGAATTTTTGAAAATACGCTTTGCACATGCATTTTTAGGAAAAGTATTCAATATAACTCATATAAATTGTTGTGCCAATAGCCAAATAGGGGCTGAGGGGCGGGCGAAGCCCACCGGGGGGCGGGCGAAGCCCGCCGGGAGGGTGGGGCGAAGCCCGCCATGGGGGCGGGCGAAGCCCGCCATGGGGGCGGGCGAAGCCCGCCGATTGACCTCACATAGGGCCGGAGGCCCGTGCCTGTCACTCGTGTATATATATATATATATACACGAGTGACAGTGCACGGGGATCCCCCCGTGCGGGCAACATTTGTCGTGGGGGCAACATTTGTCGTGGGTGGCGACATTTGTCGTGGAGGCGACATTTGTCGTGTAGGGCGACATTTGTCGTGGATTGTCGTGAAGGGTGACATTTGTCGTGATGGACGACATTTGTCGTGGGTGGCGACATTTGTCATTAAGGGGCTACATTTATCGTGGGGGTAACATTTGTCGTGAGGGCGACATTTTTTGTGGGGGGCGACATTTGTGGTAGGGAGCGACATTTGTCGTGTGGGGAGTTGACTTTTATCGTGGGGGCGACATTTGTCGTCGTAGGCGACATTTTGCCTTTGGATGCGACAAATGTCATGGGTGGCAACAAATATCGTTGGAAGCAATGTTTTGTCATAGGATGCGACATTTATCGTGGGAGGTTACATTTGTACACCGACCGTGACAGTATCCCGACCACAACAGTCGCTACGCCCGTTTCTCCACAAAAACAATAATATCATTTAAAAAACATTGTAAAGACCACAAAAACAATATACATGTGTTTCCCCACATTGAAATAATTAAACAAACTTGATTGTAATAGCTTCGATTCGTGAATGAGCGGCGCTGAAAGCCTCCAAAAATTGAAGGCTGCAGAACACCTAATGGAGCTTCAAGCAATGTTAAGCCTGCATTGAGATAAACCCGCAATGAGAAAATTAGTTATGGAAACATCCTGAACTTTAGGTTTCATAAACCCAACTACATGGATTGATATTAACTGACAACCAATAATAAATTATAACATTGCCCCACATGAAGATGCCTTGAGCCATGCACACATCAACATTAGTCTCCTCTGAGAGTTTATTAAGGTTAATATTATCACCAACATTATCCCCTTACATATTATGTTTACAGATGTCAGAGTTTCTCCTCCAAAAGCCTGACATTCAAGAACGTTATGTTTGAAACAGTGGTTTAAGAAACAGTGGTTTAAGAACGTTATGGTTACAGATGGCAGAAGGTGGCGCAATAAATTCCTATCAAACAGTGGCTTAAGAAGCTGACCAATCCAAAAATTAATGTCTTTTTCTTAAATATGAAGCTTACAATTAGAGCAGCGGAGCGGCAGAAGGTGGCGCCATTAGCATTAGTAGCGGAATACTCGTCGTACTCAGCTTCCAAAAAGTGGCGCTGTGTCGCTGCTATTGAGAGAATGCGAGGATCGCGCAAGTCTATTGGTGCGCCAGTAATGGTCCAGGCCCCACTGTAGAACATAACAATATCAGAATGATTTTTCAAATAAGCTATCTACATTCAATAAACAATACTTTGGTGTGAACAAAAATTAATACATGAGAAGAGAGAGAGAGAGACTTGCCTTATATCAATAGTAGTCTCATCAGGCGAAAGAGGAGGTGCAGTGTAACCAGACTTGTATGTCTGTAAATTAGAAGAAATAGTACCACAAATCAATGAGTATCTAACTAATGTCATAATTAGAAGTCATAATTTTTTTACAAAATATAAATTAAGGTGTTCTTATAACCATTTTAAGTACCAATTTGCCCACATTCTGGTAATATCTAAAAAATTCTATAAATTTTTTTTTATTCGGATCAAGAAAATCAGATCGATTTTTTTTCAAGGCATATGAGCATTCAAATGCTCTAGGTAATTTGTTTTATTGGTGAAAAATTAAGTTATTAATAATATTCATGCAAAGAGTTTGCCTAAATGCATCATGTAATGCAGGGTACGGTTTGCCTACATTTCACCCTTGGGGTGGGACCCTTACCCGAACCCTCGCTGTGCGGGAATGCTTTGTGCACGGGGCTGTCCTTTTTAATCACCCAAAGAGTATTCACAGTGATAAATTGCAGCCAACTTTTTAATCTTTGAACAGAGAATTGTCAATAGAAAAATACCTGTGTTCATATTTTCTAGCAAAATTATGTATTGGAATGCACACAATTGAAAAAGAAGAATATGATGCAGAGAGAAATATTGTTTTTTTTGTCATAATTTTGATCAGGTGAGATGAAATAACCACTGTTTACAAAATGTAATGCCTTCCAGGTGTAGCACAAATCAATGAGTATCTAACTAATGTTAACTCAGGTATGAATAGAGGAGTTGCAAAATACCATTAATCGGATTCACATATAAATTGTATGTTTAATTGTCAACCTAGCAATAACATTCAACATTTTTCTTTTTAAACTTAGAGATCAGTAATGGTGTTTTCTCGTGATAATTTGATCATGCATCTCCAATCTGATTGGTCAAACAAACTAATATGTAGAAAAGGGGGTTTAGTTTGGGGGATTTAAGGGTTGTGAAAGAATGCGAGTTACCTTCCAGAACCTGGAGGAAGGGGGGCGGTGGACGTCGAGTTGTAGGCGGGATCTGAAGCAGCATGGGCCTTCGCAGAGATTGCGATGCTTGGAAGCCGTATTCGCTTTTTTTACTCAGCTCTGAATGAAGGTAAACGTACAATTGTAGTGAGTTGCGGGCGGGTGGCTAATATCACAGTGAATTGCTTGAACTCATTGATGCAATCCGAGCGAATACTTCTTTAAAGACAACGTTCTTCGTGTGTACGCCCTCATGACCATCTAATGTGTAATTCTTTACTAAAATTCTTGTGCATTGAGCTGAAACACCCCTTGATAGTGCAACGTAAAGCTGGCCATGACCGAATACGTGATTAGGAAGATAGATCCCTACATTTCCAATTGTCTGTCCTTGAGACTTGTTAATTGTTAAGGCGAAGCTTAGTCTGATCGGGAATTGCTTTCTCATCAATTCAAACGGCATCTTGCAATCTTCAGCACTCTTAAGCGGTATGCGTGGAATGAATACTCTGTGTCCCTTGAATTGTCCCACCAATATATTAGGCTCGATGACATTTCTCCCAAATCTACGACACAGCAGCCTTGTGCCATTGCATAATCCAATTTTTGGATCTATATTTCGAAGTAGCATAATAGGACATCCAGGCTTTAATGCAAGCTTGTGCGGTGGCAGATTACCAGGATCAATAGAGTTTAAAAATTCTGGGAGGTATAAATTGTGGTTGTCATCGGAGACTGGGTCAAATGAGTAATAAGTTGTAATATCCCCCGGGAACAAATGGAGGCATTTTTCGTTCAGTTTGGCGACGTCTTCATTCAGCGGAGTAATTAGGGCCCTTGCCTCCATATATTCACCATCAAAAGTATTTACATCGTAAGCTTGCATATCTGGGAAAACAAAGTTTATCAATCTATCGATTGAATGATTGCCTTCCCAAGGCATAACAATAGAATCAATAATCCGAATCATGTCATTGTCCAGCGTGTGCTTCTCACCATCTCCAACCCTAAGTAAGAATTCGGCATATTGGATGTCATCGCGGGCCCTCATATTATCTGATAATTTTAGTAACTTTACGTCTTGCCAAAGATAAGACTCGATGATGCTTGCCCGGATTATTTCACTCCGAGACCCATTAACAACAATAGGCATAACCTGTCGAAAATCACCGCCCAATATAATTACCTTGTCACCAAATGGTTTGTCTATTTTTAACACATCACGCAATGTACGATCAAGGATTTCGAAAGTATTCCTATTTGCCATAGGCGCTTCATCCCAAATTATTGCAGAAGCAAGCTCGACCAATTTGCGCATGTCAGATTGTTTACTAAAACCGCACATTTTCGTATTGTCTAATTTAATTAGAATTTTAAATTTAGAGTGAGCGGTGTTTCCACCCGGAAGAAAATTTGCATCTATTCCGGAAGTTGCGGTTGCGATAACAATACGACCCTCATTACGGAGGGTAGCGAGCATACATCGATAAAGGAACGTTTTTCCTGTTCCACCTGGTCCGTCAACGAAAAAAAAAGCCCCATTTCCTTGCCTTATGTAAGTAGTGATAGTGTTGTACGCCATTAGTTGTCCATGGTTTAGTAGTGCGGGTGAATTTAAATCCACAGCTGATATTGGAATTGATAGCTCATTCACAATTAATCCTGGCAATTCCACGGAGAACTGGAAGCCCTCGCCGAGCCGTGGTAAGTCAAAATCTTTTGTGCTCTTATTATATTGTTCGAAGATGTTGTTTAACTCACACAACAATCGGTTAGTTAGAAATGTAGTATTTGAAGTGCTTGAGCTTCCGTAATCTTCGAACATAGCTGCGCAATTTTCGTCCCACAGAGCTCTAACACCCGTGGGCTCACAGTACAACAGTATTGTCGCGAATAACCGTCTCAGTGCTGAAGGCATTTTGAAATTCCTTGCTTCCGCTAGGCATTCTCGGATGCTGTTGTCTTCTTCAAGAAGTCACAAACGCTCAGTAGCTTCCTTAAAAGTTGCGTAGTGAAACCCTTGGATAGTGCGAAGATAATCAAATGATGTTGGTGCTGGAACGTGGTTAAGTAGAAGACGTAGATAGAAGCGCTCTCCCTCAGTTGGTGATACAGCGTAAAGTCGACCGACGACAATTCGATTTCGTTGTCTTCTTATCCATTTTTTTGATTGTGTGAGCCACCTGTAGTGTTTTGCGAAGTCCACATACAAATGTTGTACATATTCCAATCCATCTCTGTATATTCTGAAGAACTCAGTTAACATTGTTCGTGAATTTCGTTCATTAGCTAGAACATCAGAAACTGACTGATCATTTCGAAATCGAACTTCATGCTGATTTGGGAGATGTATTTGTAATCGCACTACAGATGGATAAGTTTGGTACATATGAAATTTAAAGAGTTTCCATGAAGCCTCCGGTGGGCAGATCCAACGGCCGTCTAGGTATTTATTGACTTCGTCGTAGTTTGGACCAGGACGAACCTCGAAAGCAACCCAATCTGGGCCCTTATATACGTATTTATATAGATATTTGATGCTCTTAATGCTACTGCAAATTTCTACATTAACGTGACAGTCATACTTTAGCAGGAGCCAGGGGTTGTAAGGAACCACCCACCCATTATCAACAACCAAATCTGCATTTCCCCTAAGTGGAATTGATCTGTTATCATCCCTTCGACGGTACAGTGGGTAAGAATCAAGGCCATGAGTAGTGCATTCAGAGAATTGTTTTGGGAAGCCCTTTTTACATACATTATTGCTCTTGCATTGCGCGTTTGGTTTTAAATGGCCACATGGTCCGTGTATCATATGCTTGAGCACCGCATTGTATAGCTCTGGTTCTTCCGACTCATTCGGTATCTCGGCTCTGATGATGCTGTCATAGTCATCTGGAGAAGTTAACTTATCATGTTCATTAAACATAAAAAGCATATGTGCGTTGGGAAGACCCCGCTTTTGAAATTCGATGACGTGGACATGGGCAACAACTCGACCTAGTACGCCTTTGTGGAAGATGTCTTCTTTTAAACTTTCCAGCCTTGCATGAAATATTCTAGATATCAAATCTGGGCGATCTTGAGGCGTTTGTCCAGGGAAAAGTTCATTGGTAATCTCAGACCAAGATGGATTGCATGTCATTGTTAGAAAGATATCTGACTTTCCGAAATTACGCACAACCGCCATGGCGTCTTGGTAACGCTGGTACATATCTCTTGGACTCCCAATAAAAGAAGAAGGCAGTACTATTCTACGGCCCACGTTACCTGCATTGAGACAATTTTTTTTTAAGCACAATCATAGACTTGAATGATGCCTAATAGTTATTATGTATATGTAACTAAAGGCACCTGCATCATTTTCACCGCTATTTAAGCAGTCTTGTAAGCCCTGATATTGCTCGGCGCGAATATCGCTTTGGTGCGACCTAATCCAGCGAAGTTTTTTGTGTCTCAATTTTGATGTACATGTCGACGATGTACTGTTGCAGTAAACGCCCTGCAAGAAGAAGCATGGTAGGTGTATTTCCTCGGGTCTGGCAGTAAGAAGACTAAATCAGTAGACATTAGGATAAATTATTTGGCATATAGGGGAATGTGCAAATTGTGTAATACCTGTAGCAAGTATGAATAATAGTCGCAACAACTTGTTCGATTTGCTTGAGGTATAGTCTCGTCGCCGATCCAGCCGTATGACCCGTGCGGTAGGAGCAATGGATATTGTAGAGGATCGTAGAAGCCAGAGTATTCCTTTAGCGTTAGGAGCGCACCAGTAGTTGTTTCGACGACAATGTCTCTATCATTTGCTTCCATGAAGTCATCTGCGCCGACTAAAATTACTGCAACTTGTGAAGCAGTTGGAAGTGAGTATTGGCGCTCATTAGATGGTCTCTCTCTAATCAATAATCTACATTGTTGTATGTTTGGGCGCTTTGCAAGCTGCCTTAAAATTTGTACGAAAGGATTTACCGCATCGAGTATCGCGGAGATCTTCTCGATTAACTGGATTGTCAGTCCTGGACTTTCATGTAACCTATTTTCCACCTCGTGCTCAGTGTCATAAATGAATAATTGTAAGAAACGCGGTCGAGTACCGTATGCCGGGAGGAGAGAGCCAATCCTATGATAGATTAAACCATGTGCTCTGAAAGAGTAAACTCCCTGATTAAATGCTGGCATACTTTCATCAAGTGTTACTCCCATATACGTGAAGGAGAAAACGTGGTTGTAAGCGCGTATATTTTGTCTGAAATTGCGTGCTTCTGTTGTTTGCGCCGTGAAAAGTTCCAGCAGCGCAAGCGGTGGTGGAATATCAGGAAGATTTACCCTTCCTCCCTTGCAGCATAAAATAGTATTTTCCTTATGGAAGAGTTTAGCCTGGCAGTGTGGGCAAAAAGTCAAGGGAGATAGCGTAACCGCAGGCACATTACGTGCTGGGTAACAATTTCTTGCACATAAATGAGCAGTGGATCTTTGAGTAGGATCATTGTCTGTTTAGTAAGAAAAGAGATGAGTGGTTGAAGAATACTGTTGTAAGTAGCATTGTGACATTAACACATACCATTGACGGGTGATGGATGTTCTGTTGATGGCATTTCGACAACATGGTTAATTGTTGGTGCTACGGTATTGTCATTTTGGATTTCAAATGTCGCGGGCATTTGTGCAGAGAGCGCATCAGTTCTATGTTGTTGAAGAAGTGTGCTTCTCCGTTGATATTGGGTTTGAGCATGTGCTTAAGTTGCACGACGTTGATTGACGTGACTTCTCAATGAACCTATTAGTTGTGAACTTAACATTTATATAAGATACTAAAGATGGTTGTGATGGTTTGTAATATGAGTGAAGTGTAGCACCTGGCGGAATTGCAGAACGGTTTCTATTGTAATTAGTAGCGCTTGTTTGAGGCCTTGATGATTGAGTCATCACAGTACCTATAAGTATATGGATATAATCACTACGTAAGATTTGTGTTTCGCTTGTGTTGTAGGCATGACTATCCATTATAGATGACGTAGACCTGCAACATTTGGTACGTGATTAATTGTTGTTGTTACGCTGATAGAGGTTGAGTTTGGCATGGTCGCATTTGCCCCCGCACGTTGATTTTGGCGGATTTCCCTTCTTCTGGCGTTATTTGCATCGCGTCGGTCCTGAATTGATGCATATATTGGAGGCCTTCCTCTTCGGCGAGATGTTGCAGGCCGAAAGCCGGTGGCAGCATTAGCGCTATGTCCATCTTCAGTCATGGTGGGAACTTCATGTGAAATCATAGAAGACTGATGAATTAGAAAGCATAGAAGAAGTTTATTGAGTAGTGTAGTTGGAATAATGGCAAACCTTCAATATTTGGTGCAATAGGCATTAACGACGCCCCATGATTGGAAGTTGAGTCTGGCATTCCTGAAGGTGCTCCAATGGTAGGCAATACGTACAACACTTGAATAGATGTGTTAGCAGACATGGTTGCAATCACGTGGTTTAAATCTTCCCTGTTAAGTGCTGGGTTGGTTGGCTCGTCATGTGCGTCATGTGTGCCTAATTGGTAAGGATGTAAAGGTTTGCGTTTGAATATAAAGGATGCGGCCACATGAATGTTAAGGCAGATTTCAACTAACCTTGCAAGGATGTATCAATGGTTCGTTGAGATCGGGCTAGTTCCCTTCTTCGGGCATTAGTAGCATCGCGCCTGTCTTGAATTGATGCATATATTGGTGGCCTTCCTCTTCGGCGATATGCTCCGGGGGGCAACCCGGTGGAAGTAGATCCATTTTGTCCATTTGCATCTATTTGTTGAAGTCCACGTCGGTGTACGTCGTGAAGATAACGTAGTTCACGCCTTCTTGCTGTACGTGTAGCTTGTTCTGTTCTCGCTGGCATCGCTAAATATCGGTCGGCCGGAGTAATACAATGGGTAAGAGTATGGAAAAAAGTATACTTGTCTTAAATGCAAAGGGGAGACTTACCATAACCATTGTCATGCCGAACATATATTCTATGACGGTGGTGTTTTTATCCAAACTCACCGGAGCGAAAACAACGTTCCAAATAGAGTCTTAATGAATATGATTTTCGGATCATGAATGCATTTAAGAATGTTATTTTAGACCTTAATGAATATGATTCTTTAGATCACGAATGCATTTAAAAAGTATCCAAAATTGATGTTGTTTAAAATATTAATTGAAATATAAACGACGTGTCATTCAACATTATTAGTGTACTTAAAACTGCAATATATGTGCAAGTATTATAGAAAGTGTATAAACAATTTGCATATATTATAGAAAGTGTATTATAGAAATGGAAGCAAGGAGCAATAAACACAAAGTGCATGTTGAATAAAATCTGAAAGCACTTAATCCTAAAGTAGTACCAATTTACAGAATGGAGCAGATAAATACCCTTAAAAACTTTAAAAATTCTTAAGGTTAAATTGTGAAACTGTAATCTTGAAGTAAAAATATAAATCTGAACTGCAATCTTCAAGTTCTTCCAACATGAGTGAAGCTCACAAAAATTGTAGAGAATATTTGTATTACCTTATGAAAAGCCGTGGTCGATGCTAGGACGCCGGGGGCAGCTTTCAATCTGTAGCCCTCTTCCAAGCAGTTGAGATAAAATCAACCTATGAATAAACTGCGATTAATTATGAATGGGAAAAAATGGTTGTGAAACAAAAGCAGAAATAAGAGAAAGAAAATCCATGGGTCAAGGAGAAAAATCCATTGCTATTGGAAAATCATTGGCAAAAAGAGAGAACACATATTGTTGTTTCTCATTCAAAATCATGCATGAAATAATCCAAGTATCATTCAAAATCAAAGATGAAGAAAAACAATGACTTTTGTCGTAATCGGCACCAAGATTTCATATAAGTTCAGCCTATGTTGTTAAAAATTATTCTGACATTAACTCTTCCTCTTGCACACCATTGTTAATAACTTAAAAACTGCAATGCAGTTTATCATCGTAGAGCTTGGACGACATTGAGCAAAGAGAACTAAAAATTAAAAGAAATATGTGTTTTGGGCAAAATGATTTCAGTATGAATCTAGGATTGCTAAAAATGAATTGCATTCTCCAAGAAAAAATGAGCATGGATGGCAGTGCAATATTATATGAAAGGTTGACCCAAGATAATGTCACAAAAAATAACATCAATGCTAGTATAAACACATCAATGCTAGAAACAAATGCAGGTTAAAGGTGTGAAACTTATGTTAACCAGAACCAGAGAAAAGGGGTCGGGCCTGAAGCTAGATCCAACCAAAAATAAGAAATGAAGTGCGGTCAGAGTATACCTGCACAAATCGAAGCCGAGATCTTAGATCCTGAGGTTCCCTGCGATTCTTTGGAAATGAAGAGTTAAGTTACATAGATATGCAACGATCTAAGAAGGGAACTGAAATTTAGTTTAGGGGCATTTACCGCTAAGCAAAGGAAAAAATGGATTTTTGGGTCCTGAAATGGTTCCTGCGGAAATGAAGAAGAGGTAAGAAGAGGCGAATCTTAGAATCTTAGATCCTTTTGAGCAAGGATAGACCGCAGAAATCGTAGATCCTTAGCAGATGAGAAGAAGAAATAAGAAGCGAAGGTGATACCACAGCGGAAGGTGAGACGACGGCGGATGTTTGTGCGGGATGGTTGTGCGGGAAGGTGATAGCCCAGGTGATAGCACAGCAGCCTATGATGTCGGGGGAACAGAGAAGTGATTCTGGATCTGTTTGCTGCGAGATGTAGATCTGAGAGGAGGCGTGGAGAATCTGGATCTGTTTGCTGCGAGATGTAGATCTGAGAGGAAGCGTGGAGGTGGTGGTGGTGGTGGTCTGAAACTGCCGAGCGGGAGAGTAGGGCGTGCAGGTGCGGCGTGGAGAGGATGCGAGGGGGAGAGATTGGCGTGGCTGCCGCTTCGGTGACGTGGGCGTTAGGGGTGCTTGCGGTCTTCGGCGATGGAGAATCGTGGGCTAGAAGGGAGCGCGGAGTGTTAGGGCAGGGGAAGAAGGGCGCGAGAAGAGGGTAGCGTGCAGGAGATAGGACGGCCGGATTCGAAATAAAGCAGAATGACGACAGATTTGGGGAGAAGTGCGCCAGAATAAGCGTGCTGCGCGGGAGATAGGACGGCCAAATTTGAAAAAAAAAGCGAAAATGGCAGATTTGGATGTGAAATATAGATGGTTTGATCCTTGAATGAACGGCCCTGATGAAAAGGAGGTCTCACTTAGTTAACATAATAACTTAACCATGATATATCTTTTTAAAGTAGTATAGATATAGATTAATTACAATAATAATAATAAGAAAAATAATAATCATAATAATAATAATAATCCTAGATATCTCCTATTGCTATCAGCCTATTACCATTAGCCGAATTAGCATTCGCCTATTATCATTAGCCAAATTAGCATTAGCCGAATATGAATAGTAACCGTATCATATAATAATAATAATAATAATAATAATATATAAATACTATATTACTACCGAAAACTAAACGAACGCCGAAACCAACGAAAATCGCACCTAAGGTGAACAGTGACGCTACGAATCCTTTGGCGAAGTCAGAACCAAAATCCGACGTGCCGTTCTCAAGATATAAATGTCTGAAGTTTACGGTGAACGTTAAATACATACGAATCTTCTAAAATGCGTCGAGGCTCCAATATGGCTCGGATCGCAACGAAACTTGGCGGGCAAGCCAAAAATATATCAACTTAATTTTCAAATGTAAAATTTTCCACACTCGACACAATTCCCAAAATCTGGCCGGCTAAACCTCACAGACGTGAAAATGCACCATCGGCGACGCGCCGTCAACTCGACGTTAAAAGTAACACACTGACGTCAAAATTACATTATCACTGAATAAAATAATCATCGAAAAATCGGGGGCGTTACAGTCACTCCCCCTAAAAAGAAGTTCCATACTGAAACTTATCTCAAAATCTCAAAACTATAACAACTAAAATAGCTGAAATCTATCAACTCAGGAACATACCAGGAAAACTAGGAGAAGAGATGCGAATGAGATTTCCTCATCGCTGGCTCCAACTCCCACGTCGCGCTCTCGACGTCTTGATTCCGCCAAAGAACTTTGACAATGGGTATTGCCTTTCTCGGCAACACTCGATCCTGAGTCTCCAGAATACGAACAGGTTCTTCAACATATGAAAGATTAGGCTGCTACTGGGGCACCGAGTCAAGGACGTGACGATCACTAAGAACACACTTCTGCAACTGGCTCACATGAAACACATCATGGATGTTAGGGAAGGTAACAGGCAAATCCAGCCTATACGCTGACACTCTGATGCGCTCAATAATTTGGAAGGGTCCCACAAACCGGGGGTCTAATTTATGGTTCCTCTCAAATCTTGTAACACCAGGCATCGGAGAAACTTTCAGAAAAACCAAGTCCCCAACTGCGAACTCCAGCTCAACCCTTCGCTGATTTGCGTTCTTCTCATAACGCTCCTGAGCCACATGAAGCTTTTCCCGAATATGATTTACAACAATACTCATCTCTTCGAGGGCTTCCGGACCTAGCAATGGCTTCTCACCAACCTCGAACCAAAACAAGGGAGTCCTACAACGCCTCATATACAAAGCATCGAATGGAGCCATCTGCAAACTTTCTTGAAAGCTATTATTGTTGGACATTTGTGTCACATCCCTTTGTTTGAGAATAACAAATCTCATATTGTATTTGATATTGCTTGTAGTGTGTTTATAGTGTGCAGGAACTATAGGTGCAATACTCCATAGGTAGAAGGCAGCATGGAATCAAATTTTTGAACGGAGCAGCACTAACGCCAGCGCTATCGCTAACGCCGGGCGTTAGCTCGTTCGACGAACTTCGAGCTGCGTTCGACGAAAATTTCGTTCGACAAAAAGTTTCATTCGATGAATGTCGAGCTACGTTCGACGAAATTTTTGTTCGACGAAAATTTCATTCGGCAAAAATTTCCGTTCGACGAACTTCGACCTCCGTTCGACGAAAATTTTGTTCGACGATTTCCGTTCGACCAAAGTTCATTCTGCCACGCCACCGACAGTTTTCGCTACCTCCAGCTCTAGCGCTACCGCTAGGCGCTATCTCAAATTTGTGCACAGCGCCACACCGTCGACGGTTCCGCAACCGCTCCACACGAACGTTACCGCAGGCGCTAGGAGCTACCGCAGGCGCCATCTCCAAGTTCTATAAAATGAGCCAACTTCGATCATTTTGGCTGTCCATCCTAGAGAGAGTGCTGGTGCCACAATTCTATTGCTGCTATGCTGCCGAAGATGAATCTCCCACTAAAAGCTTAAGGAGAATTCTGGAGGAGGACAACGTCACGCTACATCCGAAGAATGATCACTTCGGCCTCGCTTATACTACAACGATCCTTCTTCTCCGACTTCAGAAGATATCATATAGGGAGTTTTATTAATTGTTATCTTTATTTTTCATTCCACACTTTCTTTGTAATCGTTTAGTTAATTCGCCTTGTGTTGGCGACTAGGTCTGGGTAGGACTTAGGGGGAAATTCGCCTTGTGTTGGTGACTAGTTCTAGGTGATTAGATCTAGGGGTCTCGAGGCCATACCCAGGGAAGGATTGGCTAGAGCGGCTTGAGGCCTTATCCGGGGAAGGATAGGCTAAAGTCAATCGGTTTGTGGGGATACAAGTCGGTATATAAAAGGAAAAGATATTTACTTTTGTTCGCCTCCGATTTCTAGCGATATAGAAATCAAATTTATGTAAACACTTTTTAATATAATATAATCATGTCTCATTTTGTGTTTACTTGATTTATATCATTTGGCATAATCTCTAAATATTGGTTACAAAGTCTTCAATTCAAATTACTTTATCTAAATGGTTTTTTTCAATCTCTTTCATCTTAAAACAATTTAGTACTTGTTCCTAAACTTGCTTTTTATGATAATCTCTTAATTTAGCTAAATTGTTATTTCATTCTAATATTACTTTAAACAATTTAGTAAATCGTATAAAATTATCAAATATTTTTATTCCCTTATTCAACCCCCCCCCCCCCCCCCCCTCTAAGAGCGCCGCAAGATCCAACAAGTGGTATCAGAGCCAGGTTATTCCAAACGGTTTAAAAACCCAGGAATAATGGCGTCTCATGATCTCACTTCTACTAGTGGGGGAAACTTTCTTATAAATGAAAAAATTTTGGCACAACCTTTATTTGAAGGCAAAAATTATAAAAAGGTGGAAAATTTTAATGAAATCTTTTTTAACTCATATGATATTAAAATTTGGAATACAGCAATTATAAGACCAGCGGATGAATCAAATAAATTGGAATGTCATATAAATGTGAAGGCTATGAATACTTTATTTTGTGCTTTATCAAAAGATATTTCCAAATTGATTTATTGTTTTACTAATGCTTACAAAGTTTGGAAATTTCTTGATGAAATCTTTGATCTTCCGTGTATAGGTTTGGAGCCTGCACAACATTTGGAAAACATTCAAATTGGCACAAGCAATCAAGAAAGAATCTCTCAAGATGAAACCATGGAGAGCACATCAAGTGGAAGAGAAGAAGAAATGTTGTCTTTATAAGAGGAGTGCCAAAAAGATGTTAAAGGAACTTTATGTTCAAATCTTGCCTCTCCCAATAACAATGTAAGTAAATCAAATTCTTCTATCTTTGTGACTAATTCTATTTCCACATTACATACGCTACAAGTTGCTAAACGTAAAATTAAGAAATTGAAAATTACAAATGATAAATTATGTTTAGAAAATAAAAGGTTAAAAGCTTATGTTAATGTAGAATCTAATTATGATATGGCTTCTCCATCTTGCTCTTTAGTTGAAATTCCTACTCCTTGTTTTGATTGCAATCTATTAAAAGAAATGTTGAAACCAGAAACTGGTTCCTTGTGGAGCTCGGGGCCCCCAACAGGTTGGGGGGCGACTTGCACTTACTTATCCCGTGGAAAAAGTACGTCAGGGCTTCAGAACTTAACACAGACCCTTAACTCAGCAGGGAGGTCCCACCACACACCCGGAAGATCTTTGGATTGCTTCCCCTCCAGAGCCAAAGCTGAGGCCCGGGCACCTTGGAGAACTCAGGGGAGTCTCGGCAAGGAAGGCCTAAGGAGAGAGAAGCCTAAAAACTGGACCTCCTCCAAAGGTGCCCATTGGGTCTTATTTATAGTTTTTCTGAACTGGTCTACGAATAGCGGAACTCCGCCTTTTGGTTTTGCTATTTGCACCCCAATTTGGTCTGCTAACAGCCAAACTCCGCTGTTCGGGGTGGCTATTTGCAGGCCTCCAGGGGTAAGAGGGTAATTCTAACTTACTTTCCCCTGGAAGAGGGGTCTGCGAGACCAGGAATGCCTCTTGGTCTCGCCATTCTGTATGCGAGGGCTCCTGTTGTAACACCCTGCCAGTACGAATAGTATAACAGTAGGTCCGGCCGGGACCCCACGCCATACAAGCCACACTAGCTAGGAGTTAAAAGGTGATAACCAGAAAAGTAACAACTAAACGAGAGTACAAAACGATAGCGGAAGCATTAATTAAAACATTCAAAAAGAACTGTCCACTATCATAGGAATGTAACCAGAATAAGAGTTACGGCCTTAAGGCCTTACATTCATCCAATGCACAAAACTCCATAAGCATACATCGGCACGCAGGCCGGCCATACATGAAAAAGCTAAAAAGGGAGGCTGGCCTTCAAGGGCCAACTCAGCAAAAGGGGTCACCGCCCGCTATTTCCCGCTAGGCTCACCTGCACCTGCATGAGACATTCCACCAAGCGGTGGCAAACGAGGCAACGGTCAGCACAGCTGACCAAATTATAACGACCCCACCCCTTTCCCGGGGTGGCGGAGATTCTACCCTGCAAGTAAGCCATACTAGCACAAGTACTAATCTAAAGAAAGTGCAACTACACAAGGTGAGGTTTCAAGCACAATCAATCTTCTAGGTTGAGCATCAAAAGAAAGGAACCTAGGTATGCACATGATGTTGGTTGGGTTCTCCCGAAGGTTCCCACAACCGCCTAAACAACCGCATGAGGCTAACAACATCAATTCATCACAAACGTGGGTACACACAACCGCACGTTCCATGCTCACAAGGCATGCACCAAAGGTACTTCTTCCCGAGCACCAAAACCATCATGAGTCCGGAAACTCTAGATAGAAAAGAGCTTTTGGTCGGTCTAGGCAAGACGCCCTTCCCAACCTCTCCCAAGGTCGTTCGGGTTTACAAGAGATAAATCCCCCTACCGCCACGCCTGGAAACGGGTTCAGTTCAGCCAATTCCCGTGCTCTTGCCATCGATTGAACACACGATGCGGGTATGACATCACCTCGGCCCGTAAGGGTTTAGCACTCACTAGTGCTACACAAAACATAAGTTACAACACCCTAGCCTTAAAAGTTTACCTTGTAACGACTCAAGACCCGACTCCGCCTTTCGGCCGGAGGGCATGAGGGATCGTTAGGGCTTTATACGTAACCAAAAAGGAGGTACAAGACCACTCCTCAACAATTCTAGTGGTGAAGGTTTGCATTCAACCACTCGCAAAGCATGGGGCTTCCGTTAGGATCTTCACAAGGTACCTACGCTTAAATCCCGCAATACTATCGCATATAACACAGAGTCATTCTCCGGCACGCATTCTAGGCTTAACCTAAATGCAACGTCGCAAATCAAGCATCACCGATTCGGGCTCACGGCCACGAATAGGCTTCACACACAATGCCTAAATCCGCACAACTACCGGATTTTCTACATGCAATATGCCGGGGACGGACACAATCTACCCGGAGTCCCGAAGGACTTGAGGAAATCCTACACTTCACCCATTTGGTGAAAGGGACTCCTCATGCAAGCATAGAGAAATGAAGGAGAGGACAAAAGACAAGTCCAAACAATGGGAGAAGAAATCGTTACCCTAGACGTGTTCTTCTTCGCCATGGATCCGAGATTCTACGCGGAGGGAAAGAACCGCACCGGGCTGCACTCTCCGGATCTGGAAACGGCTCGCGAAACGGAGCTCCGGAGCTCCGTCAATGGCGAAATCTCCTCTTCTTCTTCCTTGCCCCCTTCTCCTTCCTCTAGCCTAGGAGAGAGAAACACTATGAAATAATGAGGGTTTAATCCCTCTCCAAAGCCCTAAGACCCCCCAACAATAAATCCCAGCCGTTGGATCGAATTCCAAGAAATTTGATCGGTCGGATCCTCTTCTCCGCTCAAAATCGCGGAACAGAATAAACAGGGCGCACGATCACAGGCGCACGGTCAGTGGTCGTGCGCGACGAGGGCAATGGTCGTGCGCACTATCCGGGACAGAACTCTGAATTCTTGCGAATAAGCGCACGATCGCTGGCGCACGATCACTGGTCGTGCGCGAAGAGGGAAATGGTCGTGCGCACTGTCCGAGACAGAACTCGATTCTCTTCGGAATTAACGCACGATCGCTGGCGCACGATCACTGATCGTGCGCGATGAGGCCACTGATCGTGCGCTAAGAGCAGACAGGGAAAAATCTAGCCTGCTTCACGTGCCGCACTACCACTCCGCCTACTTCGCGGAACTGCCAGTTTTGGGGTGTTACAACTCCACCCTCCTTAAAAGAATTTCGTCCCGAAATCCAGGAAACAGTAATAGCATAAATTACAGTTATACTTTACCTGAGGGAAATAGCTCGGGATACTCCGCAAGCATCGTTTGCTCTCTCTCCCAAGAGAGCTCCTCTCGGCCGCAGTTATCCCACCGGACTTTTACCATCCGAATGGACTTGTTCCGCAGCTGCTTTACTTCGGTATCTTCGATGCGTAAAGGCTTGACTTTCGTCGACAACCCACTATCAACCGGAACTTTGCCAACCGCAACGATATGAGTAGGCTCTTGCACTGCCTTCCTCAACACTGAAATGTGGAACACGTCGTGCAGACCGCTCAGCTCTGCAGATAGTGCAAGCCGATAAGCCGCATCACCAACACGCTCCACGATCTCGAACGGTCCTAAGTACCTCGGACTGAGCTTTTTCAAGCGTCGAATCCTTGATACCCCTTTGAACGGTTTGATCTTCAAATAAACCCGGTCACCGACGGCAAACTCTAAGTTCCTATGCTTGGCGTTGAAATACTTTGCTTGCCTATCCTGGGCAACCAATAGCCTTTCGCGTATAGACCGGATCGTCGAAGTTGCTTCTTCAACATCCTTTCGCTTCAATAGCTTAGTATCGCCCGTTTCCGCCCAAGACAACGGCGTATGGCACTTCTTACCATAGAGGGCCTCGAAAGGAGCCATCTTTATGCTGGCTTGGTAGCTATTATTGTAGGCGAACTCGATCATAAAGAGGTGATCCTCCCACCTCTTTCCAAAGTCTAGAGCGCACATTCGGAGCATATCCTCCATAGTCCTGTTGGTTCTCTCGGTCTGTCCATCCGTTTGCGGGTGGAAGGCCGTACTGAACTTCAATTTTGTGCCCAACAGTTCATGGATAAGCCTCCAATCTTTCGATGTGAAACGCCCGTCACGATCGCTGACGATGCTACGAGGGACACCGTGCAGTCTCACGATACTATCCACATAGAGCTTTGCTAGCTTCTCTACGGAATCATCCTTCCGGTTCGGAATGAAGTGTGATACCTTTGTCAAACGGTCCATGATCACCCATACGGCGTCGTTTCCATGTTGCGATCTCGGCAATCCGTGCACGAAATCCATCGAAATATCATCAAACTTCCACTCCGGAATCGGCAAGGACTTCAGAAACCCACCGGGACGTTGACATTCCGCTTTCACCAATGCGCAAGTATGACACTTGGCCACGTAAAGGGCAATGTCTTTCTTCATGCCCGGCCACCAGAACAATTTCTTCATATCCATAAACATTTTAGTGCTCCCCGGGTGGATCGAGTACTTGGTATGATGAGCCTCGTACATCAACTCCGCCCGTAGAGTACCAACGTTTGGGATGCATAACCTTTCCTGCTTCCACATAAGGTCGTCTTCGAAGGAGAAATCAGCGTTTAACCCTTCAACGGTTTCCGCTTTGTATCGTTTCAAGCTCTCGTCCAACTCCAATGCTTGTCGAACTCGGTCGGCAAGGTCGTAGTGAACTTCCGTCCAGTTCAAGCATGCTGAAGTAGACGTTCTCCTATCAATGCATATGATCTCCATTTCTTCTAGCTCACGGATTAGACGCTCATCGTGCATCAAAATCCAATTTGCTTGTGCGGGAGCCCGACGACTCAACGCGTCTGCAACTACGTTTCCTTTACAGGGAGTATATTTGATATCGAAGGTGTAGTCCCCAAGGAACTCCATCCACCTCCTTTGGCGCATGTTCAACTCCCTTTGATCTAGTAAGTACTTGAGGCTCTTATGGTCGGTAAAGATATCGATCTTCACGCCATATAGATAGTGTCTCCAAAGTTTGAGGGCAAAAACCACGGCCGCTAGCTCCAAATCATGGACCGGGTAATTCCTCTCGTGAACCTTCAGTTGTCGGGAGCCGTAGGCAATTACCTTCCCGAACTGCACTAGGACACAACCCAATCCACTTCCTGAGGCGTCGCTATATATTTCGTAGCCTTCCGTACCTTGTGGCGAGCATAGAATGGGCGCCGTGGTCAGACGGCTCTTTAGCTCTTCAAAAGCTCGTGCGCACTCGGGCGACCAAACGAACTTATGATCCTTCCTAGTCAGTTTTGTGAGAGGAAGTGCGATCCTCGAGAAGTTTTCCACAAAGCGCCTATAATAGCCGGCAAGTCCTAAGAAACTTCGGACTTCCGCTACGTTTTTCAACAAAGGCCACGCTTGGATCGCTTCTATCTTCGACGGATCAACTGCAATTCCTTCGCCACTAACAACATGACCAAGGAATGCCACTGACGGTAGCCAAAACTCGCACTTGGAGAACTTGGCATATAGCTGACTCCTCCTCAAGGTGCTCAGGACTGCGTGCAGATGCCCTACATGCTCCTCTTCCGACTGAGAGTATACCAAAATGTCGTCGATGAAGACGATCACAAATTGATCTAAATACTCTCGGAATGTCCTATTCATCAAGTCCATGAATACCGACGGTGCGTTGGATAGACCGAACGGCATTACCGTGAACTCATAGTGCCCAAAGCGGGTACTGAACGCTGTCTTTGGAATGTCACATTCCCTTATTCGCAGTTGATAGTAGCCGGACCTTAGGTCTAGCTTGGAGTAAACCGTCGACCCCATCAGTTGGTCGAATAGATCATCGATTCTAGGAATCGGATATTGGTTTTTCTCGGTCAACTTGTTTAGCTCTCTATAATCAATACATAGACGCAAGCTCCCATCCTTCTTTTTCACAAAGAGGACCGGTGCACTCCAAGGCGAAGAACTTGGATGTACGTAGCCTTGCTCTAGCAGCTCTTGCAATTGGACCTTCAACTCTGCCAATTCCTTTGGCGCTATTCGGTATGGTGAGCGGGCCACATGTTTGGCACCTGGCACCAACTCGATACAGAAATCAATCTCCCGATGAGGCGGAGCCCCAGGGAGTTCGTTAGGAAACACGTCGGCGTATTCCGCTACAACTGGGACATCACACAACCTGGGCTTTGGCTCCGAAGCCTCCAACAAGGTGAAGAACAACTCGGCGCCTTTTCTCGCCGCCTTAACCACTTGGAGAGCAGACATCAGCGTCTTGCTCGCTCCTCGCATACCGGCGAATGTGGTTTCATCGTCGGTGTTCGTTCCCAGAGTGATCTCCTTTGTCTTGCAATCTATGCATGCTCGCTGCTCCGAGAGCCAGTCCATGCCGAAGATCACATCGAATTCAGCTAACGGTAGTAACGACGCTTCCAAGTCGAAATCTTGACTTCCGATCCGCACCTTCACACGGCTCTTCCTATCCGCACTCATTCGAGATCCATTGGGTAGCACTACTTCCAATCTATCTTCTACAAAGGTAGACGGCACTCCGATTCGCACCACGAAGTCCTCGGACAGAAAAGAGTGCGATGCACCCGTATCGAATAGAGCTCTCGCCGGATAGTTGAAAATTAGGACGAAACCTAATTGTACACAAATAACACATATAGTCGTACAACAGTAAGAGTCATATACATAGCTGTAAAAGCTAACTTCTAATTCGTACCTGTGACTACATCGGTTTGTCGTATAGCTTCTTGTTGGCCAAGCGAATAGACTCTCGGCTGAGTCGGAATGTGTTGGGAGGCCGAAGACTCTGCCGCTTTGCCCTTTTCTGCAGCCCGAGCATAATCCACCGCTCGATTTGCCGCCTTTGGGGGACCACTTCGACACACCGCAGCTTTGTGTCCCACCTTCCCGCAGGTGAAACACGTAATAGGAGTCCGCGCGGTCGTGGCTCCCGAAACATTCGAAGAAGCTGGTTCCGCCTGCTTGAACTTCCGCTTGTTCCTTCTTAAGTCCGGCTTGGACTGAGAGGCTGGCGCATGAAACTCGGGTTTCTTTACAACACTCTTTGCTTGTACCCTCTTCATGTCCAACTCCAAAGATCTGGCGGTTTGCACCATCACTTGGAAGCCAAACGTCATAGGGCCTGCAAGGAGCAGCCTCAACTCGTCCCGAAGCCCTTCATAGAATTTATTCGTCTTCGTCTCCTCATCCTCCACCAATGCCCCCGCATAGCGACTCAGTCTGGTAAACTCATGTAAGTAATCGTCAACGGAGCGATCACCTTGAGTTAACCTCAGGAACTGGTTTTGTAACGCAATGCGTTGGGCAGAGGGGATAAACCGCTGGAGGAACGACTTTGAAAACTCAGCCATTGTTATTTCAGTAATGTCTCTATCGCCGAACTTGCAGTTCCTGCTCTTCCCACCACAGCACAGCCTCTCCGTCAAGAAGGAAAGTGGCTAAGGTGACCATCATGGCTTCGTCCATCGTCGTCGCCCTCAGAGTTCTTCTAACTCTTGACAACCAGTCTTCTGCCACCGTTGGGGACTCAGATCCCGAGAAGGTAGGAGGATTAAAGCTCAAGAAGTGCTTTAATTGTTGGTCACGCGCTCGCCCCGCAACTACTTGCGCAACTTGACGCTCCACCCTCGGTGCTAACGCCGGTTCCACTGCAGCTACTGGCACAGGGGCATCAACCCTCGGTGCTACCGCAGGTTCCACTGCAGGTTCAATTACCGGGGCCGCATCGGTAGTAGGCGTAGCAGGCTGTGCAAGCCTTTGCGGTTGAGCATTGATCATCGCGAAGACTGCTTCTGCGACCATTCTGATCATCTCAGCCGAAGGAGTGGTCGCTGGCACCTCAGCCGACCCACTACTTTCAGCAGTGTTACGGGGTTGAGACCGCCCCGCAGCACTTCTAGTCACCTATAATCATGCAAGGCACAATTTAGTGACCCTAAACATATCAAGCATCAATCATGGAACGCTCAGGTTCCGCAAACAAGTATGTTTTTTTTTTTCATTCCTAAGTGGACATTCTTATTAGTTTTTGTCGTTTTAGGTGAATGCACAGCCCGTGCGCACCACCCCTTAAAAGGAATTCGTCCCGAATTCGCTAAACTACGGATCGACGCCTTAAGTCCGATACCAAATTGTAACACCCTGCCAGTACGAATAGTATAACAGTAGGTCCGGCCGGGACCCCACGCCATACAAGCCACACTAGCTAGGAGTTAAAAGGTGATAACCAGAAAAGTAACAACTAAACGAGAGTACAAAACGATAGCGGAAGCATTAATTAAAACATTCAAAAAGAACTGTCCACTATCATAGGAATGTAACCAGAATAAGAGTTACGGCCTTAAGGCCTTACATTCATCCAATGCACAAAACTCCATAAGCATACATCGGCACGCAGGCCGGCCATACATGAAAAAGCTAAAAAGGGAGGCTGGCCTTCAAGGGCCAACTCAGCAAAAGGGGTCACCGCCCGCTATTTCCCGCTAGGCTCACCTGCACCTGCATGAGACATTCCACCAAGCGGTGGCAAACGAGGCAACGGTCAGCACAGCTGACCAAATTATAACGACCCCACCCCTTTCCCGGGGTGGCGGAGATTCTACCCTGCAAGTAAGCCATACTAGCACAAGTACTAATCTAAAGAAAGTGCAACTACACAAGGTGAGGTTTCAAGCACAATCAATCTTCTAGGTTGAGCATCAAAAGAAAGGAACCTAGGTATGCACATGATGTTGGTTGGGTTCTCCCGAAGGTTCCCACAACCGCCTAAACAACCGCATGAGGCTAACAACATCAATTCATCACAAACGTGGGTACACACAACCGCACGTTCCATGCTCACAAGGCATGCACCAAAGGTACTTCTTCCCGAGCACCAAAACCATCATGAGTCCGGAAACTCTAGATAGAAAAGAGCTTTTGGTCGGTCTAGGCAAGACGCCCTTCCCAACCTCTCCCAAGGTCGTTCGGGTTTACAAGAGATAAATCCCCCTACCGCCACGCCTGGAAACGGGTTCAGTTCAGCCAATTCCCGTGCTCTTGCCATCGATTGAACACACGATGCGGGTATGACATCACCTCGGCCCGTAAGGGTTTAGCACTCACTAGTGCTACACAAAACATAAGTTACAACACCCTAGCCTTAAAAGTTTACCTTGTAACGACTCAAGACCCGACTCCGCCTTTCGGCCGGAGGGCATGAGGGATCGTTAGGGCTTTATACGTAACCAAAAAGGAGGTACAAGACCACTCCTCAACAATTTTAGTGGTGAAGGTTTGCATTCAACCACTCGCAAAGCATGGGGCTTCCGTTAGGATCTTCACAAGGTACCTACGCTTAAATCCCGCAATACTATCGCATATAACACAGAGTCATTCTCCGGCACGCATTCTAGGCTTAACCTAAATGCAACGTCGCAAATCAAGCATCACCGATTCGGGCTCACGGCCACGAATAGGCTTCACACACAATGCCTAAATCCGCACAACTACCGGATTTTCTACATGCAATATGCCGGGGACGGACACAATCTACCCGGAGTCCCGAAGGACTTGAGGAAATCCTACACTTCACCCATTTGGTGAAAGGGACTCCTCATGCAAGCATAGAGAAATGAAGGAGAGGACAAAAGACAAGTCCAAACAATGGGAGAAGAAATCGTTACCCTAGACGTGTTCTTCTTCGCCATGGATCCGAGATTCTACGCGGAGGGAAAGAACCGCACCGGGCTGCACTCTCCGGATCTGGAAACGACTCGCGAAACGGAGCTCCGGAGCTCCGTCAATGGCGAAATCTCCTCTTCTTCTTCCTTGCCCCCTTCTCCTTCCTCTAGCCTAGGAGAGAGAAACACTATGAAATAATGAGGGTTTAATCCCTCTCCAAATCCCTAAGACCCCCCAGCAATAAATCCCAGCCGTTGGATCGAATTCCAAGAAATTTGATCGGTCGGATCCTCTTCTCCGCTCAAAATCGCGGAACAGAATAAACAGGGCGCACGATCACAGGTGCACGGTCAGTGGTCGTGCGCGACGAGGGCAATGGTCGTGCGCACTATCCGGGACAGAACTCTGAATTCTTGCGAATAAGCGCACGATCGCTGGCGCACGATCACTGGTCGTGCGCAAAGAGGGAAATGGTCGTGCGCACTGTCCGAGACAGAACTCGATTCTCTTCAGAATTAACGCACGATTGCTGGCGCACGATCACTGATCGTGCGCGATGAGGCCACTGATCGTGCGCTAAGAGCAGACAGGGAAAAATCTAGCCTGCTTCACGTGCCGCACTACCACTCCGCCTACTTCGCGGAACTACCAGTTTTGGGGTGTTACACCTGTCGCCTCTGCGACCTCTGGAGTCTCGCAGAACCTATGGCATGACACACCTCGACGGGCATTCCGGCGAGATCGGTTCTTATCCTGGGCTCTCGCCCTACACCAACTGCCGAGACCACGTCCCAGCGCTTTCGCCTATGCTTTTGGTAATGCCGTTTTGCGAGGTCTAGGGGGTGGAGCTTGGGGCGAGATCGGTTCTTACCCTAAACCCTGCGAGGTCTAGGGGGTGGAGCCAGGCGAACCCCGGTTTGTACAAGAAAAATTCAAGGAAATTGAAAAAGGGCTCTTAGTTTCAAAAAGGCATAATGAAAAGTTGATAATTGAAAATGATGCTTTAACTTGTAAGTTAAGACAACTAAAATCTTTTGTTGAAAAAGTTCTAATTTCTAATAATGTCATTCATCATAAGATTTTGGATAATAAAGATAAATTGACTTACAAAATCATTTCTAAAAGGATCATTTTCACACATCAACTCAAAAGGAGCTTAGTTTCAAAAGGAATTATGATCCTCACAAAATTCTTAAGAGTCATTATTATAGGTCTCAATATATTTTCAATCATGACTCATATTTAAAAACTCCTTTTCATGAAAATCAAACTATAAAATATTTTTCATCACATTATAAGAGTATGTCTATAAGAAAGAGTGGAAATGAAAATCATCAAAATAAGAATCAATCTTTTAAAACATATTGTAACCCACTCTTTCAACAATCACTTCTAAAGAAAGATAATCACTCTTATAAACTTTCAAAGAATCCATATAATAAAATTCATTATGATTATCAACATCAAGCTATTTTGAAAAATAATTTGAATAAACATAAACCCACAATGAATTATTTTTCAAACAACTATCATCATATAAAGATGTCACATAATCATTATATGGATTTAAGTGATAAACAACCAAGGTATGAATGGAGACCCTTAAAGAAAAATGACACATCAACTTTAATTGAAAGGGCCCATTTATCATTGTCTCCTAAAAAGCCACCACGATGTATTTGGGTACCCAAAGGAACCATCCCACTTGGTCCCCTTTGGATACCTAAATCTCTTATTCATTAGTATCATATCATTTGCATGAAGTAGAAACAATTAAAATTGAAATATCAATACTATACTTCATGATATGCTTATTGTCTCTTTTCTTTTGTTTATTTATTATTATTTTTTTTTGAACAAACACGCTAAGGTCACTTAGATATATTATGAAATATGACTTTTACATTTTAAGCCTAATGTTTATCAAATCAAAATTGAATTAAACTAAATATAAAGTCATAAAATTTTTAAGTGATCTATCTTTCCTTTTTATACATTTTATCCTTTTTAAATCCATTGCCTATAAATGTCTTATATTATCATTATAAATTGAATGATAAATTTTCTAAATGATATTATCAAGACTAATGAAATTACTTTCAAAATTGGATTTAAATGGACTTTTAGGGGTCTTAGGCTAAAATATTAAATGCGCAACTAATTGTATTTGTCTATTTTACGTTGCTGCATATAATAGCCCTTATATTGAAAATCATAATCGAGAAAAATCATAATCAAATAATATCAAAAACTATGTGTTTTAAATCAAATATAGTAACTCTGTTGCTAACGCCAGGCGTTATCACTAACGCTGGCGGTAGCATAGTTTCCTAAAAATTCTGATTTCTCTATTTATTATTTTCTGAAAAATTATTTTACTGTGTTAAGTATCATTGTCTTCTACTTTCAGATAATCAAAACAATTTTGTTTGTCTCTTTAAAAGGATGAATATGAACTATTCACACACCACCATGATCTATTGATATCCTATGCTAAAATTTACTATTATCATATTTCATAATTCATGATCTATCAAGAATTATTTTAATTCAACTATTTCTATCAACCTTAGGAATTATGAAATATATGATGGCAATGGTATTATAGTTTCATATCTTATTATGTGTGTGATGTGTGTCACCATTGTTTGCATGTATCTCATTATATTTAAACCTTAGAGTCATCTTGTATCATTAAGATCAAATCAAAAGTTTAATCATTTCATTCTAGGCCTAAAGAAAATTAATTTGAAAACTTCTCATATTACATTCAACATAATCCCCATTAATCCTATGTAATAACATTACATTCAAACTCATAATCCTAGCTTTACTTCTTGGTCTATGCTTATATACTTATGCTAGGTATAACTCTTACAATGTTGTTCAAATTTCATGATAACTATGTGATTTGAAATTATATAGAATACTAAAATTCTAACAAACACATAGTTTATGGATTAATCATTAGAATATTTATGAATATTGTTTCATGAATCATATATTATCATGCAAAACCAAAGATCAATAAATTCAATTATTGAATGGCATTTTATTTCAAAACGTTATATTTATGATCTTTGTCTTTGATATGATTGCATGATCATCATGTTATAGACTTTCAAATTAAACTTGCTCATTCAAAAGAAAATCACTATATCATAAGTCTAGAAGGATTAGAATTTTTCATACATCATGATGATCTAACATATATTCTATGCAAAATTGTCTATAATCATAAATCATAATTCATGTTCTATCAAGAAAAATCTCAAGACAATAATACCACCTAGGAATTATGAATCTTATGATAAAAATATGAATATTGTTTTCTTTACATTAGTTGGTGTATGGATATGCTTTGATATTGATTGCATGTATCTCACATATATATAGATTCTAGAATCAACTTAGGAATAATAAAGATACATCAAACTTAATCATCACTCTATTCTAGATCTATAATTTGAAATTCTATTTTGGAATACATGCAATATTAATATTAATCTTATGATATGACATTAAACCCAAAACTCATCATACTAGCTTTATCACTTATTGAATATTAGTAATTGTGCTAGTTATCACATATCGTCATCTCATAAAAGTAGAAAAACTATGCAGCTTTATAACTCATCACATTAAACAGAACCCATAGTTTATAAATCAACCCATAGTTTAAAAAGCATAGGTTGTCCAAAGATTATTCACCTTTGACTTCATATCTCACAATAGCGGGGGCGTAGGGTTGTATGCATTAGAGACCTAACCTTTAAGTCATGTCTTGTCCTTAACCGGGGAGGGTTCCAGTGGGGCCTTGCGAGGCACTGGGGGGAAAGAGTGCTAGGTTGAGTGTTCTCTAGTGTGTGCATATGGGACTAACACCCTAACCTACGACATGTGTGCAGCTCCTCATGCCCATCCGTCACTTAGTATGGGGCTAGGGTGTAGACATTTAGTCGAGGTAGTCTTTAATCTTAGGACATACTTATATTACTCTTCGCATGATCATTTTATTTACTTATCACTTAAATCATGCATATTTTGGGTTGTTTATTAAAAAATTGTCCTCTTGTGTCTTCATAGTTTATATTTTCATGTTTAAATGGTTTTGTAAAACACAAGAATTTGAAAAGCCAAAGTTTCATGCAAATTTGATCCACCTAGAGATCTCCAAAATTCTGAAATTTCGGCATGGAACTACTCTAAGGACACTTAATCAATATCAAAAATCAAAAAAATTAAATTCTCAAAAAATCATGTACTGTTTGCCGCGCTATCACTAGCGCCGGCGCTAGCATGAGTGCTTGATTTTTCTGAATTTTAAAAATTCTAAAAATCATTAAAAATATGTTTGTTTATATTAACTAATTTGTTTTTGAATTTCTAACATTTATTTTTGTTTTGATTTATATTTAAGAAAATCAACTACAAAAATTCAAAATTCAAAAATACAAAAATATGTTTTTTGAGATTTGTGTTTTATTCATATTATGAATAATCAACTACAAAACTTCAAAATTCAAAAATTCAAAAATATGTTCTTGAGATTTGTATTTTGTTCCTATTATGAAAATCTACTACAAAAATTCAAAATTCAAAAATTACAAAAATATTTTTTTTTGTGATTTTCTATTTTTTAATTGATTTAAAATGATAAAACAAAAAAAACGGTATGATCTTTATTGCCAATATCAAGCATGAATGAATTCAATTATTTAGAATTTTTTTACAATGTTAAAATTTATTCCTTCAAATTACTATGAACATTGTTTTGTTTATCATGTTTTGATATATCTATTTAAAGTGCATCAATTGTATTGAAAAATATGTGTAGAACCAAGCTTAGCATGTCTCTAAGTATGAGTAAATGTATTATGATTGATAATGATACCTTTCACTCACTTATTTTGGTAATCAACATGTGTGTTTAAATCTAAAAATGCTTGCTTGTGTATTGTATTTGTACAATGAATTAAATCTTGCATAAGTTTATTGCCTACACTACATTTGAATTGCACTTGTGAAATTTAGAAAAGTGGTTAAGTTAAAAATTTGGGTTTGCAAAACAAGTGTATTCGGAGAATGTTGTCTCACAAATGTGAAACAAAAAAATTATATATGTAGACAAATATAACTCCACCAAGCACTACTTGAACCTCCTGATAAGTCTTCATAAGCATTGTGAGGTTGAGCACCTTGAAAAGAATAGTAAAGTGTCTTGTGCAAACCTTGGTTATTACACCACTTTGTTAAAAATTATGTGCATTAAAAGTGTGTGAAAGTAATTTACTTATGTTTTATTGTGCACTTTACTTTACATATGTCTTGTATTTTGTTGATTTAAATCAATTGTAAACATTGCCCAAAATACACTTATGTGCACATCATTATCTTTCATAACACTTCTTCTCATGAGTATTGGATTCTAATGCTTTATCTATACTACTCTTTATATAAGAAATGCAGTAGATAACCTAACATGATCTCTACAATATTTTGGTATTTCTTGAACTTAAAATTAAGTAACATTGTAGTATAATCTTTCTTTGATATGTTCATTTCAAGCTTGGTATCTTTATGAAAAACTTTGAGATTTCAAAAAGGTTAAAACATCTTTCAATTTTTGAACTAAAACTCATATTTATACTTATGTTTTTCATGCTTACAAAAAGATGTTTCTTATAATCTTCCGCTTTCTTACAACTCTTATCTTTTGAAATCTCTTATATATAATATGCTTAAACTCTTTATCATTTCATATATTACAAAAGCTCGATCATGATTTATACTATGCTTAAACTCTTTATTATAAAAGCTCGATCATGATTTATAACTAGCCTACATAATGACTCCTTACTACCCTCACCCCACCTTCTTTTGATAATACCAAAAGGGGGAGATTAATTGAAGAAATCTATATAGGAGAAATATAGAAGATTAAGGGGAGAATAATTCATGTAATCTATCATTTAGGGGGAGTGAAACATAAATTGCATTTATGTAGGGGGAACATTAAGATAGGGGGAGTCTGCATATTATCATGCTTATCATTTACTATAGTTGCACTATTATCTTCCTTATCATATACTATAAACACTATTGTTGATTTCTTGCTTAGAGGATTTGTTATTATCAAAAGGGGAAGATTGTTGGACATGTGTGTCACATCCCTTTGTTTGAGAATAACAAATCCCATATTGTATTTGATATTGCTTGTAGTGTGTTTATAGTATGCAGGAACTATAGGTGCAATACTCCACAGGTAGAAGGCAGCATGGAATCAAATTTTTTAAAGGAGCAGCACTAACGCCAGCGCTATCGCTAATGCCGGGCGTTAGCTCGTTCAACGAACTTCGAGCTGCGTTCGACGAAAATTTTGTTCGACAAAAAGTTCCGTTCGACGAATGTCGAGCTACGTTCGACGAAATTTTCATCAAAAAATTTCCGTTCGACGAACTTCGACCTCCGTTCGCCGAAAATTTCGTTCGACGATTTCCGTTCGACAAAAGTTCGTTCTGCCACGCCACCGACAGTTTTCGCTACCGCCAGTGCTAGCGCTACCACCAGGCGTTATCTCAAATTCGTGCACAGCGCCATGCCGCCGATGGTTCCGCAACCGCTCCACACGAACGCTACCGCAGGCGCTAGGAGCTACCGCAGGCGCTAGGAGCTACCGCAGACGCTACTTCCAAGTTCTATAAAATGAGCCAACTTCGATCATTTTGGCTATCCATTCTAGAGAGAGTGTTGGTGCCACAATTCTATTGCTGCTATGCTGCCGAAGATGAATCTCCCACTAAAAGCTTAAGGAGAATTCTGGAGGAGGACAACGTCACGCTACATCTGAAGGATGATCGCTTAGACCTCGCTTATACTACAGCGATCCTTCATCTCCGACTTCAGAAAATCTCATATAGGGAATTTTATTAATTGTTATCTTTATTTGTCATTCCACACTTTCTTTATAACCGTTTAGTTAATTCGCCTTGTGTTGGCGACTAGGTCTGGGTAGGACTTAGGGGGAAATTCGCCTTGTGTTGGCCACACGTTCTAGGTGATTAGATCTAGGGGGGCTGGAGGCCATATCCGGGGAGGATTGGCTAGAGCGGCTTGAGGCCTTATCCAGGGAAGGATAGGCTAAAGCCAACCGATTTGTGGGGATACAAGTCGGTATAGAAAAGGAAAAGATATTTACTTTTGTTCGCCTCCGATTTCTAGCGATATAGAAATCAAATTTATGTAAACACTTTTTAATATAATATAATCATGTCTAATTTTGTGTTTACTTGATTTCTATCATTTGGCATAATCTCTAAATATTTGTTACAAAGTCTTCAATTCAAATTACTTTATCTAAATTGTTTATTTCAATCTCTTTCATCTTAAAACAATTTAGTACTTGTTCCTAAACTTGCTTTTTGTGATATTCTCTTAATTTAACTAAATTGTTATTTCATTCTAATATTACTTTAAACAATTTAGTAAATCGTATAAAATTATCAAAGATTTTTATTCCCTTATTCACCCCCCCCCCACCCTCTAAGGGCACCGCAAGATCCAAAAATTATTGTATGCAAACTCCATAAGTCTGAGGCGCTTGTCCCAAGCTCCAACATGCCCCAATATGTAACATCTGATCATATCTTACACGATCTGATTAACTCGCTCCATTTGACCATTGGTTTGCGGATGGTATGCGGTCGAAAACCTGAGGTCGGTGCCCAAAGCTCCCTGTAAGCTCTGCCAGAATCGCGACATAAACCTGGAGTCTCGATCTGACACGATACTCACTGGCACTCCATGCAAACGGATGACCTCATCCAAATACAACTATGCTATCTTCTTCATAGAAAATCCGATCTTGAAAGGTATGAAGTGTGCACACTTCGTCAATCTATCAACTATTACCCACACTGAGTCATGCCCTCAGGGAGATCTTGACAAACCAGTAATAAAGTCCATCGATATACTTTCCCACTTCCAACTAGGTATGTCCAAAGGCGTCAACTTGCCACCAGGCCTTTTGTGATCTGCTTTGACACGCTCGCAGGTGAAGCACTCAGACACAAGCTTAGTTATGTCATTCTTCATTCCATACCACCAAACGATCTGTTTCAAATCTCTATACATTTTCGTAGAAGCAGGGTGGTAGGCCACGCTAGAACCGTGTGCTTCATCGCAAATCCTTGTCCGAATATTGCCCACGGCGGGAATACAAAATCTACATCGATACTTTAGAGTACCATTTTCGTCTATCGAGAAGTCAGGCAATTCTCCCTTCTCCGTCCTTCTTCGGAGATGCTGAAGATCGGGATCTTCTTTCTGATGTACCCTTGTGAGGGTGATCCATGAAGGATCTTCTGCCTCCAAGCGAGAGGGCCCGACACTACTGCCTACAGAATGTCCATCAAAAGGATCTCCTCAACCAACGACTGTACGGTAAGGTTGAAGATTTGCGCGGTCTTTCTGCTCAACGCATCAGCTACTACGTTAGCCTTGCCCGGATGGTACAAGATATCGACTTCATAGTCCGCGCATACTCTAACCATCTACGCTGGCGCAAATTCAACTCCTTCTGAGTGAAGACATACTTCAAGCTCTTATGTTCTGTATAAATATTGCACAATGCGCCATACAATCGATGTCTCCAGAGCTTTAGAGCGTAGATCACAGCCGCAAATTCCAGATCATGCGTAGGATAATTTTTCTCATGGACCTTCAGCTGTCTCGACCCATACGCAATCACTTTACCTCCCTGCATCAAGACACATCCGAGTCTGACGTGTGATACATCTACATAAACATCGCACTCCGCTCCTTCACTAGGCAAGGTTAAAACTGGAGCAGTGCACAATCTCCTCTTTAATTCTTGAAAGGCTCCTTCCAACTCATCGCTCCACACAAAAGCGGTGTTCTTCTGCGTGAGCTTAGTCATCGGAGCAGACAATACAGAAAATCCTTCCACAAACCTCCTGTAATAACCTGCCAACCCCATGAAGCTTCTGAACTCCTTGGGTGTAGTAGGTCTCTTCCAATCCATAACAGCAGAAATCTTCGCTGGATCACAAAGATTCCATCCTTACTCACTACGTGGCCCAAAAAGGACACCTGATGAAGCCAGAACTCACACTTGCTCAGCTTCGCATATAACTTATGCTCCCTCAAGGTAGCCAAAACTAAATGCAAATGCTGAGCATGCTCCTCGGCGCACCGAGAATACACGAGAACGTCGTCGATAAACATGACTACGAAATGATCCAAGAAATCTTTGAACACTCGGTTCATCATATCCATGAAGGCAGAGGGTGCATTCGTTTGTCCAAAGGACATCACCAAAAACTCAAAATGTCCATGCCGAGATCGAAAAGCTGTCCGCGGAACATCTGACTCACGGATTCTTAACTGGTGGTACCATGAACGAAGATCAATCTTTGAAAACATTGTGCTACCACGCAACTGATCAAACAAAACATCTATCCTCGGCAACGGATACCTGTTCTTGATGGTTACTTTGTTCAATTCACGATAGTCTATGCACAACCTCATAGAACCATCCTGTTCAGAATCTTGCCCACATGATTCCTGATTTGAAGAAGTCATCATGTCAAGAGTACTTCACTTTGTATTTGATCGTACATCTAGTTCATAATCTCAGAAAAACATAAGTACATATCGTCGAGAAGAACAGACAATATCGTCAACAATGCGTGCTTGTCGTCATAATGACGGGCAGAGCAGCAGCCGCTGAGAAGCAAAGTATTCATCGACCGCTGAGACATGGCGAGATCGTCGAACGGAGAATGCCGATCGTCGAACGCTGAGACGTGGCGAGATCGTCGAACGAAGAATGGCGATCGTCGAACAAAGGATGGCAAGTTTGTCGATCGCAGAATGTTGTTCGTCAAACGCAGAGAAGACACAGGACATCGTCGTGTGGAACTCATGTCGTCGAGAGAACATATGATTACGATGACATGTGCAAGAAGGAAGCTCACGATGACACTGTCAGAGAAAGAAGATCGTCATATATACAGAATCGCCAGGATATCTTGTATCGTCGAGATACCACCATCAGAGGCAGAAGGAAGATCGCAACGACAAAGTCAGAGACAGCTTGTCGTCGTAATGATGCAAATATCTTCTAGACAGAATTCAAATCTTGCGGACGTGATGTCAGCAATTAATGTCGTCGTCTGATTGTCCAATCAGGGCCTGCTATGATGGATGGGCTTCTGACAGTAAAGGAAATTGTAAGTGACCGTTATACGGCTTGTCCGTCCTATAAAAAGGAACAGTGTTGCCCTAGAAGAAAGAAGCTTGTTGTGCAAGAAAAAGAATGTGAAAAAGAATCCCGCCGCTCTTCAATATAACAGTATTTTTCAGCGGAGAAGAAAGAGAACAAGATTCAAGAGTTCTCATAAGAATCAGTCATCTCCATTGACTGAGAAGTCATCATTCAACATCAGGCAAAAGAAGAAGAGGCTGAAGAAGATCCAGAGCTGAAACTCAAAATTAAGAAGCATCTTCTTCATCCTCAAGAAGTCGATCTTCATCAAGGCTAAGTTGCCAGATTTCATCTGGCTGAAGAAACAGTTTATTTTATTACTATATTTTCTGGTAAGGCTTGCGGGCCAATTTGTCTAGATTGAGGGCTGGAGAGCTGTGAGGCTTGAGGGCGAGTGCAGTGGACTTGCGGGTCCGACTTTGTCTAGCTTGAGGGCTGGAGAGTTGTGAGGCTTGAGGGCCAGGGCAGTGCGCTTGCGGGTGCAATCTGTCGAGCTTGCGGGCTCGGGGGCAATAGGGGCTTGCGGGCCTAGGCTGTTGGGACTTGCGGGTCCGTGTTGTAGGGCTTGAGGGCCTGAGTGTCCAGCTTGTGGGCTCGGGGGCAGTAGGGGCTTGCGGGCCTAGGCTGTTGGGACTTGCGGGTCCGTGGTGTAAGGCTTGAGGGCCTGATGTTTTTGGCGGCATTTGCCGAGCCTAGCACACTGCTGGGTAGGCGCAGAGGGAGAGAGGACTACTCAAGACACCCGGTTGAGGAACCTCTATAGATGATGTGTGCTTTCTGTATTTTGTTCTTTATTTCTTAGATCTATTAACCATAAAGTAAGAAAAACCTAAAGGGGGATATTATAAAAAGAAAAACCTATTCACCCCCCCCCCCCCCCCCCCCCCCCCCTCTAGGTGATTAAGTAGACACCCCATAAACAACAAGTGCTATCAGAGGGAGGTTGTTCAAAGAAAAGCCTAACAGCTTGAACAGATCTGCCAGTGGGTGTCTAAGTATCATAGCCATGGAATCAAGAATATCTATCTGCTCCAGGGAGAACTTTGCCATTTGGAAAGTAAGAGCAAGAATATTCATGGAGGCGATGGATCCAAGAATGTTTTTGATTGTTCAAAAAGGTCCCTCCATGACAATGATAAAAGATGAAATTCTTCTTGCCAGCTTGGATAAAGAAGCGAGAAGCATTCTAGCTGGTGCAGTGGATCTGGTAACACATCATAAGCTGAGTCGTTGCACAACAGCAAAGGACATGTGGGACTTCTTAGAAGTTCTCATGAAAGGGTCAGAGGAAGATTTTGAAGAAGAGACCTCTCATGACGAGGCATGCATCAGAGCACCACTGACTACTTCAGACAGTGAATCAGAAGATGATGAATGCTCTGGAGCAGAAGAAAGTATACGAGCACCCCTGTCTCCTACAGACTGTGACACTGAGGATGAAGAGGTTCATGGACTGATGGATCAATCAGATGAAGAAGATCATGATGAATTGCATCATGATCAGGTATGCACCACTCACACATCTTTACTACCCGCTTCATTTGAGAAGACCAAGAGTGCATCAGAAAATTATTTATCTTCTGAAGATGATGCAGAAGACTGCTCATCATGCAACAATAAGAACCATGATGATCTATTAGAACCGTTTGGTGATCTCTTGGAAGCTCTAAGGAAGAGCAAGAGGATTGTTAAGAAACAAGCTAGAGAGATAGAAACACTCAAGCCTTATAGGGTTGAGTCAGATGGGGAACTGGGTATGTCCTACTGTAAGGACACCAATCAACATGAGCTCAAGAAAGTCATAGACAAGCTTTATGATGAGAGAAACCAAAGGGAAGAACTTATCTAGAAACTTGAGAGTGATCTTCTTAAGGAAAGAAGCTTGGTAGCTCAATTCTCTAATCCCAAAACTGTTCTCCCCATCATTGACACCTTCTCATCCTATAAAAATAGGAGGGGGTTAGGTTACAAGGAAGGGGCAACAGATGCTGAGAATGAAAAAAAGGGCAAAACTAAAGCAAAGCCTCACACCACCTTTCAGAAGGTAGTGCTTCCCTCAAATAGGTATGATCAGGAAAGTGTCCATGGTCACTGGATGAATGGAAGCTCCACTAGTCATGAAAATGCTTCTGACTATGGAAAGAGAAAGGGTATAGGGATGAGTGTATTAAAGGCTCCTCATGAGGAGATTCAAATGGCCCATCATGGACCATTTGTATTTGGTGTCCCAGCCCCCACTCTCAAGGATAAAGGGGCAACATCTTCTCAATCACCCTCAGATAAGAAGCAGACCAGTAGCCCCAGTATAATCAATTCTCACTTGAACATATCTGATGCCATCAACACCATGTCAGCCACCAAGATGACATATGTTGCTGACAAACAGATAAAGTCAAGAAGAAACGATGATACTAGAGCAGCTAGTCAGCTCTTGACTAAGAGAGATTGGAAGAATGCTGATGCCTTCTCTACTGAACATACTTCATAAAGTGCTCAGAAAAGAAGGTACAATATCCATGAGTGTTAGTGATGTGGCAAAGTGGGACACTTTTCCATCGACTGTTGGCACAACCCTAGTGTGCTTAATGCAAAGGTGAGACCTTCTGGAAGGGCTGCGGTGAGTAGAGGGATCTCCTATTATGCTAACAAGAACCTAGGACCCAAGTCACCTTGGGTTCCTAAGGGATATTAAATCTGTCTTGTAGGGTAGTCATTTAGCCATTAAAAAGCAAATTAGGCTAATGGACAATAATTGCTCCAGGCTTAGCTCTGGACTATGAAGAATCATGCCTGAGCAAGGGGGATCTTGTGCTACTCCTTGGTTAGAAAAGCAGAAGGCAAGAAGTCAGAAAGGGGGAGAAATGGTGCTCAAGTAGTGCTCAAGAAGACCTTAAAGGCAGGGGGAGCAAGGAAGAGGCATCAAATCAAGGGGGAGCTACAAGCTTGATGTACTCCAAGAGTTCTGCAGAAGATAAGTTAAATCTTTAAACAGTTCCATCTAAGATTATGATATTTAATGACAAGTGATAGTAGGCTTGAATTGAGATTCTGACTTCTTTAAATAGGTGGAGATTGTTTTGAATCTTGCCCACATGATTCCTGATTTGAAGAAGTCACCATGTCAAGAGTACTTCACTTTGTATTTGATCGTACATCTAGTTCATAATCTTAGAAAAATATAAGTACATATTGTCGAGAAGAACATGCGATATCGTCGACAATGCGTGTTTGTCGTCGCAATGACGGGCAGAGCAGCGGCCGCTGAGAAGCAAAGTATTCGTCGACCGCTGAGACATGGCAAGATCGTCGAACGAAGAATGCCGATCGTCGAATGCTGAGACGTGGCGAGATCGTCGAACAAAGAATTGCGATCATCGAAAGAAGGATGACAAGTTCGTCGATCGCAGAATGCTGTTCGTCAAACGCAGAGAAGACACAGGACATCGTCGTGTGGAACTCATGTCGTCGAGAGAACATATGATTACGACGACATGATGCAAGAAGGAAGCTCACGACGACACTGTCAGAGAAAGAAGATCGTCGTATATACAGAATCGCCAGGATATCTTGTATCGTCGAGATACCACCATCAAGGGAAGAAGGAAGATCGTGATGACAAAGTCAGAGACAGCTTGTCGTCGTAATGATGCAAATATCTTCAAGACAGAATTCAAATCTTGCGGACGTGATGTCAGCAATTAATGTCGCCGCCTGATTGTCCAATCAGGGCCTGCTATGATGGATGGGCTTCTGACAGTAAAGGAAATTGTATGTGACTGTTATACGACTTGTCCGTCCTATAAAAGGGAACAGTGTTGCCCTAGAAGAAAGAAGCTTGCTGTGCAAGAAAAAGAACGTGAAAAAGAATCCCGCCGCTCTTCAATATAACAGTATTTTTCAGCAGAGAAGAAAGAGAATAAGATTCAAGAGTTCTCATAAGAATCAGTCATCTTAATTGACTGAGAAGTCGTTGTTCAACATCAGGCAAAAGAAGAAAAGGCTGAAGAAGATCCAGAGCTGAAACTCAAAATTAAGAAGCATCTTCTTCATCCTCAAGAAGCCGATCTTCATCAAGGCTAAGTTGCCAGATTTCATCTGGCTGAAGAAACAGTTTATTTTATTACTGTATTTTCTTGTAAGGCTTGCGGGCCAATTTGTCTAGCTTGAGGGCTGGGGAGCTGTGAGGCTTGAGGGCCAGGGTAGTGGACTTCCGGGTCCGACTTTGTCTAGCTTGAGGGCTGGAGAGCGGAGGCTTGAGGGCCAGGGCAGTGCGCTTGCGGGTGCGATCTGTCGAGCTTGCGGGCTCGGGGGCAGTCGGGGCCTGCGGGCCTAGGCTGTTGGGACTTGCGGGTCCGTGTTGTAGGGCTTGAGGGCCTAAGTGTCGAGCTTGCGGGCTCGGGGGCAGTAGGGGCTTGCGGGCCTAGGCTGTTGGGACTTGCGGGTCCGTGGTGTAAGGATTGAGGTCCTGAAGATTTTGGCGGCGTTTGCCGAGCCTAGCACACTGCTGGGCAGGCGCAGAGGGAGAGAGGACTACTCAAGACACCCGGACTTGAGGAACCTCTATAGATCGTTGTGTGCTTTCTGTGGTTTGTTCTTTATTTATATTAACCAGATAGTAAGAAAAATCTAAAGGGGGATATTATAAAAAGAAAAACCTATTCACCCCCCTACCCTCTAGGTGATTAAGTAGACACCCCATAAACAACACATCCGTCTTTTTCACAAACAGAACTGGAGCACCCCAGGGTGAAGAACTTGGCCTAATAAAACACCTTTGCGCACCTGACGACTTGCCCTCGGACTGGGGAGTACGCAACTCTTCCAGCTCACGCGGGGCCATACGGTACGGTGCCTTAGCAATAGGGTGAGTACCAAGCTCAAGATCGATGACAAACTCCACATCTCTCTCAGGTGGGAGACCAGGAAGACTAACCGGAAAAACATCTGGAAATTCCCGCACCACATCAATATCCTCGACACGCGGCGAACCACTAGCGTTTCTATAATATAAACAAGATAAGCAAAACAACCGAAAGCTAAAAGTCTCCGAGCACATACCGCAGAAATAATCGGGGAATCCTGGCGCGGAAAGCCATACACACTCATGGGGTGGTCGTTGTCCATTTTGAAGTCCAAGTGCTTAACCTTGCACTGGATCACATCATCATAACGGGACAACCAGTCCATGCCAAAAATAACATCAAACTCTTCTAGGTCCAGCATCTTCAAACCAGCGAATGCTAAGAAATCGCCTAAGAGGATAGGACACCTCTGGATACCCTGATTCGACACCACCGTGTCACCGGAGGGAAACTTGACACTAAAAGAATCACCAACTTAATCGAGATTCAACTGATGGCGTTCTACAAAAGTCCTAGCCATGAACGAGTGGGTATCACTGGAATCAAAAAGAACGCGTGCCATACGCTTCTTTACCTTAAACTCTCCTATAAAAGCGGGTACGTAACTAAATGAGCGAAAGCAAATTAGGGCAAAAGCTGAAAACTAAGAGTTAGATTAGAATCTAACCTGATATCACTTGAGTGGAGGTCTGAGCTTCCTCTCTCGTCATCACGTCCAGCTTTCCCCTTCCGTCCCCCAGATTTTGTGGCGGCGGCGGCAGGGCCCGAAGCGGAGTGGGCTGCAACGGGAGCTGGTTCTTTGGACACGCAGACTTCATGTGTCCTTTCTGCCCATACTGGTAGCAGACTCTGTCTTTCATCCAGCACCTGCTCGAATCATGACCCTTCTTCTCACAGATAGTGCACACCAAATCTCCCTTGGGTGCGCCCTGAATGGAGAGAACCCGCTGCTGCTTCTGAGCTCCGATTCTCTTGAAACACTTTTCATAGGGGTGGACAGGGCGCCCACAAAAACTGCATGCTTCTCCACCACTCTTCTTTGAAGCGGGTTTAGATGCCCTGGAACTTCCTTCATCAACACCTTTCCTCTTCTCTTTCCTGATCGCAACACCTCGATTCTTGGCGTTATCAATCGCCTCAACTTTCAGAGCAGCTTCCAATGCCTCAGCATAGTTCTCTGACCTATAAGCACAAGCCAATTGCTGAATATCACCGCGAAGTCCTCCCAGGAATCGCTTCACTCTTCCTGCATCTGAGGCGACTAGATATGGAGCAAAACGGCTCAACTTGCTAAATTTGACTTCATACTCACTAACAGTGAGTTGCCTGTGCTTCAGAAGCAATAAGTTGTTCATCATGCGGTCTTGCTCGACTGACGGTAGAAATTTCTTCAGCAACATCTTCTTGAAGGATTCCCATGAACATCCACCTGTCAGATTCTCCTTCTCTCTTATCCACCAGCTCTTCGCAAGACCCTTCAGCTGGTACGCGACGACCATCACCTTTTGGTCGGCAGAAATCCCAGAATAAGAAAATATTTCCTCAATAACAATAATCCAGTCGTCTAATGCCATGAAATCTGCTCTCCCATCGTAGGTGGGGGGTCCTAGTTGTTGGAAGTGCGAGATAAAATTCATCTATGGCGGCAGCAACACTGGGGGCACCAGAGGGGCAGGAGGAACATGTACAGCTTGACCCACAGCAGGGTCTTGCACCACGGCCTGCTGCCCTGCAGCGGCAGACAACAGCGACTGAATCTGAGATTGCATCTCAATCAACTGCCTCGACAGAGCTTCGTTGCTCTGGCGCAGTCCTTCAATCACAGCTTCACCTTGCGCACCTGACGACTTGCCCTCGGACTGGGGAGTCGCCCTCATCGCAGGACGCTTTCGCGGCATTTATAAAATAAAACACAAACAAACAACTCATCAACACCCTAGCTTAGAACTAGAACTACTCAACTTAGTTCAGACCATACACGAATAGACACTTGTTTTTGCTCCTAACTTGCTCTGGGATTTATAAATGATGTTATGCATAACTTGGGATGATGCTCTGTCATCCCCTTAGAATCTTGTGCTTATCCTACGAATGCATGAAATTCTTATACCTTTGCTTTAAAATCATGTGTGTTCGGGTGTCATCATGCAAATTTTTAGCTTGGCATGTGTGCTTATGCAATGCTATGTAATGTATGTTGTGCTATGCATTCTAATAAAGACCTTAATGCATGTTATGAGCGTCGTACACATGAAATATTATGCATCCCATACTACATAATATCTCATGCAACGAAAGTAAAAAATCTAATGCGCATCCATGTGATGATTGTTATGCATCCCATACTACATAACAGTCACATGTTGCCTCCTATGAGGATCCATATACGACCACATATTATGCATCCCATACTACATAATATGCCCTGTATACTTCTTATCATGCTTATGAGTGTAGTGTTCGTGCTTCAGCCAAGACGTACTGATGACACATCGGTGTGTGTATGCAATGATACCAAACAACTAAACTATATCAGAATTAGTCGCTCGACCAACTTGTCGAACAAACCTTGCTTTGATACCAACTGTTAAAACCAGCATTTTCTCAATATATTAAATATATATCAGAGCGAGAGAAAATATGCATCGTGATGCCACGCCGTGCAGGGGACAACTGCAGGAGCTCAGGCGAATCCTAATCCCACTAACCATCATGAAAACCCATGAGATACTGTTTCAAAACATGATTTAAGTTATGTCGATTAATCGTATCCCTCGGTTCGGTGGATTGTCAAATCCACAAGTGTTAGTGTAAATAGAAATTATGCAGCGGAAAATCTTTAGTTTATATGTTGAGTGACCTATATGAGTATGATAGACCAATACCACAACATGATATGCAGACTTGTAGGTATTTCTATATAGGTAAGAAAAGGGCTTTTTATAGACTTTAAAATAGAGTGACATTTTCTTTAAAAGAGATGTTATGATTTAATAATATAGGCTTTATACTTTAAAATACCTAACATGCAACCTAGCATAAAACCTCCCAGAGGCAAGTAAATCATTATAAAAAGGCAAGAAAACAACTAGCAGCTAGCAAAGTGTCTATGACAGCAAAATCCAGTGGGTGTCAACAACCTGACACAAACCCACGGATCACAACAGTATGTCTGAACTAAACAGAGCAAAACGACAAAAGACTACCTCACAGCGGTGAGGGGAAAACAGCAGCAACTGTAATGCGGCAACACCACCAACTCTAGCTCTGCAACCAGCTACTGCCCTGAGCCTGAGGCATTCCAAAGACAGAACACCTCAGCAAGAAGGTACAAGTGGCGACAGAAAAACAAAGCAAGTAAAAACAACGGTCAACAGGGGTACCAACCCAAGACCGGCTAAACAAAAGAGGCAGTAGAGTAATAAGAAAGCTGAGTAGTAGCAGACAGAAACTTACGTAAAAATTCACGTAATACCTGACTATAGCAGGTGCAGAAAAAGGCAAGGGCTTGAACACCCAGCTTTAAAAGTGAGCACTAATGATGTTATACAATTCTAAAATGATTAGCAAAAACTAACACCGGTAAACATCCAGTGACTGTGGGGGGAATACCTCCGCCAGCACACCCACAGAAACAAACACCACAAGGGGCCCAAGGGTAAGGTGGTCGCATAGCCAAACACACCCGAACTGGAATATATCCAGTAACTGTGGTGGGAGATACCTCCGCCAGCACACCAAAAGTAAAAAAAAATTCCAACAGTACACACATCAGGTGACACTCGCAACTTATCAATTCGAGCATACAGACACTGTGGCGGTGGCTTAAAACCACTAACACCAACGGTCCCGAAACAACGACCTATAACTCGAGAGTAGCACGACCAAACTAGACTAGTTCCTACTAGTCTTAAGTATGGAATTTGGTAGGGCAAATTGGCCTTGTCAAATCACAACCCAAACTCTTCGAATAAATTTGACGCACAAGCTCGACTGAAACGGGGCCCACTCGATGAGTGATCGACCTCAGGACGGGTGGAAGGACTCAATCAACGGACTTATACAACCAACATGAAGCGACAAATTTGATGAGCGAAGCTCGATCGACGAACGCAAAATGGACTTGACGGCGCACGCGGCCGATTATACACAACAAAAATATCATTAATTTGATAGGAAAAAAAGGGGAAAATATCTACGATCGCGTGTCACAAATTTTGCGAAATAGGGCAATCCAACGAAATTCCGGCGGCGACGAGCGCGCAAACATGGGCTTCCAATGCGGCGAGACACAATTTCAAGCAATTAAAAATTATTCTAACAATCCTACGATTATCAATTTGGAGCAAAGGAAGGGAAAAACCACCACTTGACTTAGGTTTCGCTGGAAAAAATTTTCGAATCGCTCCACGTTGTAGATCGGGGTGAGAGAAGGCAGGAGAAGTCAAGATCTACAAGAAATCGGGCGAAAAGAGGTTAGGGCCGAAAAATCCTAACGAAAAAGTTTCACAAAACGGAAGGAAATTATCATGAGTGCGAAGCTCTCGTCGAGAGCTCCCTGGATCTATGCTCGGTTCGCGATTTCGACCACAGGAGCTCCGTCGGCGGCGACAAGAAGATTAAAAAAAAATCCGCCTCCATTGCTCGATCTTCTCTCTGGTTCGGTCAGAATAGAGGAAGAGGAAGAAGGAATTGACGTGTGTATATATATATATATGTGTATATATATATATATATATATATATATATATATATATATATATATATATATTAATTACAATAATAATACTAAGAATAATAATAATCATATTAATAATAATAATCCTAGATATTTAGCATTCGCCTATTATCATTAGCCAAATTAGCATTAGCCGAATATGAATAGTAACCGTTTCATATAATAATAATAATATATAAATACTATATTACTACAGAAAACTAAACAAACGCCGAAACCAACGAAAATCGCACCTAAGGTGGACGACGGCGCTACAAATCCATCGGCGAAGTCAGAACCAAAATCCGACGTGCCGTTCTCAAGATATAAATGTCCGAAGTTTACGGCGAACGTAATATACATACGAATCTTCTAAAATGCGTCGAGGCTCCAAAATGGCTCGGATCGCAATGAAACTTGACGGGCAAGCCAAAAATATATCAACTTAATTTTCAAATGTAAAATTTTCCACACTCGACACAATTCCCAAAATCTGGCCGGCTATACCTCACGGACGCGATAACGCACCATCGTCGACGCGCCGTCAACTCGACGTTAAAAGTAATGCCCTGACGTCAAAATTAAGTCATCACTGAATAATATAATCATCGAAAAATCGGGGGCGTTACAACCAGTCCCTGAGTTTATGATGGAACTTGTAGCCATCGGAGATACCTTTCCAACGACTGGTTGTACGATTTGTGAGGAGCCCGGTAGCTCCCTCAAAGTCTGGTCGAAATAGGTTGTGTCTGAAATTATAAAGTGTAATGTGATGGACAGATTCTGTCCTGTGGTGCACAGCAGGGTTCAAAGCCACTTCTAGCCATGATGTAACTGGATCTGGGCTGAGGGCTCAACATAGAAGTTGTAGCCCTCAGAAAGAGCTTTTCAAAATGGAGTGGCACGTTATTGGTAGTGGAGCGTAACTCCCAGAAATCCAGTTTCGGTAAACAACAATATCCGCTTAAAATTTATAATGTTGTTGGATTTCTCTCAAATTACTTATCGGATGTTCGTAAAATTTGGTGGACATGTGCCTAATGGTATTGAGACCACCCCCGATCAGTATTATGAATGTTGGATTTATATTTATGGTAATATTGTTAGTCTCTTCCTATAAATTTATTGTGTTGCAAATAACATTGGTAAATATAGACAAGGCTTGAAATTGAGGAAATATTCAAGGTAATGATTATGAGATAACACGGGGGATTTCATGGTAGTCAGGTTGTTCATGGGAAGCACATGGGTTGCATGGCTTACACCTGGTGTTCTATGGACCCTGGTTGGAGGATTACTTGTGGCGGGTCTACGGGCTTGCTAGTCGTGACACCGACAGAAGCCGACAGTTAGACTCTAGACCGATTGGGTTGGACTCTTGGTGCTTACCTACCCAAGTCCCCTTATGTGTCTTTGAAGGCTCAGCATGTTGCGAGCAGTACGCAGGGTCTCCGCTGTGTGTTCTTAGCGTCGAGGCGTACAGAGGCCTAGGACTGGTGGTGTTCATACCCTCCTAGTGGTGGAGTATCTCGTTCCACTGTCTCCGTCTGGCCACGACGGGAGATGCCTGAGCGGTTAGCTACCCCTCAAAAAGTGATAAATAAATGTCTATGTCGACATAGCAAATATGCATGGGTGGGTAATCATATCATAATCATTGCATTGCATTCATCCTTCATAATCATTGCATTGCACCGCATTGGATCCTCATCATATAAACTTGTATGAGCACCTTTATATGATGAGTTACCTTCATGTTCAGATCCTTTACTTATAAGCTTATATGGGCATCCTTATAAGTTATGTTCAATTCGGTTCCGTGATACTCTGCTCATGCTTTCTTGTTACAAGTACTTGCTTATATAACCACTGTTATTTATGTACCTGTTAGTTAGAGTTATTGCAAGTACTTAGGTACTTATACAACCGACATATATGAACAACCATTCCTATCACCTGCTTTATATATTGCATCTTTTCTTCCTTTCCTACCACCCGGTGCCTTGGAGTCGGCGGGGGAGCGGATGTGAAGCCACTTAGTCTTTATGACTAACGGTTACTACGTCCCTCTTTTTAGGAGCGCACCCTGGAGCAGCAGCCCACGACGCTGGAGGAGAATAGACAGGTCAGGACGACAGGGTCGGAGGCCACGATACCCTCACTACCGTCGGTGACAGATGTGAGCACAGTTTGAGATGTAGCCCTTGAGGCGTTTCTTTTGTCACTCTGATAGAGTACAGGAGCTTCCTGTCTCGTAGTTTTTGTGACTCTTGCTTATGTGGATTTAAATATGGCTTCTTGCTTTTACATTATTGATGGGTTGGCAATGTTCAGTTGGTTCGGCCAGCGGGATAGGCGTCTTGTGGGGGAGTCTAGCTCGTGTGCTGGCACCTCCGCAAGGCGGCTGTCCTGGGCATAAGACTCCCCTCGGTCGTGTTTTGTGTTCCGAGAGGGGGATCTTACAAATGGTATCAGCTTGCAATGATCCTTAGATAAAGAAGTCCATTCCTGCATGGTGCACCCTCTCACCTCTTCAGTTTGAGGACAAACTGAATGAGCGGAAGCGGTGGTGTGCCCATGTGTATTTCGCATTAAGTAGGTTTATTATCTTCTTTCAAGTATCCAACCTAACCCAAAAATCTACTTTGCATGAAGATCTCAGTACGTTCAGAACTAGCGACGGTCGCTCCCGTGCCTCCTGTACCTACTCCTTTCCAACAATCAGAGTTGGGCCAGACCCTGACGGCAATCCTGGATGCCTTCAGGTCTCAGTAGATGCTGGTGCAGCCGCAGGCACCGAACTCAAATTGGTTAAGCACCTTCTGTGCTCTCTCCCCTCCCATCTATCATGGGACGGAGTTCGCAGTTCAGACGGAGGAATGGTTGGACACAGTGCATGAGTTACTGGCAGGGATACGATGCCCAAGCAATATGGTACTCATGTTGGCGGTCACGGCCTTGGATCTACATACGAAGAGGTGGTGGAAGTCCTTGATGGGCTCCACCTTTGAAGGGCGTAACCATCTTGACATAAGCTTGGACGAGTTTGCAGACGTGTTCCTGGATGTTGGGGAAATGATTTATTTTAACCCCTAGAATTAAGAAGAATATAATTTCTAAGAATGAAAAGTTAGTCTAAGTAAATATGCGTCGAATAGAATTCGACGCAACGTCGAAATATAGTCGACGTTTCTCTCAGAATAAGTCGAAGTAACTCTAAGAAGAATTCGACGTAATCTTTGTCGACGTAACTCTGACTTCTAGTCGACGCATTTAATAAAGTCGACGCACCTTAGTCGACGCACCTTCCTTATTCTCCTCTCGATGTCCAGACAGGATGAACTCGGCGCTTACGTCGAATAGTAATCGACACACGTCGATTTCTATGTCAAATTCGAATTAACGCCAGATCTCTTTCCTTCTTTCTAAAGATCTGAATTTTATGGAATGATTTTATTCTTTTATAGCCGTTCTGAATCTGTCTTTCCTTCTAATTGATTCTTGGCTAATTTGATTAATATTTATTTGGATATTATTTGAAATCAGAATAAACTCTTTCCATCTACAGATAAAAGTAGTATGGAAACTTTTATCTCTTTCTAATTCTCTGTCTGCTAATTGATTATTCTCCTTTAGCAATATCTTTTGAAATAGAGTTATAAATAAGAAGGAAGTCGACAGAGAATAAGAACTAGTGATCCACCATATACATTTGAAAAAGAGGAAGAGCTCCCAAGTGAAGAGTGAGAAAGCTGAGAAAAGAGATAGTGTGCTGCAGCAAAGAAAAATCCTTCATCTTCTCCTCCTGATGCCACTCTGCTGCAAATTCTGAAAGCTCTCACAAAAGAGAGAAAAGATTACAATCTCCTTCTCACTATAGAAGAGAGATCATATTCACTATACTTGTGCTTCTAATCTTCTTGCTAGGAAGAGGAATCTTTCTTACATATAGTGTCTTCTGTTCTTCTACTTGTTCTACTTCTTCTTCTCATACTTACTTCATTTTCAAATTGTGTAAAAGAGTTTTTAGAATCTCTCTTCAAAAAATTCAGTTGTAGTGGTTCTAAGAGTCTCCTTATCAAAAGACTCAGTCTGGTTCTAAGAGTCTCCTTATCAAAAGACTCAGTCTGGTTCTAAGAGTCTCCTTATCAAAAGACTCAGTGCAAGTTAGTGAATTCCTACCAAAGGGGGTAGAAGAGTGGACTACCCAAAGTTTGGGGAACCACTATATTTCTTTGTGTTGTGCTGTGATTTTCTTCTTGCTATTTTTCTTCTTTACTTGCTTAATTCTTGTTGGTTTGTGGAAAGCTTGAATATGTGATTATTACACAAATATATATATAATTGCACAAAGTATTTTTAAATCTCTATTCACCCCCCCCCCCCCCCTCTAGAGAATTCTAGTGAGGTTAACTGTGCACTTTCACTAGAGCATTTTGTCTCTTCTATAGCCCGAGATGAACTCGAGGAGAGGTTCCTGCAGCTGAAGCAGGGATCTAGGACAGTCGTGGAGTATCAACGGGAATTTCACCACCTGGCAAGATTTGCAGACTCTTATGATCTAGATGATCGTGGGTACACGAAGCGGTTCTACACGGGATTGCGAGATCCCCTGAGGCAGGCTCTTCTCTTTTTCGCCGATTCGAGCCTCGCACAGATTATAGAGATGGCGCAAAAGTTCGAGGCGGACCATTTGGGGGTCCAGGCTAAGGGAAAAAAGCCCGCAGAGGGCATGATGGAGGCAGGGCCCAGCTTCAGGAGGAGGCAGAACACCAGGGACAGAGGCAGAGACCAGAGGAGAGATGGTGGGCGTTTTTCCCAAACATCAGGATAGAGAAGCCAGCACGGCCGCTACCATTGCCCCCACCACATTAGAATCAAGCGCCTCAGCCGCAAAGAGGTGCCGAAGTTTGCTACTATTGCCACCAGCCCGGTCACATTCGGGCCTACTACCCGCAGTTGCAAGGAAATGCTCTGAATCGCCCCATGGCTCCCCTGGGGGCGCAGCGGGGTAGAGGTCAAGGTCGAGGCCAAGGTCGGTAGGGTAGGAACCCTAGGCCTGCTCAGGAGCAGGTATACGCTTTGGATCTAACTCAGGAATGAGGCCAGCAGGAGGTCATCACAGGTAATCATGCATATACTTTCATCTTTTCGTAACTATTATGCTTAAGTGTGCATGATTTAAAACCCCAGGTACCGTGCTCATTTGCAGTAAGCCCGCCCTTACTCTTTTCGATACGGGTGCCACTCATTCGTTTGTATCGGAAGAGTTCGTGAGTGAACTGGATGCGGTGCAGTGTTTCGAGGGAGCCCCCAGGAGGGTGCCCCTTCCGGATGGCTCGGAGGTACTATCTACCGCCAAGTGTAGCATGGTAATATCCATCGGTGGGAAGAAATTTGAGACACCGGCAACAGTATTGCAGATGCCAGACTTTGATCTAATCTTGGGCATGACATGGTTGCATTGGAATCACGCGAAGATCGACTGTGTGGCAAAGCGGATCACGCTGAGGCATGATGACTCGGAGGTGGTAATTCAAGGTATAAGATTCGTATCTCGGAACTTGTTGTCCTTTGTACAGGTTGTAAAGTCTCACGAGCAAGGCGATGAGCTGTTCATGATCTGTCTTGAGATGAAGGAGATGGGGACTGATATGAAGGATGTACCGGTAGTTTGGGATTTTCCTGATGTTTTCCCTAAAAAACTACCCGAATTACCCCCGCCTAGAGAGGTAGACTTCCAAATTAAGCTAGCACCGGGTGCTAAGCCTGTTTCTCGGGCCCCATACAGAATGGCACCTAAGGAGCTAGCAGACTTCCGAGTACAATTGCAAGAGTTGGTGGACTCAGGGTTCGTTCGCCCTAGTTCGTCACCCTGGGGAGCCCCAGTTTTGTTCGTAAAGAAGAAGGACGGTTCGCTCCGCTTGTGTGTAGATTATCGGGAGCTCAACCGGCTGACGGTCTGGAACACTTATCCCCTGCGGCGAATCGACGAGCTCTTCGATCAGTTGGAAGGAGCACAGTGGTTATCCAAGCTCGACTTGCGCTCTGGTTATTATCAGTTGAGGATTCAGGAGGAGGACATCCAGAAGAATGCTTTTAGCTCGAGGTACGGGTTATATGAGTTTACGGTTATGCCTTTTGGGCTCACGAATGCCCCCTCAGCATTCATGAGCCTGATGAACAGGGTGTTTGAGCCATTTCTGGACGACTTCGTGATTGTATTCATCGACGACATCTTGGTTTATTCAAAGTCGAGATTGGACCATAGGACGCATCTGGAGTTGGTGTTAGCGAAGTTGAGGGAGCATCAATTGTTCGCCAAGTTCGGCAAGTGCGAGTTCTGGCTCCGGAAGGTTGCCTTCTTGGGTCATGTCATCAGTAAGGCAGTATTGGTCGTGGACCCTGCTAAGGTTCGTGCAGTGAAGGAATGGCAGCCTTTGAAGTCAGCAGCAGATGTGTGCAGTTTTTTGGGACTTGCCGGGTACTACCGCAAGTTTGTCGAGGGGTTCTCGAAGATCGCTCTTCCACTCACTGCGCTGACCAAGAAGGAGGTGCCATTCGTGTGGTCACCTAAGTGTGAGGCCGCATTTCAGGAGCTGAAGGATCGCCTCACCTCGGCCCCGATCCTTGCTCTTCCATCTGGGAAGGAAGGATTTTAGGTTTACACAGATGCATCTTTTCAGGGGATGGGTGTTGTACTGATGTAGCACGGGCACGTGATTTCTTATGCTTCAAGGCAGCTTAAGAAGCATGAAGTGAATTATCCGGTACATGATCTGGAGCTGGGAGCAGTGATATTTGCCTTGAAGATTTGGAGGCATTATTTATATGGTGTTCACTGCAAGATATTCATCGATCACAAAAACTTAAAGTATATACACACCCAGAAGGATCTAAATTTAAGGCAGCGGCGGTGGATTGAGTTTTTGAGCGACTATGATTACACGCTAAACTATCACCCAGGGAAGGCAAATTCGGTGGCTGATGCACTGAGCAGGAGGACATCCAGTCCAGAGTCATGACTGATGGCCATGGAGTTGGTAAGGATGCTCGAGGAGTTGCAGATCACGCTCGTGTCTAGAGCCGATCCATAGGTTTTTGTCGAGTAGCTGGCCGCGATGAGCATAGTTTGTGATATTCGAGATCGCATCCGAGCGGAGCAAAGGAAGGATGCTGCCCTAGAATCTATAATTCGAGCAGTGGAAGCTGGAACCGTGAGGGAGTATACCATGCAAGTGGATCTTGTTCATTTCCATGGCAGGTTATACATACCTGCGGGAGGAGGGATTCGAGAAGACATAATGAAGGAGGCTCACTGCACAAAATATTCGGTGCCTCCCGGGATTGTCAAGATGTATACCGATTTGCGGAGGATGATGTTTTGGCCAGGGATGAAGCGGGATGTCACCTATTTTGTCACTCACTGCGAGGCGTGCCAGAAGGTAAAGGCAGAGTGTAGAAGCCCGGCTGGGTTGTTGCAGCCGTTGTCCATTCACGAGTGGAAGTTTGAAGGTATATCCATGGATTTCGTTCACGGGCTACCTCGTTCCCGCTCTGGGAATGACTCTGTATGGGTGGTTGTGGATCTTCTGACGAAGGTCGCGAGGTTTATACCGATGAGGAAGGATACACATGTTGACGTGTTGGCGAGACTCTTCGTCGAGCAGTTTGTTCGCTATCATGGAGTGCCCAAAACTATCATTTCTGACCGTGACGGTCGCTTCACCTCCAAGGATTGGAGAGCATTGCAAGCTTATTTGGGCTCACGTTTGACTTTTAACACGACCTTCTACCCTCAGACAGATGGCCAGTCAGAGCGGATGATCAGGACCCTAGAAGATTTGTTGCGCCTTTGTGTTTTGGATCGAGGTGAGCCGTGGGAGAGACCTCTGCCCTTGGTAGAGTTCTCTTATAATAACAGTCATCAGGCGAGCATCGACATGGCTCCTTATGCGGCATTACATGGGAGGAGGTGCAGGACACCTTTGTCATGGGTCCAAGATGAGGACCCGAAGGCGTTAGGGGTGAAATTCATCGATGATACAGATGAAATGGTCAGACTGATTCGAGACCGCATGCTTGAAGCGCAGAGATGGCAGGCAAAATATTATGACAAAAAGAACAGGGCAGTGGAATTCCATGTTGGAGACAAGGTGTTCTTGAAGATCAGGCCGATGCACGGCGTGTCTCGGGTTCGGGTAAGGAAGAAGCTCAGCCCTCGTTATATGGGGCCTTATACCATCCTGGAGCGGATTGGCCCCTTAGCTTATCGGTTGATGTTACCGTCAGAGTTGGAGAATTTACATGACATTTTCCACATGTCCTACCTTCGGAGGGCCTTGCTTCGCCCTGATCAGCATGTTATAACTATGTCTGGTCCTGTGGAGACCGACAGGTCTGTCCGGCTGGAGCCTATGCAGATAGTGGACACCGAGACCAGAGTGTTGCGGAGAAAGTGTGTTCCATTGGTGAAAGTTATGTGGTCCAACCATGGACGGGAGGAATACACTTGGGAGCCGATGGACCTTATGCAGTAGCGTTACCCGGGATTGTTTTCCCCATGTATGACCTAAACTAGTTTGTCATACTTTGTTTCGATACCGTAGCCCAGACTCAAAATTTCGCGGACGAAATTAATTTTTTTGTTTATTGGATTTGTAATATCCCGTTTGTTTGACTTTGCTGCTTCTTTTCGACGAACGTCGAAGGTGCAGTCGTTCGTCGATCGATTAAATTTCTGTTGTTCAACGAACGTCGAAGGGGCAGTCGATCATCGGTCGACAAAGCTGTAGTCGTTCGGCGATCGATGAAAGTGCTGCCGTTCGATGAACGTTGAAGGGGCAGTCGATCTTCAGTCGACGAAGCTGTAGTCGTTCGGCGATCGATGAAAGTTCCACCATTCGACGAACGTCGAAGGGGCAGTCGATCGTCGGTCGATGAAGCTGTAGCCATTCGGTGATCGACGAAAGTGCCGCCGTTCGACGAACGTCGAAGGGGCAGTTGATCGTCGGTCGACGTAGTTGAAGCGTTCGAAGAAAGTATTGAGTGTAGGATTTGGGCATTTTTCTACTGCCTTCCAGTAAAGGCTTAATTGCATAGGAAGTTGTTGCCGTAAATGCTTGTCAAATCAAATCCCACTATCTCTTTTCTTTAAGCTATTAGCCTCATTCTTCACCAAAAAGGGGCCGAGCCATTATTTTCTCTGGCTCATTTATTCTTCTTCTTCTTCTTGATCTCCTTCCCCCACCTTAAGGGTTTTACCCAAGGAGCTTTGAAGGAGCAAATCTTGGAGAAGGATTTGAGCTTGGCCAACTGCCGCCAAGCCGCGGAGGAGACAACTGCGATCGTCGGCCGGAAATCAGGTGACTTCCGACCCCTCTCCATTGGTGCTAGATCTCTAGATAAAACTAGGAGAGACATCGAGCTCAAAGGAGCTTGGTTTGGTGAGTTTATGTAGATTCGCAGGAAGAGGCTATGCTAGGGTTTTCGCTTTAGGGCGTCGCTCGCCGCGAAAATGCCTTCGAATAACTCCTCTCTTCGATGCGAGGGCAAAGGAGTTGATTTCGTGAAAATCGGCGGCCTCATGAGGGAGTATTGGAGGAAATAAGATTTGTAGAAAGTGGTAGATTCTGCTGGAGGAAGAAAACGAACAGCAGCTTGTTAAAATTTTTTATTTGAATCATTTAGGAGTTGCATCAACTGAGTTATAGCCAAACAACCACAATGCCAAACAGCAACACAATAGTCTTTATTGAATCACAATGGTTTATTACACTTCGAGACATACATGGCGAGACATGATTCATAAGAATCACGGAGAAGAGAAGAACAAAAAACACACCAAAAAACAAATCTGGCGGCTTGACAAGCAGAGACCGCACAGACCGCTGAACTCCAAAAACCGCCCGGCTTGACCTGAGACCGCACGAACAGAAAACAGGCAAGACCGCAACTCAGATCACCCGGCTTGACCTGTACTGCCAGACCGCCACCTCAGACTGCACGAACTGGAGATTATTGAACTGAACAAAGAACTGAAGCTGTCGCCAGACCACAACTCAGATCGCCTAACCGCTGAAGGTCGCCTGATCACGAGCTCGCTGCGAACAGCACAAGAACAACATAAACCAGTTCGCAGACAGACCGCTGCTGAACTGTTTATTCAAGCCACTGGAAAAACACCAAGGAAGGAGACCGCAACCTGCTGACCGCAAACCTATGAACACAACAAATAGTCAACTCGCTTCAGAGACCGCACGACCTCAAAGTGAGACCGCACAAAACAACCCAGGCTCTAGTTCTTACAGTTCTCGTTATGAATGACGGGCCATGCACCCCTATTTATAGGCGACAAGACGGATGTCATCACCGCTGAAAGAGAGATACAGTTACCACCCGCCAGATCGCCAGCGGTCTCACAGAGCAGACAGCGCGATCACACCACTTGGACAACAACATCCTGTCCAAGACCGCAAGTCAGCAGCAGACCGCGCGAACACAAGACCGCGCACAAGCCGCGCGGACACAAGACCAATCCTTCCTTAGATCGCCAAGAGCAAACCAAGAACATCTGGCAGACTTTAGACAAGTCACCAGATCACCCAGCATAAGCCGCGCGGTCATAGCGGTTACACAAGAATAGACCGCCCGGTCTTCTACAAAGAAGATAGACCAACCAAGCAGAACAACCCGGGAAGAGACCGCAGCAAACAATAACAGACCGGCCAACCGCAGCAGGCTGCCATAAACAGACCGACAGAGCCAGATCAGTAGAGCACCATTACAGAGACCGCGCGGTCTCTGCGGTCACCAAAATTCAGACCGTCGGCCACCATCCACTCCACTTCAACAATTTCAACACTCCCCCTTGAAGTGGGAAGTGGAAACTAGCCCAAGTAAACTCTGTAACCGAGTAAACGGTCCCTTCGCCAGCGGCTTTGTGAAGATGTTTGCAACATTGTCCGCACTCCGAACATGCTCAACCATAAGAGATCCTCCCAACACCTTTTCACGAATGAAATGGTGCTCAATCTCAATATGCTTGGTCCTCGCGTAACAGACTGGATTATTAACCAACTTGAGAGCACTCTCATTGTCCCCGCGTAACATAGTGGGACCACGAACCGCCTCATGAACGTCCTCCACCAACCTCCTGAGCTAAACGTCTTCCTGAGCTGCCAAGGCCGAAGCCTTGAATTCCGCTTCTGTGGTAGATACAGACACCGAGTCCTGCTTTTTGTTGCACCAAGAAATAGCTGTGGGGACTGTCATAAAGACAAAACCAGACGTTGATCTCTGATCATCCATGTCTCCCCCGTAATCAGCATCCATATATCCAAGCAACTCCAAGCTAGACCCTCTCCTATATAGGAGACCCAGATCAGAGGTCGACTTCACATACTTCAAATTTCCTTTTGCCGCCAGAAGATGAGGCTTTCGTGGCTCCGCCATGTACCGACTCACTTTGCCAACTGCATAAGCAATATCTGGCCTCGTGATGGTCAAGTAGATCAAGCTCCCAACCAGACCTCGGAACACCAACGGATCAGATAGAACTCTCCCCTCATCCTTCTGAAATTTATGATGTTGTTCTAGAGGTATAGAGCTGCTCTTCCCTTCCTCCATGCCGAATCGTTGAACGATCTGCTCCGCATATCCAGCCTGAGAAATGAGCACTCCTCTCTCCCGCCTCTGCACCTCGAGTCCAAGGAAATGGTGAAGCTCACCCAGATCCATTATCTCAAATCTAATAGCATGCTCGACTCTCAGCCTTGCTACTGCCTCCTTCGAGTTCCCGATGACTATCATGTCATCCACATACAGTAGAACAATAACCCGAAGCGCCCCCTCCTTCTTGATGAACAAGCTAGAATCAGAGTCTGAAGCAAAGAACCCGCAGAATAGAAGATACTCCGCGATCTTCCCATACCACGCCCGAGGCGCTTGCTTCAACCCATACAGGGCTTTCTTCAGTTTGCAGACATAGTTCGGACAATCCTCCGAGATGAAGCCCGGCGGTTGGATCATGAAGATATCCTTGTCAATCTCTCCGTATTGAAAAGCATTCTTCACGTCGAGCTGCCAAATCTCCCATCCACTGGATGCCTCCAGAGCAATAACAAATCGAACCGAAGTCATCTTTGCCACTGGACTGAACGTCTCATCATAATCTTCTCCATACTGCTGTGAGAACCTGCGAGCCACAAGGCGAGCCTTGTATCGCTCGATCCTGCCGTCAGCTTTCTTCTTAAGCTTATAGAACCACTTGCATGTCACAGGGGTAATGCCCTTGGGCCTGGGCACTAGAGACCAAGTCTCATTCTTCTTGAGAGCATCCATCTCCTCCTGCATAGCAATGTCCCACTGCTTCACGCCTTTGGCCTAATCAAAGCTCGATGGCTCCCTCTCATCCAAGGGACCAGCAAAGAAACATGAGACGAAGCTCACCATGTTTCCTCCTGTGTAACGATCTGGTGGCTTGATAGTCCTCTTCGACCTCCTAAGAGGTTGCACCTGACTAACCACCTCCTTAGCTGCTTCTTCTGTGCTAGCTCCTCTTCCAAACGAACTTGGAGCATCGCTCCCCCTGCTTCCAGAACCTGAAGCCTCCATCTCAGAGCTTGACACAGCTGGAGCCCCTGGTGAAACAGGCAACTCCACTTGAAGATTTCCCGCAGCCTTTCATTCTTCATCAACACTGCTCTCCGGCAGTTCAACTCCTGAACTCCCCTTGTAGGAAGTCACCTCATCGAACACCACATCCCGAGATACCACTGATCTCCGTGTCTCAGGATCCATGCATCTCCATCCCTTCTTCCGCTCATCATATCCAACAAAAACTAGCTTCCTTGCTTTCGCATCTAGCTTTGTCCGAAGCGCATCAGGAATATGCACATAACAGGTTGACCCGAACACCTGAAGGTGTGCAACACTTGGTTTATCCTTGAACATCAGTTCGTGAGGGGTCTTCATGTTGATAGGACTTAGAGGCATCATGTTGATGACGTATGCTGCACAAGACATTCCCTCCGCCCAAAAGGACTTTGGGATACTCTTGGCATGAAGCCAGCATTTGCAGGTTTCCGTTAGATGATGGATCTTCCTCTACGCAACGCCGTTTTGCTGTGGAGTATGGGCACAAGTGAGCTCTCTCCGGACGCCGTGCTTCCTACAAAAACTTGAGAACTCACCATAGGTGAACTCCCCACCATTGTCAGTTCTCATTTTTTTCACCCGCAGGCCTAACCGACCTTCCACCAGCTCCTTGAACTCCACGAACTTCGCAAAAGCTTCTGACTTCTCTTTTAGAAAATACACCCAGACATATATGGTGTAATCGTCAATTAACACCAACATATATCTGTTGTCTCCAAGGCTTGGGGTGGCAGTCGGTCCCATTAAATCACCGCGAATGCACTCCAACGGCGCTTTGCATCTTGTTTGCGATTTATCAAATGGAAGTCGATGAGACTTACCAAACTGACATCCCGCACAAACATGACCGTCTCCATAAGAGGACAAGCTAGGCAAGCCCTTGACAAGGCCCCTTACTGCCATAGCTTTCAATTTGTCCATGCCTACATGCCCCAACCTTTCATGCCAGATAGCCGCACTATCATTGGTCTTCATCTTGTCAACATAGGTACTTGTCGATAAAATGAACAAGTCCTTCACCCGTTTTCCAATATGAATAACATCTCCCTTTATCTCCGGTTGAGTTTTAAGAAACTTCACTTCTGTTGGGCCAAATAGAACATGATAACAGGCATCGACCGCATTGGTCACAGAGAAGAGATTCTTCTTCATACACGACACGTTATAAACACTCCTCAAGGTGAGTGGACCCTTATCACTGCTCAGATAGACAACACCTTCTTGTTCTACTGCATGAACAGAATTATCAGCCGTAATGATTGCATCGTTACCTGAGTAAGGTGCCAAAGAAGAGAACTTTGATTCATCCCCGGTGAGATGATGCCCACACCCTGAATCCACAATACAATCCTCTTTGAAGTTGATGGCAGCCAAGGCCTTAACGGGGATTGCCGTCATATTGGCCGCAAAGGCTCCTCCCCATCCAGCTTCATCAGACTTTGGCTTCTCCTTCTCCGCTGCATGTCCCGGCTGAAGATTAACCCAGCAATCCTTCTTGAAGTGGTCGGTCTTATTGCACCTGAAGCACCTTGGTCCCTCTCCCTTCTTCTTCCCATCAGACTTAGGAGCATAACCCCTATCCTGCTGACCTGAAGTAGAGGTTCCATCATGACCTGGCTTCTTCTTCTCCCACTTCTTCTTCTTCTTCCCAGAGAACAACACATCACTATCTCCCCCAAAGATAGAAGTCCCCGCCATCTGTCTTGCCAAACTTTCCTGCAAAGCAAGTAAGTTTTCCAGCTCCAACAGAGATGGTTGATTTGCCCAACCCTGAACTGACGTCACAAAGGCAAGATACTCCTTCCGTAACCCGCGGATGATATGTCTCTTCAGTTTTGCCTCCGAGATGGGCTCATCAGGGTCCAATGCAGAAATCTCTGATGTGACGTTCTTCATCTTGGGAAAGAAGGTAGAGATAGAAAGATCACCTTGACAGGCCTTCGCCAACTCATTTTCAAGAAACTGTAGTCGAGCTACATTCTTCTTATTGAACAGCCCGTCCAATGACGTCCAAATCTCAACAGCATATTTACATCCAATGATGTGATCGAATAGCTCTGGTGAGATAGCCCTCTTGACTGTGAACTCTTACTTTGCATTAGTCCTCCTCCAAAGTCTCACCGCTGCCATATTATTTCATGCTACAAACACTTCTTGTGTGTCTTCTCCTCCAACTATCTCCCATAGATCCTCGCCAAGCAAGTAACTCTCCATACACGACCTCCACTTCTTGTAGTTAGTTGATGTGAGGAGTTCAATGCCAAGACCTCTTGCGTATACAACTTCCATGGCAAACAATGTGGTCTCTTCTTCACAAAGACGATGGCAACTCAAGTTGAGCACTACTTATCCACTCCAACAACCTGCCTCTGATACCATGTTAAAATTTTTGATTTAATCGTTTAGGAGTAAGCAGGAGTTGCATCAACTGAGTTATAGCCAAACAACCACAATGCCAAACAGCAAGACAATAGTCTTTATTGAATCACAATGCTTTATTATACTTCGAGACATACATGGCGAGACATGATTCATAAGAATCACGGAGAAGAGAAGAACAGACCGCTGAACTCCAGAAACCGCACGGCCTGACCTGAGACCGCACGAACAGAAAATAGGCAAGACTGCAACTCAGATCACCCGGCTTGAGCTGTACTGCCATACCGCCACCTCAGACCGCACGAACTGGAGATTATTGAACTGAACAAAGAACTGAAGCTGTCTCCAGACCGCAACTCAGATCGCCTAACCGCTGAAGGTCGCCTGATCACCGAGCTCGCTGCGACTAGCACAAGAACAACATAAACCAGTTCGCAGACAGACCGCTGCCGAACTATTTATTCGAGCCACTGGAAAATTACGAAGGAAGGAGACCGCAACCTGCTGACCGCAAACCTGCGAACACAACAAAACAATCAACTCGCTTCTGAGACCGCCCGACCTCAAAGAGAGACCGCACAAAACAACCCAGGCTCTTGTTCTTACAGTTCTCGTTATGAATGACGGGCCATGCACCCCTATTTATAGGCGACAAGACGGATGTCGTCACCGACGAAAGAGAGATACAGTTACCACCCGCCAGATTGCCAGCGGTCTCACAGAGCAGACTGCGCGATCACACCACTTGGACAACATCCTGTCCAAGACCGCAAGTCAGCAGCAGACCGCGCACAAACCGCGCGAACACAAGACCGGACACAAGCCGCGCGGACACACGACCAATCATTCCTTAGATCGCCAAGAGCAAACCAAGAACATCTGGCCGACTTCAGACAAGTCGCCAGATCGCCCAGCATAAGCCGCCCGGTCACAGCGGTTACACAAGAATAGACCGCCCAGTATTCTACAAAGAAGATAGACCAACCAAGCAGAACAACCCGGGAAGAGACCGCAGCAAACAAGAACAGACCGGCCAACCACAGCAAGCCGCCAGAAATAGACCGGCAGAGCCAGACCGCCAGAGCGCCATTGCAGAGACCGCGCAGTCTCTACGGTCACCAAAATTCAGACTGCCGGCCACCTTCCACTCCACTTCAACAATTTCAACACACCTGTTAGATGCACTTTAATATTTGTGCAGATTATTATCTGCAGACCAAACCTGGGGCAGTTTATATATTGCAGCTGAGTTCAAGCCTCTTTTAAGGTATGTCCCAGCTAGATCCAGGCTTTGGGCTCAATTAGAAAGTTGTAGCCCTTGGTAACACCTTTCTAATGAATGGTTGCACATAGTTTTTGGTGAACTGTAGAGTTCTATAAAGCTGTTGGAAGTAATGTGTTTTATTAAGATTACCATTATATTATAAAGAAATCTGACAAACTAGACCAGCTGTGTTCGAGTCGCTGTTTGGGCTTGATACAGTCGGGGCTGGTCCCTGAGTTTATGATGGAAGTTGTAGCCGTCAGAGATACCTTTCCAATGACTGGTTGTAAGATTTGTGAGGAGCCCGGTAGCTCCCTCAAAGTCTGGTCGAAATAGGTTGTGTCTGAAATTATAACGTGTAATGTGATGGACAGATTCTGTCTTGTAGTGCACAGCAGGGTTCAAACCCACTTTTAGCCATGATGTACTGGATCTGGGCTGAGGGCACCACATAGAAGTTGTAGCCCTCGAAAAGAACTTTTCAAAATGGGGTGGAACGTTATTGGTGGTGGAGCTTAACTCCCAGAAATCCAGTTTCGGTAAACAACGATATACGCGTAAAATTTATAATGTTGTTTGGATTTCCCTCAAATTACTTATCGAATGTTCGTAAAATTTGGTGGACATGTGCCTAATGGTATTGAAATTTGGGAAATATTCAAGGTAATGGTTATGAGATAACACGGGGGATTTCATAGGAGTCGGGTTGTGAATGGGAAGCACATGGGTTGCATGGCTTACACCTGGTGTTGTATAGACCCTGGTTGGAGGATTACTTGTGGCGGGTCTATGGGCTTGCTAGTCGTGACACCGACAGAAGCCGACAGTTAGACTCTAGACTGGTTGGGTTGGACTCTTGGTGCTTACCTACCCAAGTCCCCTTCTGTGTCCTTGAAGGCTCAACATGTTGCGAGCAGTATGCAGGGTCTACGCTGTGTGTTCTTAGCATCGAGGCGTACAGAGGCCTAGGAATGGTGGTGTTCATACCCTCCTAGTGGTGGAGGAGCTCGTTCCACTGTCTCTATCTAACCACGATGGGAGATGCTTGAGCTGTTAGCTACCCCTCAAAAAGCGAGAACAAAAGGTCCATGTCGACATAGTAAATATGCATAGGTGAATCATCATATCATAATCATTGCATTGCATTCATCCTTCATAATCATTGCTTCCTGTCTCGTAGTTTTTGTGACTCTTGCTTATGTGGATTTAAATATGGCTTCTTGTTTTTACATTATTGATGGGTTGGCGCTGTTCAGTTGGTTCGGCCGGCAGGATAGGCGTCTTGTGGGGGAGGCTATCTCGTGTGCTGGCACCTCCGCAAGGCAGCTGTCCTGGGCATAAGACTCCGCTCGGCCGTGTTTTGTGTTCCGGGAGGGGGATCTTACATGGGTTTCACACAGTATGCCTGTGTCCGTACACCGATCCGGACTCTATATGCAATTTATACAGTGATAAGATTGACTCGTCGACAGAAATCTATCCACTAATTAGTGGAAAACTGCCCGCAACTATACAAATCAAAGGACTAACATGTCCAGAGATGAAGGAGGAGAATCATTACGCTTGGTGCTCGCTTTGGTGCCATAGAAATGAGATTGCACCAGCTGAAATTTGCGAAATAACTTCCTCTCCACGGTGTCAATCGATGGCACAATTGTTAAAAAAATTGAGGTTCGGAGTTGAAGTAAAATGCGGAACACTTCACAAACTTTCCTCAAGTATAGCAACACAATGACAATGGGAAGACCTAATAGTGCTTTGGTATTAACTATCTCTTTACAATTCGAGATATACATGACGAGACATGATTCATAAGAACCACGGAGGAGAGAAGCACAAAATGCAAAAAATTACAAGCTACCGGTGACTTGACAGACGGAGATCGCCAGACCGTGCGAACAGACAAGCCGTGCGATTAACCTCTGAGACCGCGCCTGATAGACGCAACCACAGACCGCTCGACCTGCTGGTTTATTCAACTGCTGAAAGATAACCCGTTCACACTTCAGACCACTATACCAATAGGTCACCCAATCACTGAAGCTACCTGCGAACACTTGACAAAGAAATTGCTTCCTGCTGCAGACCGCAACTCAAGACCGCCTGATCACTTAAGACCGCCTGATCAATTGAGTCTGCTGCACAGTCCAAGAACACCTAAACACAGTCCGCCCAGACAGACCGCTGCCAGACTGGTTTATTCAAAGCTGGAAGAAAGGAGAATCCTGACCGCGAATTGCAAGTCGCTAACCTGCGAACAAACAAACCGGTCAGGCAAAACTCAAACCGCGCTACCTCAGAAAGAGACCGGCACAATCAAGCCAACTGGGGTTCTTACAGTTCTTTGTTGTTAATGATGGGCCCTGCAACCCTATTTATAGGCGAGCTGACGGGTGTCGTCACCGCATAAATTAGGATACAATAATTGCCCATCAGATCGCGAGCGGTCTCGCAAGAAGCCCACCCGAGCTCAACAAAGCTAACAGCTCCATTATTAGACCATACAGTTATATACAAACCGCCTGGTCACCACGGTCTTCGAAAACAGACCGACCGGCCTTTATTGCAAAAGCAAAACACTTCTTTAGTAACCCAGACCTACTAGAATAAGTCGTCAGACCGTCCGGTCACTGCAAGAAGGTAGACCCACATGTACATCTGGCCGACTTGAATAAGTCGCCAGAATAACCCGCGCAAGCTGCCAAGACACTTCACATTCTCTCAGATCAGACCGCCCAGAACAGATCGCCTGAGACAAAACCGGCCAGAACACCAGCGCAGACTGTACAATCTCAGCGGTCTCCAATCTGCAGACCGCCCAGCACCTTTCCACTTCCACTTCAAAAATTTAACACTCTCCCTTAATGTGGGAAGTGGAAGTCAGCCCAAACAAACTCCGCAACCGACCAAATGGTCCCTTTGACAATGGCTTAGTAAATATGTCAGCAACATTATCCTTGCTCTGCACATGCTCCACAGTCAGAGATCCCTCCAACACCTTCTCACGAATGAAATGATGTTGAATCTCTATATGCTTCGTACGCGCGTGAAAAACTGGATTGTTCACCAGTTTGAGAGCACTCTTATTGTCACCACGTAGCAGAGTAGGACCTCACACCTCCTTATGAATGTCCTCCACAATCCTCCTAAGCCAGATGGCTTCCTGAGCTGCCAAAGCCAAAGCTTTGTACTCCGCTTCTATGGTAAGGATAGACACAGAATCCTGCTTCTTGCTGCACCATGATATAGTTGTAGAGCCTGTCATAAAGACATATCCAGACATCAATCACCGATTATCTGAATCTCCTCCATAATCAGCAACCATGTACCCATGCAAGCAAAAGCCCGAATCTCTCCCGTAGAAAAGACCCAAATCCGAGGTGGATTTGACATACTTCAAGATACTTCTAGCCACCACAAGATCAGGTTTCCGAGGCTCTGCCATAAACTGACTCATCCTGCCAACTGCATAAGCAATATATGGCCTCGTGATCATCAAGTATATCAGTCTTCCAACCAAAGCCCGGAACACCAAAGGATCGGTAAGAACCTTCCCTTCATCTAGTCGAAGATGAACTCCAACCTCTAGTGGAGTAGAGCTGCTCTTCCCCCCTTCCATGCCGAACCTCTTCACGATTCGATCCACATAGCCTTTTTGGGAAACAAGCTTACCGCTCTCTTTCCTCTCCACTTCGAGCCTAAGGAAATGGTGGAGCTCACCCAAATCCTTCATCTCAAATCTGATAGCTAGCTCAGCACGAAGCCTAGCTATCTCCATTTCAGAATTCCTCGTGATGATCATATCGTCAACGTACAGCAGCACCAAGACCTGAAGCTCCCCCCATCTTCTTTATGAATAAGCTTGAATCTGAATCAGAAGCAAAGTATCCACAGAACCGGAGGTATTCTGCGATCTTCCCGTACCACGCCCGAGGCGCGTGCTTCAAGCCGTAAAAAGCCTTCTTGAGCTTGCAAACATATCTTGGGTGCTCTTCGGATACATAACCAGGTGGCTGATCCATGAAGATATCCTTATCAATCTCGCCGTATAAGAAGGAATTCTTCACGTCGAGTTGCCAAATCTTCCACCCTTGGCAAGATACCATTGTGATCACCACCCGAACCAAAGTCATCTTGGCAACGGGGCTGAATGTTTATTTATAATCTTCCTCATACTTCTGAGAGAAACCTCGAGCTACAAGGCGAGCCTTGTACCACTCAATACTTCCATCAGCCTTCTTCTTCAGTTTGAAAACCCACTTGCAGGTCACTGGAGTAACTCCCTCAACCTTAGGCACCAAGTCCCAAGTCTCATTTTTCCTGAGGGCGGCCATCTCTTCATCCATGGCTCCTTCTCACTCCTTGATTCCAACGACATTTTCATAACAAGATGTGTTTAAACAACCCTATTACAGATTTGGGCTAGGATCACTATCTGTTGACTAGGACTAAGTTGACCCCAATGTATAGTCTAAGGGTCAAGGTTTTAGGCTGATTAGAACATAAGGAAAAGCTCAGTTTCTGCGTTCGACGAACTCCAAAATGTCTTCGACAAAATGCAATCTGTGTTCGACGAACGTCTTGCTCCAGTTCGACGAACGTCTTGCTCCAGTTCGACGAACGTCTTGCTCCAGTTCGACGAACTTGCCAAGTCTCAGAGGTTGACGAATTTTCCCAGTCTCAGCGGTCGACGAATTTGCCCAGTCTCAGCGGTCGACGAATTTGCTAAGTCTCAGCGTTCGACGATCTTCCCAAGTTTCAGCGGTCGACGAACTAAACATTCAGATCGACTAATTCAATTCTTCCAGCCAGATTTAGCAGTTTATCTTTCAGTTAGACGAACTCCAACTTGAGCTCGACGAATTCCATTATGCGTTCGACGATTCAGCAACAGATGTTCAGTTCGACGAAATCCAACATTCTGTTCGACGAACTCTGTTCTCAAGTCGATGAAATTTCTCTTCGGATTGGTTATTTCAGAAAGAATAGTTATATTATATTCTCTGAACTCAGATCTACTTTCAGCAATGGATCTATTCTATTATTTGGAGTTATTTATTTCCAGATAAGATAAGATTTTAATTCCTCCTTCTATTTTATTACTTTCCATTCTCTCCCTGAGAAAATAGTTGTTTGGCGTATTGGAAAGGGAAAAGGAATTAAAGTCTTGCTTATAGTTCCAAGAATCAATCAATTCTGATTATTCTATTCCTTATTCAGAGGATTTGAAATTCAAATCAGAGATATATTGTCAAGGAAAACAAAAAAGACAAGGAACAAGATAGAAAAGAAAATGAATTACAGTATCAGTCGACAGAGAAGATACATTCGAGAGGAAATACACAAAGTCAAAAAGCTTTACAGTGTTCATCTTCCTCAAGCAGCACTCATTCAATCTCTGAGATCAACACAAATATTCACTCAGTATTCTGCTGCAAGTTCTATTCTTCAAGAGCAACAACAAATCTGAGAAACTTTTTCTCTCATATTCAACAGCTTCGAAGAAGATTTGTTTCATTCAAGAGAAAGCTCCATCCTCAACTGTCAACTATTTTCTATCAGACAGGCGGAGCTTTACATCATCAAATCCACTAGTCTTTTCTCAGATTGTTGACAGAGAAGAACATCTTAACCCTCTTTGTACCATCTTGTACAGGGTTCTAACTCCCTTCAAAAGTTAACTGTTTGGTGGCAGGGCACCTGATCAAAAAATTGCAGTTAGTGTATTGGGCACCTGATCAAAATCCCATTGGTGATAGGGCACCTGATCAAAAACCTAGTGGATTCCTACCAAGGGTGGTAGAAGAGTAGATGTACCCAGGTTTATTGGGGAACTACTATAGATCCTCGTGTCCTCTGTGATTCTTATTTATTTTTCTGTACTGTGCTGTGTTGTGTTTTCTTTATTTGTTTTTATAAATCACTCAGTACACATATAAATATCACTATTTTAATTCCGCTATAAAAATAAGTGAAAAACTTTTTAATATTCTATACACCCCCCCCCCCCCTCTAGAGTAACTTTAAGATCTAACCTCACTTTCAATTTGTATCAGAGGTTGGTTGATTCTTTACAGGCTAACACCTGAATCAAAAGATCAATTAGATCTTAAATTTTCTTCTAGAGTTTCTTTTGCTAAAAACTCATGGCACAGAACAAAGAATACTCAAGCACAAGACCTCCTATGTGCAATCTAAATAAGTTTGCACTATGGAAGGCAAGGATCAGGTTATATATGAATTCTACTGACGAAGATTTTTTCAATGTTATTTTGACAGGACCTCCTACTCCTACAGCAACAACAACTACTGAAACAACAACAACAAATAATGTTGTTCCACCTCCTGAGTGGACAGAAGATCAAAAGAAGCAGAGAAGTGCTGATGCCAAAGCTATGAACATATTGACACAAACAATGTCTGATGACATTTTTCAAAAAGTTGTGGAATGCACTTCAGCCAGAGAAATCTGGACCTCCCTCAACAACATGGTTGAAGGATCTGCAGATGAAAGAAAAGATAGAAAATCTCATCTAATCTCCCAGTATGAGAATTTCAAGAAGGGAGAAAATGAAATAGTTGTAGATATGTACAACAGGCTCAACCTCATAATAGATGAGCTGAAATCTCTAGACAAAGTGAACTCCATCACTGAAGTAAATGATAAGATCTTAATGTGCTTCCCTAGTACATGGGACTCTAGGATCTGTCCAATCAAGGAAGCCAGAAGCCTCAATGAGATCTATACTGAGCCCTTGTTAGGCAAACTTAAATCCTATGAGCAGCTTATCAAGTCCAGAGAAGCTGAACAATCTACTTCCTCACCAGCATCCAAGAAGGAAAGGAGCATTGCTTTCCAAGCAACTGAAGAGGAAGATAAAGCTCCAGCAGAAGTGGAATTTATGAGCTTACTAACCAAAAGGTTCTACAAGATGGCTAGAAAAGACTTCAGAAAGAAGGATTCAAGATCTAGAGAAAAGCCAAGGTATGACAAATCAAATTTTAAAAAAATAATTTGTTTTGGTTGCAGGAAACCTGGACACAGTCTACCTGAGTGTCCAGAGAACCAAAAGAAAGAAAAGAGAAAAGAGAAAGAAGAGAAAAGGCACTCCAGCAAGCCTTCCTCCCACAAACACAAGCATAAGGGAAGAGGCTTTGTAGCTGAAACATGGAGTGAAACAGAATTAGAATCTTCATCCAGCTCTTCTGAAGATGAAGAAAATGCAAATGAGAAGGACCAATGCTTGATGGCTATATATGACTCAAGCAGTGAGTCAGAATATGCATCATCATCCAGCTCCAGTTATGAAGAAGAAGAAAGAAACTTCTGCATGATGGCTATCAATGCCTCAGGAAACAACTCTGAAGATTCAGAATCCGAATCTGACAGTGATCAGGTAATATCTAACTTTGATTTTAATTTAATTGAATTCAAAGATGAATTCAAAACTCTTTGTTTATATTTAATTAAATCTGAGTAGAGATAATCTCTCTCAGATGCAAGCTGGCTGAAATGAACCAACTAAGTGAAGAAAATGTCAATCTTAAGAATGATTTGGCTGCCTCCAGAGAAGACATTGTTCTCATTGAGAACAAGTTATCTGAAGCCAAGAAGTTTGAAGAATCCCTCAATGGGAGAAGTATCAAACTGATGGACATCACAAGCACAGTGAATGCCAGACTTAGTGGCAAACTGGGCTTGGGTGCATCATCAAGTGAGCCACATCTTATTAAGAAAAACATTTTATCTACACCTGTAAAATTCATTTCTGCTAAGAACAAAGAGGCAGTAGATGTTAGTAAGAATATTTCAAGCAAGAATATTAAGAATAAAGGAATTCAACATAATTCGTCAAACGGAGCTCGACGAAATCACACGAATTCGTCGAACGGAGATCGACGAACTCTGAAGACAGATTTTCAGTATAGTTATTATTCAAACGACGCTCGGCGAAAGCACTTCACTTCGTCGAACGGCGATCGGCGAATTCACCAGAATTCGTCGAACAAAAAATGTACTGAATTTCAGAAGAATTCATATTTTCAATATACTAAGAATCTTTTTACTGAGTGGATAATTCCTCCAAGGAGATATCATCCACAAGGCTATAAGGATCAACCTGAGATATCTTATATTTCAAATTTTTGTGGAAAAACAAAAGGACCCAAGGTAGTCTGGGTCAAGAACAACTAGAATGTTTTCTGTTTTGCAGGTACAGGGCTATCCAAAAATAAAAGAACAATAGTACTTGGATAGTGGATGCTCAAAGCATATGACAGGAAACAAGGCAAACTTAAGCAATTACAAGGCAAAGCTTGGACCCAAAGTGATTTTTGGAGACTCCAACTGTGGACAAACCAAAGGATATGGACAAATTAAAGTTGGAGCAGTTACATTCAAAGAGGTATCATGTGTCAAGGACCTCAAGCACAACCTCATCAGCATAAGCCAGTTATGTGATGAAGGTTATCAGGTAACTTTTAACCACTCCTTATGTCTTATTACCAATAATAAAAACCTAAATGTATTATCTGGTATTAGACATGGAAACATTTATTTAGTCAATTTTGACTCTGCCAACTCAGATATTTGTTTATTTAATTCAATAAGTAAAACAAATGAATTATGACATAAAAGGCTTGGACACATTAACCTTAGAACTATATCTAAGCTTTCTAAGGACAATCTTGTTAGAGGACTGCCTTCTGGTTCATATAAGAAGGAAGGACTCTGCAGGGCTTGCTAATTAGGTATGCAGACCAAGAGTAGTTTTAAATCTTTATCCAAGAGTGATTCACCTAGGATTTTGTACTTACTACATTTGGACCTTTTTGGACCCACTGCAATACAAAGTCTAGGAGGGAAGCATTATTCTCTAGTTATTGTAGATGACTTCTCAAGATTCACTTGGGTGTTCTTTCTTAGGAACAAGTCTGACACCTTCAGTGTTCTAACAGACTTTCTCAGGTCCATCAAGATTGAGTACTCTACTCTAGTTGCATTGATTAGAAGTGATCATGGCACTGAGTTTGAATCTCTTCTGATGAAAGAATTCTGTGGAAAAGAAGGGATCAGGCACTATTTCTCTGTTCCTAGAACTCCTCAACAAAATGGGGGTAGCTGAAAGGAAAAATAGAACCATAATTGAATCAACAACTATATTGCTTGCTGATGCTCACTTGCCAATCTCTTTTTGGGCAGAGGCAGTGAACACATCAAATTATGTGTTGAACAGAAGCCTGATACATAAGCTTAAGGGTAAAAAGCCCTATGAATTACTCAAGAATAAAAAGCCTAAGGTTAACTATTTTAAGATATTTAGCTGTAAATGCTATGTGCATAATAATGATAAGAAGTATCTGAGGAAATTTTAAGCAAAATCTGCTGAAGGTATATCCTTGGATATTCTCTTTCTAGTAAAGCATATAGAGTTTACAACAAATCTACTCTTAAGATAGAAGAGTCCATGCATGTATCCTTTGATGAATCTAATATGTTAAATGAGGAGAGGAACACCACCTCTACCAAAAATACTTTGCAGGTACCAACTCTATGTGAAGAAATCAATGGACTAAATCTACAGAATGAAGAATCACTACTTCCATCAAATGAAATAATTGATGACAGTGAAGAAGAGGATAATCCAGATCTTGCTGACAACTCAAATCAAGTGACAGCTGAACAAGTCCCTCAAGAAGAAACTATTGCTGAACCAACTCCAACTGTTGATCACATCACAGTTAGAGATCATCCAATATCTCAAATCATTGGATATATTTCAGCAGGTTTTCAAACAAGGCATCAACTACACCAAAATCAGATGCATACTTGTTTCCTATCACAAGTTGAATCTCAATCCATAGAAGATGCAGAACAAGATCCAAATTGGATTCTGGCAATGCAAGAGGAGCTCAACCACTTCGAAAGGAACAAGGTTTGGGATTTGGTTCCAAGACCAAAAGGCCATCCAGTTATTGGCAACAAGTGGGTCTTCAGGAACAAGCTAGATGATCAAGGCATAATCATCAGAAATGAAGCTAGATTAGTAGCCCAAGGATATTGTCAGGAAGAAGGAATTGATTTTGATCGAACCTTTGCTCCTATTGCTAGACTTGAAGCTATAAGGATTTTTCTTGCCTTTGCTGCATTCAAGAAGTTCAAGGTATATCAGATGGATATGAAGAGTGCTTTTCTTAATGGAGATATCAAAGAAGAAGTCTATGTGGAACAACCACCAGGTTTCATCTCTCCAACTCACTCTTCTTATGTATTTAAGCATAATAAAGCTCTCTATGGTCTCAAACAAGCTCCCAGAGCATGGTATGTGACCTTAGCTAATTTTCTTTTGGAGAACAAGTTATGTAGGGGCTCTGTTGATAAAACCTTATTTTTCAGGATACATAAAAATAAATAATTACTAGTTCAAATTTATGTAGATGATATTATTTTTAGCTCTACTAATTCAAATCTATGTAAAAGGTTTTTTGACCTAATGCAATCTAAATTTGAAATGAGTAGTAGGGGTGAGTTATCTTACTTCCTTGGTCTTCAAGTGAAGCAAACTCCAAATGGCATATTCATATCATAATCTAAGTATGCTAAGGAATTAGTGAAAAGATTTGGTATGTCTGATGCTTCCACCATGAAAACACCCATGCCCTCAAATGGTATTGTTGACAATGATGAATTAGGGAAACCTATTGATCAGAAAGTATATAGAGCAATTGTTGGCTCTTTATTTTACTTAACAGCTAGTAGGCATGATATAATGTTTGCTACATGTATTTGTGCTAGGTTCCAAGTTAACCCCAAAGAATCTCACCAAATTTTATTTAAAAGAATTTTGAGATATATAAAGGGTTGTATAAATCTAGGACTCTGGTATCCAACAACTTTAGAATTCGAATTAACTGGATTCTCGGATTCTGATTATGCTGGATGTAGAGTAGACAGGAAAAGCACATCAGGAACTTGCCAGTTTCTTGGTGATAGGCTTGTGTCTCGGTTTTGTAAGAAACAGACATCTGTGTCTACAGCAATAGCTGAAGCAGAATATATTGCTACAGGCAGTTGCTGCTCATAGATACTGTGGATACAAAATCAACTTATAAACTATGGTATCAACTTAAATAATCCAATTATATTTTGTGACAATACTAGTGCAATATCTATAACACAAAATCCTGTACTCCATAGTAGGACTAAACATATAGAAATTAGGCACCACTTTATCAGAGATAATGTGGATAAATATAAAATTTGCCTACAATTCATTTCTACTGATTTGCAAAGGGCTGATATTTTCACCAAACCCTTGGATGAAAAGAAACATATCTTCTTTATAAATCAGCTAGGAATGATAGATGGAGATTCAATTAATTAAAAAATTATATCTTTTAATTATCCCTCTTGTTGTGAATTATGTTCAGTTGGTTTGTTGTCTAAGCAGCTGAGATAAGCTCTCAGTCTCAACAAAACAGCTGAGACAAGCTATTAATCTCAGCTGAACCGCTGAGGCAAGGCCTTGGGCCGCTGAGAAGTTGTCTGGATCCGCTGAGACCAAACCGCTGAGTTGATATCTATCAGATCCAGGGATCGACGAAGACAAGCTCATTCGTCGAACTGAGATCAATGAAAATTAAATTTTCGTCAAACCCAGTCTGACGAAAGCTAAGTCTTTTCGACTTCTGATCTTTCATTATAATCAAATCTTTTATTTCATTTTAACTGTATGCCTACAGAATTACTTGTCTTTCCAGTTCCTTTGCAGTCGATCTCTATTTTTTTTGCAGGAACAATGGCAATATTTCTTCAAAATAATTGCATCCTTCCCTACCTCCTATTCAACTGTCCCTTCTTCTAGGGGCCTAGCTCCAGGTCTTCCTGAAACTAGGCAGGGGGAGATGTTTTGAAGAAGCTCATTTTGACAGGGGGAGATGTTTTGAAGAAACTCATTTTTGTTAGGGGGAGATGCTCTCCTTTTTGATCGGGGGAGATGCTTTTTGTAGAAGCTCAAGTTTCAAGGGGAGATGTTGTATGAAGAAGCAAAAAATTTGAAGAAGCAGTTTCAGTGCTGTATGAAGAAGCAAAAATCATTCAGGTGATGAAGAAGCCCGTATATGATAGATTTCAGTTATTTGAAGAAGCTCACAGCAATTTTTATTTCAGTTTGAAGATTTATATATGACAAATACAGATGCAGATTGATAAGAAAATAGGACGACGTAGGAGGCAAGCGCACCTATCGCGTGTAGTATATATGATAAAAAATCATATCAAGGTTGTATTTAGTCCTGGGTCCCGTCGAGTATTGTTACTTCGAGCTACGGCTATTGTTTTATCGAAAAGATCGATTGATTTTTAAGTTTGCAATAATTTAGAAAGCAATAAATGATAATAATCGTGGGCTTGGTGTGCGTTTAGCAAAAACCAAGAAAAGCGATAAAAAGAAAAAGGACGCACTAAATGAAAAACTCACGCACTCTACGGGAATTTAAATGACTGAAATTAAAGGACAGAAATTAAAGGAATGCAGTCTCTACCCAAATGGGTAGAGGGGAAGTAAATGCGTGAGCAAGTTCTACCCAAACGGGTAGACGGGAAATAAATGCAGTGCAAGTTCTACCCAAACAGGTAGACGGGAAATAAATGCATGACAATAAAATAAAACTAAGCTATGAAGAGAAATAGCGAAAACATAAGTAATGAAAACATAAAACAACGAAAAGACATAAAATAAACAAACACGTAAACGATAACATAAAACAAAAGCGAAAATAACGAAAACAATGAAGGAGGAAATTGCGGGAACGAAACATAACGAGAACGAAAATTGCTTTGAAATTAAAATAAACAAAAACATAATATTTCGCTCTACTCTCTACCGCGTCAAGGAAGAAAAAGAACGAAAATTATGACGGCGAGTAAATTCGAATCAAAGCGAAAAAAGAGATAACCAAAATTCAAATTAAAACGAAAATAAATGAAAACGTAATATTCGGCTCCATCGATTCCGTGTCAAGGAAGAAAAAGAGCAAAAGTTTACGAAGACGAATAAATTTGAATCTAAAGGAAAACCGATGTTATGGCGACAAATAAATCTAGCTAAAGAAAGAAAAATTGCAAAATTGAAGTGCGGCTATGAAACTAAGTTTATGAATTGAAATACGGTGCAGAAATAAAGCTAAGTTAGAAATTGAAATTGCAGTGCAGAAATGAAATTGCAGAATTGAAATTACGCTACGAATAAAAAATGCACGAAATAAAAACTAAATTTATTTATTGCCATAATAACGGGGTTACACGAAATAAAATTGCAAAAATAAAAACATTACAACATTTAATTACAACATTTATAAAAACACTACAACATTTAAAAAGATTACAAATAATTACAACATTTAACTAATTTATATAAAAAACAAAACATGAAAATAAAATTACAACATTTATATAAGAAATTACAAAAATAAAATACAAAAACTAAGGTGGCAAGGATTGTGGAAGATCACCCAAAAAAGGGCAATCCAAGAGGGAGAATTAGTGAGGGGGAGGGGCTCCTATTTATAGAGAAAATGGGCTGCATTTAGTAGTAAAAAAAGGAAAGAATTTGATAGCAGCTGGAAGAGCAGCTGGCGGGTAGCAGCTGGCCTGGTTCTAGAAGGTGGGGTGCGGTTAGAGGCCTGGAAGGTAAGCTGGCGGGCTGAGCTGGAGGTTGGCTGGTGGGCTTTGGTCTGGCGCGTGGAGGCAGGGCAGCGGGCAGCAGGGCACGGGCGCGGGCAGCGGGCAGCGGGATAGCAGCTGGCGGATTAATCAGCACAAAATGGCGCTGGCCAGGTTTCGAACCGACCACCTTTGCCAAGGTTAAGCCAACCAAACCACTCGACCAAGCGCGGTTCTCTGTTTAGCAGGGGAACATTTTATTTATAATATATATTTACAGATATTTAATATTTAAAATATATCAACTTTAATAAATTTAAAAACATATTTTATTAACTTTAATTATAAAACAACTAACTAAAAAAATGATTTTTTATTAACTTTATATATATATAAATATATTATAGTTTTATACAACATTATTATACACTAAATAAAATATACGTTTAAATAAAATATACACTAAATAAGATACACAAAATATATATATACTTATTATTATTACATATATACATATATGTATTTATTACATATATACATATATACTATTTATTATTACATATATACGTAAATATATATGTATTAAAAATATATCAATATTTATTTATACTTATAATATTTACATATATTTACATATATTTACAAACAAGATAAAACAAGCTATTATTTCAATAATTTACATATTGCATGTACAAAAATACCCAAATTAGGCTAGAAATTATATTAAAAATATGCAATATTTTCTATTCATCACAGATTCAGAAATAATTCAGATATGACAGATTCAACAAAGAAATTCAGTTATTGCTACAGTTCAGATCAACAAAAGCAAAAGCTGAAAAAATGCAGTTTGAGATATGACAGATTCAGTTCAGATAAATAAATTCAGAAAGCTGAAGGCAAGGAATTCAGAATTCAGAAAGCAAGAATTTGAAAGGCAAATCACATTCAAGCCTCCTTTAGAGAAAGTCAAAAGGTTCTGATTATTTGTTTTTATTATTTCTATTTTTCAATGTAAAATTTCAAAACTCAGAGTATCATATTTTATATTTGCTGAAATGTTTAAATCTGTCAGATATATATGCTCTGTTGTTTATTTTTTTATTCAATTTTTGTCAAATAGTGTCCTAACCCAAATAGGGGGAGATTGTCGGAACAACCCTATTATTGATTTGGGCTAGGATCACTATCTGTTGACTAGGACTAAGTTGACCCCAATGTATAGTCTAAGGGTCAAGGTTTTAGGCTGATTAGAACTTAAGGAAAAGCTCAGTTTCTGCGTTCGACGAACTCCAAACTGTATTAGACGAAATGTAATTTGCGTTCGACGAACGTCTTGCTCCAGTTCAATGAAATTGCCAAGTTTCAGCGGTCGATGAATTTGCCCAGTCCCAGCGGTCGACGAATTTGCCCAGTCTCAGCGGTCGATGAATTTGCTAAGTCTCAGCGTTCGACGATCTTCCCAAGTTTCAGCAGTCGACGAACTAAACATTCAGATCGACTAATTCAATTATTCCAGCCTGATTTAGCAGTTTATCTTTCAGTTTGACGAACTCCAACTTGAGCTCGACGAATTCCAGTCCGCGTTCGACGAATCAGCAACAGATGTTCAGTTCGACGAAATCTAACATTCTGTTCGATGAACTCAGTTCTAAGGTCGACGAAATTTCTCTTCAGATTGGTTATTTCAGAAAGACCAGTTATATTATATTCTCTGAACTCAGATCTACTTTCAGCAATGCATCTATTCTATTATTTGGAGTTATTTATTTCCAGATAAGATAAGATTTTAATTCCTCCTTCTATTTATTACTTTTCATTCTCTCCCTGAGAAAATAGCCGTTTAGCGTATTGGAAAAGGAAATGGAGTTAAAGTCTTGCTTACATTTCTAAGAATCAATCAATTCTGATTATTCTATTCCTTATTCAGAGGATTTGAAATTCAAATCAGAGATATATTGTCAAGGAAAATGAAAAAGACAAGGAACAAGATAGAAAAGAAAAATAATTATAGTATCAGTCGACAGAGAATATACATTTGAGAGGAAATACACAAAGTCAAAAAGCTTTACAGTGTTCATCTTCCTCAAGCAGCACTCATTCAATCACTGAGATCAACATAAATATTCTCTCGGTATTCTGATACAAGTTCTAATCTTCAAGAGCAACAACAAATCTGAGAAACTTTGTCTCTCAGATTCATCAGCTTCAAAGAATATTTGTTTCATTCAAGAGAAAGCTCCATCCTCAACTGTCAACTATTTTCTATCAGACAGGGGGAGATTTACATCATCAAATCTACTAGTCTTCTCTCAGATTGTTGACAGAGAAGAACATCATAACCCTCTTTATACCATCTTATACATGGTTCTAACTCCCTTCAAAAGTTAACTGTTTGGTGGCAGGGCACCTGATCAAAAGCCTGCAGTTGGTGTATTGTGCACCTGATCAAAACCCCATTGGTGATAGGGCACCTGATCAAAAACTAGTGGATTCCTACCAAGAGTGGTAGAAGAGTAGATGTACCCAGGTTTATTGGGGAACTACTATAGATCTGTGTGTCCTCTGTGATTCTTGTTTATTTTTCTGTACTGTGCTGTGTTGTGTTTTCTTTATTTGTTTTTATAAATCACTCAGTACACATAAATGTCACTATTTTAATTCTGCTATAAAAATAAGTGAAAATCTTTTTAATACTCCATTCACAACCCCTCTAGAGTAACTTTAAGATCTAACCTCACTTTCAAGATGGCTCTCTCTCATCCAGGGGACCTGCGAAGAAATATGAGATAAAGCTTACCATGTTTCCGCCCGTATACCGATCTGGTGGAATAATGGTCCTCTTGGACCTCCTCAGAGCTTGACTCTGAACCACCTCTTCAACTGTAGCTTCTGGACTAGCTCTCCTTTCAGGTAAACATGGAGCATCGCTCCCCCTGCTTCCAGAACCAGAAGCACCTGACCCAGAGCTAGAGATACCTGGAGCACCTGGAGAAACTGGCAACTCCACCAGAACTTCCCTTGTAGCTACCTTGGTATGACGTCATCTTGTCAAATACCACATCCCTAGAGACCACATATCTCCGTGTGTAACACCCTGCCAGTACAAATAATATAACAGTAGGTCCGGCCGGGACCCCACGCCATACTATACACACTAGCTAGGCATTATAAGGTGATAAACAGAAAAGAACAACAACTACACGAGAGTATAAAAAATGTAAGCGGAAGCATTTGGATTAAACATCTTTTAGAATTGTCCACTATCCCAGGAATGAAACAATTAGAGTTACGGTCTTAAGGCCTTACATTTAACAAATGTATAGAAACTCAAAACATACTTCGGCACGCAGGCCGACAATACATGAAAAGCAGAAAAGAGGCTGGCCTTCGAGGGCCAACACAGCAAAAGGACCACCGCCCGCTATTTCCCGCTAGGCTCACCTGCACCTGCAACCAACATCCAATAAGAGGTAAACGAGGGTCAGCTATGAGCTGACCACAAACCACATAACGATCCCACACCCCGACCATCTAGCCGGCTCAGGGGCGTATCACCGCTAACCTGCAAGCAAGCCGCACATGCAACATGTAATAATATAAAGAAAGTGCAAACTACACTACACAAGGTGAGGTTTCAAGCACAATCAATCTTCTAGGTTGAGCATCAAGTAAAAGGGAACCTAGGTATGCACATGATGTTGGTTGGGTTCACCCGAAGGTTCCCCACAACCGCCTAAGCAACCGCATGAGGCTAACATAACATCAATTCATCACAAACACTCCACCCTGAGGACGTAGCCTTAGGTGGGGAAAAAGAGCTTTTGTTCGGTCTAGGTAAGACACCTTCCACGACCTCTCCCATGATCACACGACTTACATGAGGTATGGACCTCTCACCGATCTGCATGGAAACAGGTTCGGTTCAGTGTTGCCCGTGCTCTAACCGTCGCGATCTATCGCACGACGCGGGTACAGCTTCACCTCGGCCCGTAAGGGTTTAGCACATCAAGTGCCCACATAATTAAGCTACGCATCTAATCCTTTCACGCGGACTTAGACTTCGCAAATAATAACAAAGAAGGAGGTACAAGACCACTCCTCTTCAAATCTAGTGGTGAAGGTTTGCATTCAACCATCCAAGCAAGGGGCTTCCGTTAGGCTCTCAAAAGGCACCTAAAACTCAAGTCCCGCAACATAATAGAAGATCCCACGGAGACATTCTCCGGCACGCATTCTAGGCTTAACCTAAATGCAACGTCGCAATCCAAGCATCACCGATCCGGGCTCATGGCCACGAATAGGCTTCACACAAAATGCCTAAATCCGCATGAATACCGGATTTATAAATGCAATATGTCGGGGACGGACACAATCGACCCGGAGTTCCGAAGAACTGGAGGAAATCCTACACTTCACCCATTTGGTGAGAGGGATCAGCAGTCCCCCTTTGATGAGAATTGAGCCAGTTAAGCGGCAGCGCGTGGACTTCCCAGGAGGTCACCCATCCCAGAACTACTCCAGCCCGAGTACACTTAACTATGGAGTACTTTCACTTCTCATCACCAATTGATATGCAGATGTTTGGAGAAATTAAAATAAATAATAATTAATTAGGAAAAAATATGATTCTCTGGAATTAGTCTTATAACATCATGATAGACCTCCAGTAACTAGCTTGGGTCAGTTGGGTGAATATTTGGAGTACCTCTAGTTGTGAGCTTCATATAATTCATTTGGTCTGCGTATAGTAAACTGTGAAATTTGAGAATCAAAGTGGATCCTTAGGAGGGAATGAGAGGTAGGTGGTTTACCAAGTTTAGTTGAGAAGGTATGATGGTCAACAAGAAGGATTATAGATGGTAAAGGTGTGTTTGGTGAGTGAGAGGTAAGTTGCACTCGGGGTCGACGAAAGATCATCCTGGAAAGTCATAAGTCACTTAGGGTTAATTCAAGAGTAATGACGAGGAGGGTATTCTTTTGGGTATATACCAACAACACTAAGTGTCTTGAGAAAAGGGAACTTTGGGGTGTCATCCCATTATAGTTCCCAGTACCGTAGCGAGCCCCTTACAGGATAATCCTCGGGAAGTCCAAGATTAACCATAAATTGTAGGGATAAGATGATGTACAAGATGAACTTAATAACGCACACACTCACACCCCGTAGTTACGGGAGGTTAGTTGGTTTGGTTATACGAACGGTAGGCTCGGTGGTTGTAGCAATAGGTTAATTAGTCTTGTGAGCTTGTGACTCAGTAAGGTTTGTTGTTACTTTGGGGTGTCATCCCAATAGGTTAATTAGTCTGGTGAGCTTGTGACTCATAGACACAATCCTTGTATATGTGTCATGATTACATTAAGATAACCACCGCGACAAACACCGAGGGTCGGGTAAGAATTGAAGTTCAAAAGGGACCCGTTTGGGATTGGGTGACATATTGACCCTGTTAAGGTTGCATAGAAGGTACCTAGAAGAGTCTAAGGTGTGGAGTATACCAATGAGCCTCAATATAGAACCCCAAGTCTAAGGTTGTGTGCCCTAAGAATTGTTTGCATACTTGGGACGAATATAACTTGGTAATATTGAAGATACTCAACCCAAAATAGATAGTGGCTAATCTTTTGTTTATTGGGGCTTACCTTTTGTTTATTGGGAAAATTAACGACGGACTCGGATTTCTCTTAGACCTAAGTTAGAAAATTTTTGTGTCGTGAACAATAATGATTTTGAGGTTGATCACATTCGATGTCACTTGTACAAAGATGAGATGGTGTAAAAGTAGGTCTGGAATGATGATCTGAGGTGTTACCAGGACAATGAAAGGACATCGTAGATAGAACAACAACTTGACCTTAGTTGAATCATTGGAAATGTAAAGTCGCCAGGCTTAATCACATAAGGATGTCGATGTCCTAGTCTAGAAGTTGAGGGAGGAAATTAGATCTTACAAGTTGTGGTTATATCCGACAGTTCTTGAGGTCTGGGGCATTCGGAAGTAATCAACTCATGACTTGTTAAAAACCACGACCTATTCTGGTAGAATTTTTTTTTTAACTACAATAATAGCCCTTATACCTTGGGAGCTATGATGATGGATAACCAGAGATCTTAGACGATAACTATTTGGAATTAGAATATAGTGTTTGAGTTTACTATGATAAGAAAAATCCAAGTTTATCTTACTTTGGACCATTCGAAAGTGATCAAGACTAGCATATGTGGAGGTGATAGGAATTTGGTGAAATAAACGTGAAGATGTTTTCTTGATGAAATTGACTTGTGAAAAATCTTAGGGTTTCAAAAGATTTTACCCGTATACCTTATGAATCAAACTCCACATAGAAAGTGATTGGGAGTCATCTTTAAACATTGATACTAGTGTTGGTTGGTTAACATATGTTCATAAGATCCATGTGTACACCCCCTTAAATTCTAAGGATAATTGGGACGCTTGATGATGCGATCAGTCCCATTAATTGATAAGAATTGAATAAAATCATAAAGTTGATTTGGTTGATGACTCTGGCGTACTCGTAGGAATAAGAAGCTGATTGTGTAGAGAAGTTTTTATAGAGTCTATGCCTACCCACATAAATAAGAAATATAGTCACCAAAGAAATGGTGTATTGCGGAATGTATATTTCCCCGGAATGAGGAAAGACAACATAAGTTTTGTGACGCACTGTGAGGCTTGACAGTTAGTGAAGGCCAAGTGCAAGAATCTTTGGGGAACTACTATAGTCACTGCCCATGTTAGGGAGTGGAAGCTCGGGGATAGATCGACCAAGGTAGCTAGGTCACCCCGGTCAGGATAGATGATACGACGGTGCGAGTCTTGCAGCGCAAGAAGGTTCCATAGATAAAGTCATGTGGTAAAAATTAGGGTCAGGAGGAGCATAATTTAGAGCCACTAGAGCTGGTGCGGCATAGATAGTCGGTGCTCTTCGAGCCAGGAATAGCTTCAATTCTTAGGGGATGTTACGTTCAGTCACTCTCGGTGAAAACCCCGCGAGCCTAGCCTGAATTTTAAGGACGAAATTATTATTTTTGTTTATTGGGATTTGTAACATCCCCCAAACAACTAGACCCCTAGAGTGGTTTTGTCATGACTAGGTCATGACAAACCCTAGGAAGCTTGAAGAGATCACTTGGCCTTAGGCTTGAAGGAGAAGAGCACCTTGGTCTGCAAATAGCAATTTCCAGTTACCAAGCATAGGCCTGGGCTTAAGGGCCTCACCTTGACCCTTTGGCCCCACCATAGCCTACCTAACCCTTTATGGGTCCCCTTAGAGCACCAAGGACCCATTGGGGTCAACCAAAGAGGCCAAATTGACCAAAGTCAACTGTAGCCATGTTTTGGTCAAACCAACATCTTTTGGATTAATTGGCCCAATTGGGACACCACCATGACTCAACCAACTTTGGGTGGTGTCAAGGGACTCATGACACACCACTTGGACCATTCAACCCATCAGTTGACCAAGTCAACACCTCAAGTCAACATTTGGTCAACCTTACCAAAAAAGAGGGGAAAAGGCTAATCAAGCCCAATCCACTTGGGCTAGACTCAATTGAGGTGGTCCACAACCTAATGGGGTTAGGAATTACTGAAATTATCATTTAATTTCAAGAAATTCGGCCAGGAGAGAGAAACCCCCATTTTCCCCAAAAATGGTGGAGAGAGAAAGAGAGAGAATGATGGCCATTCATGGCCAAAGGAGACCAAGGGCCACCCATTCCTCTCCCAATTGAGTGGTACATATCCCCTCTTTAGTTTGGGGCAGATAGACAGTCATTCCAGGCCATAGGGGGGCTGTATTTTGTGGTTTTTCATGGTGGCCGAAATTGTGCTTGATGGCCATTAATGGTGGCAATCAAGGAGAGACCCCTCCTCTCCTCAAATTGCTCCATTTAAAAGCTTCACCGGGCAGAGGGGAGGGTTTTCCCCCACTTACCCGAAGGAACCAGCTATCTTGGTGTAGGAGTTCCATGGCATCCAAGAGCTTTCATGTGGCCATGGTGGATTGGAGATCGGCAAGGCAAATCCCCTCCGTTCAGGTCCTCCCCTTCTCCTCTCTCTCATTGGATAGATCTCCCTCTGTTGGCTGCAAGATTTGGGGCCAAATGTCCAAACTCCAGATTTGGAGCTTTTTATTCTGGCTAAAAATCCTTGTTCCGGCCACCTCCGGTCGGCCAACCACCGCCAATCGCCGGCCACCACCTCAACGAAGGTGGTGGTGGAATGGGCCGGCCGGGGAGACGCTCAGGTGGCCGGGAAAACGGGGCTGAAGTTCACCCAGGCGCAGCTCATCTGGACCGTCGGTTCAAGGAAGAAGATGCATTGATGCCGTTCATTTCCCTGTACCGCAGTTAAATATCAATTGTATTATTATTCGATTTTCTGTATTTGTATATGCTGAACCTTAAATTGATTATAGAAAATACCTAGGGCCCTCTACAGAAAAAGTGGTCAACATCAAAGTTGTAGCCCTTGGAGTCTAGTTTAATTTAAAAAAAAAACAGCCCAAAAGGGGCACTGTAGCTCCCTGTAGAGCCATTTTGGTGGGACTGGTCCATAGTGTAGGGCAGCCACCATTTCTTGAATAAATTTTGATTGGGTCATGGGATAGCCTTGATATTTAAAACCTAGGCTAGATACACCCACCCACACAACATATCCAAAGATGGAAATTTTAGGAGAACATTTTTCTAAGGTTTTTGTAATAATTTCATAAATGAAATATTAATTAATTAATGGGTCAAATGACCTCCAATGCCCTCCAAATTTTGGTGGGTGCTCCTTAGGGTTATTATATGACCCTGGTAAAAATATCAGCCCATTTGAGACTGTTTTGGTTGGGTAATTTGTCAACCCAAGTTAGGAGAAGTTGGGTCAAAATTAGGGCATGGTGTTTATCTTGGAGTATGGTGGTCAAAACTCATCACCGTGAGGTGGAACCTTGTCCACTGGTTTAGGATCACCTAAAGTACCCCCATGAGTGGTTTTGGGTGGTGTGGAGGAGATTAAGCCCTAGAACCCTAGTTTTAGTCCTAGGTGTACAATTAGAACTTTGTGAAGGACCTGAGGTCAAAAGTCCTTTGATGGTCATGGAACTTAGGAGATATGTTCATGGGGTGTAATTATGCCATAGGGAATTTTGAGAGAATTTTAGGAGAACTCCCCCCCCCCCCCCTAAAATAAGTCTTAATCCTTTTTGAGAAATTCCTTCCAAGAGATAATTACATGCTTAAAAGGTCTTGGATGATGATGAGACTTTGGTTGTGCCCTTATAATCATGATTCAAACCTTTGGTAATTTTTATTTATTTTATTGAATTATTTAATCAGTACTTCATTCACAAGGCACCAGTTTTGGTTTAGACTTAAGAAAAGTATTTGAGGGTCCAAAACTCATATTTTAAATTGTGCAAATTGGTGGTAGTACATATTAGGACATTAGGAAGCTCTGTGATTTTTTATAGAATTTTTGCAGACTTAAATCAGTAGGCTACTTCACAATTTATTTAATTTGAGGTTTTCTTATAGTATTTATTTAAGTATGAAAATGATTCCCTTAAATCCTGAAACTTAGTCAGTAGCCTTTTCTGATGAATACAAGAGCTTGGTAATTTTCCCATAATTTTAGTGTTGATCTTTTTTGTGGTTCCTTCATAAAACTATGATTTTTGATAGATGATAAATAATTAATTTAGAGGAGAATTTCTTACTGTAAAAATATGATATGTTGTTTCTGATGTTATCTAGTCACCATATATTTATCATAATAATTGGAAAGCCATAACATAAGATTTACTTATAGTTCATGTCCATTTTCATGCTTGGCAGATGTTTGGACAAATTAAAATAAATATTAATTAATTAGGAAAAAATATGATTCTCTGGAATTAGTCTTATAACATCATGATAGACCTCCAGTAAATATCTTGGGTCAGTTGGGTGAATATTTGGAGTACCTCTAGTTGTGAGCTTCATATAATTCATTTGGTCTGCGTATAGTAAAATGTGAAATTTGAGAATCAAAGTGGATCCTTAGGAGGGAATGAGAGGTAAGTGGTTTACCAAGTTTAGTTGAGAAGGCATGATGGTCAACAAGAAGGATTATAGATGCTAAAGGTGTGTTTGGTGAGTGAGAGGTAAGTTGCACTCGGGGTCGACGAAAGATCGTCCTGGAAAGTCATAAGTCACTTAAGGTTAATTCAAGAGTAATGACGAGGAGGATATTCTTGTGTGTAGATACCAACAACACTAAGTGTCTTGAGAAAAGGGAACTTTGGGGTGTCATCCCATTATAGTTCCCAGTACCGTAGCGAGCCCCTTACAGGGTAATCCTCGGGAAGTCCAAGATTAACCATAAATTGTAGGGATAAGATGATGTACAAGATGAACTTAATAACACACACACGCACACCCCGTAGTTACGGGAGGTTAGTTGGTTTGGTTGTACGAGCGGTAGGCTCAGTGGTTGTAGCAATAGGTTAATTAGTCTGGTGAGCTTGTGACTCAGTAAGGTTTGTTGTTACGGACGGGTTGGTCCGGCGAGCCGGTGGCTCGGAAGGTTATGGTCACGGGCAGGTTAGCCCGGGGAGCTTATGGCTCGGAGATAGATAGTAGAACATGTTGCATGCGCGCGAAGGTGGTGGGTCTTCGGTATTGGACGATCGTTCACACCGACGTCAATACGTTGACTCGGCAAGTGTGGAATTTGCACTTAGCCTTGAAAGTCTGGTGGTCCAGCCAGTAAGAGTACGCAGATGCTCCGCGGTTTTGCGTTGAGGCATACGATAGGTCTAGGTTAGGTAGTGTGAATACCAACCTAGAGGTGGGCGAGGCCCAACCCATCGCTTCCGTTTGCCACTACGGGAGTATCCTGGGAGTCTAGCTCGCTCCAAAAAGGGGGAACTAAAGGTCTATGCGCATAGAGTCGAAGTGGGTGAGTTGCACTTGTATGAACATAGCATAACAGCATACCTTGCATGTCATAGCATAAACATTACATTTCAACCCCTACCCCTATTGTATAAATTGGTTATGGGACTTTTTATACGATAGGCCTTGCTAAATGCCCCCTTGGTCTATAGATTTGTATGGGCATTCCTATAAATCAATGGTTACTTTTCTATTTTATACATGTCTTTACTTACTGCACTTTACTTATTCATTACCTGCTCTTACTATGTTCTTTTACTGCTTCAATTATATATATACACATGTGTAGTGTAGAAACATTTCCTGTAAACAAAACCCGTTGTCACCTGCTATTGTTTATACCCCTTGCTGTCCTCCGCTTCATCCTCCCACACGGTGCCTAGGAGCCACTGGGGGATGGGTTGTGGGAAACGAGGCTTAGTCTTTTTGACTAACGGTCGGTGGACCATATCATTTTAGGGAACGGAGGAGACGATGCAGTACCAGAGGCAGGTGCAGAAGGAGACGGGACAATCTAGTACAAGAGCAGCAGTTCGGGACCAGTGAGTGGTTAGTAGTTTGCTTCCGCGAGTGATTTTGTTGTGAGGATATGATGTACAGGGCATGAGCCCTTTATTATTGTAACCCTTGTTATCTTTTATTCAGTTATATCATGTGGACATTTATATTTCATGTTGATTCTGTGGACTTGTCTTCTTTAACGCACTTTTCTTTTTGATCGATTTGGCCGGCAGGATCAGCGCTTTGTAGTGGCAACCTATACCTTGTAAGACCCCTTTTTTTTCTTTTGAAACACCGGGTCTTAGGACCAGAACCGCCGCTTTGCAGTGACACCTTCACTCGGGAAGGTGACCACTACAAAACACAGATCCTGCCAGCCAAATCGATCACAAAGAAAAGTGCAATAAAGAAGACAAGTCCACATAATCAACATGAAATATAAAACCATAAAGGTTAATGTCCACAGATATAACTGAATAAAAAGATAACAAAATTTACAATAATAAAGGGCACAAGCCATGTACATCATGTCCTCACTACAAGATCGCTCGCGAAAGCTAACTACTAATCACTCACTGATCCTGAATCTGGTGCTCCTGTAATAGGCTGGCCCGCCTCCGTTTGCACCGGCCTCTGGTGCTGCTGCGTCTCCTCGATCTCCTAAAATGATATGGTCCACCGACCGTTAGTCAAAAAGACTAAGCCTTATGTTTCCCACCCCATCCCCAATGGCTCTTAGGCACCGTGAGGGAGGATGAAGCGGAGGACAGCAAGGGGAATAACAAAGAGCAGGTGACAGTGGTACAGGAAATGTTTCTACACTACACATGTATATATACATAATCGAAGCAGTTAATAGAGCATAGTAAGTGCAGGTAAAGAGTTAGTAAAGTACAATAAGTAAAGCAGGTACATAAAATGAAAGTAACCATTGATTTATAGGAATGCCCACACAAACCTATAGACCAAGGGGTCGTTTAGCAAGGCCTATCGTATAAGAAGTCACATAATCGACTTATACGATAGGGGTAGGGGTTGAAATGCAATGTTTATGCTATGACATGCAAGGTATGCTGTTATGCTATGTTCATACAATTGCAACTCACCCACTTCGACTCTATGCGCATTGACCTTTAGTTCCCCCTTTTTGGAGCGAGCTAGACTCCCAGGACACTCCCGTAGTGGCAAACGGAAGCGGTGAGTTGGGCCTCGCCCACCTCTAGGTTGGTATTCACACTACCCTACCTAGACCTATCGTACGCCTCAACGCAAAACCGCGGAGCATCTGCGTACTCTTACTGGATGGACCACCAGACTTTCAAGGCTAAGTGCAAATTCCACACTTGCCGAGTCAACGTATTGACGTCGGTGTGAACGACCGTCCAATACCGGAGACCCACCACCTTCATGCACATGCAACATGTTCTACTACCTATCTCCGAGCCATAGGCTCCCCGGGCTAACCCGCCCGTTACCAATAACCTTCCGAGCCACCGGCTCGCCGGACCGACCCGTTCGTACCAACAAACACTACTGAGTCACAAGCTCACCAGACTAATTAATCTACTGCTACAACCACCGAGCCTACCTCTCGTACAACCAAACCAACTAAACACCTGTGACAACGGAGTCTGAGTGATTGTGTTATTTGTTAAGTTAATCTTGTACATCAACTTATCCCTATAATTTATGCTTAATCTTGGACTAACCAAGGATTACCCTGTAAGGGGCTCGCTACGGTACTAGGAACCACAATGGGATGACACCTCAAGGCTCCCTTTCTCAAGACACTTATTGTTGTTGGTATCTACCCGTAAGGATACCCTCCTCGTCATTACTCTTGGATTAACCCTAAGTGACTTATGACTTTCCAAGACGATCTTTCGTCGACCCTGAGTGCAACTTACCTCTAACTCACCAAGCACACCTTCACCATCTATAATCCTTCTTGTTGACAATCATACCTTATCAACTAAACTAGGTAAACCACTTACCTCCCATCACTCCTAAGGATCCACTTGATTCTCCAATTTCATAGTTTTACTATACGCAGACCAAATGAGTTATATGACGCTCACAACTAGGGGTACTCCAAATATTCATCCAACTGACCCAAGCTATTTACTGGAGGTCTATCATGATGTTATAAGACTAATTCTAGAGAATCATATTTTTACCTAATTAATTAATATTTATTTTAATTTCTCCAAACATCCGTCAAGTATGAAAATGAACATGAAGTGTAAGTAAATCTTATGATATGGCTCTCCAAAAATTATGATAAATCTACGGTGACTAAATAACATCATAAACTGCATATCATATTTTTACAGTAAGAAATTGTCCTCTAATTTAATTATTTAACATTTGCCCAAAATTGTAGTTTTATGAAGGAACCACCAAAAAGATCAACACTAAAATTATGGAAAAAATACCAAACTCTTGCATTCATCAAAAAAGCCTACTGACTAAATATCAGGATTTATGGAGATCATTTGCTCACTTAAATAAATACTTTAAGAAAACCTCAAATAAAATAAATTGTGAAGTAGCCTACTGATTTAAGTATCCAAAAATTATACAAAAAATCCCAGAGTTTTCTAATGCTGAGATGTCCCATCACCAATTTGCACAATTTAACAATGAGTTTTGGACCCTCAAATATTTTTCCCAAGTTTAAATCAAAACAAGTGCCTTGTGAAAGAAGTACTGATTAAATCATTTAATAAAATTCACAAAAATTACCAGAGGTCTAAAACATGATTATAAGGCCACAACCAGAGTTTCATCATCATCCAAGACTTTTTAAGCATGGAAATGCTTCTTATAAGAAGTTTCCCTAAAGGGGTTATGTCCTAATTCAAAGGGAATAATTGCTCCTAAAATTCTTACAAAATTGACTAAGGCTTATTTACACCCTATGAACTTATCCACCAAGTTTCATGACCATTCTATAGATTTTGACCACATGGCCTTCACAAAGCTCTACATGCACCCCAAGGGGTAAATCAAGGATCCTAGGGCATATCCACCTCCACACCACCCCAACTCACTCATGGGGGTGTTTTAGGTGATCCTAATCCATTGGCAAAGGTTTCATCTCATGGTGAGGAGATTTGACCACAATACCCTAAGATAAACATCATGCCCTAATTTTGACCTAATTAGACCCAACTTAGGTTAACCAATTTCCAAACTAAATAAGTCCCAATTGGCATGAAATTTTTACCAGTGTCATGTGATGACCCTAAGAAGTACCCACAAAAATTTGGAGGGCATTAGAGGTCATTTGACCCAATAATTAATTAATATATGATTTATGAAATTATTACAAAAACTTTGGAAAAAATTTCTCCTAAAATTCCCATCATTGGATATGATGTGTTTGTAGTTATAAGTATACTATGTTTCAAATCTCAAGTCCATATCATTTCCCAATCAAAAGTTATTCAAGAAATGGTGGTTGTCTTACACTAGGGACCAGCCCCACCAAAATGGACCTACAGGGAGCTACATAACTCCTTTTGGGGTGAAATTAATTTTAAAATAAAGTAGACTCCAAGGGCTACAACTTTGGTGTTGACCACTTTTTCTGTAGAGGGGCCTAAGTATTTTCTATAACCAATTTAATGTGCAGCATATAAAAAGACAGAAAATTGAATAATGAAATAAGTAATATTAAAATCTCTGTACAGGAACTAATTCGATGGCCCTGATTATCTCTTCAAGCTCTAGCCAACGATCATGATATCTCCGACTTGGAGCAGCTTCTAGGCCTATTTCCCGTCCAACCAGCCACCTCCCTGGCAGGCCACCGCCACCACCACCTCCGTTGAGGTGGTGGCTAAAGTCGGGCGGCGGCACAGCCGCCGGAGGAGCGGTTTCCGACGAACCCGAGCAAGATATTTTCATGGAATTTCAGATTTTTGCTCACTTGGATCGGGCTCAATTGAGCCCGATTTCTCACCTATTTTGATCTAAGATATATCCACAGAGGGAGAGGAGAAGAACCAGACCTTGATTGGAGCCCAGCGACGATGGCGGCGGTGGTCGGCCATGGTTTTTCCCCTCTCCGGCGAGCTTGCCCGATCTCTCCATTCTCCACCAAAACCTTCGATCCAATATATGATTTCGACTGCCATCCACCTTTTAAAGCTAATGGTGAAGTTAGATTTGAGAATGAGGGGCTGTATAGGGGGGATTTGAAGAGGAGATTTTCGGCCATGGCCATTAAGATTTTTTTGGAAAACTGAAAACTCATCATTTGAGCCACCATATGTCATGGAAAAACTCCTAACCTTCTTGTAACAGCCATGGGAGATGAATCCCCATCAATTGGGAGATAAAATGTCCTCCTTTGGCCATGAATGCCATTACTCCTTGTCTTTCTCTCTCCTCCATTTTTGGGAAAAATGGAGTTTTCTCTCTCCTGGTCGAATTTCTTGAAATTGAATTGCAATTTCAGTAATTCCCAACCCCATTAGGTGGTGGACCACCTCAATTGAGTCTAGCCCAAGTGGATTGGGCTTGATTAGGTCAAAATAGGTCATTTTGACCTAAATTTAGGGTGGACTTGACTTTGGTCAATTTGACCATTTGGGTTGGCCTCAATGGGTGGTTAGTGACCCATTGGCCTCCCCTAAGGGTTAGGAAGTTATAGGTAGGGTCAATTTGGCAAAGTGGAGGTCAATTGACCCACAGTAGGACAATTTGACTAAAATAGGGCTAAAGTTGACTTAGGTCAAATTGGCCAATTGGTGGCCCCATGATGGAGCTTTTTGGTCAATTGGGTTCCTAATATCCTTATAAGGGTAGGGGCAAGGTCAATTTGGCATGGTGGAGGCCAATTGACCCTAATTAGGCTACTTTGACCATTTTAGGGCTAGGGTTGACTTTGGTCAACTTGGCCTCTTTGAATTACCTCAATGGGTCCTAATGGATCTAAGGGACCCCAAATGGGTTAGGTATGTTATGGTGGGGTCAAGGGGTCAAGGTGAGCCACTTAAGTCCAACCCTAAGCTTGGTATATGGAAATTGCTATTTGCAAACCAAAGTGTTCTTCCCCTCCAAGCATAAGGCCAAGTGGTCTCTTCAAGCTTCCTAGGGTTTTGTCATGACCTAGTCATGACAAATCCACTCTAGGGGTCTAGTTGTTTGGGGGATGTTACAAATCCCAATAAACAAAAAACATAATTTCGTCCCCGAAATTCAGGTTAGGCTTGCAGGATTTTCATCGAGAGTGACCGAACGTAACATCCCCTAAGAATTGAAGTTATTCCTGACTCGAAGAGCACCAACTATCTCTGCTACATCAGTTCTACTGGCTCCCAGGTATGCTCCTCCTGTCCATAATTTCTCCACAGGACCTTGACCAGCGGGACCTCCTTGCGCCGCAAGACCCGCATCTTCGTGCCATCTTACCGGACCGGCTCCACGTGAATCAATCAATTGGAGGCTACCAGGCCATCTATAGTAGAAATTCACTACTTCGGTCGTAGTAGAGCTCTCCTAAAGGAGGAGACATAGAAGACGTCATGCAATCCCGCTAACTCCAGCGGCAACTCCAGTTTATAAGCCAATGGGCTGATCCACTCCAGGATCCTGTAGAGCCTCATCTATCTCAGACTGATCTTCTTCCGCCTGCGAACCCGCGAGACTCCCTACATCGAACGTATCTTCCAAAACACTCGGTCTCCAACCTGGAACTCTACCTGACGATATCATGCATCATAATACCTGACCTGGCTACTCTGGGCCTCCAACATCATAACTCGAATCAGCCGCACCTGGGTATCTATGTCCTTCACAAATTCAGAGCCGAGTCTCCTTAAATCCTCATCCTGGGTCCAAGATGGTGGAATCCTGCGCCTCCGTCCCTCTGATGTTGGAAAGCTGTGCTGAACGTCAGCCAAGAGCCCAGATGAGCCTGGACTGATCTTCACATCTTGGACATAAATCGTTCATCCCGATCTGACATGATCGTCCTGGTCACACCACGATAACGGACAAACTGCTCAACAAATCCCATCAAACACCAACAAGAGCGTCCTTCCAGTCTAGGGTGACCATAGCTACTGATGTAGGCTACCAGAATGAGGCGGTCGCACGGGACTACGAACTAAAACTCTCAACGTTCCGCTCGAACCAAACACTAAACAAACGCAGCACTCAAATAAACTTAATATAAATTTTCGTACGCGTACGAATAGCAACTCCGTGATAAGATCGAGTCGTCGGCGATAAGCTGGGATCCGTCAAGCTAAAGGGGCGAGTGTTTGCGTTCGGACAAGCGATTGTGTTGTACCAAAGAAGATCCTCTGAAAGCAAGACTTCGGAAAATAGGAAGATCTTCCCCAACAAGAGCAAAAGAGGATCGCCACTCCTCGTCGAATAAAAGATAAAATTCTAGAGCGTTCCACTCTCCAACTGAAAATAATCACGAGAAAATAGTGTCGAGAAAATCCGTCACAATTCTATTCCACCGCAATTAACTTAAGAGAAATCTCACAATAAGTAGGAAGCGTTACCCTTCCCGGAATCGTAGATCCGGGGGTTGTAGAAATCCTAGATCGTTCACGGTGGTAGTCGCCGGAGGGGAATCCTTGAAGTAGAGCACCGTCGCCTTCAAATCCGGCCGCCATGAGCAAGTCCAAAACTTCTTGAGAGAGGGCCAAAACTGGAAGGAGGAGGGGCTGTTTTTTTTTGTGGTGCTCGGCCTTTGAGTGGTGGAGCAAGAAATAGGTGGTTGTAGGGATGAGAGGGCTGACCAAGATGCAAGGAGGGGGTGGAGAGGAGGTGGCTGGCCAAGAAAGAGTGGAGCACGAGAGAGAGAGAGAGAGAGGGCGGCCAAGAGCAAGGAGGGGGGAGAGGAGATGGTCGGCCTTGGTGCTGGCCGAAACCTTACCTGGAGGGAAAAATTAGAAGGGGCGGCTAGAGTAGAGAGAGAGAGAGAGAGGGGGGGGGGGAGGAAACACTTTAGGGTTTCACGGTTTTTTTCTCATCAATAATCTGCCTTCAACTATTACATGAGGCCATATATAGGGCCAAAAAAAGATAAAGGCTACATGCAGCCCAAATACACATGAATACTTAATTAAGGTCCAAAATAAAAATGCAAACATGAAATAACACACAATACTAATTAAATTAAAATGATTATAATTATAACTATTAATTCAAGCGCCACGGATGGAAGTTGTAGCGGCGATGGCGCACGTCACGGGTGGAGTGGCGCCGTCATCCGCCATCGTCATGGACCAAGAGTTCTCCAACATGAACCGTGCCGATTCGAACATAGACCATCAAGCCGACTCCAATAATCCCGCGGCATCTTCCATCATAGTCTTCAAATTTGCCGCCGCGATCAAAGTAGTGCGTCGTCGTGGAATCACGAACACGAACACAACCATCCGGCGGGTCCTTGCCTCCATCAATCCTCCCTCACTCAAAAACACTCATGACCGATGAGTGGGAGTGAAGGAACTGGTGTAGCCGAGCAGCAACCTGTAGAAGTACGTCCAAGGGAGCGGGCCGTGAGTGTGGCCCATCCGGCGAGGGTGGCAGGAAGCAGCAAGGGGCCCAGCTTGGCCCCAAAGAAATGTCCACCTGCGGCAACCTGTCAAGCAAAAGTAGGGCCCAAGGACCTTGATCATAGCATTGGAAAAAGAAGGGGAAAGTGCTAATACATCAAAAGACTTCATACCTCCAGAGATCACCATGAGAGTGAACGACATGCTACCCCACTCACCTCTCATCCCATCAGAATTTTTAGTGGTGGGAAACGAGAAGAAAGCTAAATGTAGTGGCTCTAGAAAAAGTGAAAGACATCTCGAAACACTAAAAATGGGGTTGGGGCCCCGCTCAGCAAAAATTTTCGATGGTGACACTAAAGTTTTAGCATTACAATTATTCGACAAAAAGTACCGAAAATACTAACATTGCTCACTAAGTTGCCAAGAGGCAACTGTCTAGGGGAAAGATCCACTAAAACCGAGTCGAGCATAAAGCGGGATGCTCCATTGGGTGCGGTGAACATAGAGTGAATGGACCCAAGTGGGTCAGCTAGCAATGTATCAGCAAGTCCGGGTGAGTGAAGACATCGTGGAACATATGGTATGTCATAACATAAACTTAAATCCATGATCGTCCTAAGGTGTGGGGGGTCCTTGGGTGGAAAAAGTCTCAAAAATTTTGTGACTTCGTCCCCTAAATTAAATTCAAGTATGCTAGCGCTCCTAACGTGAGTGGTGTCATGATCACAAAGCCTAGGGTGATCTTGCGTAGTAGGGTCAGCTAACATAGGAAGAATAACCCAACAAAACCACTCAACACACCCAGCGGGGGTAACGGGTTCCATGCCATACCTCAAGGTTGGGGCTGAAGTTTGGGAGCTCCAGGCAACCTTAAATGGGTGACGGCTCAAGGGGGAAGCTAACACGAACCAAGGGTCCACAAGTGCAGAATATAGGCTCACACAAGTGCTACCAATAGATAATGAATTGGACCATTTGTCCTGCCCACTAAAGGACATAGAAGAATCACTAACCATAAGCTCACCATAATCATCAACCTCCTGAGTGACCTCGGGATGTCCAATAGAAGGCTCCCTAAGGATAATGGGAACGTGCATAGGTTGACTAATCAGGGCAACCTCACTCTCTGGCACTAAATCAGACGTAGGTGCCTCCACAGGGACAATATCACGGGGCAGGATGGGACTAATAGGATCAGACTCGGGTCTTATGATCAAGCTCTGTGTGTTGGCCTCAGAGTGGCTAACAAAATCAAAGGGCTGAATTTGACTAACGGTGTCAAAATCCCCATGTGTGTCAATACCGGGTGGTGTCGACTCAACCGAGCCACATGTGTCTCCAGATGAGACTGTGGGCTTTCTGGGCGGGCTGAACTTAAAAATGAAAAGCTGACCATTATGTAGGAATTCTAACGTGTTGTCTTGGTCATCGTGGATGACAACATGGTCAGTAAGCCATGGGCGTCCTAGCAATATATGGCAATCCTTCATTGGAAGGACATCGCACCAGATGGGCTCAGAATAGGCTCGGATGGTGAGGGGTACCAAACATCGCCTGGACACTAGGAATATGCTATCGTCAGGGCATACGAGCCGATAAGGGCAAGGGTGTGGTTCAGTGGTCACCATCATCCTAGACATCGCGTTCTCCGATATAGCGTTAGTATGGCAAACACTGTCAACAACGAGCCTACACCACTTTTCACCATGTTTAGAATTTAATCTAAATCGGTGCATCGGGTCACGGCTGAACCTAATTATCTTCATAGAGCAGGCCCATGGTGTAGTTATACGTGAAAGGGGCGGGGGATACCCCGGATTCAGCCTAGTAGTCATTACTAGTGAAAAATTAGGTGTTATCCAGTATAAAAATTACGAGCGTTTAATTTTTGTAGCCACCTAAACCTTAATGAAACTGAAATATTTTTTATTTTAATTCTTATACTACAAAATTTTTTTGTTGATTTCCGACGAGAATTTCAAAATCTGGTTCGCTATTGGCACACCAGTTTTAATTAATTTCAGATTTCAGCAATACTACGGCGCACACCCAAGTGAGTGCGGAAAGCCTACGGATTAGAGTGCGTGGATGGTGTCAAGTAGGAACTCGACACAACCTCGCTTTGATACCAAATTGATGTAGGCTACCGGAATGAGGCGGTCACATGCGACTACGAACTAAAACTCTCAACGTTCCGCTCGAACCAAACACTAAACAAACGCAGCACTCGAATAAACTTAATATAAATTTTTGTACGCGTACGAATAGCAACTCCGTGACAAGATCGAATCGTCGGCGATAAGCCGGGATCCGTCAAGCTAAAGGGGCGAGTGTTTGCGTCCGGACAAGCGATTGTGTTGTACCAAAGAAGATCCTCCGAAAGCAAGACTTCGGAAAATAGGAAGATCTTCCCCAACAAGAGCAAAAGAGGATCGCCACTCCTCGTCGAATAAAAGATAAAATTCTAGAGCATTCCACTCTCCAAATGAAAATAATCACGAGAAAATAGCGTCGAGAAAATCCGTCACAATTCTATTCCACCGCAATTAACTTAAGAGAAATCTCACAATAAGTAGGAAGCGTTACCCTTCCCGGAATCGTAGATCCGGGGGTTGTAGAAATCCTAGATCGTTCACGGTGGTGGTCGCCGGAGGGGAATCCTTGAAGTAGAGCACCGTCACCTTCAAATCCGGCCGCCACGAGCAAGTCCAAAACTTCTTGAGAGAGGGCCAAAACTGGAAGGAGGAGGGGCTGTTTTTTTGTGGTGCTCGGCCTTTGAGTGGTGGAGCAAGAAATAGGTGGCTGTAGGGATGAGAGGGCTGACCAAGATGCAAGGAGGGGGTGGAGAGGAGGTGGCCGGCCAAGAAATAGTGGAGCACGAGAGAGAGAGAGAGAGGGCGGCCAAGAGCAAGGAGGGGGAGAGGAGATGGTCGGCATTGGTGCTGGCCGAAACCTTACCTGGAGGGAAAAATTAGAAGGGCGGCTGATAGAGAAATTTGTATTCTCCAATCTATACTCGAATAAGAGAAGTGTACCTATCGAAATATAGCATAGGATATAAAATATATCAAGGTCGTATAAAAACTCGGGTCTGGCAAGTACTATTACTCACAACGACTCTATTATCCTACCGAACGATTGATTGGGTTTTGAAAATAAAAATAAACTAAGCTTAATTAAAAGAGAAATAAACTATTACGAAAAGAGTGCTCGATCGACGATTCACTTTGAAATAAAATAACGGAATAAATTAGTTTGACATTTGCAATTTTATAAAGACTGTGGCGGATCCGAAAATAAGAAATAATCTCGCTAGAGCATTAAATCTCCTAACTTCTAGACGTTTTGACCGAAATCTCTTTGCAAATCAAAAGCGCTAAAGTCGCATTATCGAAGTGAACCGCGTTATTGGATTTGACTCCAATCCGGAGGATTTACGTCATCCTATCTCTAGGGGTGCGTGCAACTCCTTCCTTCCTTGAGTGATCTTTCACATTCACGAGCCTCTCGGCTACTCAAATATGAGATCGGAATCTACTACCGTATACATGAAATACGAAGTCGATACGAAATTAATCAAGGTCGGATCAAAAATAAAAATACAAATGCAAACATAAAATGAACGAAATGTTATTTCATTGCAAAGATTATCGCGATCGGGCACCAACAAAATTAGCCACGCATTATTTAAAAAGGAAACAACAACGAAATAAAGAGAAAACATTTTCATTGATTATATAAAAAAGGGAACTACAACGATAGAAAGAGCACAAGATTACTACTAAAGTAGATTACAACAATGGAAAGAAATTACAACTAGGAAGAGAAATTACAACAAGGAAAAACAAGATTACCACTAGCACTATACTTAATCTCTAACTTCTAACCTCCCAAATGCTTGGGCCAAGGGGTCCTTTTATAGATGAGGGGGAAGTTCTAGAAATGAGAAGGGTTCATGAATGAGATTTATGAGGGAGAGAGAGAAGGGTCATGCATGAATGGAAGAATGCATGCATGGGTTTAATGAGGAGGAGAGAGAGGGTGAAAATGCAATGAATATTATTTAAAGAAATATAAAATAAAATATAAAATTAAAATGGATGAAAGAGGGGGGATGGATGAGTAATAAAGTGGAGAGAGAAGTGCATGCATGGAGAAGAGAGAGGATAAGAAAGAGAGATGATTCGGCCATGCATGTAATAATGAGAATGAAATTGCATGCATGAATTAATGCAAAGGTGACAGCTAGGCTTTAGGAGATGGAGCTCACGGTTTGGATTTTGATTGGAGGTGGGCTGCATTGAATATGTTAAGGAGGTAGAGGGCCGGCTATGCATGGATTAATGAAATGAAGTGGCCTGTATGGTGGAAAGGTTGTTCACGGTTTTATCACAAATGGGCTGCTCCAAAGGGGGCTGAGCTGCAATGAAGGAAAACCGGGCTGCATGGAATAATTTAAGTGGCCGGCTGCATGGTTGCTTTAATGAAGAGCTGCACCAACAATAAGTTGACGGGCTGCTACACTTGGTCAAGGTGGTCCGCTGCAATTCTTCAAACTGATGCGGCGATGGCGTGGAATTCATGCAAAGGTGGCGGCAATGGCGCGGACGTGGCGTTGCGGCGAGCATGGCGTTGCGGCATGAATATTGACGGCGCGGCGATGGCGTTGCGGCGAGCATGGCGTTGCGGCATGAATATTGACAGCGCGACGATGGCGTTGCGGTGACGATGGCGGCATGGACGGGCACACGACGACGAACGCGACGACTTCATGCAAAGGTGGCGGCGACAACATTCCTACAAAATAAAAATAAAACATTAGCATTAGTTAAGAAAATATAAAAATATAAAACTAAAACATAACATAAAATAAAACATTACATAAAATTAGCTTAAGAAATATAAAAATATGAAATTAAAACATAACATAAAATAAAACAATAGTTTTTGAAAATAGGAAAATAACAAAATAACCAAAACATGCATAAAAAATAACAAAAGATAAAAATAAAAACGCAAATAACGTAATAAACTAACCTAAAAACGATGACTAAAAACTAATTATCAAACTCCCCCGTGCTTAAGAGTTTGCTTGTCCTCAAGCAAATGGAAATCAAAATAGAGGGGAAACAAAAAGGAAAATAATTTTTAAGTTGCATAATTAAGAAAACCAAAATGTGGAAAATTAAACTATCCTAATTTCTATGCTAGCAACTAGTGAGGTGAGATATCCAAAATAGAAAACTTGAAAAGAGGAGACCTAAAAATATTATTAAAACATAAAGAAGGATTACACTTTTCTAAATCCCTAAAACAAGACATCCAAAAGTTTAGGAAAATAAGAAAAACAAAAATATAGAGTTTCTAAATAAACGGTGCATTAGACGAATTACTAGGTTGCTAAAATAGCGACTACCCCTAAATCACCTCAAAATAACCTCCAAAGAAATCCATCAATGATGGTGTCCATAGGCTTGTCCGTTCACACTCTCTCCACTACGCAGATTTGTAACACGTTCTAAAGATCACTAGGACTTAATAGGCGTAATAATTTGGTTTAGGTAAATGATTAGGAGTGATAATTCAAAGATAAAAAGGAAAACTAAACACACTAAACCAAAGTTGAGCACAAAAATAAGAATTGAGAGGTACAACATTTTTCATTTCAAAAATAAAAACAAGGCCATGTAATTTTTTCTTTTCATAACTGGCCACGAATAAACTTCATTTTTTTTTCTTTTGATTTCACACAATTTTTTTTGATGATGATCTTCTTCTTTTTGGTACTACTTTTTCTAAATGGGAGCTCCAAATGTAAGCTTTCAGGTTTCTTTTCATTTTTCAAACATAAACCCCATCACAAAAAATGAGTAAACACAAAGCTCAAGGTTTAGTGCGGAAAAAGGGTTAGGCATTTTGGCTTTGGTGAAAAAGTGAAAAGTGGAGCTTAGACAAAGAAAAAGGGAAAGACCCAAAATAGTTTGCAATGGTGTAATGTTTAGGTGGGCGAAAAGGCTCAAACGGGTCAAAGGGTGGCCTAGATCATTTCTAAAGTTCGTGAAAATCAAAAACTACGCACATGCTTCGAGAGTAGCTTGGGACAAGTTCTAGACACCAAGAAAGAATTATTCCTAAATGAAAAGTGATAACGCTATTTAGCAACCGTTCCTAGGCAATAACACCGAATAAAAAGAAAAACTACAATTTGCTAACATATAGTCCTTAAAGGACTGATGTCTATATTTAGAGATTAGAAAATCGTAAAACTAAAATATGTTAAACTAATAAGTTTAGAAAACCTATTCAAGAAAATTCTACCTAGGACAAAAGAACCGCTCGGGCATACACATCACTAGAAGACGCATAAAAATAAAGATAGAAAATAATTTTTTGACTTTGATTTTCAAATAGATTTTATATATATATTTTTTAATTTTTTTGGATTTTTTCATAAGGCTAAAGAAACAAAATAGTACTATAATAATTTTTTTTTTGATTTTGTGTTGTTTTCAAAATTTTTTGTGTTTTTTGAAAGACTTAAAAAGAAAGGGAAAACACTCCCCCATGCTTAAAGTTCAACATTGTCCCCAATGTTGAATAGTAAGTATGAGGAAAAAAAAGAAGGGGGGGGGGGGGGGGGGGGGGGGGGTGCAATAAAGTAAATAATTAAAAAAATGACTTCCCCGGATTCGTGAGGCCGAATGCTGATGTCGCTCCCCCATGCTTAAGCTGGACACCGGCTCGGGCCTAAGGGAGAGAAAGAATGATGGAGCCAAACAAACCGCCGGGGGTTTTATTCCTGCAAAACAAAATAAAAAAGCAAAAGCAAAAAGAAAGAAAAGGATAAGCAAGGGGTGCCTCCCAAGAGCTCTCTTTGTTTAACGTCGTCTGAGCCCGACATTATTGGTTAGATAAATGGAAAATAAAAACTGAAGTGAAGAGGTAACTCCCTAAGTATGCGCTTAGGAGAGTAAATAAGAAAAAAGAAGAAATGAAGAATCGCACCGACATGCGGTGGAATCTTCAAAGGAATTACGCCCGAGAATGTACGGACGGAGTTATTGAAGAACTCCGCCGTATGCGGAACGGGGAAGAAGGGGTCGTCAAAAGAAGAAGAGATAAAAGAAGAAGAAATAGAAAGAGGAATAAAAGAAGGTGAAAAAGAAATTTCAACAACAGAAATTTCACAAGGAGAAAGAGAATCTTGTGAAATTTCGGGAGAAGAAGGGGTAGAAAGAACTAAAGATGGATTATCTAAAATAAAAGAAGGAGAATTATCTAAAATAGAAGAAGAAGAAAAAGAAGATTCGCTAAAAATAGAAAAATTTGGAATAGATGAATTTAAGATTGAAATGGAATCACCAACGTCATCGGAAAAAGAAAGAGAATTATGAGACGTCTCGTCATCCTCAAGAGGTAAGAAGCACGCCGGAATATCCATATGTGTGTCATCCAAAGGAGGAAGGAAATAATCTGAAACATCCGAATAGTTATCTTCCTCGAGAGGAATAAGACAAGACGGGATATCCGGTGACTCATTATATAAAGAAATTGGAGGAGACGGAGAAGAAGACGAAGAAAAAGATGCGGCCTCACGAGAAAAATAATCGATAATGGTCTTAAAATGCGAATTGATATTATTTAAAGAAGTTTGCAATTCAAGATACCCATTATCGATAGAATTAAAAATTTGAGGCGCGGCGCTTTGCGGGGCAAAATCATGAGAAAAATATGACGGGTTCCCCATCTCCCAAGTAGGATAAAAATTAGAGTAAGGGTCAAATTGGCCACTTTGACTTACTCCAGAAAAATTGAAATCATATGAGGGAGGGGTTCCCGAAAAACATGCAAAATTAAAGTGGTCGGGCGACCCGCAAAGAGCGCAAAAAGAAGATGATTCCATGATAAAAAAAGTTGTTACCAAAAAAGAAAGTGAAAATTAAATTTGTTTTTTGATTGATTTTTTTTGGCGGATTATGTTAGTCCTGGACTTCCCGAGATCTGCCCTGTGAGGGGTTTGCAGCGGTACTAGAGGCTGTGATGGGAATTCAAGCCCAAAGCGTCCTTTCCAGGAATTTAGGTGGAATAGAAATACGATGACGTGGGTTAATTATATTTTATAATAATAATAATAATATTTTTTTTTTGAATTTTAGTAGAAGTAATAAACCCGATGCTTTCGTAATATTGCCAAAAATATCCCCGGCAACGGCGCCAAAAACTTGATAGAGAAATTTGTATTCTCCAATGTAACATCCCGACTTTTATTGGGCCACTAGACCCTAGTGAGCCCAATAAAAGTAGGCCCGAGCAGTAGAAAACGACCATTTCGGGTATCGTAGCGCGCCACTACCTCATTATTATGAATAGTGGCCGTACGAACCCCGAATTGGCTTCCGTCAGTTCCGTTGGACTCGTATGGACAATACGAGCGCAACGGAATTCGTTGCACTTCGATCCGAGGTCGTTTGGAGAAAACGACCATTTCGGGTATCGTAGCGCACCACTACCTCATTATTATGAATAGTGGCCGTACGAACCCCGAATTGACTTCCGTCAGTTCCGTTGGACTCGTATGGACAATACGAGCGCAACGGAATTCGTTGCACTTCGATCCGAGGTCGTTTGGAGAAAACGACCATTTCGGGTATCGTAACGCACCACTACCTCATTATTATGAATAGTGGCCGTACGAACCCCGAATTGGCTTCCGTCAGTTCCGTTGGACTCGTATGGACAATACGAGCGCAACGGAATTCGTTGCACTTCGATCCGAGGTCGTTTGGAGAAAACGACCATTTCGGGTATCGTAGCGCACCACTACCTCATTATTATGAATAGTGGCCGTACGAACCCCGAATTAACTTCCGTCAGTTCCGATAGACTCGTATGGACAATACGAGCGCAACGGAACTCGTTGCGTCTCGATACGAGGTCGTATGGAGGGTATGCCATTTTAGTCCTATGCAGATCGCCTCAGTGCAACGCACGAAATATAAAGCACACGAACCCGGCATCGGCCCCGGCGACTCTTATCATGTCCCGGGAGCCGAGGAAGACCCCGCCCTAAGTTGACTTGGTCAACCCCCCCCCCCCCCCCCCCCCCCCCCCCCGGTCTGAAATTACTTGGGAGAGAGACGAAAAGAAAAGGGGGGGGGGGGAGAGAGAGAGAAGCCCTTCCCCCAAAAGGAAGGGCTGCCCATTCATGGGCAGCCCCCCCCCCCCCCTATTTGGGCAAGAGGGGGGCAGGAGAGAGAGGAGGGAGGGGAGGGGGAGAAATATCTCCCCCTCCCTTATCCCCACGTGGAGGAAAAGGAAGGGGGGAGGAGAGCTTCCCCCTCCCTATAAAAGGAGGGGCAGCCCTCTCCATTTCCCCCCACACACACCACCTCTCCCTCTCTCTCAGTCCTCCCCTGACGGCAGCCCCCAGCCAGCCACCTCCTCCTCCTCCCCCTTGCCGGAGCAAGCCACCCCAAGCCGCCACCTCCTCCTCCTTCCCCATGGCCGGCCACCTCGCTTCCTCCTCCCGAGCACCACCTCCTGCCCAGGTAGAATACCCCTCCCTCCCCCTTCCTACCTCCCGGAGGAGGCCACCTCTCTCCCCGTCGCCGGAGCGCCGCCGGCCGCCGCCCCGAGCTTTGCAAAGCTCGGGGAGGAAGCTGGCCGTGGAAGCCTTCTCCCCCAGCGCCGGTGGTGGCGCTGGGGGAGGTAGGTCCCCTCTCGGGGACCTCGGCGCCGGCACAGGGGAGGCGGTCAGGCCGCCGGCAGGCACGGCCGGCGGCGCCCGTGGCCTCCCCCCCCCCCTCCTCCCCGCGTTTCCTGTAAGAGGAAAACGCACTCCCCCCGGCGGCGGCCGACGGCTCCAGGCTGCCGGGCCACCGCCGGAGTAGGCGCCGACCCCCGGCGCTCCGACCGGGGGCGGCACCAGTGGCTCTCGGCGGGAGGGCGGCGGCGCAGTGGGCCTGCATGGCCCATGCAGGCCACGCCCCTCCCCCGCCTCCCGCCCTCTTCATCTCCTTCCCCCGGCGGTGGCCGGCGGCGCCAGGCCGCCGGACCACCCCCGGAGGAGTCGCCGGCCCCCGGCGCATCGACCGGGGGCACTCCCCGCCCCCTCCCCTGGCAGAGGCGGCGGCGGCTAGCGTGCACAATGCATGCAGGCCGCCACCGCCCCGTGCCGCTCTCAGCACGAACCCCGGCGGTGGCCGGCGGCGCCAGCCCGCCGGACCACCTCTGGAGTGGTCGCCGGCCCCCGACGCACCGACCGGGGGCGGCGCCAGCCCCATCCGGCCGCTGCCCGGCGGCGGCAGCGGCTGCCAGCCGTGCGCGAGCGGGGGCCGCACGATCTCCCCCAGGAGATCGAGCGGCCCCCGCTTCCTCGTTTCCCGCCTCCCGCCTCCATTTGTGCGCCCCCCGCAGCGGATCCGCCTCAGATCCGCTGTGGGGGCCGCGGGAGGGCGCAGGGTGCAAAACCCCTGCGCCTCTTCCCTGCCTCTAACCGCACCCCACCCCTCTATTCCTTTCCCCATTTTTTAAAAAAAAAATGGGGCCTCCTCAAAAGAAATTTCCTTAATAAAAATTGTGCCCCACCCTTAGGGGCACCTCCTGTAATTTTTTGAGATTTTTGGGAGGAGTGTTGATATTTTTAAAACCCATTATAAAGTTCATTTTAGGAAATAAAATACCCAAATGAGTTTCTAAAAATCCCCAAAAATTAGGGGCCCTAAGTATAGGTATTATGAAAATACTATCAAAGTTGGGAGGTGTGACCTTTTGATTTGACCCCGTAAATAATTTTACAAGCAAAATAGACGCCCGGAAAAGAGCGAAATTCATCGAAAGGAATCGGCGCCCCTCGACGCATATTTTAAATGCTTATCAAAATTATGCGTATCAATCTAAGGAAATCGACTAAGCTCGGAAACGCAACGCAAAAATTTGGATTGACATCGCAGCGCGGCGCCGAAATTTAACCCCGCCGCGACAATAATAAAAGAACGGAACCGTCGATCAAAGCCTCATATTATGGGGTGAATGGACTACTAACCATTTCCTTATGCTTTTACTGCTTTCCGTACTTTCCGTTAAATCCAGTCTCGCACTGGTCCCCCGCATTTACATGCTGTACTTTCGTTTAAATCCAGTCTCGCACTGGTCCCCCGCATTTACATGCTGTACTTTCGTTTAAATCCAGTCTCGTACTGGTCCCCCCGCATTTACATTTCTGTACTTTCGTTTAAATCCAGTCTCGTACTGGTCCTATCATTATGGCCTTTGCTTTCGGCCTACTTTCTGCTTATCATTATGGCCTTTGCTTTCGGCCTACTTTCTGCTTATCATTATGGCCTTTGCTTTCGGCCTACTTTCTGCTTATCATTATGGCCTTTGCTTTCGGCCTACTTTCTGCTTATCATTATGGCCTTTGCTTTCGGCCTACTTTCTGCTTATCATTATGGCCTTTGCTTTCGGCCTACTTTCTGCTTATCATTATGGCCTTTGCTTTCGGCCTACATTCTGTTTAGTATTATGGCCCCTGCTTCGGCCTAATTTACTTACTAGTGCAGAGCTGCCATGGCAACAAATGCGGTGCTTGTCCTCCCTTCGGCGAGGCCTTAGTTGGGGAAAACCCGGAGTTGAGTCCTTCCTCCCAGGTTAGCCCCAAGCAAGGAGCCCTCATACCGCTAAGTCTCCCGGTCCAGGGTTGTGAGACCGGTGGAGTAGAAATGCCACGTGGCCTAAGGGTTTGTTTTATATAAAGCGGGTGAAGATTGATTGGAAGTGGCGGGTTGGTCACGCTCGCAGACCGTTCGTACCGGTGCGGGTGGGTTGACGACTCATGGCGACAGGGAGATATGCGCAGCAGGTTATCACCCCTGAGCATGTAGTTTTACCTCCGCTGGTCGGCCTTCAAATCGGCTCGCCGGATGTCGCTCACATCCAGTTAGTACACCAAGTTGTACAGGAGGGCCTGAATGATACGGTACGACTACATTCAGAAGTGGCAGGACTGGCCACTGTCACCGACGGCCACATCGGTGAGGCCCGCGGGGTTAGCTCCCCTGCTTGAACTAAAGCGGTCTAAAACTGTGTCGACACAGGGTCTTTGTGTGGGTACAGGTCTTGAGAACCTGGGGTGTGTGTATACGCGCGATAGTATTATAGATTTATTATGCTGCGCGATTGTGGTTATTCGGGCAGGAGCCCCGCTTTATATATATATATGTGTGTATGTACATGATTACCTGCTGCTAACCCTTTCCTTGCTTCGGCTATTTCAATTCTGTCTTTAGCCGCCCCCTGGATACGGATCCGGGGAGGGGGATGTGTTTTCTGCTTAGCTCTGTGACTAACGGTTATTTCTTATAACCAATCACAGGAGACGGGACAGCGTGAAGCCCCCACATCACAGGTTGACCGGGAAGCCTTGGAGATGATCCGTTCGATTACCCCAGCCTCCCCTTCTACCTTCACAGATGTGAGTACGAGTATATAGGGACGAGCCCAGGACTCCCTTTTGTCTTAGCATATGTAGTCTACGGACAATATTTTGTAAACGATAGGCTTCGGCCCCGTTAAGTTGTAAATATAAGCTGTATGTTTGGTTTGCCCATCTTTTGATTGCTTCCGCTATGCGTTCTGATGTGAGGTTATGATTCTTGTGCCTGACAAGGAGACCGCTCAGCGCTCGAGGGGGGGATGGGACGTCACCACCCAGGGAGCGTTAAGGGGTCATTCTTGGGCAGTAAGATCCCCCCTCCCTGAACCCGGTTCCGTTTCTTGGTTCGGGACGAACCATGCAGCGGAAGCCTGGTGGACCCTCTAAGTTTAAGGTTAAGGACTCGAGACTGCACGATAGTACACCCACACGCTTTCCGCTTTCTTTCCTTTCAGTCCTGCAAAATGCCCTTAGTTTTGCAAGTTCTGACACTCGTTTGTTACTTCTCCAGATACCGGAGTCAAGTAATGGAAGGTCTTCCTCTCGAGACCAGTACCACCCTACCACTCCACCACCAGCTCAGACCGCTCCGACCACAGTTCCATTCGGAGAGACAGAGCTCGGGCAGACCCTGGTAGCCCTGTTGGCCGCCTTCCAGACAGCCACTTTACGGCCACCCCAGCAGGCCACCGTACCCACTGATCTACTGACGACTTTCCGAGGGCTAAGGCCCCCCACCTTTCGGGGTACAGAGTCGGCCATCCAGGCCGAGGAATGGGTGGAGAGGGTAGAGGAGCTTCTTGTAGGGATGATGTGCCCAGCAGTAGCCGCAGTATCCCTAGTAGTGACCATGTTGGAGGGCTATGCCCAGGGACTGGTGGAGGGCAGCTAGCCGCTCCACTTTTAGAGGGCGACCCCTTAGCACCATTCTCTGGGGGGAGTTCTCGGATGCTTTCTTAGAGCATTTCATTTCAGATGCAGACCGGATGGCACTCCAGGAGCGGTTCCTACAGATCAGACAGGGAGATAGGACGGTTCCAGACTACCAGAGAGAGTTTATCCACCTGGCCCGCTTCGCCGGGACCTTAGCAGGTACAGATAGGGACAGGGCGGCCAGATTTTATCGGGGATTACGAGACGACCTCCGTCAGGCCCTGATCATGATATCCCAGGCATCCTTCCACACGATCGCCTCACATGCCACCGCTCTAGAGATGGATCAGCGGATGGTAGCCCAGCAGCGGAGGGGACACGTAGGTATTCCCCGGACTCAGGACCGAGAGAGAAGAGCAGGTCCTCGCAGGCAGGGCCGAGACGGGAGACAGCGGCAGCGTCACCAGCCATATAGGCAGGCACCCCAGCCCCGACCAGCACCCCAGCCCCGACCAGCACCCCCAGCCCCAGCACCACAGGTCGTCCCGGCCGCACGACGAGATGTTCCCTTCGCAGGGAACTGCTACCTATGCCAGCAGCCTGGGCATATACGAGCCTTCTGCCCACAGGCTACCGGGAGACCCGGTTTAGGAGCAGTACAGAGAGCGGCGGAGAGAGGACGAGGTGGACGCAGAGGACGTCCCGCAGGCAGGAGGGAGCCGGCTAGGCAGGGCAGAGCAGCACCGCTCGAGGCATACGCGTTGGATCTCCAGCACGGTCCTGCTCCTGACGTAGTGATAGGTATCTACTTCCGATAGTACGATATCCTAGGAGATGTTTTAGCTTATATATTGGGACTTTTTGTACATGTCATCCCTACTCTTGTATATCTGTGAAAAGCTTATGATTATGATATATATACATATATGTTATCAGGTTTACTTTTGGTAGAAGGTCGTCCCGCTAAAACACTGTTCGATACCGGCGCCACACACTCTTTCGTTGCACAAAACTTCATCGCCGACAAGGAGAACACGGTGCGATCATCCGGGATGTCAATCCGAATACGACTCCCGGATGGATCAGATATGACTTCCACCGAGAAGTGTTCCTTCCAGGCAATGCTAGGAGGCATAGAGTTCGAAGTCAACGCCACCATCTTAGCAATAACCGGGTTCGACATCATTCTGGGGATGGATTGGTTGGCCGAGCACAGCGCCCAAATCAATTGTTCGACTCGAGAAATCCGCCTCCAGAATCCGAATGGGCAATTTATCACGCTAGCAGGTATACCCTCCGTCACCCGCATTATCTTAACATCTGCACAAACCGTCAAGGCAGTTCGACGGAAGGACGAGATGTACCTAATCTACTTCGAGATGGAGAACACGACGCAAGTACTCGCCAAAGTACCTGTGATCAGAGACTTCCCAGATATCTTCCCAGAGTCACTCCCCGGGTTGCCCCCACAACGGGAAGTAGACTTCCAAATCGAACTTACTCAAGGAGCCCGACCAGTGTCCCGAGCACCATACCGGATGGCCCCGAGGGAACTGGCTGAGCTCAAGATTCAGCTACAAGAGTTAGTCGATGCAGGATTCATACGTCCTAGTACCTCTCCCTGGGGAGCCCCAGTACTGTTCGTTAAAAAGAAGGATGGATCACTGCGCCTCTGCATCGACTACAGAGGCTTGAATAAACTCACCATCCGGAATACCTATCCCCTACCCCGGATAGATGAACTGTTCGATCAACTACAAGGCGCGTCCGTCTTTTCCAAAATGGACTTAAGGTCCGGCTACTATCAACTTAGAGTACGAGAAGAGGACATTCCCAAGACCGCCTTCAGCTCTCGCTACGGACTATACGAGTTCATGGTAATGCCATTTGGATTAACCAATGCCCCGTCCGCCTTCATGGCTTTGATGAATACGGTATTCAAACCCTTCCTGGATCATTTCGTAATAGTCTTCATAGATGATATTCTCATCTACTCAAAGAACAAAACCGATCACTCCAGGCACCTCCAAATGGTACTACTTAAGCTAAGAGAACACTCACTCTTCGCCAAGTTTAGCAAATGCGAGTTCTGGATGGAAGAAGTCGGCTTTCTGGGACACACCGTCAATAAGAACGGAGTAGCAGTAGATCAAGCCAAGGTGCAAGCAGTGCGAAATTGGCCGCCACTTAAGACAGCGGCAGACATCCGAAGTTTCCTTGGCCTCGCCGGCTACTACCGTAAGTTCGTCGAAGGCTTCTCCAAGATCGCATTACCACTTACCACTCTCACCAAGAAGGATGTGACATTCCAATGGTCTCCTGAATGCGAGGCGGCATTCATCGAACTGAAGAACCGGCTGATATCGGCCCCAATCCTAACCCTCCCCTCCGGTACCGAGGGTTTCCAAATCTATGCTGATGCCTCTCTGAAGGGATTGGGGGCCGTGCTTATGCAACATGGCAAGGTAATTGCCTATGCCTCACGTCAGCTCAAGCCGCATGAACTAAACTACGCCACCCACGATCTGGAGCTGGGGGCGGTAGTTTTTGCATTAAAAGTCTGGAGACACTACCTCTACGGGGTACGATGCGAAATCTTCTCCGATCATAAAAGCCTCAAATACGTCTTCACCCAGAAAGAGCTAAACCTCCGACAACGCCGGTGGTTAGAATTTCTCTGTGATTATGACTTCGCCCTCCAGTACCATCCCGGCAAGGCTAATAAAGTTGCAGACGCCCTGAGTCGGCAGCCTCCGAGGACCGGGAGTTGGTTAGAAATGGTGCCAGAGGAGTTAGTCAAATCATTGGCAGAAATGGATATTATCCTCATCACCCGCAGAAATCCGATGGAATACCAAGCCCACCTCTATTGGATGGAGATACAGTGTGACATCAGGAATAGAATACGAGAAGCCCAGAAGACCGACGTTGAAGCAGCACCGATCATTCAGGCCTTGCAACACGGTGTACAAGAAGACTACAACCTGTACGATGGCATCCTGCAATACAGACACCGCATATTCATTCCCGCTGCAGAAGGGATCCGTGAGGAGATACTCCGTGAAGCTCACCAGACAAGGTACTCGATACACCCGGGAGTAGTAAAAATGTATACGGACCTGCGCAGGACCCTATACTGGCCAGGCATGAAGAAGGATGTCACTGATTATGTAGCGCACTGCCAAACCTGCCAAATGGTCAAGGCCGAATGTCGTAGCCCAGGAGGTCTACTACAACCCCTGCCAATTCCAGAATGGAAGTTCGAGGATATTTCCATGGATTTTGTCCATGGCTTACCCCGATCCCGTGCAGGTAACGACTCCATATGGGTAGTAGTGGACCGCCTCACCAAGGTAGCCCGATTCATCCCGAACCGGCAAGGCGATGGTGTCGACATTCTAGCCCGACTATTTATCGAGCAGGTAGTCCGATTTCATGGAATACCCAAATCAATCGTCTCGGACCGCGATGGGCGCTTTACATCGAAGGAATGGAGAAGAGTGCAAGCTTATCTGGGAACCAGATTAGCTTTTAGCACCGCCTTCCACCCCCAGACCGATGGGCAGACGGAAAGAACGAATCGGACGATGGAAGACCTTCTCCGATTATGCATAGTGGAGCACAACGAGCCATGGGAGCAGTTACTACCTTTGGTAGAGTTCTCATATAACAACAGCTTCCAGGCAAGCATCAAGATGGCACCGTACGAAGCCCTCTACGGAAGACGCTGTCGGACCCCGCTATCTTGGGCACAGGATGAGGACCCCGAAGCCTTGGGAATCACCTACATCGACGATACCACCGCCGCAATAAGACTAATCCGGGAACGCATGCTGGAAGCGCAGAGCCGACAGGCCAAGTATTACGACGCACGTCATCGGCAAGTGGAATTCCAAGTGGGAGATATGGTTTTCTTAAAGATTAAGCCAATGCATGGGATATCACGAATCAAGAGGCAGAAAAAGCTGGACCCCCGCTATCTAGGCCCGTATCCAGTCATCGAAAGAATTGGCCCGGTGGCTTACAGGTTAGCTTTGCCAGCCGAGCTGGGGAGCCTTCACGACGTATTTCATGTCTCCTCGCTAAGACGTGTTCTGCGCCAACCAGAGCAGCACCTCCCCACACCCCCAACATCAGTACAATCCGACCGATCTGTCCGACTCGAACCTGTGAAGATAGTGGACTCCAAGATCAAAGAACTGCGGAACAAGACGGTCACAATGGTCAAGATCTTATGGTCGAACGGTGGACGCGAAGAGTTCACTTGGGAACCCGAGACGCTCGTACGAGAAAAATACCCGACGCTCTTCCCCCAGGTACATCATTTAAACCCCTACTTTAGCCAATTTTCGGGGACGAAAATCTCTTTATTTTTATTGGATTGTAACATCCCGACTTTTATTGGGCCACTAGACCCTAGTGAGCCCAATAAAAGTAGGCCCGAGCAGTAGAAAACGACCATTTCGGGTATCGTAGCGCGCCACTACCTCATTATTATGAATAGTGGCCGTACGAACCCCGAATTGGCTTCCGTCAGTTCCGTTGGACTCGTATGGACAATACGAGCGCAACGGAATTCGTTGCACTTCGATCCGAGGTCGTTTGGAGAAAACGACCATTTCGGGTATCGTAGCGCACCACTACCTCATTATTATGAATAGTGGCTGTACGAACCCCGAATTGACTTCCGTCAGTTCCGTTGGACTTGTATGGACAATACGAGCGCAACGGAATTCGTTGCACTTCGATCCGAGGTCGTTTGGAGAAAACGACCATTTCGGGTATCGTAACGCACCACTACCTCATTATTATGAATAGTGGCCGTACGAACCCCGAATTGGCTTCCGTCAGTTCCGTTGGACTCGTATGGACAATACGAGCGCAACGGAATTCGTTGCACTTCGATCCGAGGTCGTTTGGAGAAAACGACCATTTCGGGTATCGTAGCGCACCACTACCTCATTATTATGAATAGTGGCCGTACGAACCCCGAATTAACTTCCGTCAGTTCCGATAGACTCGTATGGACAATACGAGCGCAACGGAACTCGTTGCGTCTCGATACGAGGTCGTATGGAGGGTATGCCATTTTAGTCCTATGCAGATCGCCTCAGTGCAACACACGAAATATAAAGCACACGAACCCGGCATCGGCCCCGGCGACTCTTATCATGTCCCGGGAGCCGAGGAAGACCCCGCCCTAAGTTGACTTGGTCAACCCCCCCCCCCCCCCCCCCCCCGGTCTGAAATTACTTGGGAGAGAGACGAAAAGAAAAGGGGGGGGGGGGAGAGAGAGAGAAGCCCTTCCCCCAAAAGGAAGGGCTGCCCATTCATGGGCAGCCCCCCCCCCCCCCCCCTATTTGGGCAAGAGGGGGGCAGGAGAGAGAGGAGGGAGGGGAGGGGGAGAAATATCTCCCCCTCCCTTATCCCCACGTGGAGGAAAAGGAAGGGGGGAGGAGAGCTTCCCCCTCCCTATAAAAGGAGGGGCAGCCCTCTCCATTTCCCCCCACAAACACCACCTCTCCCTCTCTCTCAGTCCTCCCCTGACGGCAGCCCCCAGCCAGCCACCTCCTCCTCCTCCCCCTTGCCGGAGCAAGCCACCCCAAGCCGCCACCTCCTCCTCCTTCCCCATGGCCGGCCACCTCGCTTCCTCCTCCCGAGCACCACCTCCTGCCCAGGTAGAATACCCCTCCCTCCCCCTTCCTACCTCCCGGAGGAGGCCACCTCTCTCCCCGTCGCCGGAGCTCCGCCGGCCGCCGCCCCGAGCTTTGCAAAGCTCGGGGAGGAAGCTGGCCGTGGAAGCCTTCTCCCCCAGCGCCGGTGGTGGCGCTGGGGGAGGTAGGTCCCCTCTCGGGGACCTCGGCGCCGGCACAGGGGAGGCGGTCAGGCCGCCGGCAGGCACGGCCGGCGGCGCCCGTGGCCTCCCCCCCCCTCCTCCCCGCGTTTCCTGTAAGAGGAAAACGCACTCCCCCCGGCGGCGGCCGACGGCTCCAGGCTGCCGGGCCACCGCCGGAGTAGGCGCCGACCCCCGGCGCTCCGACCGGGGGCGGCACCAGTGGCTCTCGGCGGGAGGGCGGCGGCGCAGTGGGCCTGCATGGCCCATGCAGGCCACGCCCCTCCCCCGCCTCCCGCCCTCTTCATCTCCTTCCCCCGGCGGTGGCCGGCGGCGCCAGGCCGCCGGACCACCCCCGGAGGAGTCGCCGGCCCCCGACGCATCGACCGGGGGCACTCCCCGCCCCCTCCCCTGGCAGAGGCGGCGGCGGCTAGCGTGCACAATGCATGCAGGCCGCCACCGCCCCGTGCCGCTCTCAGCACGAACCCCGGCGGTGGCCGGCGGCGCCAGCCCGCCGGACCACCTCTGGAGTGGTCGCCGGCCCCCGACGCACCGACCGGGGGCGGCGCCAGCCCCATCCGGCCGCTGCCCGGCGGCGGCAGCGGCTGCCAGCCGTGCGCGAGCGGGGGCCGCACGATCTCCCCCAGGAGATCGAGCGGCCCCCGCTTCCTCGTTTCCCGCCTCCCGCCTCCATTTGTGCGCCCCCTGCAGCGGATCCGCCTCAGATCCGCTGTGGGGGCCGCGGGAGGGCGCAGGGTGCAAAACCCCTGCGCCTCTTCCCTGCCTCTAACCGCACCCCACCCCTCTATTCCTTTCCCCATTTTTTAAAAAAAAAATGGGGCCTCCTCAAAAGAAATTTCCTTAATAAAAATTGTGCCCCACCCTTAGGGGCACCTCCTGTAATTTTTTGAGATTTTTGGGAGGAGTGTTGATATTTTTAAAACCCATTATAAAGTTCATTTTAGGAAATAAAATACCCAAATGAGTTTCTAAAAATCCCCAAAAATTAGGGGCCCTAAGTATAGGTATTATGAAAATACTATCAAAGTTGGGAGGTGTGACCTTTTGATTTGACCCCGTAAATAATTTTACAAGCAAAATAGACGCCCGGAAAAGAACGAAATTCATCGAAAGGAATCGGCGCCCCTCGACGCATATTTTAAATGCTTATCAAAATTATGCGTATCAATCTAAGGAAATCGACTAAGCTCGGAAACGCAACGCAAAAATTCGGATTGACATCGCAGCGCGGCGCCGAAATTTAACCCCGCCGCGACAATAATAAAAGAACGGAACCGTCGATCAAAGCCTCATATTATGGGGTGAATGGACTACTAACCATTTCCTTATGCTTTTACTGCTTTCCGTACTTTCCGTTAAATCCAGTCTCGCACTGGTCCCCCGCATTTACATGCTGTACTTTCGTTTAAATCCAGTCTCGCACTGGTCCCCCGCATTTACATGCTGTACTTTCGTTTAAATCCAGTCTCGTACTGGTCCCCCCGCATTTACATTTCTGTACTTTCGTTTAAATCCAGTCTCGTACTGGTCCTATCATTATGGCCTTTGCTTTCGGCCTACTTTCTGCTTATCATTATGGCCTTTGCTTTCGGCCTACTTTCTGCTTATCATTATGGCCTTTGCTTTCGGCCTACTTTCTGCTTATCATTATGGCCTTTGCTTTCGGCCTACTTTCTGCTTATCATTATGGCCTTTGCTTTCGGCCTACTTTCTGCTTATCATTATGGCCTTTGCTTTCGGCCTACTTTCTGCTTATCATTATGGCCTTTGCTTTCGGCCTACTTTCTGCTTATCATTATGGCCTTTGCTTTCGGCCTACTTTCTGCTTATCATTATGGCCTTTGCTTTCGGCCTACATTCTGTTTAGTATTATGGCCCCTGCTTCGGCCTAATTTACTTACTAGTGCAGAGCTGCCATGGCAACAAATGCGGTGCTTGTCCTCCCTTCGGCGAGGCCTTAGTTGGGGAAAACCCGGAGTTGAGTCCTTCCTCCCAGGTTAGCCCCAAGCAAGGAGCCCTCATACCGCTAAGTCTCCCGGTCCAGGGTTGTGAGACCGGTGGAGTAGAAATGCCACGTGGCCTAAGGGTTTGTTTTATATAAAGCGGGTGAAGATTGATTGGAAGTGGCGGGTTGGTCACGCTCGCAGACCGTTCGTACCGGTGCGGGTGGGTTGACGACTCATGGCGACAGGGAGATATGCGCAGCAGGTTATCACCCCTGAGCATGTAGTTTTACCTCCGCTGGTCGGCCTTCAAATCGGCTCGCCGGATGTCGCTCACATCCAGTTAGTACACCAAGTTGTACAGGAGGGCCTGAATGATACGGTACGACTACATTCAGAAGTGGCAGGACTGGCCACTGTCACCGACGGCCACATCGGTGAGGCCCGCGGGGTTAGCTCCCCTGCTTGAACTAAAGCGGTCTAAAACTGTGTCGACACAGGGTCTTTGTGTGGGTACAGGTCTTGAGAACCTGGGGTGTGTGTATACGCGCGATAGTATTATAGATTTATTATGCTGCGCGATTGTGGTTATTCGGGCAGGAGCCCCGCTTTATATATATATGTGTATGTACATGATTACCTGCTGCTAACCCTTTCCTTGCTTCGGCTATTTCAATTCTGTCTTTAGCCGCCCCCTGGATACGGATCCGGGGAGGGGGATGTGTTTTCTGCTTAGCTCTGTGACTAACGGTTATTTCTTATAACCAATCACAGGAGACGGGACAGCGTGAAGCCCCCACATCACAGGTTGACCGGGAAGCCTTGGAGATGATCCGTTCGATTACCCCAGCCTCCCCTTCTACCTTCAGAGATGTGAGTACGAGTATATAGGGACGAGCCCAGGACTCCCTTTTGTCTTAGCATATGTAGTCTACGGACAATATTTTGTAAACGATAGGCTTCGGCCCCGTTAAGTTGTAAATATAAGCTGTATGTTTGGTTTGCCCATCTTTTGATTGCTTCCGCTATGCGTTCTGATGTGAGGTTATGATTCTTGTGCCTGACAAGGAGACCGCTCAGCGCTCGAGGGGGGGATGGGACGTCACCACCCAGGGAGCGTTAAGGGGTCATTCTTGGGCAGTAAGATCCCCCCTCCCTGAACCCGGTTCAGGATTGGGGAGGGGGGGTCTTACATCCAATCTATACTCGAATAAGGCAAGTGTACCTATCGAAATATAGCATAGGATATAAAATATATCAAGGTCGTATAAAAATTCGGGTCTGGCAAGTACTATTACTTACAACGACTCTATTATCCTACTGAACGATTGATTGGGTTTTGAAAATAAAAATAAACTAAGCTTAATTAAAAGAGAAATAAACTATTACGAAAAGAGTGCTCGATCGACGATTCACTTTGAAATAAAATAACGGAATAAATTAGTTTGACATTTGCAATTTTATAAAGACCGTGGCGGATCCGAAAATAAGAAATAATCTCGCTAGAGCATTAAATCTTCTAACTTCTAGACGTTTTGACCGAAATCTCTTTGCAAATCAAAAGGGATAAAGTTGCATTATCGAAGTGAACCGCGCTATTGGATTTGACTCCAATCCGGAGGATTTACGTCATACTATCTCTAGGGGTGCGTGCAACTCCTTCCTTCCTTGAGTGATCTTTCACATTCACGAGCCTCTCGGCTACTCAAATATGAGATCGGAATCTACTACCGTATAAATGAAATACGGAGTTGATACAAAATTAATCAAGGTCGGATCAAAAATAAAAATACAAATGCAAACATAAAATGAACGAAATGTTATTTCATTGCAAAGATTATCGCGATCGGGCATTAACAAAAATAGCTACGCATTATTTAAAAAGGAAACAAGAACGAAATAAAGAGAAAACATTTTCATTGATTATATAAAAAAGGGAACTACAATGATAGAAAGATCACAAGATTACTACTAAAGCAGATTACAACAATGGAAAGAAATTACAACTAGGAAGAGAAATTACAACAACGAAAAAACAAGATTACCACTAGCACTATACTTTCTCTCTAACTTCTAACCTCCCAAATGCTTGGGCCAAGGGGTCCTTTTATAGATGAGGGGGAAGGTTCTAGAAATGAGAAGGGTTCATGAATGAGATTTATGAGGGAGAGAGAAGGGTCATGCATGAATGGAAGAATGCATGCATGGGTTTAATGAGGAGGAGAGAGAGGGTGAAAATGCAATGAATATTATTTAAAGAAATATAAAATAAAATATAAAATTAAAATGGATGAAAGAGGGGGATGGATGAGTAATAAAGTGGAGAGAGAAGTGCATGCATGGAGAAGAGAGAGGATAGGAAAGAGAGATGATTCGGCCATGCATGTAATAATGAGAATGAAATTGCATGCATGAATTAATGCAAAGGTGGCAGCTAGGCTTTAGGAGATGGAGCTCACGGTTTGGATTTTGATTGGAGGTGGGCTGCATTGAATATGTTAAGGAGGTAGTGGGTCGGCTATGCATGGATTAATGAAATGAAGTGGCCTGTATGGTGGAAAGGTTGTTCACGGTTTTATCACAAATGAGCTACTCCAAAGGGGGCTGAGCTGCAATGAAGGAAAACCGGGCTGCATGGAATAAATTAAGTGGCCGGCTGCATGGTTGCTTTAATGAAGAGTTGCACCGACAATAAGTTGACGGGCTGCTACACTTGGTCAAGGTGGTCGGCTGCAATTCTTCAAACTGATGCGGCGATGGCATGGACTTCATGCAAAGGTGGCGGCAATGGCGTTACGGCGAGCATTGCGTTGCGGCATGAATATTGACGGCGCGACGGTGGCGTTGCGGTGACGATGGCGGCATGGACGGGCACACGACGGCGAACGCGACGACTTCATGCAAAGGTGGCGGCGACAACATTCCTACAAAATAAAAATAAAACATTAGCATTAGTTAAGAAAATATAAAAATATAAAACTAAAACATAACATAAAATAAAACATTACATAAAATTAGCTTAAGAAATATAAAATATTAAATTAAAACATAACGTAAAATAAAACATTAGTTTTTGAAAATAGGAAAATAACAAAATAACAAAAACATGCATAAAAAATAACAAAAGATAAAAATAAAAACGCAAATAACGTATTAAACTAACCTAAAAACGATGACTAAAAACTTATTATCAGCGGCTAGAGTAGAGAGAGAGAGAGAGAGAGAGAGGGGGGGAGGAAACACTTTAGGGTTTCACGTTTTTTTTCTCATCAATAATCTGCCTTCAACTATTACATGAGGCCATATATATAGGGCCAAACAAAGATAAAGGCTACATGCAGCCCAAATACACATGAATACTTAATTAAGGTCCAAAATAAAAATGCAAACATGAAATAACACACAATACTAATTAAATTAAAATGATTATAATTATAACTATTAATTCAAGCGCCACGGATGGAAGTTGTAGCGGCGATGGCGCACGTCACGGGTGGAGTGGCGCCGTCATCCGCCATCGTCATGGACCAAGAGTGCTCCAACATGAACCGTGCCGACTCGAACATAGACCATCAAGCCAACTCCAATAATCCCGCGGCATCTTCCATTATAGTCTTCAAATTTGCCGCCGCGATCAAAGTAGTGCGTCGTCGTGGAATCACGGACACGAACACAACCATCCGGCGGGTCCTTGCCTCCATCAGCTACCTTGGTTAATCTATCCTCGTTGTTCCAAATAAACTTGTGCCCGGAGTGGGGATGCGGTAACCTGTGTGTGAAATCCATAATTATATCCTCAAGCTTCCACTTTAACACGTGCAGTGACTGTGGTAGTTCTCCAAATACTTTTGCACTTGGCCTTCACCGTGCATCACAAAACTTATGATGTCTTTCTTCATTTCGAGGAATTATTCATTCCGCAATACACCATTTTTAAGGTGACTATATTTCTCATCTATGTGCGTAGGCAGCGGCTCTATAAAAACTTCTCTACACAATCAGCTTCTTATTCCTACGAGTACGCCCGAGTCATCAACCAACTCAACTTTATGATTTTAAACGATTCTTATCATTTAGTGGGACTGATCGCATCATCAAGCGTCCCAATTATCCTCAGAATTTAAGGGTGTGTACACATGGGTCTTATGATCATATGTTAACCAACCAACACTAGTATCAATGTTTATAAGATGACTCCCGATCACTTTCTATGTGAAGTTTGATTCATAAGGTATACGGGTAAAATCTTTTGAAACCTTAAAATTTTTCAAAAGTCAATTTCATCACGGAAATATCATCACGTTTATTTCACCAAAATCCTATCACTTCCACATATGCTAGTCTTGATCACTTTCGGATGATCGAAAGTAAGATAAACTTAGATCGTTCTTATCATAGTAAACTCAAACACTATATTCTAATTCCAAATAGTCATCGTCTAAGATCTTTGGTTATTCATCATCATAGCTCCCAAGGTATAGGGCTATTATTGTAGTTAAAATTTTCAACCATGACAGGGCGTGATTTTTAACAAATCATAAGCTGATCACTTCCGAATGCCCCAAACCACAAGAACCTCCAATTATAATTAGAGCTTGCTCGACCTAATTTCGGTTCCCAACTTCCAGAAGGGTATCTGCATCCCTAAGTAACCAGACCTATCAACTTTACATTTCTAATGTTTCAACTAAGTTCAAGTTGTTGTTCGATCAACGATGTCTATCCATTGTCCTGGTAATACTACAGACCATGATTCCCAAACATACTGTTATACCGTCTCATCTTTGTCCAAGCAATATTGAATAAGATCGACTTCAAAGTCATCATGTTCCCGACATAGCACTTGCTAAATTAGATTTAAGGGACACCCAAGTCAGTAACTAATTTGCCCAATAAACAAAAGGTCAGCCCCAATAAACAAAAGATAAGCCCCAATAAACACCGATCCTGTATAGGGCCATTTTTTAACAACTAGACCCCATTTTTTTAACATCCCCCAAACAACTAGACCCCTAGAGTGGTTTTGTCATGACTAGTTCATGACAAAACCCTAGGAAGCTTGAAGAGTCCACTTGGCCTTATGCTTGAAGGGGAAGAGCACTTTGGTCTGCAAATAGCAATTTCCATATACCAAGCTCAGGGTTGGACTTAAGTGGCTCACCTTGACCCCTTGACCCCACCATAACATCCCTAACCCATTTGGGGTCCCTTAGATCCATTAGGACCCATTGAGGTAATTCAAAGAGGCCAAGTTGACCAAAGTCAACCCTAGCCCTAAAATAATCAAAGTAGCCTAATTAGGGTCAATTGGCCTCCACCATGCCAAATTGACCTTTCCCCTACCCTTATAAGGATATTAGGAACCCAATGGACCAAAAAGCTCCATTATGGGGCCACCAATTGGCCAATTTGACCTAAGTCAACTCTAGCCCTATTTTGGTCAAATTGTCCTACTGTGGGTCAATTGACCTCCACTTTGCCAAATTGACCCTACCTATACCTTCCTAACCCTTAGGGGAGGCCAATGGCTCACTAACCACCCATTGAGGCCAACCCAAATGGTCAAATTGACCAAAGTCAACTCCACTCTAAATTTAGGTTAAAATGACCTATTTTGACCTAATCAAGCCCAATCCACTTGGGCTAAACTCAATTGAGGTCGTCCACCACCTAATGGGGTTGGGAATTACTGAAATTGAATTTCAATTTCAAGAAATTAGGCCAGGAGAGAGAAAACTCCATTTTCCCCAAAAATGGAGGAGAGAGAAAGACAAGGAGTAATGGCATTCATGGCCAAAGGAGGACAATTGATCTCCCAATTGATGGGTATTCATCTCCCATGGCTGTTACAAGAAGGTTAGGAGTTTTTCCATGACATATGGTGGCTCAATTGATGAGTTTTCAGTTTTCCAAAAAAATCTTAATGGCCATGGCCGAAAATCTCCTCTTCAAATTCCCCCTATACAGCCCCCCATTCTCAAATATAACTTCACCATTAGCTTCAAAAGGTGGATGGCAGTCAAAATCATATATTGGATCGAAGGTTTTGGTGGAGAATGGAGAGATCGGGCAAGCTCGCCGGAGAGGGTAAAAACCATGGCCGACCACCGCCGCCATCGTCGCCGGTCTCAAATCAAGGTCTGGTTCTTCTCCTCTCCCTCTGTGGATATATCTTAGATCAAAATAGGTGAGAAATCGGGCTCAATTGAGCCCGATCCAAGTGAGCAAAAATCTGAAATTCCATGAAAATATCTTGCTCGGGTTCGCCGGAAACCGCTCCTCCGGCGGCTGTGCCGCCGCCCGACGTTAGCCACCACCTCAACGGAGGTGGTGGTGGCGGTGGCCGGCCAGGGAGGTGGCTGGTTGGATGGGAAATAGGCCTAGAAGCTGATCTAGGTCAGAGATATCATGATCGTTGGCTAGAGCTTGAAGAGATAATCAGGGCCATCGAATTAGTTCCTGTACAAAGATTTTAATATTACTTATTTCATTATTCAATTTTCTGTCTTTTTATATGCTATACATTAAATTGGTTATAGAAAATACTTAGGCCCCTCTACAGAAAATGTGGTCAACACCAAAGTTGTAGCCTTGGAGTCTACTTTATTTTAAAATTGATTTCACCCCAAAAGGAGTTCTGTAGCTCCCTGTAGGTCCGTTTTGGTGGGGCTGGTCCCTAGTGTAGGACAGCCACCATTTCTTTAATAACTTTTGATTGGGAAATGATATGGACTTGAGATTTGAAACATAGTCTACTTATACCTACACACACATCATATTCAAAGATGGGAATTTTAAGAGAACATTGTTCTAAAGTTTTTGTAATAATTTCACAAATCATATATTAATTAATTATTGGGTCAAATGACCTCCAATGCCCTCCAAATTTTGGTGGGTACTTCTTAGGGTCATCACATGACCCTGGTAAAAATTTCATGCCAATTGGGACTGATTTAGTTTGGAAATTGGTTAACCTAAGTTGGGTCTAATTAGGTCAAAATTAGGGCATGATGTTTATCTTGGGGTATTGTGGTCAAATCTCCTCACCATGAGATGAAACCTTTGCCAATGGATTAGGATCACCTAAAACACCCCCATGAGTGAGTTGGGGTGGTGTGGAGGTGGATATGCCCTAGGATCCAAGATTTACCGCTTGGGGTACATGTAGAGCTTTGTGAAGGCCATGTGTTCAAAATCTATAGAATGGTCATGAAACTTGGTGGATAAGTTCATAGGGTGTAAATAAGCCTTAGTCAATTTTATAAGAATTTTAGGAGCAATTATTCCCTTTGAATTAGGACATAACCCCTTTAGGGAAACTTCTTATAAGAAGCATTTCCATGCTTAAAATGTCTTGGATGATGATGAAACTCTGGTTGTGCCCTTATAATCATGTTCTAGACCTCTGGTAATTTTTGTGAATTTTATTAAATGATTTAATCAGTACTTCTTTCACAAGGCACTTGTTTTGATTTAAACTTGGGAAAAATATTTGAGAGTCTAAAACTCATTGTTAAATTGTGCAAATTAGTGATGGGACATTTCAGAGCATTAGAAAACTCTGTGATTGTTTGTATAATTTTTGGAGACTTAAATCTGTAGGCTACTTCACAATTTATTTTATTTGAGGTTTTCTTAAAGTATTTATTTAAGTGAGAAAATGATCTCCATAAATCCTAATATTTAGTCAGTAGGCTTTTCTGATGAATACAAGAGTTTAGTATTTTTCCCATAATTTAAGTGTTGATCTTTTTGGTGGTTCCTTCATAAAACTACAATTTTGGACAAATGTTAAATAATTAAATTAGAGGACAATTTCTTACTGTAAAAATATGATATGCAGTTTATGATGTTATTTAGTCACCATAGATTTATCATAATTTTTGGAGAGCCATATCATAAGATTTACTTACACTTCATGTTCATTTTCATACTTGGCGGATGTTTGGAGAAATTAAAATAAATATTAATTAATTAGGTAAAAATATGATTCTTTGGAATTTGTCTTATGACATCATGATAGACTTCCAGTAAATAGCTTGGGTCAGTTGAATGAATATTTGGAGTACCTCTAGTTGTGAGCGTCATATAACTCATTTGGTTTGCGTATAGTAAAACTGTGAAATTTGAGAATCAAGTGAATCCTTAGGAGGGATGGGAGGTAAGTGGTTTACCTAGTTTAGTTGAGAAGGTATGATGGTCAACAAGAAGGATTATAGATGGTGAAGGTGTGCTTGGTGAGTTAGAGGTAAGTTGCACTCGGGGTCGACGAAAGATCGTCTTGGAAAGTCATAAGTCACTTAGGATTAGTCCAAGAGTAATGACGAGGAGGGTATCCTTACCGGTAGATACCAACAACAATAAGTGTCTTGAGAAAAGGAGCCTTGGGGTGTCATCCCATTGTGGTTCCTAGTACCGTAGCGAGCCCCTTACAGGGTAATCCTCGGGAAGTCCAAGATTACCCATAAATTATTGGGATAAGTTGATGTACAAGATTAACTTAACAAATAACACATTCACTCACACTCCGTTGTCACGGGTGTTTAGTTGGTTTGGTTGTACGAGCGGTAGGCTCGGTGGTTGTAGCAGTAGATTAATTAGTCTGGTGAGCTTGTGACAGTAGTGTTTGTTGGTACGGACGGGTCGGTCCGACGAGCCGGTGGCTCGGAAGGTTATTGGTAACGGGCGGGTTAGCCCGGGGAGCCTATGGCTCGGAGATAGGCAGTAGAACATGTTGCATGTGCATGAAGGTGGTGGGTCTCCGGTATTGGACGGTCGTTCACACCGACGTCAATACGTTGACTCGGCAAGTGTGGAATTTGCACTTAGCCTTGAAAGTCTGGTGGTCCAGCCAGTAAGAGTACGTAGATGCTCCGCAGTTTTGCGTTGAGGCGTACGATAGGTCTAGGTAGGGTAGTGTGAATACCAACCTAGAGGTGGGCGAGGCCCAACCCACCGCTTCCGTTTGCCACTACGGGAGTATCCTGGGAGTCTAGCTCGCTCCAAAAAGGGGGAACTAAAGGTCTATGCGCATAGAGTCGAAGTGGATGAGTTGCACTTGTATGAACATAGCATAATAGCATACCTTGCATGTCATAGCATAAACATTGCATTTCAACCCCTACCCTTATCGTATAAGTCGGTTATGGGACTTCTTATACGATAGGCCTTGCTAAACGACCCCTTGGTCTATAGGTTTGTGTGGGCATTCCTATAAATCAATGGTTACTTTCATTTTATGTACCTGCTTTACTTATTGTACTTTACTTACTCTTTACCTGCTCTTACTATGCTCTATTAACTGCTTCGATTATGTATATATACATGTGTAGTGTAGAAACATTTCCTGTACCACTATCACCTGCTCTTTGTTATACCCCTTGCTGTCCTCCGCTTCATCCTCCCGCACGGTGCCTAGGAGCCATTGGGGGTGGGGTGAGGAACATAAGGCTTAGTCTTTTTGACTAACGGTCGGTGGACCATATCATTTTAGGAGATCGATGAGACGCAGCAGCACCAGAGGCCGGTGCAGACGGATGCGGGCCAGCCTATTACAGGAGCACCAGATTCAGGATCAGTGAGTGATTAGTAGTTAGCTTTCGTGAGCGATCTTGTAGTGAGGACATGATGTACAGGGCTTGTGCCCTTTATTATTGTAACCTTTGTTATCTTTTTATTCAGTTATATCTGTGTACATTTACCTTTATGGTTTTATATTTCATGTTGATTATGTGGACTTGTCTTCTTTATTGCACTTTTCTTTGTGATCGATTTGGCCGGCAGGATCGGTATTTTGTAGTGGTCACCTTCCCGAGTGAAGGTGTCACTGCAAAGCGGCGGTTCTGGGCCTAAGATCCGGTGTTTGAAAAGAAAAAAATGGGGTCTTACAAGTGGTATCAAAGCAAACCTCGATCCGAAGAAAAGAAGTCCACAAACCCCGGGCCACCCCGCGCGAGTTTAGTTTGAGGACAAACTAAGCAGCGGAAGCAATGGTGTGCCCATATGGGGGAAATCACATGAAACGGTCCACTTTTAACTGAACCCTTTTGGCAAGTTTTCTTTTGTAGCCTGCGACGAACCCTGCCCCCAGCAGGGATTTCCTCCGGCTACAAAGAAATGTTTAGATAGTCCTTTAGTCAATGAGTTAGACTCAACCCCACTAGGACACGTGACTTACCATGACAATTTATACCATGCCCTAGTCTGAAATAGACTGTAGGTATAACTTTGGTGAAGGTACATGGATACCCCAAAGAGGCTGGAGAAAGAGAGATTGACACATAAACAGAAGCTAGGGGACTCGTAGACTCAGCCCTCGTATCGGTAATATGATTACATTGAGACAACCACCACGACAAACACCGAGGGTCAGATGAGAATTGAAGTTCAAGAGGGACCCGTTTGGGATTGGGAGACATTTTGACCCTGATAAGGTTGTCGTAGAAGGTACCTAGAGGAGTCTAAGGTGTGGAGTATACCAATGAGTCTCAAGATAGAACCCCAAGTCTAAGGTTGTGTGCCCTAAGGATTGATTGCATACTTGGGACGAATATAACATGGCGATATTGAAGATATACAACCCAAAATAGATAGTGGCTTATATTTTGTTTATTGGGGCTTATCTTTTGTTTATTGGGGCTGACCTTTTGTTTATTGGGCAAATTAGTTATTGACTTGGGTGTCCCTTAAATCTAATTTAGCAAGTGCTATGTCGGGAACATGATGACTTTGAAGTCGATCTTATTCAATATTGCTTGGACAAAGATGAGACGGTGTAACAGTATGTTTGGGAATCATGATCTGTAGTATTACCAGGACAATGGATAGACATCATTGATCGAACAACAACTTGAACTTAGTTGAAACATTAGAAATGTAAAGTTGCTAGGTCTGGTTACTTAGGGATGCAGATACCCTTCTGGAAGTTGGGAACCGAAATTAGGTCGAGCAAGCTCTAATTATAATTGGAGGTTCTTGTGGTTTGGGGCATTCAGAAGTGATCAACTTATGATTTGTTAAAAATCACGCCCTGTCATGGTTGAAAATTTTAACTACAATAATAGCCCTATACCTTGGGAGCTATGATGATGAATAACCAAAGATCTTAGACGATGACTATTTGGAATTAGAATATAGTGTTTGAGTTTACTATGATAAGAACGATCTAAGTTTATCTTACTTTGGATCATCCGAAAGTGATCAAGACTAGCATATGTGGAAGTGATAGGATTTTGGTGAAATAAACGTGATGATATTTCCGTGATGAAATTGACTTTTGAAAAATCTTAAGGTTTCAAAAGATTTTACCCGTATACCTTATGAATCAAACTTCACATAGAAAGTGATCGGGAGTCATCTTATAAACATTGATAATAGTGTTGGTTAGTTAACATATGATCATAAGACCCATGTGTACACACCCTTAAATTCTGAGGATAATTGGGACGCTTGATGATGCGATCAGTCCCACTAAATGATAAGAATCGTTTAAAATCATAAAGTTGTGTTGGTTGATGGCTCGGGCGTACTCGTAGGAATAACAAGCTGATTGTGTAGAGAAGTTTTTATAGAGCCGTTGCCTACCCACATAGATGAGAAATATAGTCACCGGAAAAATGGTGTATTGCGGAATGAATAGTTCCTCGAAATGAAGAAAGACATTATAAGTTTTGTGATGCACGGTGAAGGCCAAGTGCAAAAGTATTTGGAGAACTACCACAGTCAATGCCCGTGTTAAAGTGGAAGCTCGAGGATATAATTATGGATTTCACACACAGGTTACCGCATCCCCACTCCGGGCACAAGTTTATTTGGAACAACGAGGATAGATTAACCAAGGTAGCTATGGTCACCCTAGACTGGAAGGATGCTCTTATTGGTGTTTGATGGGATTTGTTGAGCAATTTGTCCGTTATCGTGGTGTGACCAGGACGATCATGTCGGATCGGGATGAACGATTTATGTCCAAGAAGTGAAGATCAGTCCAGGCTCATCTGGGCTCTTGGATGACGTTCAACACAGCTTTCCACCCTCAGAGGGACGGAGGCGCAGGATTCCACCATCTTGGACCCAGGATGAGGATTTAAGGAGACTCGGCTCTGAATTTGTGAAGGACATAGATACCCAGGTGCGGCTGATTCGAGTTAGGATGTTGGAGGCCCAGAGTAGCCAGGTCAGGTATTATGATGCATGATATCGTCAGGTAGAGTTCCAGGTTAGAGACCGAGTGTTCCGGAAGATACGTTCGATGTAGGGAGTCTCGCGGGTTCGCAGGCGGAATAAGATCAGTCTTAGATAGATGAGGCTCTACAGGATCCTGGAGTGGATCAGCCCATTGGCTTATAAACTGGAGTTACCGCCAGAGTTAGCGGGATTGCATGACGTCTTCTATGTCTCCTCCTTTAGGAGATCTCTACTACGACCGAAGTAGTGAATTTCTACTATAGATGGCCTGGTAGCCTCCAATTGATTGATTCACCTGGAGCCGGTCCGGTTAGATGGCACGAAGATGCGGGTCTAGCGGCGCAAGGAGGTCCTGCTGGTCAAGGTCCTGTGGAGAAATTATGGACAGGAGGAGCATACCTAGGAGCCAGTAGAACTGATGTAGCAGTGATAGTCGGTGCTTTTCGAGTCAGGAATAACTTCAATTCTTAGGGGATGTTACGTTCGGTCACTCTCCGTGAAAATCCCGCAAGCCTAACCTGAATTTCGGGGAGAAATTAAAATAAAATTAAAATCCCGCAAGTCATCATAAGATTTACTTATAGTTCATGTCCATTTTCATGCTTGGCAGATGTTTGGAGAAATTAAAATAAATATATGGTGACTAAATAACATCAGAAACAACATATCATATTTTTACAGTAAGAAATTCTCCTCTAAATTAATTATTTATCATCTATCCAAAATCATAGTTTTCTGAAGGAACCACCAAAAAGATCAACACTAAAATTATGGGAAAATTACCAAGCTCTTGTATTCATCAGAAAAGGCTACTGACTAAGTTTCAGGATTTAAGGGAATCATTTTCATACTTAAATAAATACTTTAAGAAAACCTCAAATTGAATAAATTAGGAAGTAGCCTACTAATTTAAGTCTTCAAAAATTCTATAAAAAATCACAGAGCTTCCTAATGTCCTAAAATGTCCTACCACCAATTTGCACAATTTAAAATATGAGTTTTGGACCCTCAAATACGTTTCTGAAGTCTAAACCAAAACTGGTGCCTTGTGAATGAAGTACTGATTAAATAATTCAATAAAATACATAAAAATTACCAAAGGTTTGAATCATGATTATAAGGGCACAACCAAAGTCTCGTCATCATCCAAGACCTTTTAAGCATGTAATTATCTCTTGGAAGGAATTTCTCAAAAAGGATTAAGACTTATTTTAGGGGGGGGGGGGGGGGGGGGGGAGTTCTCCTAAAATTCTCTTAAAATTCCCTATGGCATAATTACACCCCATGAACATATCTCCTAAGTTCCATGACCATCAAAGGACTTTTGACCTCAGGTCCTTCACAAAGTTCTATTTGCACACCTAGGACTAAAACTAGGGTTCTAGGGCTTAATCACCTCCACACCACCCCAAACCACTCATGGGGGTACTTTAGGTGATCCTAAACCAGTGGACAAGTTTCCACCTCATGGTGACGAGTTTTGACCACCATACTCCAAGATAAACACCATGCCCTAATTTTGACCCAACTTCTCCTAACTTGGGTTGACAAATTACCCAACCAAAACAGTCTCAAATGGGATGATGTTTTTACCAGGGTCATATAATAACCCTAAGGAGCACCCACCAAAATTTGGAGGGCATTGGAGGTCATTTGACCCACTAATTAATTAATATTTGATTTATTAAATTATTACAAAAACCTTAAAAAAATGTTCTCATAAAATTCCCATCTTTGGATATGTTGTGTGAGTGGGTGTATATAGCCTAGGTTTTAAATATCAAGGCTATCCCATGACCCAATTAAAATTTATTCAAGAAATGGTGGTTGCCTTACACTATGGACCAGTCCCACCAAAATGGCTCTACAGGGAGCTACAGTGACCCTTTTGGGCTGAATTGTTTTGTAAATTAAACTAGACTCCAAGGGCTACAAATTTGATGTTGATCACTTTTTCTGTAGAGGGCCCTAGGTATTTTCTATAATCAATTTAAGGTTCAGCATATAAAAATATAGAAAATCGAATAATAATACAATTGATATAAAACTGTTGTACAGGGAAATGAGCGGCATCAATGCATCTTCTTCCTTGAACCGACGGTCCAGATGAGCTGCACCTGGGTGAACTTCAGCCCCGTTTTCCCGGCCACCTAAGCGTCTCCCCAGCCGGACAATGCCACCACCACCTTCGTTGAGGTGGTGGCCGGCGATTGGCGGTGGTTGGCCGGTCGGAGGTGGCCGGAACAAGGCTTTTTAGCCGGAATAAAAAGCTCCAAATCTGAAGTTTTAGCCTACCCGATCTAGGGCCATTTGGCCCCAAATCTTGCAGCCAACAGAGGGAGATCTATCCAATGAGAGAGAGGAGGAGGGGACGACCTGAACGGAGGGGATTTGCCTTGCCGATCTCCTATCCACCATGGCCACATGAAAGCTCTTGGATGCCATGGAACTCCTACACCAAGATAACTGGTTCCTTCGGGTAAGTGGGGGAAAACCCTCCCATCTGCCCGGTGAAGCTTTTAAATGGAGCAATTTGAGGAGAGGAGGGGTCTCTCCTTGATTGCCACCATTAATGGCCATCAAGCACAATTTCGGCAACCATGAAAAACCACAAAATACAGCCCCCTAAGGCCTGGAATGACTGTCTATCTTCCCCAAACTGAAGAGGGGAGATGTACCACTCAATTGGGAGAGGAATGGGTGGCCCTTGGTCTCCTTTGGCCATGAATGGCCATCTTTCTCTATATTTCTCTCTCCACCATTTTTTGGGAAAATGGGGTTTCTCTCTCCTGGCCGAATTTCTTGAAATTAAATGATAATTTCAGTAATTCCTAACCCCATTAGGTGGTGGACCACCTCAATTGAGTCTAGCCCAAGTGGATTGGGCTTGATTAGCCTTTTCCCCTCTTTTTGGGCAAGGTTGACCAAATGTTGACTTGAGGTGTTGACTTGGTCAACTGATGGGTTGACTAGTCCAAGTGGTGCGTCTTGAGTCCCTTGACATCAACCAAAGTTGGTTGAGTCATGGTGGTGTCCCAATTGGGCCAATTAATCCAAAAGATGTTGGTTTGACCAAAACATGGCTAGAGTTGACTTTGGTCAATTTGGCCTCTTTGGTTGACCCCAATGGGTCCTTGGTGCTCTAAGGGGACCCATAAAGGGTTAGGTAGGCTATGGTGGGGTCAAAGGGTCAAGGTGAGGCCCTTAAGCCCAGGCCTATGCTTGGTAACTGGAAATTGCTATTTGCAGACCAAGGTGCTCTTCTCCTTCAAGCCTAAGGCCAAGTGATCTCTTCAAGCTTCCTAGGGTTTGTCATGACCTAGTCATGACAAAACCACTCTAGGGGTCTAGTTGTTTGGGGGATGTTACACTCCGTTTGACGAATGGCTGCTAAACCTGCGTTTGACGAACGGCGGCCTGCGTTCGACGAACGACTGCTAAACCTGTGTTCGACGAATGACGTCCTGCGTTCGACAAACGGCGGCCTGCGTTCAACAAATGGCTGCTAAACCTACGTTCGACGAACGGAGGCCTGCGTTCGACGAATGGCTGCTAAACCTGCGTTCGACGAACGGCTGCCTACGTTCGACGAGCGACATCATGCGTACGACGAACGGCTGCTTGAAGGCATTGCTTGTTTCCCGAGAACCGGTACTGCCTGCCCTTAAGATTTCTCGAGAAGCTATATACTCCTGCATATTAATTTCTCGAGAGCTTAACTTCTGCTATTAATTTCTCGAGAAGTAAGTTCTGCCTAACTGATTTCTCGAGAAATCAATTCTTCTGCTTAAATTTTATATTTCGAGAGGTATTATTCCTGCACATTAATTTCTCGAGAGCTATAATTCCTGCTATTAATTTCTCGAGAAGTAAATTTGTGGTGTTACAAATCTCCCCTCCTTTAAGGAATTTCGTCCCGAAATTACGAAAACAGCAGCAATAGAATTAAACTATACCTGAGAGAAAAAGCTCGGGGTACTCCGCAAGCATTGTTTGCTTTCTTTCCCAAGAGAGTTCCTCTCTTCCGCAATTATTCCAACGGACCTTGACCATCCGAATGGATTTGTTCTGCAACTGCTTTACTTCTGTGTCATCGATGTGAATGGGCTTGACTTCCGTCATTAGCCCACCATCTACCGACACTTCACTGACCGCAACAACAAGACTAGGCTCTTTGACAGCCTTCCGCAACACAGAGATATGAAATACATCATGCAGCCCGCTCAGCTCCGAAGATAGAGCAAGCTGGTAGGGAGCTTCACCAATGCGCTCCAAGATCTGGAACGGTCCTGAGTACCTCGGACTTAGCTTTTTCAAGCGTCGGATCCTCGATACTCCTTTAAACGGTTTGATCTTTAGGTAAACCCAATCACCAACGGCGAACTCGACGTTCCGGTGATTTGCATTGTAGTACTTTGCCTGCCTTTCCTGGGCAATGAGCAACCACTCTCGTATTGCCCGGATTGATGTATTTGCTTCATCCACGTCCTTGCGTTTCAACAACTTCGTGTCGCCCGTTTTAGCCCAAGCCAACAATGTACGACATTTTCTACCATAAAGAGCCTCGAAAGGTGACATCTTTATACTAGCCTGGTAGCTGTTGTTGTAGGCAAACTCAATCATATAGAGATGATCTTCCCATTTCTTTCCGAAGTCCAAGGTGCACATCCTTAGCATGTCTTCCATCGTCCTATTGGTCCTTTCGGTCTGTCCGTCCGTTTGTGGGTGGAAGGTCGTGCTAAATTTTAGTTTGGTACCCAATAATTGATGAATCAGCCTCCAATCGTTTGATGTGAACCGCCCATCACGATCGCTCACGATGCTACGGGGAACCCCGTGCAACCGCACGATATTATCAACGTATAACTTTGCTAGCTTTTCTACGGAGTCATCTTTCCGGTTCGGAATAAAGTGCGAAACTTTTGTCAATCGATCTACGATCACCCAGATGGTGTCATTTCCATGTTGCGATTTCGGCAATTCGTGCACGAAATCCATTGAAATATCGTCGAACTTTCATTCCGGGATCGGTAAAGACTTTAGAAACCCACCAGGTCTTTGACATTCAGCCTTCACCAACGCGCAAGTGTGACACTTGGCTACGTAGAGTGCAATGTCTTTCTTCATTCCTGGCCACCAAAAGAGCTTCTTCATATCCATGTACATCTTTGTGCTCCCAGGGTGGATCAAGTACTTGGTATAGTTAGCCTCGTACATCAATTCCGCCCGCAATGTACCAACATTTGGGACACACAATCTGCCATTTTTCCACATAAGATCTTCTTCGAAGGAGAAATCAGCGTTTGACCCATCCACGGTCTCCGCTTTATATCGCTACATGCTCGAATCCAGCTCCAAAGCATGTCGAACTCGATCGGCCAGGTCGTATTGAACCTCCGTCCAGTTCAAACATGCTGAAGGAGATGCTCTTTTATCGACACAAATGATCTCCAAGGCTTCTAGATCCTGGATTAGATGCTCATCATGCATCAAAATCCAGTTTGCCTGTGGAGGAGCCCGACGACTCAACGCGTCCGCGACTACATTTTCTTTCCCAGGAGTGTATCGAATGTCGAAGGTGTAGTCCCCAAGGAACTCCATCCACCTCCTTTGTCGCATATTCAACTCCTTCTGATCAAGCAGGTACTTGAGGCTTTTGTGGTCCGTAAAGATGTCGATCTTCACGCCATACACGTAGTGCCTCCAATGTTTAAGAGCAAATACCACAGCCGCTGGCTCCAGATCATGGACCGGCTAGTTCCTCTCATGTACCTACAACTGACGGGAGCCATAGGCAATTACATTTCTGAACTGCACCAGAACGCAACCCAAGACACTCCCCGAGGCGTCGCTATATATTTCGTAACCTTCTGTTCCACATGGCGAGCATTGAATGGGCACCGTGGTCAGACGGCTCTTCAGTTCCTCAAAAGCTCGTGCGCACTCGGGCGACCAAACGAACTTACGATCTTTCCTAGTCAGTTTAGTGAGAGGAAGTGCAATCCTCGAGAAGTTTTCCACAAAGCACCTATAATAGCCGGCAAGTCCTAAGAAACTTCGGACTTCCGCTACATTTTTCAGCACAGGCCATGCTTGGATTGCTTCTATCTTTGGAGGATCGACTGCGATTCCTTCTCCACTAACAACATGACCAAGGAATGCTACTGACGATAGCCAAAACTCAAACTTGGAGAACTTGACATATAGCTGATTCCTCCTCAAGGTGCTCAAAACTGCTCGCAGATGCTCTGAATGCTCCTCTTCAGACTGAGAGTATACCAAAATGTCGTCGATGAAGACGATCACAAATTGATCGAAATACACACACAACGTTCAGTTCATTAAGTCCATGAATACCGACGGTGCATTAGACAGACTGAATGGCATAACCGTGAACTCATAGTGCCCAAAGCGGGTAATGAACGTTGTCTTTGGAATGTCACACTCCCGAATACGAAGCTGATAATAGCCGGACCTTAAGTCTAGCTTAGAGTATACCGTCGTTGGTCAAATAAGTCATCGATTCTCGGAATCGGATAACGGTTCTTCTCGGTCAGCTTATTCAGCTCTCGATAGTCAATACATAGACACAAGCTCCCGTCCTTCTTTTTCACAAAGAGGACCGGTGCACTACAAGGTGAAGAACTTGGACGTACATAGCCTTGATCTAGAAGCTCTTGCAAATGAACCTTCAGTTCTGCCAATTTCTTTGGCACTATTCGGCATGGTGAGCGTGCTACAGGCTTGGCACCTGGCACCAACTCAATACAGAAATCAATCTCTCACTGAGGCGGAGCCCCAGCAAGTTCGTTAGGAAACACATCGGCATACTCCGCTAAAACTGGGACATCACTTAAACTGCGCTTTGGCTCCGAAGCCTTCAATAAAGTGAAGAACAACTATGCGCCCTTTCTCACCGCCTTAACCACCTGGAGAGCAGACATTATGTGGTTGCCATAGAAAATTTGTTTTTAAGAAAAATAGTTTGTTCTTCTGATGATTTCAAATTTTCTTGAAGTTTATTATTCTCAGGAGTTAGAAAATTTATATTTGTTAACTCTTTTAAAGGTTTAATTTCATATTTTATTAAGTCTGCAAGTGTTAATTTATGATTAGTTTTATCTTGAGTAGAGGTAAAATTATAAGTTGGAGTTACCTCAGTTACCTCAAGCTTTTCCGATTCGATTTCTGCATCTGAAGTTTGAGATGAGCCTCCATATATGGCCATCATGCAGAAAGCTCTAGCTCTAAGTTCTTCTTCTTGTTCTTCTTCACTTAGGTTTGTTGATGGTTCTGCAGCAAAAATATAGTTAGTTGAAGAGATAGAGGTAGGTTTATTTACCATCCTTGAGAGGGAGTTCCAGATTCCTCTTGCAGAAGTGCAGTCTTCAAGTTTTTGAAGAATGTCTTTTGACACTGACTGAGCCAAGATTTGCATGGCTTTGGCATCTGCATCTGAGGATGGGGAAGGTTCTGTAGATGGGGACGGTCCTTTATGTTTATCAGTCTGCCCATCATCAGTACCAGCTTTGAATTTATCTATCTTCATTTTGCAAACACGGGCAGTGACATTAGTTTCTCTGTTGCCACGTTTTATTTCGGTAGTTTTCTTTGAAGAAGATATATCAGCGCCAACATAAACAGGCCCTGTCAAGATAGATTTGTAAATTTCTTCATCTATGGCATTAATATAAAACTTAATTCTAAGTTGCCATAAAGAAAAATTATCCAAATTAAATATAGGTGGATCTGAAAACAGAAATTTTACTTGTATCATTTTAGAAAAACTTTTTAGAACAGATTTAAGAACTAAGTGATCTTTGTGATTTCAGGTGTTAACCTGCGTGACAAATCAACTTCCTCTGATACCAATTGAAAGTGGAGGGTTTAGTTCTTATTTATCTTATTAAAAGATCTTGATTAAGTTTTGGTTTCAAAATAAATGATATGTATATTTATATGTGTTTGCTGAAAGAGTAATTAACACAAGCAGTGAGAGTGCATAAAAATAAAAATAAAACAAACATCCAGATGACACAAAATATATAGTAGTTCCCCTCAACTAGGTACATCTACTCTTCTACCCACTGGTAGGAATCCACTATGAGGTTGTTGATAAGGTGCCCTCACACCAGGTGAGCTGTTGATAAGGTGCTCTAACCAAACTGCAGGTTTTTGCTAAGGTGCCCTGTCACTGAGAGTTAACTTTTGAAGGGAGTTATAACCCTGTACAGGATGGGGTAAAGGAAGGAAAAATAAAAACAGAAATTATATTGTTCTTCTCTGTATAAGAAGACTCTTGAAGATCCTGGTTTGAAGTTGAATGGATCTTGATGAAGATGTTGAAGAGCTCCCCCTGTCTGATGAGAGTTGATGACAGTTCTGGAGTCCTCTTCTCTTGATTGTACAAACACTTCTTTCTTCCTAAGCAGAGATGATCCTGAGCAAATGGTTGTGATTGGTGTCTCAGGATATATGTGATCTGCAGGAAGATGTTAGTACTGAAGAACAACAAAATAAATTTTCTCTTTTCTGTTGTGTGTGTCCTGAATTGTGTGTACTGCTCTGCTTCTTTATAATCTGAGAGCCTTTGCTCTTAATTTGAATTCTTCTCTTGGGAAGAAGGAAAGAGCTGAGGTCTCCATCAATGCTTTGACACCTTGAGAGGATAACCTGACGTTTCTTTTCATTAAAGCAATTGCAACGGCTAATGGCATTGATTGATATGCAACGGCTAAGAGACAGTAAAAATAATATTAAAACTATTCAGAAAGGAATTCGTCGATCCCTGCTCTACATTTTGTAAGGCTGGGCTCGCCATCTGATGTGCCGAGCAATTCTCTTTATCTTTGAATTCGTAGACCACTGAGATTTCTCTGACTAAATTCGTCGAGCATATTTTGCCATTTGTCGAACGCTGTTCTGATGAGGATTTGTCGAGCGCTGGCTGTCTTGCTATTTGTCGAGCGCTGGCTGTCTTGCTATTTGTCGAGCGCTGGCTGTCTGGCTTTTTGTCGAGCGCCGCTAGTCATTTGTCGAGCGCAGAGAACTTTTATATGCTTAAGTGTATTCTCCGATTCGATCGCATCATATTTAATTTATGTTTACTTAGATTTCTTAATTGACCTAAATTATTAGATGACTTATTAACATAAGGATAGATTCTAACTCAAATCAAAAGGCTAAGGTTCCAACACGTTCTATGTTCTTTGGTACATTGGAGGAGACAAACTCTTGCAGGCATTTAACCAATTTGATCCGGAGTTCGGCTGTGAGGCCGGAACCTGCAGAGCTCTGAAGGCATCCAGAATAGCAGGCAGAGTTTGACCCATCTCCGTCTGCTAAAAAGGGGTAGCATATGGAGTGGGAGGGACAACATCTTATGGATCAATGAACTGCGGGGACTACACAAAAGTAAGGTTGTATTAGGATTGGCCTAACTCAATGCTTAAATGGACTATTTTCTGTGATTTTTACACATGGGCACACCATATCTTCCACTGCTTAGTTTGTCCGCAAACTAAAGCTTGAGCGGGGTGGCCTAGTGTTGTGGACTTCTTTCTCTTATGATCATTTGTTCAATTGATACCAGTTTGTAAGGCCCCCCTCCCCCTTACTAGGAGGGTTACCCAGGCCTCATGCCCATAACCGCCGCCATATGGATGACACCAACAGACGGGTTAGTTACCACCGTGACGCCGATCCTTCCAGCTAATACAATCATTTAACTTTTAGGCCAATAGAGAATAGAATAATAAAAAGCAATAAGCAAGTCCACAATCATAATATTTCATAAATGAAACATAATAGTCCAGCACGAACACAAAAAGAAGTAAGGGCTTGTGCCTGATACATATGTTGGGTTTTTCTAGAACCATACATCAAATGTAGGCGCAGCGGAAATAAACAGAAACAACCCAAAAAGGTTTGGATCGGCCATGAATGTTGAATCAAGAAGTTAACAAAATGCTAGGTATGAAATTACCTTTGCGGGATTGGATCAAATCCAACCTAGATGCTCCACGAGTTGATTCCTGTCGTCGGCTATGCAAGAGTTCTCACGTAGAATAATGTCTACGTCTCTACAGCAGTCCACACGAGCCGGGAGAAGAACGACTGCACCTTTGCACTTCCACGAACTGCTAGGTTCGCTCCAGGAAGAACACACACGACGACGATCGCCGGAGAGGAGGTCGGCGGACGCGATCGAGCGACGGAACTCCTTCCGTCTAGGGTTCGGGCGAGAGCGGAACACTTCCGTCGGCCTTTTTTTTTTTTCGTCAGTTCTAAGAACCCTAAAAACGAAGTCCTATTTATACCCAAAGGATAAACAACTTCTAGAAGAATCGCTATCCGCAGACCACACATCAGAATAAGGGCTTCTGTTGCAATTCGTCGGAATTCCACGGAAGATCATTCGTCGAGTGTTCACGGGACAACCCGACGAATCCCGACGAATCCCGACGAATCCAGATCAGACGGCAACATTTGCCGAGAAAATGATCTCTGTAACAATTCGTCGAGTGTTTACGGGACAACCCGACGAATCCCGACGAATCCCGACGAATCCCGACGAATCCCGACGAATCCAGATAGACGACAACATTTTGTCGAATGAAGGGTTTCTGTAATAATTCGTCGAGTGTTCACGGGACAATCCGACGAATCCCGACGAATCCGACAAATTCTATCCGTGTAAACCCGACGAATTCAGACAGCAACAACCTGCTGGATTTCCCCATTCTATATATATGGTGATTGGTAACATTTACCAACACAGTCAATCTACCAACTTCTCCACATGCTCTTATGTGCGACCCTGCAGGCTCATATCGCGTTGGCAGTGAGATTACATGTTTGACCACTTCTAGATCACAATGACAACTCCAACAGTCTCCCACTTGATCTTGAAAGTATCAAACCAAAAACCTCACAAACAATGAGCGGCATCTAGCAATGCATCATTGCTCCCCAAGCAATAAGAGTTCATAACTCATAAGCCTTTATGACCAATGTTCCAGCGTTGTCTTTGTCCCTTTGTCCCTTACATCCGGAAAGAACTAGAGGCATGGACCGTGTCACCCTCATAATAGCTCAATCCAAGTTTCTTGATCTAGAACGGACTTCCAGAGAATGGTGAGCTCAATATCACATATTGACTCTACCAAGCATGGCCATGCGTTTCTCAGTCCAATTCCATCAAGGGGCCCATGGATGCAACTCCTGTTATATAGGAGGACAAATCCCATATCTGCTCACACCCAAACACCCAAATGATTCGTAACGTACCCAACGACCACCCTTATCATCAACCTTCTTCAAGGAAGACTTTAGATGACATCAAAGCACGCTCTTCCTCACTCGGTGAATGTTGTGACTTCAGGTCAAAGGACCACAACACCATTGTCAAATGAGACCTACTTGTGACACTTTTAAGTAACAATCCACAAAGTAGTCTCAGGTTGGGTCTGTCCAGTACAACTTGTTCACTAACAAGTACCCACGTGATGACTTGATATCACAATATCATGACCTGTGAGAACCGGTCATCAGTCAACACACATGCTAGTCTTAATGTATCATCATCACCCTTAGCTTCTACGATGATACCTCGACCAGGGACCTTTTAAGAATGAAGCTTCAAAATCATAGGCTCTCACATTCAAGTCTCGTACTTGATGTCCTATGGAAGCGAACATTCTAAGGGTATTTATCACGAATTTTATTCTATCATATAGAAACAGTATATCGTAATAAAAGAACTTGCCATTAATCGTAAAAAGAAATAATTGGTACACAATTCATCATATGAATAAATTTTAAACAGCCAACAGAATATTTATTTTACATGCAACCCACAAGACTCCCACTAGAGTTGATCATTCAGGTATCGTATACCCATTGATCTAGTATGACCATCATGCTTTCTCTGCGCGAGAGGCTTTTTCAGTGGATCTGCAATATTCTCCTCAGTCGGCACTCTGCAAATGTTCACATCTCCTCGTTCGACAATCTCACGAATAAGATGGAACCGCCGAAGTATGTGCTTGGAGCGCTGATGGGATCTAGGTTCCTTAGATTGTGCAATTGCACCATTGTTATCACAGTAGAGAACTACGGGACCAACAATGCTAGGAACTACATCTAGCTCGCCGATGAATTTCCTAATCCATACAGCCTCCTTAGCTGCATTAGCTGCAGCGATATACTCGGCCTCAGTTGTAGAATCAGCAACTGTCTCTTGCTTGGAACTCTTCCAGCTCACAGCTTCTCCATTCAGGCAAAACACAAACCCTGACTGAGACTTTGAATCATCCCTATCAGTTTGGAAGCTGGCATCCGTGTAACCACTTACAACGAGCTCTTCCTTTCCACCATACACCAAGAATACATCCTTAGTCCTTCTCAAGTACTTCAGGATATTCTTTAGGGCTATCCAGTGACATTCACCGGGATCAGACTGATACCTGCTAGTCATGCTCAAAGCAAAAGAGACATCGGGTCGAGTACATAACATTGCATACATGATTGACCCAATTGCCGAAGCATATGGAATCAACTTCATGCGGTCCTTATCTTCGCAAGATTTTGGACACTGGTCCTTAGAGAGATTCACACCATGAGACATGGGCAAAAATCCTTTCTTGGACTCAAGCATGTTGAACCGCTTCAACACCTTGTCAATGTACATACTCTGGGTCAAACCCAGCAACTTCTTCGATCTATCTCTATAGATCTTAATACCGAGTATGTAAGTCGCTTCACCCAAGTCCTTCATAGAAAAGCAGTTCCCTAGGTTGTTCTTAACAACTTTCAGGGTAGGAATGTCATTCCCGATCAGCAGTATGTCATCTACATACAATATCAGGAAGACAACAATGCTCCCACTGATTCGCTTGTAAACACACGGTTCATCTTCATTCTTGACAAAATCAAACTCTTTGATCTTCTCATCAAAACGAAGATTCCAACTTCTAGAGGCTTGTTTCAATCCATAGATGGACTTATTCAGCTTGCATATTTTAGTGGCTTCATTTGGGGATACAAAACCCTCGGGTTGTGTCATGTACACTTCCTCAAGGAGGTTTCCATTTAGGAAAGCCGTTTTGACATCCATCTGCCAGATCTCGTAGTCATAATACGCAGCAATAGCAAGCAATATCCTAATGGACTTTACCATGGCAACAGGGGAAAAGGTCTCATCATAGTCAACACCATGAATTTGCTTGAAACCCTTAGCCACCAGTCGCCCTTTGAATGTCTGTACATTCCCATCCATGTCGGTCTTCTTCTTGAAGACCCACTTGCACCCTATGGGTCGTACCCCTTCAGGTGGTTCCACCAAGTTCCAAACTTGGTTTATATACATGGAGTCCATTTCGGATTTCATAGCCTCAAGCCATTTGTCGGAGTCCGGTCCATTCATAGCCTCTTGGTAGGTTGCTGGTTCATCATCATGATCCATAAGCAACACATTACCTATTTGAGACACGAGAAATCCATATCTCTCAGGCTCAAATCTTGGTCTACCAGATCTACGTAGGACTTGTGTTTCGTGAGCAGGTTCTCTAGCTACAACATCTTGTAGTCCTGGCTCAGAATCCAACTCTGGTTCATTCACTATTTGTGGTTCTTGAACTTCTTCAAGTTCTACCTTTTGCGTCTGTCTTGATAAGAACTCTTTCTCCAAGAAGACACCCGTCCTTGCGACAAACACTTTGCCCTCAGATGGTAGGTAAAAGTAATATCCCTTCGTTTCCTTAGGATATCCCACCAGATAACACTTATCTGATTTGGGTTCCAGCTTGTCAGGCATTTGACGTCGTACGTATGCCTCACAGCCCCAAATTTTAATGAACGACATACTAGGACGCTTCCCAGTCCATATCTCATATGGTGTCTTTAGAACCGTTTTCGTCGGAGCGCGATTCAGTGTCATTGCAGCAGTCTCTAAAGCAAAACCCCAAAAGGAAACAGGCAAGTCTGCATGACTCATCATCGACCGTACCATGTCTAACAGAGTACGATTTCTCCTCTCAGACACACCATTATGCTGCGGTGTCCTAGGTGGAGTGAGCTGTGATACAATACCACACTCTTTCAGATGATCACGGAACTCATGACTCAGGTATTCGCCACCTCGATCAGATCGGAGTGCTTTAACCTTTTTACCCAATTGGTTCTCCACTTCATTCTTAAACTCTTTGAACTTTTCAAAGGTTTCGGATTTGCACTTCATAAGATACACGTATCCGTATCTACTGAAATCATCAGTAAATGTAACGAAGTAGAAATACCCACCTCTAGCCATAGAACTCATGGGTCCGCATACATCACTATGTACAACACCCAAGAGATCCTCAGCCCTCTCAGTATGACCAGTGAAAGGGGCTTTAGTCATCTTGCCTAATAAACAAGACTCACATCGCTCAAATGATTCATAATCAAATGAGTCTAATAGTCCATCTTTATGGAGCTTGGATATGCGCTTCTCATTTATATGGCCCAAACGACAATGCCAGAGATATGTAGGATTTGAGTCATTTGTTCTTAGTCTTTTATTATTATCTACATTATAGATCGGATGGTCCAGGTTCAAAACATAAAGTCCATTAAATAATTGAGCTACAGCATAACAAACATCATTCTTAAATATAGAACAACAATTGTTCTTAATTATAAAAGAAAATCCAATCATGTCCAAGCATGAAATGGATATAATGTTTCTAGTTATGGCCGGAACAAAATAACAATTATTAAGTTCTATTACAAGCCCACTGGGCAAAGAAAGACGGTAAATCCCTACGGCTACAGCAGCAACTCTTGCTCCATTGCCGACACGTAGGTCCACCTCTCCTTTACTCAGCAATCTCCTCCTTCCTAGTTCCTGCACATTTGTACAAATGTGAGAACCACATCTGGTATCCAATACCCAAGATGAAGGAGTAGAAAGGTTTATCTCTATAACATAAATATCCGAAGCGGAAGTCATACCTCCCTTCATTTTCTGCAGACCCTCAATGTACGAAGGACAATTCCTCCTCCAATGACAAGCCTTGCCACAGTGGTGGCATTTTCCTTCCTTCACGGTGCTCTTCTTTTTCAGCGCAGAAGATTTGGGCTCAAGATGTGACTTAGGTCCCACCTTCGTCTTCTTGAAGCCCTTGGCCTTACCCTTGCCTTTATGTACCATCAATATGGGACTAGCAGGCTTGGCCTTCTTCATGTTTATCTCGGCAGTTCGCAACATGCCTAGGAGCTCGGGCAGTGTCTTGTCTATTTCATTCATGTTGTAGTTCAAGACAAACTGCTCATAACTATCCGGCAACGATTGCAGGATAAGATCTGTGGCCAACTCTTGACCCAGAGGAAAACCCAGTCTCTCCAGGTTCTCTATATACCCAATCATCTTGAGTACGTGAGTACCAACTGAGTCTCGAGCTCCCATTTTGCACTGAAATAATGCCTTCGTGACATCGAACCTCTCTTGACGAGCTTGCCCTTGAAACATTTTCTTTAGGTGCTCGTCAATCTCCTTGCACCCCATGTTCTCGTGTTGCTTCTGAAGCTCAGAGTTCATGGTGGCAAGCATAAGGCACTCGACGTCTAAGGCGTCATCGGTATACTTCTTATAAGCATCCTTTTCAACACGGGACGAGTTCCCGGTCGGCACCTCGCGGGCTTCTTCTTCCAAGACGTAGAGCTTTCGCTCTTGCCTGAGAACAATTCTCAGGTTCCTATACCAGTCCATATAGTTCGTCCCACTAAGCTTGTCCTTCTCAAGGATAGCTCTTAGGGACAAGGTGGAATGTGAACCACTTGCCATGGAGTTCTACAAGAATTCATGCAGAATCTAATTAGTACCTTAATTTCAAAATACAATTTATTTTTAATTTGGACTTCAATTAAATACTCCCACTATTTTATTCAAATTGATAGCCCTCACTATCAATTCGGAGAGTCCATGCGAGCTACTCTCTTAGTGGACAAGATCCGTATTTCACCAACACCACGAGTCCGCTTTGGCGTTCCTCTCATAATGCGGTTATTTAGGTAGGCAACGCTTGCCAATTGCATCCTCATGCAATTCTTGTATGGCTGGTGAATAACTCCTTATTCGCATCCATCATATGGAGCATGCCAACCCTATGCCTCTAGGCACTCAACCTTTGAGGTCACCTAGTTAAGTTAGACCCGATGTCGACAGTGGGATATCACAATTATCCGCTCGCACCCTTACCAAGATAGATTAATGCACCTTGCTTTGGCAAGCCCACACTTCATCGATCGAGGCAGGAAGAGTGTCATCCATCGGAAGGCATCCGAACACTTAATATTTGATGAAGGGATTTTAATTTTAATAATAGGTTAACACTTAACCATGATCAACATTTGATCAAAGTGCACATCCACAGAAAAACAAGCTTTCTTAAATCCACATGCATCCCTTATGTGCACAACATAAGACTATCAACCGTTGATAGACGAAAAGGCTAAATCTGGACATTTAGAACTCTTCCAAATCTTCAGATTTACATGCATTGGACAAAGGCAAAGACAACTCGACTTAAAGCAGTAGACAAGCTCGTCTCTCATTGTTGGATTCAAAATCTAAAACAGAACAAGGGTTCATTAACCACTTGAGGGACGGTTACTGCTAAGGAGACAATAATTTCTAACAATTAGAAATTACCACGAAATCCCAAACGTTCCTGGCGGGGTTCCAAGACCCCCTTTTGAAAATCATCAACATTTGATGTTCCAGGAAGAAATCTTGACATTTAGAACACTTCTAAATACCTAGATTTGCACGTACTGGAATAACCAAACTTCTGAAACAAAATTCATGACCAGAACCTAGCTCTGATACCACTGTTGGGTTTTTCTAGAACCATACATCAAATGTAGGCGCAGCGGAAATAAACAAAAACAACCCAAAAAGGTTTGGATCGGCCATGAATGTTGAATCAAGAAGTTAACAAAATGCTAGGTATGAAATTACCTTTGCGGGATTGGATCAAATCCAACCTAGATGCTCCACGAGTTGATTCCTGTCGTCGGCTATGCAAGAGTTCTCACGTAGAATAATGTCTACGTCTCTACAGCAGTCCACACGAGCCGGGAGAAGAACGACTGCACCTTTGCACTTCCACGAACTGCTAGGTTCGCTCCAGGAAGAACACACACGACGACGATCGCCAGAGAGGAGGTCGGCGGACGCGATCGAGCGACGGAACTCCTTCCGTCTAGGGTTCGGGCGAGAGCGGAACACTTCCGTCGGCCTTTTTTTTTCGTCAGTTCTAAGAACCCTAAAAACGAAGTCCTATTTATACCCAAAGGATAAACAGCTTCTAGAAGAATCGTTATCCGCAGACCACACATCAGAATAAGGGCTTCTGTTGCAATTCGTCGGAATTCAACGGAAGATCATTCGTCGAGTGTTCACGGGACAACCCGACGAATCCCGACGAATCCAGATCAGACGGCAACATTTGCCGAGAAAATGATCTCTGTAACAATTCGTCGAGTGTTCACGGGACAACCCGACGAATCCCGACGAATCCCGATGAATCCCGACGAATCCAGATAGACGACAACATTTTGTCGAATGAAGGGTTTCTGTAATAATTCGTCGAGTGTTCACGGGACAATCCGACGAATCCCGACGAATCCGACGAATTCTATCCGTGTAAACCCGACGAATTCAGACAGCAACAACCTGCTGGATTTCCCCATTCTATATATATGGTGATTGGTAACATTTACCAACACAGTCAATCTACCAACTTCTCCACATGCTCTTATGTGCGACCCTGCAGGCTCATATCGCGTTGGCAGTGAGATTACATGTTTGACCACTTCTAGATCACAATGGCAACTCCAACAACATATCCAAATGAAAATAACAAAGGATTCACTCTCTCTCAACATCTCAAAGCAGAAGCTAAACACTCTCATCATCAAGCAACTGTCTCGTAGTAGAAGTAATGCGCGCTACTTGCTCCTCAGTTCCTGCCACCCTGTCTGTCTAGTCGTGCTGGTGCTCCATCTCCTCGGGCTCCCACGGTCATAACCGACCGTTAGTCATAAAGACTAAGCCATTTTGTCCAAACCTCCTCCCCGTGACTCCTAGGTACCGAGCGGAAGGAAGGAAGTGGAGTACAACAAAGCAGAATAACAAATGCAGGTGACAATGGAATCTATACTAGCAAGTATATACATAACAAGTTAAACTATACTAGCAGTATATGCAAGTAAGCAGTATTGAATGGTAAAAGAAGTAAGTAAAGCAGTGTGATGCAAGAATAGTAAACGAGTATTGTATTCTACCATTACATAAGTATCTTAACTTATATAAATGACCATACAAACTTATAAGTTAAGATTTCTAGAAGTATAACTTATCATATACAAGAGCCCATACTAATTTATATGATAAGGGTCTACAATTAATGTTCTATGGTTTTTGTATGTTATGGTATGCATGCGATGATGTGATTCATACAAGTGCAACTCACCCACACGACTCTGTGATCACAGACCTTTCGTTCCCAATTTTTGGAGATAGCTACACTCTCTTGTACCACCATTGTGTCTATGGCAGCAGTGGAGCGGGTCCCTCCACTTACTAGGCTAGTATACACACTAGTAGGCCTAGACCCTTCGTATGCCTCTGTACACGTCCTATGTGCACTCTAGAGTCTTACGTACTCTTTGCTGGAACCCACTAGTCTTGAAGGTCGGGTGTACATTTTTGGGGATAGTCCTCTAGACCACAACATAGACAACCTACTGGCCCTTCGAACCCTCACACCTGCCTAAGTCAACGTATATCCATCGATGTGACGACCGGTCTAGTACCGAGACCCACATCTAATTTATTTCTATGTACACGCAAGTTACCACCAACCGAGCTTATAGCGCGCAGGACTAACCCGTCCTGGTGTACAACCTCCCGAGCCTTTAGCTCACAGGACTATCCTGTCCTGATATACAAATTCCCATCCCTTAACTTAGGATGCAACCTATTATATTTCTTGTTCACCTAATTAGGCTACTCTTGCCTATTATTGTTTATACTTAGAAGTTAATGGTGAATCCTGGACTTCCCGAGGTCTACCCGGTGAAGGTCTCGCAGCGGTACTAGGGAATACGAAGGGCTGAAGACCTAATCCCCCTTTCCAAGACAATTACTTTTATTGGTGGCTACCATTTTCTAAAGACCCACTCTCTCCTTATTACTCTTTATTACTTGACGCTTTATAAACTATCTCCAACTCTACCCTTAAGCTAACGTTCTCTTAAACGATGCTCAACACTTAAGATTTCATATACTCTAAGTGGTGTAGGTCTTTTATGATTCTCAAATGTCCCTAATCACACCCTAGTGACATATCATGAACACTTCACCATGCTGACTAATTATTATGATCTCGTAAAGTAACAAATGCCCCTTTTTTATACCTTTACTTATAGTGTGACATGGATCTGAATTATTCTCTAAACTATAGTACGAATGTTCTCCAAAAATTCCATAACTTCTAGGGGCTGATATAAATTATATATTTCTGCTATGATCCAAGTTTTATTGATTTTCTATGTGATCTTGCTGAGCAAATCATCACATTAAGTTTTTACTAATTGCAGTCCAAAATGAGATTGAACTAGATTTGATTCCTATGATGCAATCTTAACTATATCATGTCCAATTGAGCTACAAATCATATCATATGTTCATAATAAAATAATTAAGAAGTGTCCAGAGTTTTGTTATAGTTTAAATTGATTTGACCTCCTTTAAAAATTCATTAATCATTTGATATATTCCAAATTATAAAGGAAGTACCATGTTAGTAATTTCAAACATGCTAATAAAATTCCTAGAGGTAATAGATGAAAAAATAACCTGATTTCCAAAGTTCCACTATTTTTTAGAGATTTTACAATCATAATTCCCACATAAAATAAAAGGGGTTAAAAGGTAACTTTACACAGAAAGTACTAATTTATCTCTTCCAAAAATTCTGAGAAAATTACTATAGTACTGTAATGAACTAAAAACATTGTATCCAGAATTTCATAATTTTCCAGGAAAAATAAATCTTAAATATATCATGAATTCAAAAGTCAGACAAACTGAATATGATAAATATTCCCATGTTCAGGACATCCAAAAATTCTACCAAAATTTTAAGAGGTTCATGACTAAGTTACAAATGAATTTTCAGAGTTTCAAAAATTTCCCACTCTTTTTCCTTTATAAAATTTCAGTTATTCAGAAATATGACATATGATAATTTTGATAATTCCTAAGGAAATAATCTCTGAAAACTTGTACAAAAATTTCCAAAGGTTCAAATTGGTATTACAAGAGATTCCTCAGAGTTTCAAAATTTTCCAGAAGTTTTTAACCATAAACATTTCATAATACACAAAGGTGTCATATTTCAAGTTAATCCAATAATTAGGATTTTTTATCCCAAAATCCTAATTTCCTTTGAGGTGGTGCATTGAGTCATAACAAAGGAGTGGACAAAATTTCAGAGACTAATACCAAGCTGTTGGATCTGTAGGCACCCTTAGAGGGGGGGATGAATAAGGGTTATAAAAACTTTAAACTATAATAGAAAACTTTTGATATTTTGGTCGAAGTAAGTTAAATGAAAAGTAAAGAGATAAAGAAATTAGAAATGAAATCAATTTTATTAAACAAGAAAAGACATGATTATCATTTACAAAATTGATTACAAAATCTGATTTCAATGACACTAAAAATCGAAGCTGTTGGGAACAGTGCCCTGCAATGTTACTGATTTGAAGAAGTGCTCAGCTCAATGATAAATGCAAGTTGTATTTGACATTCCATCTAGTTCATGCTTGCAGGAATCGACAATATGTCATGTACTTTAGTTATTTTACTAAGTACTATATCGTCGAGAAGAACATGCGATATCGTCGACAAAGCGTGCTTGTCGTCGTAATGACGGGCAGAGCAGCAGCCGCTGAGAAGCAAAGTATTTGTCGACCGCTGAGACGTGGCGAGATCGTCGAACGAAAAATGGCGATCGTCGAACGAAGGATGGCAAGTTCGTCGATCACAGAATGCTGTTCGTCGAACGCAGAGAAGACACAGGACATCATCGTGTGGAACTCATGTCGTCGAGAGAACATATGATTACGATGACTTGATGCAAGAAGGAAGATCACGACGACACTATCAGAGAAAGAAGATCGTCGTATATACAGAATCGCAAGGATATCTTGTATCGTCGAGATACCACCATCAGAGGCAGAAGGAAGATCGCGACGAAAAAGTCAGAGACAGCTTGTCGTCGTAATGATGCAAATATCTTCAAGACAGAATTCAAATCTTGCGGTCGTGATGCCATCAATTAATGCCGCCGCCTGATTGTCCAATCAACGCGTGCTCTTATGGAATGGGCGTCTAACATAAAAGGACATCAGATGTTACCGTTATGCGGCTCATCTGTCCTATAAAAGGGAACAATGTTGCACTAGAAGTAGAAGCTTGCTGTGCAAGAAAAAGAACGTGAAAAAGAATCCCGCCGCTCTTGAATATAACAGTATTTTTCGGCAGAGAAGAAAGAGAACAAGATTCAAGAGTTCTCATAAGAATCTGTCATCTACATTGACTGAGAACTCGCCATTCAACATCAGGAAAAAGAAGAAGAGGCTGAAGAAGATCCAGAGCTGAAACTCAGAATCAAGAAGCATCTTCTTCATCCTTAAAGAAGCCGATCTTCATCAAGGCTAAGTTGCCAGATTTCGTCTGGCTGAAGAAACGGTTTATTTTATTACCGTATTTTCTTGTAAGGCTTGCGGGCCAATTTGTCTAGCTTGAGGGCTGGAGAGCTGTGAGGCTTGAAGGCCAGGGCAGTGCGCTTGCGGGTGCAATCTGTCGAGCTTGCGGGCTCGGGGGAAGTAGGGGCTTGCGGGCCTAGGCTATTGGGACTTGCGGGTCCGTGTTGTAGGGCTTGAGGGCCTTAGTGTCGAGCTTGCGGGCTCGGGGGAAGTAGGGGCTTGCAGACCTAGGCTGTTGGGACTTGCGGGTCCGTGTTGTAAGGATTTAGGGCCAGAAGTTTTTTGCGGCGTTTGCCGAGCCTAACACACTGCTGGGTAGGCGCAGAGGGAGAGAGGACTACTCAAGACACCCAGTTTTGAGGAACCTCTATAGACCATAGTGTGTTTTCTGTGTTGCGCTTTCTATTTCATACATCTACTAATCAGAAAGAAAGAACACCAAAAGAGGGGATAACATAATTTGAAAAACCTATTCACCCCCCCCCCCCTCTAGGTGATCAATTAGACACCCCAATAAACAACAAGTGGTCATGGGTTGATGGCTCTATCAGATGAAGAAAATCATGATGAATTGCATCATGATCAGGTATGCACCACTCACACACCTTTACTACCTACTTCATTCTCATTTAAGAAAACCAAGAGTGCATCAGGTGATTGTTCATCATCTGAAGATGATGCAGAAGACTGCTCATCTTGCAACAATAAGAATCATACTGATCTATTATAACAGATTGGTGATCTCTTGGAGGCTCTGAGAAAGAGCAAAAGGCTTGTTAAGAAACAAGCTAGGGAGCTAGAATCTCTCAGATCTTTTAAGGTTGAATCAGATAGGAAACTGGGAATGTCCTACAGCAAGTACACCAATCCAAATGAGCTCAACAAAATCATAGACAAGCTTTATGATGAAAGAAGCCGAAGGGAAGAGCTTATCAAGAAACTTAAGAATGACCTTCTTAAGGAAAGATGTTTAGTGGCTCAATTCTCTAAGCCCAAAACTGTACTGCCCATCATTGACACCTTCAAATCCATTAAAAATAGGAGGGGATTAGGTTACAATGAAGGGGCAACAGATGATGGGAATGGAAAAATGGGCAAAACTAAAGCAAAGCCTCACACCACCTTTCAGAAGGTAGTGCTTCCCTCAAATAGGTATGATCAGGACAGTGTCCATGGTCACTGGATGAATGGAAGCTCCACTAGTCATGAAAATGCTTCTGACTATGGAATGAGAAAGGGCATGGGGATGAGTGCATTAAAGGCTCCCCATGAGGAAATTCAAATGGCCCATCATGGACCATTTGTATTTGGTGTCCCAGCCCCCACTCTCAAGGATAAAGGTGTAACCTTTTCTAAATCTCTTCCAGATAAGAAGCAGAGTCGTAGCCCTAGTATGATCAATTCTCACTTGAACATATCTTACGCCATCAACACCCTGTTAGCCACTAAGCTGACATCTGTTGCAGATAAACAGATAAAGTCAAGAAGAAACAGTGATACTGGAGCAGCTAGTCAGCTCTTGGCTGAGAGAGATAGGAAGAATGCTGCTGCCTTCTCTACTGAACAAACATCAAAAATTGTTCAAAAAAGAAGGTACAACATCCATAAGTGTTGGTGCTGTGGCAAAGTGGGACACTTTGCCATTGACTGCTGGCACAACCCTAGTGTGCCTAGTGCATAGGAGAGACCTCCTAGAAGGAGTGAGGTGAGTAGAAGAATTTCCTTTTATGCTAACAAGAACCTAGGACCCAAGTCACCTTGAGTTCGTAAGGATTATTAAATCTTTCTTGCAGGATAGTCCATTTAGCCAACAAAAGGTGAATAAGGCTAATGGACAATAAGTGGTCCAGGCTCAACTCTGGACTAAGAAAAATGTTGTTTATGGGGTGTCTACTAAAACACCTAGAGGGGGGGGGGGGTGAATAGGTTTTTCTTTTTATAAAATCCCCCCTTTAGATTTTTCTTCCTTTCTGGTTAATAGATCTAGAAATAAAGAACAAGCCACAAAAAGCACACAACGATCTATAGAGGTTCCTCATGGTCGGGTGTCTTGAGTAGTCCTCTCTCCCTCTGCGCCTACCCAGCAGTGTGCTAGGCTCGACAAATGCCGCCAAAAACATCAGGCCCTCATGCCTTACACCTCGGACCCGCAAGTCCCAACAGCCTAGGCCCGCAAGCCCCTACTGCCCCCGAGCCCGCAAGCTCGACACTCAGGCCCTCAAGCCCAACAACACGGACCCGCTAGTCCAAACAGCCTAGGCCCGCAAGCCCCTACTGCCCCCGAGCCCGCAAGCTCGACAGATCGCACCCGCAAGCGCACTGCCCTGGCCCTCAAGCCTCGCAGCTCTCCAGCCCTCAAGCTAGACAAAGTCAGACCCGCAAGTCCACTGCCCTGGCCCTCAAGCCTCACAGCTCTCCAGCCCTCAAGTTAGACAATTTGGCCCGCAAGCCTTACAAGAAAATACAGTAAAGAAAACTGTCTCTTCTGCATGATGTTGATCGGCAACTTAGCCTGATGGAGGTCGGCTTCTTGAGTTGAAGAGAATGCTTCAGATCTGATCTTTGCAGCACGACTCCTTCTTCACTCGCTTCCCTTAGCCGGATGATAAACGACTTCTTATCAGTTGATGAAGATGACTGATTCTTTAAAGAACACTTGATTATTGTTCTCTCCTTGTTTCTCTTCTTCTCCGCAGAAAGATTGTTCAAGTGAAGCGGCGGGATACTTTTTTGCTCTTGTGTTCGAGAGAGTTCCTAGGGCACCCTTCATCCCTTTTATAGAACAGAGAAAACTGCTCAATGGTCATAATCAATGTCCTTTTCTGTCAGACGCCCAATTCAAAAGAGCACGCCATCATAGCTCTATTCCTTAGGTGCACACGTTAATTGGATAATCAGGCGGTGGTATTAAATGCTGACAGCGCGCTGCGACGTTTGAATTCTGTCTTGACGATATGTACATCTTCATGCCTTGAGTTTTAGCAGTCCTTCAGATCTTCTTGCCTCTGCCCATGATGCTGGTATCTCGACGATACAAGATACCCTGGCGATTCCGTATATACGACGATCTTCCTTCTCTGACATTGTCGTCGTGAGCTTCCTTCTTGCATCATGTCATCGTGATCATGTATTCTCTCAACGACATGATCTATGACAGTGTCGTCGTGAGCTTCCTTCTTGCATCATGTCGTCGTGATCATGTATTCTATCGACGACATGAGTTACACACGACGATGTCCAATGTCTTCTCTGCGTTCGACGAACATCATTCTGCGTTCGACGATCTCATCATGTCCCAGCGATCGACGAATACTTTGCTTCTCAGCGGCTGATGCTCTGCCCATCATTATGACGACAAGCACGCATTGTCGACGATATCTCATATGCTTTTCGACGATATAGTACTTAGTTAAATAACTAAGGTACATGACTTATTGTTGATTCCTGCAAGTATGAACTAAGTGGAGTATTAAATACAAAGTGAAATATTATTGACTTGTTGACTTCTTCAAATCAGGAATCATGTGGGCAGTATTCCCAACAATCTCCCCCTATTTGAAGAAGTCAGAATCTCAATTCAAGACTACTTATACTTGACAGTAATTGTTATAATCTTACATAGAAGGGTTTACTTATCTTTTGCTGAGCATATGAGTACATCAATCTTGTGGCTCCCCCTAGATTCGATGCCTCTGCTTTTGTAGCTCCCCCTTCTTCTTGACATCTTTTCTCTCCCTATCTTTGAGGTCTTCATGAGCATCTTAGTCTTGAGCATATTGATGCCATTCTCCCCCTTTCTGACTTCTGTCCTTCACTTGAGATTTTCTTGAGTGAGTGACTCCCCCTTGATGTGATAACTCCCCTTGGATTAACATGGGGTTAGGATTCCTTTAGTCCAGAGTTGACCCTGATCACTTATGGTCCATTAGCCTTGTGTGCTGCTGATTGGCTAAGTGGACTTCCCTGCAAAACGGATTTAAAATCCCTTAGGAACCCAAGATAACTTGGGTCCTAGGTTCTTGTTAGCCCAATAAGGAATTCTTATGCTTACCTCAACCGCTCCGGAAGGTCTCTTCTTTTTGCCAGGCATACTGGAGTTGTGCCAACAGTCAATGGCAAAGTGTCCTATTTTTCCACAGCACCAGCAGTCAAACCTGTTGTATCTTCCCTTCTGTCTGACTGTATGAGCAGGGGTTCTTTGTGTGCGAACGACTGAATGAAGCAAAGAAGGTGAACTATGCTGATGGTGGACATGATTTTTGTTGTTGTAAACCACAGTTATCCTTCTAGAGTCAGTCCTTTTTAAGGATTTCTTCTCTTCTCTGAGCTCATCGTGTTTTTGCCGTCTCATACCTTTCTGGGGTTCTTTGTAGATTCTAGGCATGATCTGCGATTTGAAGGAGCTTGCAACGGGATTCACTTCAGTGGCAAGCTTATCCTCCATCCTTTTGTTGTTGTCATTCTTGATCTTCAGGACATTGACCTTTAGGACATTGGGCTGCATTTTGTCCTTCTTGGGTTGACAAAACTTAGCACTCTCTAGAGTTAGCTTTTTCGCTTTCTGCTTTCTGTGAGAGATCAAGATTTCTTGCTTGAAGAGAGGAGATTTTTGTATCCTGCTGCTTGCACAGCATCTTGAGAGTCTTGACCTCTTCTAGAAGATCATTGTATGATTTGAACAAGTCATCATTGCTGGATGATTTTGTCTCCGAATCTGAGTCGGAAGTAGAAAGAGGAGCCCCTATGCGCTTGGGACAAACCTCATCCTGATGACTCTCTTCTTTTGACGCAGATAAGACGGTCAATCCAAACTCATCCTAATGACTCTCTTCTTGAGATCTTTCCATAAGGACAGTTAGAGAGTTCCACATCTCTTTTGCAGTCATAGAGTGAGCCAGTCTCTAGAATGTGGAGATATTAACTGCACCAGCAATAATGTCTTTGGCTTTCTTATCCAAGTTGTCTAGGATTTTTTTGGACACTGACTGAGAGAAATAATCCCCTTCTTGAACAACTCAAAACATTCTAGGATCTATTGCCTCCACGAATATTCTTACTCGTACTTTCCATAGGGCAAAGTTCTCCCTGGAGCATTCAACTATTCTTGATTCTATAGCCTATGGAACTAAGACACCCACTGGCAGATCTGTTCAAGCTGTTAAGCTTTTCTTTGAACAACCTTGCTTTGATACCACTTGTTGTTTATGGGGGGGTGTCTACTAAAACACCTAGAGGGGTGGGGGGTGAATAGCTTTTTCTTTTTATAAAATCCCCCTTTAGGTTTTTCTTCCTTTCTGGTTAATAGATCTAGAAATAAAGAACAAGCCACAGAAATCACACACCGATCTATAGAGGTTCCTCAAGACCGGGTGTCTTGAGTAGTCCTCTCTCCCTCTGCGCCTACCCAGCAGTGTGCTAGGCTCGGCAAACACCACCAAAAACTTCAGGCCCTCAAGCCTTACACCTCGGACCCGCAAGTCCCAACAGCCTAGGCCCGCAAGCCCCTACTGCCCCCGAGCCCGCAAGCTCGACACTCAGGCCCTCAACCCCTACAACACGGATCCGTAAGTCCAAACAACCTAGGCCCGCAAGCCCCTACTGCCCTCGAGCCCGCAAGCTCGACAGATCGCACCCGCAAGCGCACTACCCTGACCCTCAAGCCTCGCAGCTCTCCAGCCCTCAAGCTAGATAAAGTCGGACCCACAAGTCCACTGCCCTGGCCCTCAAGCCTTACAGCTCTCTAGCCCTCAAGCTAGACAATTTGGCCCGCAAGCCTTACAAAAAAATACAGTAAAGAAAACTATCTCTTCTGCCTGACGTTGATCGGCAACTTAGCCTGATGGAGATCGGCTTCTTAGCCTGATGGAGATCGGCTTCTTGAGTTGAAGAGGATGCTTCAGATCATATCTTTGCAGCCCGACTCCTTCTTCACTCCCTTCCCTTAGCCGGATGTTAAACGGCTTCTTATCAGTTGATGAAGATGACTAATTCTTTAGAAAACACTTGATTATTGTTCTCTCCTTGTTTCTCTTCTTCTCCGCAGAAAGATTGTTCAAGTAAAGCGGCGGGATACTTTTTTGCTCTTGTGTTTGAGAGAGTTCCTAGGGCACCCTTCGTTCCTTTTTATAGAACAGAGAACACTGCTCAACGGTCATAATCAATGTCCTTTTCTGTCAGACGCCCAATTCAAAAGAGCACGCCATCATAGCTCTATTCCTTAGGTGCACGCGTTAATTGGACAATCAAGCGGCGGTATTAAATGCTGACAGCGCGCTGCGACGTTTGAATTCTGTCTTGACGATATGTACATCTTCATGCCTTGAGCTTTAAAAGTCCTTCAGATCTTCTTGCCTCTGCCCCTGATGCTGCTATCTCAATGATACAAGATATCCTGGCGATTCTGTATATACGACGATCTTCCTTCTCTGACAGTATCGTCATGAGCTTCCTTCTTGCATCATGTCGTCGTGATCATGTATTCTCTCGACGACATGATCTCTGACAGTGTCGTTGTGAAGTTCCTTCTTGCATCCCGTCGTCGTGATCATGTATTCTCTCGACGACATGAGTTACACACGACGATGTCCTGTGTCTTCTCTGCGTTCGACGAACATCATTCTGCATTCGACGATCTCGTCATGTCCCAGCGGTCGATGAATACTTTGCTTCTCAGCGGCTGCCGCTCTGCCCGTCATTACGACGACAAGCACGCATTGTCGATGACATCTCCTATGCTTTTCGACGATATAGTACTTTGTTAAATAACTAAGGTACATGACTTATTGTTGATTCTTGCAAGTATGAACTAAGTGGAGTATTAAATACAAAGTGAAGTATTCTTGACTTGTTGACTTCTTCAAATCAGGAATCATGTGGGCGGGATTCCCAACAAAAAACTCACCACATACCAAGGTGCACTAATCAAGGGGGGCTAACAGTAAAGATAAGTGGACATTCCATCGAGGGGGAGCCACTAGCTCAAGAAGACTTAAAGGCTAAGGTGAAGGTAACCATGTTAATGTTTAACAAATAACTCTGTCTTTATCTAAGTTCGTAAAAGTAACTTTCGAAAATCATCAGCAGACTCTTAAATAGACCTAAGCCTAATCACTTCAGCTAAACTCGAGTTAGTCAGACAGTTAACAAAATGACACTTCAACTTCCACACTATAAATAAGGTCAAATGTCCTAAAGTTAAATCACTCTTTACATTAGCCCGGAAAAGCCGTCGTGTTCCCCATGCCATCTAAGAGTGAACCAGTCGACTGAGCTGAAATCCTACGGAATCAAAAATATGGTGCCAAAGAAGGAAGATCTTTTATTCGAAGGATGTGAAGTGGTGAGGAATGGATTCTCAGAAGGCTCAGATGAAATCCAGGGCACCATTAAGCTGCTCGAGACCATCGGCCTGGAATACGCCCTCTCTGAGCCCACAGTAATATTAAGAAGAGAAGTGCTGGAGTTCTACTCAAATGCCAAGGGTGGCTCCAAGGGAACGTCTGTGCAAAGCGAAATTAATGGGATAAAGATTAAGGTGAATCCCAAAAGATTGAACAGGGCTCTTCAGTTGCTAACCTTTACCAAGGGGGAGGAAGATGAAACGATTATTCAGGAAGAACTCGTCAAGGCTCTGGCTTGGTGCGGCCACTCGAGCAAGACCTATGGATCCTTGGAAAGGAAAAGTTTAAATCAACAAGGAAAGCTGTTGGCAGACATTGTGGGAAAAGCCCTCCTCTGCAAGGTAGGGTCACATGATAGGATATCCAAGCCTATGATCGAATTAATGGCAAGGATAATTCTTAGTAAAAAGACCAACTGGGGTCAGCACATCTTTAAGAGGATACAAGAAAGCTTTCAAGCTCCAAATCTTGTAAGAATTCTATCATTATACCTTCTGCAAACCTACCCAAAAAGCTTCAACAAAAGCTATGGAGTCAAAATACATCACATGAAAAGAATGGACATAAAAATCCTTGCAAGATGGGATAAAACTCTGACTAAGCCTCCCACGAAGACAGAAACTGCGGAAGATGCAAAGAGGAAGGTGAGTAAGCCAAGCCACTCACCAATAGGAAAATCTCTATCTCCAATACTAGAAGGGGATGAAGAAGAGGATCAAGAGGGATCATCTACAGAGAATAGACAAGAAGAGCCCTCCCTTCTATCTCAAATAAAGATGCTCCTGGAAGAGCAAAGGATAAAACTAGAAAGACATGTCTCCTCTACCATCAATGATCTAAGAAAGGAACTGTCTGCTGAAACAACAAACCTAAGAAATGATGTGAAAAGCCTACAAGATTACAATACCCGCTATCACAAAGCTCTAATTAACCTAGGGATCAATCAGGCATCGATTATTGGCATCTTAGAAAAGGCCAATGTTGCATCAACCAAGAGAATGGCTGAACACAAAACTGACATCAAAGAAAGTCTAGATCAACAAAATAAAGATTCTGATAGTCATCTGCTAGAAACCAATAATCACATTGAAGCTGGAATTCACATGCTCGAAAACAAGATATTGGCCTCTGAAGAGAACCTCCAAAAAGGGATATCTGAAGAAATCATAAAGGGGGAGAGATCAATGATAAAGGCCAGCTGTGATCATGCCATCTGGACCTCGAACACTATCAGGGAAGCAATGAATCTTCCTTCCCTTTGTTATGATGAGAATACCGTAGGTCCATGTACAGAGATTTCTGAAACTAATAAGGATAAAGAAACAATTGAGACTGAAGAAATTAGAAAGAGAAAGTACAGGGAAAAGATAGAGAAAAAGGAGTAGGAACTCGGTACCAAGAAAGCAAAGAGAGCTGCTAATACGAATGCACCAGATATATAGATAGGTTAAATATAGAAATGTCAAAACTCTTCTGAACATTCGACACTAATTATAAATGAAGAAATATTTGTCAAAATTCTGTGTTTACTTAATTTTGCTGAAATGTCATCATTACGTGCTTATCTGCTTAAATATTAATATCTGTTATGAGAATGGCACTTATCATTGGGTGGGTTATGACTTCTTCAAATAGGGGGAGATTGTTGGGAATAGTGCCCTGCAATGTTCCTGATTTGAAGAAGTGCTCAGCTCAATGATAAATGCAAGTTGTATTCAACATTCCATCTAGTTCATGCTTGCAGGAATCAACAATATGTCATGTACTTTAGTTATTTTACTAAGTACTATATCGTCGAGAAGAACAGGCGATATCGTAGACAAAGCGTGCTTGTCGTCATAATGACGGGCAGAGCAGCAGCCGCTGAGAAGCAAAGTATTCGTCGACCGCTGAGACGTGGCGAGATCGTCGAACGAAGAATGGCGATCGTCGAACGAAGGATGGCAAGTTCATCGATCGCAGAATGCTGTTCGTCGAACGCAGAGAAGACACAGGACATCGTCATGTGGAACTCATGTCGTCGAGAGAACATATGATTACGACGACATGATGCAAGAAGGAAGCTCACGACGACACTGTCAGAGAAAGAAGATCGTCGTATATACAGAATCGCCAAGATATCTTGTATCGTCGAGATACCACCATCATAGGCAGAAGGAAGATCGCGACGACAAAGTTAAAGACAGCTTGTCGTCGTAATGATGCAAATATCTTCAAGACAGAATTAAAATCTTGCGGACGTGATGTCAGTAATTAATGCCGCCGCCTGATTGTCCAATCAGCGCGTGCTCTTATGGAATGGGCATCTGATATTAAAGGAAATCAGATGTTACTGTTATGCGGCTCATCTGTCCTATAAAAGGGAACAGTGTTGCCCTAGAAGTAGAAGATTGTTGTGCAAGAAAAAGAACATGAAAAAGAATCCCGCCGCTCTTGAATATAACAGTATTTTTCAGCAGAGAAGAAAGAGAACAAGATTCAAGAGTTCTCATAAGAATCAGTCATCTCCATTGACTGAGAAGTCGCCGTTCAACATCAGTCAAAAGAAGAAGATGCTGAAGAAGATCCAGAGCTGAAACTCAGAATCAAGAAGCATCTTCTTCAACCTTAAAGAAGCCGATCTTCATCAAGGCTAAGTTGCCATATTTCGTTTGGCTGAAGAAATGGTTTATTTTATTACTGTATTTTCTTGTAAGGCTTGCGAGCCAATTTGTCTAGCTTGAGGGCTGGAGAGCTGTGAGGCTTGAGGGCCAGGGCAGTGCGCTTGCGGGTGCGATCTGTCGAGCTTGCGGGCTCGGGGGCAGTAGGGGCTTGCGGGCCTAGGTTGTTGGGACTTGCAGGTCCGTGTTGTAGGGCTTGAGGGCCTGAGTGTCGAGCTTGCGGGCTCAGGGGCAGTAGGTGCTTGCAGGCCTATGCTGCTGGGACTTGCGGGTCCGTGTTGTAAGGCTTGAGGGCCTGAAGTTTTTGGCAGCGTTTGCCGAGCCTAGCACACTGCTGGGTAGGCGCAGAGGGAGAGAGGACTACTCAAGAAACTCGGTCTTGAGGAACCTCTATAGATCGTAGTGTGTTTTCTGTGTTGCGCTTTCTATTTCATACATCTACTAATCAGAAACAAAGAACACCTAAAGAGGGGATAACATAATATGAAAAACCTATTCACCCCCCCTCTAGGTGATCAAGTCGAACGCGGCTTTCATTTCATCGACCGCAGCTTTCATTCTCAGCAGTTTCATTTCGTCGATCGCCAGTTCGTCGATCGCCAGTTCGTCGAACGTAGCTTTCAGTTCGTCGACCACAGCTTTCGTTCTCAGAGGTTTCCTTTCATCAATCGCCAGTTCGTCGAACGCAGATTTCATTTCGTCAAACGCAGCTTTCATTTTGTCGAACGCAGCATTTCATTTATCGCTAACGCCCAGCATTAAGCTTAACGCCTGACGTTAAGCAGCTTTCAATCCTTCAGCTTGTGGTTAGTGCCAGACCATTGTTTCAGCAACCTGGTGTGATAACTCTCCAAACTTGCATGCTAAAAACACAATGACAAACAAGATCAAATACAAGTAGGATTTGTTATTCTCAAATCAAATGGATGCGGAAAACCATGTTCCAACAATCTCCCCCTTTTGATAATAACAAATCCAATAGAGATAAATCAGATTCATATATAAAGAATTTGTGTTTTTGTAAAGATATATGACACTCAGTAATTAAAAGATAATGATAAGAATTTTAGATCATTTAAAAGTGCTCCCCCTACAAAAATGCTCCCCCTTAGTGTATACTCCCATATACTAGATACATGCTCCTCCTTAATCTAGTGAATCCTACTCCATTAATCATTACGATTTATCAATTTATTCTCCCCCTTTGTTATTAGCAAAAGAGGGTGGAGTGAAACAAAACTAGAATAAAGAAGACAATATTGGGACATAATTATGAGAGGATTAAGAGTTTTGAGTAAACAAAAAGTAAGTCATGATCGAGCTAAGGGAGAGAGTAGCACAGCTGAAACAATATATGATAAGCGTGAAAGAACAACATTCAAAGATTATACCAAAGGAATATAATCACTTGCTTTATAAGAGTTTTAAGCATAATCAAAAAGGTAATGATTTCCAAGTAACCAATCTACCCAGACAATATGTCTACACCCTAGCCCCCTACTAAGTGACGGATGGGCATGAGGAGCTTGGTTCTACACAACTTTTACAATATAATTTATGCACATGAGTTTTAGAAGTAGCATGATACAAACAATGTTCAAAGTAGTTTGAAAGAATGAATTGTAACATTGTAGAAGGTCTATATGATGGATTAAATCATGCTTGAGTTTCACAATAAAGTCCATACAGTATTTTTTATATTTTTGAAAAATAATTTTAATTTAAAGTTTGAACTCATATAATTTGATCTTGGACTTCCCGAGGTCTACCCTGTGAGAGGTTCACCCGGTACTAGGTGATGTGATGGGATGATAGCCCAAATCACCCTTTCTCAAGATACATGTAAATAGAAAAGTAAGTTCAAAAATAATATTTTTTTTGATACTTGTTTTTGTTTTATATTTGTGTTTGATTTTTGCATATAGGAATAGAATTCAAACAAATAACCAAAAAATATATTTTTTGTAATTTGGCTTTTGTAATTTTGTATTTTAATTTTTCAAAAAACAATCACAGGCAGAATTGCAAAAATGAGTAGTACATATAAAATAATATATTTTTAGTGATTTTTCAGAATTTTAAAATTACATAAACTCAGATACTTGAACTAGCGCCGACGTTAGGTACTACCACTTGGGCTCGCTCATAGAGAGTGCTTATTTTGATCATATAGCCTAGATTTTCTTTGATTTTGCTTCCGATTTTCTTAATTATGTTTGTGCAATGTAAGGCCTGTCTAATGAAGTGAAGAGACGAGAAGAAATCGCAAAAAGTTGCGTAAGTTAAAATTTTAGTACATGGGTTTCACATTCATTAAAGCTCCATATTCATTAAACCTTAATTCTTGAGTTTTGCACAACCATTTAAGCTGAATTATTATAGGATATGCAAACAAAGAAGATATGATTAATGTTATGCCAATGTTTGATAGTTTTTCAACTTACAGACCTAGAATGAAGTGAAGATTCTATTTGATTTGATCTTGTTGATATCAAGATGATTTTAAGGTCTAAACTTGACATAAATCACAATACATACATAATACACCAACCATGATATGTAATCATATAATTTAAAAAAATATTGATAATTGGGTTTTCTTTTAGATCATGTTATTTCTCTAGTTTGGTTGATGTGGGCTATAGAGCTTAATAGCCTAATCTTGATTAATATATCTTATAGGAAATTTATAGTTCAATTTCATATGAATACTATATGATATAAATATAGGTAATGAATATAAGAATAATAGATAGGTCATCAAAATAAAATATGATTTTGAATTTTGATTAATTTGATTTATAAACTCATTAAGTTTTAAGAGATAATATCATATTTCCCATAATATATAAGACGACCACATGATAGCTTAATAAATAAGAAAACAAAAAGAAAAAATAGAAAGACATTAAGGCATATCATGAAGTAGAAAAAATTGTATATTTCATTATTGAAAATATTCTACTTCATGCATTTGGTGATACCTAATGAATGAGAGATTTAGGTATCCAAAGGGGACCAAGTGTGGTGGTTCCTTTGGGTACCCAAATAAAACGTGTTTGCTTTTGGGGAGATGGAAATGAATGAGCTCTTTTGAGTGGAGTTTATGTTTCATCTTTAACTTTGGGTCTCCATTCAAACCTTAGTTTAATATTATTTTTATGTATCAAATTTCCTATGTGATTATCTTTATCTTTAAGATTATAATTGTAATGATTATTGAAAGTATTTTTCATAGGAAATTTGTGAACATTTAATTTTACGTTGGGAGAAGATTGATTTTGTAAATGATAGTAATGATTGCATTTTGGAATTTCATTTTCAATATTTTGAAGTTTTTTTATTTCCATTGTTTGACTTATTCAACTTTTGAGAAATCATATTCAACTTGCTTTTGGATTTTGCATTATATTGAGAATGTATGTTTTGAGAATTTTTCTTAATGATTCCCTTAAGCAAGTTGATTTTGGTTTTTAATTCATTATTCTTAATCTTTAAATTATATATAGCTTTATTATAAGCGATTGTGCTATTTTTAAGAGTGGAAACAATTGAATCAATATGATTTTTTAAGAGTGGAAACAATTGAATCAATATGATTTTGATAGTTATTTCTATATTCATCAAATGTTTCATCCATCTCTTAAATTTCAATTTTATAGTCTTTACACTTATCACAATCATTTTCCAAAGATAAATTTTCTAAACATAATCAATCTTTCATTTTGTTCTTTTATAAAAAAAAGTTCCTTTTCAAGTTCCTTGCATTTTTCTTTTAGATCATTAAATTCTATACAAGGTGTAATGTTTTCAACTAAGGAGCCTTGGGTAGAACTAGATAAATTAGAATTTGATTTTTCATTAATTTTTTACTTTAAATTTTTATTTTCTAAGCGCAAATGTTTATTAGCATTTTTTAATTTCTTAATTTTGCGCTTAGATGTTTGAAGCAATTATAATGTATAAATAGAAGTACACAATATGGGATTTGATTTCCTTACATTGCTTTCGGGAGAGGCACAATTTGAACATATAGTTTCTTTTGACATCTTTTTGGCACTCCTCTTCCGAAGATAGTATTTCTACTTCTCTTCCATTTGATGTGTGCTCATCCATCCCGTGAGGAGCTTTCTTGAACTTTTGTGTATGATTGTATGTTCTCCAAATCTTGCGTTTGTTCCACACCTGCAAAAGGAGAATCATAAGTTCTTTCAAGAAAATTCCAGATCTCATATGCGGTAGGTAACGTATAAATAAGTTTGAAAATATTTTGGTCTAACGCACAGAATATACTATTCATAGATTTTGCATTTAAAACAATTTCTTTTCTAGTTAGTACGCTAGATGGCTTTTCAATAGTAATATTCCAAACTTTTTCATCTAAGCCCTTAAGAAAAATTTTCATTAATATTTTCCACCCTTTCTAATTTTTGCCCATAAATAAAGGTGGTGATAATCCTTTTTCATTTACATTAAAATTTTCCTCACTCGTAGAAGCGAGATCATGATCAAGAGACGCCATTATTCCCGGTTGTTAAGCCAATTTGGAATAACCTTCCTCTGATACCACTTGTTGGATCTGTAGGCGCCCTTAGAGGGGGGGGGGTGAATAAGGGTTTTAAAAACTTTAAACTATAATAGAATACTTTTGATATTTTGGTCGAAGTAAGTTGAATCAAAAGTAAAGAGATAAAGAAATTAGAAATGAAATCAATTTTATTAAACAAGAAAAGACATGATTATCATTTATAAAATTGATTACAAAATTTGATTTCAATGACGCTAGAAATCGAAGCGAATAATATGAAAACCCTTTTTGTTTTCTATACCGACTCGTATCCCCTCGAACCGGTTGGCTTTAGCCGATCTCTCCCCAGATACGACCTCAAGCCGCTCTAGCCAATCTATCACCAGAAAGGCCTCGAGCACCCCCTAGATCTACTCCATAGACCCAGTCGCCAACACAAGGCGAATTCCTCCCTAAGTCCTACCTAGACCTAGTCACCAACACGAGGCAAATTCACGAACCGATTACAAAGATGAAATAAAGGAAAAATACAAAATACAAATATAAAACTCCCTATGAGGTAAACTGAAGGAGACGCCGAAGAATCGCTGAAGATCATTGAAGTCCAAGCGTGCATTCTTCGCGTTGAGTTAGCGTTTTTATCCAAGCCTCCATTTATTCCTCCTTTTGAAATATGAGTGGTAGATGTGTTTGTCTGGAAATACGACCCTCACAAAGTTTCTGAAGTGCTGGAATAGGGCTCTTGGCAATCAGTTATTGGAGACATCGAAATCATCCAATTTATATACTTTGAGCTAACGCCGACGTTAAGTGCTAACGCCTGGCGTTGACCATGTATAGCAATATATTAATGGCTCAGATCTTCAGAAGAGGAAAGAGATTCTGCACTTTAGGAATGTTTAATTTTAAGCAATATCAACACTGGCGTTAAGGCTAACGCGGCGCGTTGGGCAAATCATTCCAAATGTTCCTCCTGCAATAATGGCTGCTTTCTCCTTGTAAAATTCGTCGACCGGATAGCGCCCAGCATTAAGACTAACGCCTGGCGTTGAGTTTCTTTCTTTAATCAGCTGGCACGCCATTTCGTCGAACAACATCTTCGTCGAACGCCATTTTCGTCGAACGGATAGCGCCCGACATTAAGCTCTAACGCTCAGCATTGAGTTTCATCTTTAAGTAGCTGGCACCCCAATTCATCGAACAGATAATTTCATCGAACATATTTTGTCGAATGGGCTTCTTCTTTCGTCGACCGCAATTTCGTCGAACGCCAGATCGTCGAACATAATTTCTATTTCATCAAACCCAGCTTCCGTTCTCAGTAGTTTCATTTCGTCGATCGCAAGTTCGTCGAACGCAGCTTCCAGTTCATTGAACGCGGCTTTCATTTCGTCGACCACAACTTTCATTCTCTGCGGTTTCATTTCGTTGATCGCTAGTTCGTTGAACGCAGCTTTCAGTTCGTCGACCACAGCTTTCACTCTCAGCGGTTTCATTTCGTCGATCTCCAGTTGATCGAACGCATCTTTCAGTTCGTCAAATGCAGCTTTCATTTCGTCGAACGCAACATTTCATTTATCGCTAATGCCCAGCGTTAAGCTTAACGCCTGGCGCTAAGCAGCTTTCAATCCTTCAGCTTGTGGTTAGTGCCAGACCATTATTTCAGCAACCTGGCGTCATAACTGTCCAAACCTGCATGCTAAAAATGCAATGGCAAACAAGATCAAATACAAGTAGGATTTGTTATTCTCAAATCAAAGGGATGCGGAAAACCATGTTCCAACACAAGCCATATGTGCCAAACACAAAAATCTTCCATTTTGTCTATTGGCACACCATAACACATACCATGCAAATACATGCATGTGGAATAACCCCACATGCGGTGGTCCAATTGAATTCAAATTTTAACCAGGGTCTAATAGCGACCTAATGAGCATGCCAGCCAAATTTGGGGTTATTTTGAGTTGTTAAACTCCTTAAATTTTATTAATTTAATAAATTAAATAGTGAGCAAAACCATGGAGAAATGTTCTCCTAAAAATCTGATTTTTGAGCTCATATTAGTAATTGGGCATATGCATGCATGGACCAAATTTAAGCTCCATTGGACTTAGCATCTAAGATACATACATGTTTTAATTTCTGCCCTACCCTAGGACCAGTCCTATAAGAATTGGTCTACAAGGGCCTACTGTGCTCCAAATAAATTGATTCAAGTTCCTAAATAAAATAGACATACATATCTACAAAATTTATCTCTGGCCACATCTCATGAAATTGCCTCTAGGGGCCTCAGAATAATTAATCAAGGTATTGAAATAAATGTGACAAATGATACATGCAATCATATTGTGTCTGCGTATAGCCATCATGCAGGGAATAGAGGGCTGTGATTATCTCTTCCTCCTCCAGCCAAGGGCCCAAATTTTCCTGAGCTGGAGGATGTTGATCTCTCATTTTCTGGCCACCATCTGGCCTCCACAGCCGGCCACCACCTCCATTGAGATGGTGGCTACCGCAAGGCGGCGACACGTCCGCCGGAGATGGTTTCTCCGGCAATCCCGATCTAGAACAAAAGGGTGGGAAATCTCCCACATTCTCACATGGAATCAGGCTCAATTGAGCCCAATTTCTCTCCTATGATGATCTAGATGCTAGCACAGAGGGAGGAGGAGAAACAGACCTGTGTGATGGCTTGGGATTGAGTAATTCGTTGAGGCGGCATGACAGTGTCTGTTTCTGGTGAGCTTGCTATAATCCTCAATCCGGCAGCTATTGCTTGACTCCAAGTGGCTGGTTCGACTGCTCTCCTCCTTCTAAAGCTAACGGAAGGGTCCAAATGAGCTCAGGAGGGCTGTATAGAGGAAAAGGGAGAGGGGGTGCTCAGTTTTACCTTGTTTGCTCCTTCTAGCCACTAAGTGGCACCCCTTTCAGCCCAAATTTGGTTGAGGGAATGATGGGGAGTTCAGTTGTGGCTTTGGGCAGTGGAATGGAGTGCCAAGTGGCCTCAATTCCTCAAATTCCTCTTGTCCTTAATCAAAATTTGGGGAAAAGACAATTCTACCCCCTTGCATGTCATCCCTCTCCAATTTCAGAGGGCATGGCTGGTAATTGAACACTTGGGCTGTTGAATGGGCTTGGATTGAGGCCTTCGCCTAATTGGTTTTGATTTGGGCTCTTAATTTCTTCCCTTATGCCAAAAATTGACCATGGTTGACTTTGATGTTGACTTGGTCAATTGGGTGGGTTGACTGGTCCAAAATGTTGACCTTGAGTCCTTTGACACTACCCAATGTTAATTGGGTCATGGTGATGCCCTAATTGGGCCAATTTAGCCAATATGTGTGATTTTGACCAAAATTTTGGAAAAGGTGACTTTGGTCAATTTGGATGGATTGATGACCCCATGATGGGGCTTTTGGGTCCATAGCACCCCTTTAGAGGTTTACCGTCTAGTGGTAGGGTCAATTTTGTCATAAGAGTATGAATTGAACCCTATTGTGTTGAAATGGGTTATATTGACCTAGATTTGACTTTGGTCAATTTGATGAAATTGGTTGACCAAATGATGGGGCTTTTGGTAAACTCCTCCTCATTTAGGGTTAGGGGCATGGTGTTGGGGTTAATTCACATGTGTAAGTTCAATTTGAGCTAATTTGACCTAGGTTGACCAGCCTCTGATAATGGACCACATGTGAGTTCACTCAACTCTATGTATCCTAAGGTCACTACCTAGCTCAAACTCACCTCACTCACCACATGTCCTACCCTGATTGAAGTTAAGGGGTCTATTAGGAAATGGGATGTTACACTTATAAGCATCAAAATTTTCATCATCATTTGCCAAGCACATGCATGAGTTACATACAGAGATTCGACAAAAACTTACTTTAAAATATGAAAGCAATAAGAAAGCAACTGATCGACACAGGCACCCCGTTGAATTTACAGCCGGGGATGTAACGCCCCTGATTTTTCCGGTATTTGTTTAATTCAGTGATGACGTGTTAATGACGTCGGGGCATTCTAACGTCGAGTTAGCGGCGCGTTGCTGTTTGCGCGTTTTCGCATCCGTTTCGGTCAAGTCGACCAAATTTTTGCGACGACCCGGAATTGGAAAATTTTACGTTAGGAAATTAGATTATTTAAATTTAGACTTGTCTATCAAGTTTCATCGCGATCCGAGCCATTTTGGAGCATCGGCGCATTTTAGAAGTTTTGTATAATTTAAAGCTCGCCGTAACTTCCGCCATTCATATCTCGAAAACGGCACGTCGGATTTTGATTCCAACTTCGCCGTTGGATTCGTAGCGCCGCCGTCCGCTTTAGGCCAAATTTTCGTTGGATTTGGCGTTCGTTATTTTTTGTGATAAAATAATAATAATAATAATAATAATAATAATAATAATAATAATAATAATAATAATAATAGTATTATTATAAAAAATTCAGAACGTCTATATATATATACATTCCTTTCAACGTATGCGTCGACCTCCCTCCTCCATTTGCATGCTTGCGTCGACTTCAATCCTCCCCCCTGCGTCGACTTCTTCTTCCCCTCTCAAAGCATGCGTCGATTTCTCCCTCTTGCGTCGACTTCTGCTCCAGCCCTGCGTCGACTTCCAAGTCCCTCCTTTCTGCATGCATGCGTCGACCCCTTCCTTCATTTATTAATAATGATAATAATAATGAAATTATTATTATTAAAACTATGTGATGTTGCCAAAAGAAAAAAGAAAAGGAACCCAGCTTCTTCCTCATTCTGTCTAGACCAGAGAGAAAAGCGAGCGGCGGGAGTGGCGATTTCGTGAATCTTCCGGACGCCGCCGACGGAGCTCTGGTGGTCGAAACCGCGAGCCGAGCATAGATTCGGAAAGCTCTCGACGAGAGCTTCGTCCTCGTGGTAATTTCCTTTCGCTTTGTGAAACTTTTTCATTAGGTCTTTTGTACCCTAACCTTTTCTAGCCGGATCTCTTGTAGATCTTGACTTCTCTCTCCTTCTCGTAACCTGATCTACAACGGGGAGCGATTCAGAGAGTTTTTCGAGCAAAACCTAAGGCAAGTGGTGTTCTTGCTCTTGCTCTTTCTTTTCGCCATATAACAGCTCCAAGATGGTGCTCTTGATCTAACTGTGCCATATCTCCATTTTATTCTCTATTATTTCTGCGAATAATTTGACATTGTGCCAGTTAATAAAAGGATTTTTATTAGCACCTTATCCCCTTGATTTTCTCATTTTCTACTTGCAATATGGTATGATACGTTCTGTTAGGCCTCGCCCTTTGTTCCTTGAAATTGCATGAAAATATGAATTCTGTTGGAGGTCGTACACGATGTTGGCGGTGCCACCAGTGCGATGCTCTTTTAATTTAATAAATTTTGTTGGAGGCCGTACGCGGTGTGGTTTTTGCCCCCGGTGCGATGCTCTTTTAAGCTTTTGATTAGGAGGCCATACGCGGTGTGGTTTTTGCCCCCGGTGCGGTGCTCTTCTTTTGGATGAGCTGATCAGTCTCTATAATTCTGAACAAGAGTAACATGATTAATAATTTGAAAGTGAATGGCTTTTATTTTGCTTATGGCGACTTTTGTCATCGCCTGTGCTCTCACCTTTGTTTGGTGAGCTTATTCTGTTGATTTTTAGTTGCTCTGCTGTTTTCCTTTTCTGCTGATGATTAGATACTTCTGATATTTCTTTTCCTGTTGATTATTAGCTGCTAGCTTTGTCATCACTGACCCTTGCAGCTTCTGTTTCCCTCCGGTCTCGCGGAGGTTTGCTTACTTTCTTATTTTCTGCACCACTTGTACTTGTTTCTGAGGTGTTCTTTCTTTGAATGCCTCAGGTTCTGGACAGTAGCAGGTGTTAGTGCGGAGCTTCTTTAGTTGCCGTCTTCTGACTCTCTTGAGGTAGAGTATACTGTGGACTTGTCGGGCCATGGGTTCGTGTCAGGTGTTGACGCCCGTGGTGCCGTTTAGTTAGATTTTTGTTTCACTGCTGCTGTTACTTGTGGTTCACTTTTGAACACTTGTTCTGGAATGGTTAGATATTGGTTGGCTTCATGGCCCTTGTTAGATATGTTAAGGTAATTGTTGCATTGCATATCATGTTTTGAAATGTTAATCTCACTACTTTTTGCGCGTAATGAATCTACTTTTATATATAGTATATCCACACATTCGATCTTGCATGGTGCACCTCACTAGGTCTTCATGTTCACATAGGTCACTATGTAATTAAATCAAGTATTTTATTTCCGCTACGTAAAACTATATTTTTAAAAGCATGGACTAGTTGATCCACCTAGCCGAGGGACGCGGTTTATTAATTTTCTGCATAAATCATTTTTGAATCACTTTGATTTGATAACAATAATTGCTTGAACTGCGATGAAGGATAAGTTGCCTTAACGTCAGTAGGCGTCCCCTACGTGACGTGGCACCACAACGCGTAGCTTTCCCTACTCTGATAGCATTTTTAATGTTGGGAAAATGCCGGTTGTGACAGTTGGTATCAGAGGGAGGTTCTGTGAAAAAGGTAGTTGGGTGGTTTGGCTTGTGAGCCAAACAACCGCTATCCTAAGCAGAACCTCATAAGACCATTTCATTGTATACACACACCGATAAGTCATCAATATGTCTTGACTGAAGCATGGGCACAACACTCATAGCATGATAAGAAGTATACGGGGCATATTTGTTGGATCGGTCGGCGCCCTTAGAGGGGGGGATGAATAAGGGTTTTAAAAACTTTATATTATATTTTATAAACTTTGAATTATTGCAAGTGTAAGAACATGAAATAAGCAAAGTAAAACAAAAAGGAAACAAGCTTTATTAAAGATAAATAAGTTTTACAAAACTTGATCTCGATGACGCTAGAGATCGGAGGCGAATAATAAAAATCTCTTTTTGTTTTCTATCCCCACTCGCTTCCCCACGAACCGGTGGCCCTAGCCTTATCCTCCCCGGATTCGGCCTCAAGCCGCTCTAGCCAATCCCTCCCTGGATGTGGCCTTGAGCCCCCTAGAACTAGCCTAGATCTAGTAGCCAACACGAGGCGAATTTCAGCCCTAAGTCTACCCCAGACCTAGTCGCCAACACGAGGCGATTTCACTACCGTTTACAATGATAAAAGAGAAAGAAAATAACAAGATAACAAAACCTCCCTTAAGATGAACTTCTGAAGTAGGAGATGAAGATCCGCTGTAGAATCAGCGTTCGTTGAAGCGGACTTCGTCTAGATTTGGCGAGGTGGAATTCTCCTTCAGAAATTTGCAGGGCTTCGCTGGGACCTCAAGTTTCGGCTAAGATAAGCCTCTGGAACTCTAGTACTCTCTCTGAGGTGTATATGATGGGTGGTGTCGAAACCAAGAGGAGAGGGGGTCTTTTTATAGCCCAAGTGCTACCGCCGACGCTAGCCCGAATTAAGAAACAAATTACGCGGCACGATCTTCAATCCGAGGCAACCTTTTGCTCTATGCCTCATATGCGCCATGCTAGCGCCAGCGCTATCTGCTACCGCTGGGCGTTAGCTCTTTCTAAAAATACAGCCGGAATCGTGTTAATCACCGCTATCGCCAGGCGTTATCGCTACCGCCGGCGATAGTGAGCTCTTTCGAATTTTTGCCTCAAATTCGGGGGCAGTCTTCATGTGTCCTCCTTGAGTCATGTGGACCTAGATAACCTGCACACTTGAACACACAAGATCAAATACATGGGATTTGTTATTCTCAAACCTAGGAGATGTGGAAGACCATGTTCTAACAAACTCCCCCTTTTGATAATAACAAATCCATTAATGATAAATCAAAGCATTAATAGATAAGCATGATGAAACTATACTTGTGTGTGTGTGAGAGTGATGACTTAGGATAATAATTGATTCTAGCATGTTAGACTTGCTCCCCCTAAATACGTGCTCCCCCTAAGTGAGTGCTCCCCTAATATGTAAGTTATTATCTGGATTTATCATGTTAGTTCTCCCCTTTTGTTATTAGCAAAAGAGGGTAGGGAAATAACGCACAAAAAGGGTACCTTAAGTAGAAGGCATGATCGAGTTATTGATGTAAATGATAAGGAGGTTATTCTAGAATTGTTTTTCAGTAAAGTAGATCAGAGTTATAAGCATTACAAAATATTCAGAGTTGTTATCATAAAGGATTTCTATGTGAGAAGTAACCAATAAAGAGTGTTCCAAGGAAATCGATCACTTAAGGAAAGATAGGAGTTTGTAAGAATAAGTGATGAAGCACAGAATACAAGATATGAAGTAAGCATGAAAGCGCAAGGGAAACACACTTATATGGTAAGATGCGGAAGACTTATAGCAAATGATAATAAAAAAAAAGTTAAAAAAAAAACAAAAAGATTTTTCTTGTGGAAATCAGGTTGCAGTTTTAATTTGTAGAATAACCAAGCATGAAATAATGTTGATAAAAAAATGACCACAATGTTACTTTAATTCTTTATTTCAAAAACATACAAAACATTGTAGAACACATGCTAGGTTATCTAGTGCATTTCATAAGTAACAAGTAGTATAGAATTTTGCATTAGGATCCAATACTCATGAGAAGAAGTGTTATGGAAGATAATGATGTGCACATAAGTGTAATTTTGAGAAGAGTAAACAAAAGTTTTAATCAAAAATACAAGTAATATGTAAAGTAAGAAGCACAATAAAACACAAATAAGATTACTTCCACACACTTTAATGCACAAAAAAAACGTACAACTACCAAGGTGCTTTGCACACACAATGCTCATCAAGACTTATCAGGGTGCAAAGTAGTGCTTGGGGGATCACATATTTTATTTTGAATTGTGAGATTAGTGATCCGGTGTACTTAAGAGAAAGTGGTTTTTCTTATTGTTGAAAGAAAGATTTGATTTGCACAAGACACTTTATTATTCTTTCCAAGGTGCTCAACCTCACAATGCTCATTAAGACTTATCAGGAGGTTCAAGTAGTGCTTGGTGGAGTTATCTTTGTCATTTATTTTATAAATTTGTTTTTGTACAAAGTTCTCCGAATACACTTGTTTTTGCAAATCAAGAGATTTTATGAAAAAAATATAACCACTTTTCTTAATTTTTAAGAGTGCAAAAGAAGGAGTGTAGGTAAGATACTTGTGCAATTTTAATTTATTTGTACTAATACAAAACATACACAAGCATCCTTAGATTAAATGCATATGTAGACAATGCCAAAAAAAAGGTGAGTGAATAAAGATCATTATCAAACATAAAGCATTTCTCATACTTAGAGGCATGCTAAGCTAATTCTACACAACTTTTAAACTATGATTGATGCACATTGGAATAGATATAGCAAAGCATGAAGAAAGACAATGTTCAAAGTAGTTTGAAGAGAGAAATTGTAACATTGTAGAATTTCTAAATAGTAGATTAAATCATGCTTGATTCAAAAAAAATCATAGAGTTATTTTTTATAGGTTTGAAAGTTTTATATTTTCGTTTTTGATTTTAGCAAATAAAAGCATATTTTTATAATTTTTGCTTTTGTAAATTTTATATTTGATTTTTGCATAAAGATGAGCTTTAAACAACAAAAGCAAACAAAGGAAAAGCATATTTTTGTAATTTGTCTTGTTTTATAGTTTTGTATTTGATTTTTGTAGAAAAGAAATGACAAACAAAAGCAAAACGAAAAACATTGTTTTTTTTTGTAATTTGGTTTTCTATTTTTGTGTTTGATTTTTGAAAAAGAAAGAAAGACAGATGTGCAAAAACTAAATAGTACATATAGATCAAAATATTTTTAGGAATTTTTAGAAATTTTAAAAACACAAAAATTCGAACCTCGACGCTAGCGCCGGCGCTAGCGCTAGCGCGGGAAACAGTAAGTGATTTTTGAGAGTTATGAAAATTTTGATTGTTGATTGTGATTAGGTGTCCCAATAGTAGTTTCATGCTGAAAGTGCAGATTTTTAGGAGATGTTTTTGATGGTTAAAAGTGAAGCAGTTTGTATTAGTGAGCATGTTTTAGCTTGTAAGATCTAGCACACCTAACTCAAGTCGTAATAAATGAAATCGTGCATCGGGAAGAGGTTTAGTGAATATGTCAGCGAGTTGAGAGTCTGTCCCAATGAAGCTTACTTTTACATTTTCTTTCTTAATGTGATCCCTAATGAAATGATGACGAACGTCGATGTGTTTGGATCTAGAATGGTGTACAGGATTATATGTGAGGTCTATTGCACTTTTGTTGTCACATTTAAGATCTATGTTTTTGAGATGAAAACCAAAGTCCTCTAGTGTTTTGCTCATCCATAACGCTTGTGCACAACAACTACCAAGTGCGATATATTCGGCCTCCGTGGTGGAGAGTGCAACCGAAGATTGTTTTCTACTAGACCAAGCAACTAAAGAGGGTCCTAAAAAGTGACACGTACCGCTAGTGCTTTTCCTATCTAGTGAGCACCCCGCGTAGTCCGAATTGGAATAGCCGTGGAGTGTGAAAGAGTCATTGTGTGGGTACCATAATCCTAGTTTAGATGACCCAATTAGATAACGAAAAATACGTTTTACCGCTTTTATATGAGATTCTTTTGGATTGGCTTGAAAGCGAGCACATAAACATACGGCAAACATTATATCTGGTCTAGATGCACTTAAATAAAGAAGAGAACCTATCATTCCTCTATATAGTGTTTGATCAATAGAAATTCCAGAGTCATCTTTTCCTAGTTTTAAAGAAGCACTCATAGGAGTACAAGCTTGTTTAAGATTTTCAAAACCAAATCGTTTAAGCATATCGTGAACATATTTTGATTGACACAGAAAAATACCATCAGTTCTTTGTGAAATTTGAAAACCAAGAAAATATGATAGTTCTCCTACAAGACTCATTTCAAATTCATTTTTCATTATTAAAACTACTTCATTACACAACTCTTCATTTGTGGCTCCAAAAATTATGTCATCAACATATATTTGTAGAATAGTTAATTCGTTATTTTTATGCTTAATGAAGAGTGTGTTGTCTGCACTTCCCATAACATAACCGTGCTCTAACAAAAACGATGTAAGACGATCATACCAGGCACGAGGCGCTTGTTTTAAACCATAAAGCGCTTTTTCTAATTTGTAAACATGATTTGGAAATCTTTCATTTATGAAACCGGGGGGTTGTTCTACATAAACTTCTTCTTTGATAACCTGTTTAAAAAAGCACTTTTAACATCCATTTGAAATAATTTTATTCTTTTAAAACTCGCAAATGCCAAAAATATTCGTATAGATTCTAAGCGAGCTACGGGTGCAAAAGTTTCTTCAAAATCTACCCCCTCGATTTGTGAATAGCCTTGAGCAACTAAGCGTGCTTTATTTCTTACAATCCTAGATTCACCATCTAGTTTATTTTTAAAAATCCATTTTACGCCAATAATTGGATGATTAGATGGTCTTTCTACTAAATTCCAAACTTTATTTCTTTCAAATTGTCCTAACTCTTCATTCATTGCCAAAAACCAAAATTCGTCATTTAAAGCGGTGGAGACGTTTTTAGGTTCAATTTCAGATACAAAGCAAATATTTGAAAATGTTTCATGAAGAGAGGATCGAGTTCTTACCCCAGTAGAAGGTTCCCCAATGATTAGCTCCTTTAGATGATTTTTGGAGAAGTTTAGAATGCTTGGAGGTACATATTCATCTTCTTTTGACTTCTCCTCCTCCTCTTTGGATGGTTCTTCTTCGTCGTGCTCCAAGGGTGGCAAAGGTTCATCATCGGTACCTGTTGGGAGCTTTTCTGCACATGGAACAAACTCATCAAATCTGACATTAATTGACTCTTCAACCTTGCTTGATCTTTTATTAAATATTCTATATGCTTTACTAGTTGAAGAATAGCAAGAAATATTCCTTCATCGCATTTTTCGTCAAATTTTCCTAGAGAGTCTTTTGTATTAAGTATGAAGCATTTACATCCAAAAACTCTAAAATACGATACGTTAGGTTTCTTTTGATAGTAGAGTTCATATGGTGTGAGAGATAATGATGGGCGAAGCATAACTCTATTCATTACATAGCATGCAGTGCTTACGGCTTCAGCCCAAAAATACTTAGGTAGTTTATATTCAGATAGCATTGTGCGTGCAAGTTCTTGTATTGTCCTATTTTTCTATTCTACAATACCGTTTTGTTGAGGTGTGCGCGGAGCAGAGAATTCATGCTTAATACCTAATATGTCACAAAAAGATTTAAAATTTTCATTTTCAAATTCACCTCCATGATTTGAGCGAATGCATTTTATTTTTAAATCTAATTCATTTTGAATGCGAGTACATAATTTTGAAAATTCGCAAAACGCATCAGATTTGGAGGAGAGAAATAAAGTCCAACAATATCTAGAATAGTCATCTATGAGAACATACATGTATAATCTACCACCAAGACTCGCAGTGTTAATGGGGCCAAAAAGATCCATATGAATTAATTGCAGAGGTTTTGATGTAGAAATTTCATTTTTACTTTTAAAAGATGTCTTAGTAATTTTGCCTTTCTGGCATGGAGAGCATAATGAAGATAAATTTCCATTCAACTTAGGCAATCCTCTAATCAATTCTCTTTTTGCTAGTTTTAAGATGAGCTTTGTACTAGCGTGGCCTAAGCGTCTATGCCATAATTCTAATTCATCATTTTTTGTTATAAAACATTTTATAGAAGATTTAGAAAGATCATGAAATGAAACTATGTAAACATTATGAATTCTAGGTGCAGTTAATAACACATCTTTTGTTTTAGGATTAACAATCTTGCAAAGGTTAGTGGAAGATTCAAAAAGTATGTCTAAACCTTTATCACACAATTGACTTATAGATATTAGGTTATGTTTTAATCCTTTCACATAAAGCACATTTGATATAAGAAAAGATGCGTTACCCACTGTACCAACTCCCATGATCCTTCCTTTGCCGTTGTCGCCAAATGTTACTATTCCTCCTTTCTTCTTTTCTAGGCTAAGGAATTTTGCTTTATTGCCCATCATGTGTTTGGAGCAGCCTGAGTCCAAATACCACGCGTCTTCAGTTTCCTTAGCCTTCCTGCAAATCTAGAAAGAGGATGAGAGTAAAGACCCAGATACCCAAGAGATACCACCCATAGAGTAAGTGGATTTCTTAGGTACCCAGATTTGTTTTAATGACCGTTGATTTATTATATTCCTGCAAGATCCAGACGTGTGTCCAAATTTAAGACAATTAGCACACGAAATAAAGGGGGTTGAGACCCTTTTTTGAGTTTCTATGTTTCCCTTGCTGGATGGTGTTTGTGTATAAGAAAGACTAGAAGAATTTTTAACTTTAGAGCTACCGCCTGCATTAGTAGTTACCATCGGGCGGTAGTGTTCACTTTTATATCCGAGTCCAATTTTTCCAGACCCAAAGCATTGATTAGCCAGAAGCATATCCAGGGATTTTTGACCAATCCCGAATTTGGTTATGGCTAAATTGAGATTTTGATTTTATCTTTTAAGAGATGTATTTTCTTGAACAATCATAACACATTTGTTTTCAAAACCTTTTTTGTTCTTTTCAATTTGAAATATAGAAGTTTTCAATTTTCTCTCTAAGCCCCCTTTTTCTTTTGCAATGATTTTGTTTTGTGAAAGGGCTTTAGAGAGATAAACTTCAAGTTCTTTTATCACAAATAAAGAGTGCTCACATTCTTGACATGAAACTTTTCTTTTTTCAAGATAGACTAAATTTTTTGTGAGCCTACGATTTTCTTTTATAATAGATTCATTTTCATGATTTAATAAAACAAATTTATCATAAAGTTCTTCAAAGGTAGGAGGATATACCTCAGTGTCGCTAAGAACACTGGTGTCGTCGTCGTTGCTTTTGGCCATCAAGCACAAGTTTGCTTCCTCCTCACTACTCGACTCAGAACCGTTTGACTCTTCAGAGGAAGAGTCATCCCAAGTAGCGGCCTTCAGCACTTTCTTCTTTTCTTTTGCTTTCATTTGTTCTTTCCGTTCCTTTTGGTATTTTGGGCACTGGCTCCGAATGTGCCCAGTTTTTCTGCAGTGATAGCATTCTGGAGGCGGCCTTTCTTCTTCGTTGTCGCTTCCTTTTTCTTTCTTCGATGAAGAGGAGGATCCCTTTCGTCGAGTATCTTTTTGGAAGAATTTTCGGAATGTGTTTCTTCTCTCTGGATTTCTGATGAACTTCTTGAAGTTCTTTACCAGGATTCCTTCTTCATCATCACCGTCCTCTTCGATGCACTCCCTTTTTGATGTCAGCGCCAACGCCTTTTTCTTCGGCTCTTTGTTGTATTCGTCATGTTGAATTTGTAATTCTACCTCATGGGTTTTGAGATTCCCAATGAGATTCTCGATCTGGAGCGTTCTTAAGTTGTGCGACTCCGAGATGGCTGTCACCTTCAGATTGAACCTTGGAGGTAAGGAATGAATTATTTTCCTCACCAAGTCCCCGTCGGAGTAGGTCTTTCCAAGTGCCTTTGATGTGTTGACAATCTTTGTGAAGCGAGTGTACATTGAGTTGATGTCTTCTTCCATGTCCATCCTGAATTTTTCGTATTCAGATTCCAGTTGAAACAGCTTGGCATCTTTCACCTGTGATGTACCTTCGTGAGTAACTTCCAATTGATTCCAAATATCATAAGTAGTTGTGCATGCAGAAATTCTATTAAACTCAGTCCTATTTAAAGCACAATATAAAGCGTTCATTGCTTTAGCATTATTTTTACACTTTAGTTTATCGTTGTCATCCCATTTATCCTTAGGTTTTGCTAATGTCGCCTCTCCTACTACAGTTGTAGGCGGAGAGTACCGCACTTCTACCATGTTCCATACTTCTACATCCATGGTCATAAGGAAACACATCATTCGATTTTTCCAGTAGTTAAAATCTGACCCAGTAAAGAGAGGTGGTCGACTAACCCCTTGGCCCTCAGGAAAAGCGAGATCATGAGACGCCATTGTTCCCGGTTGTTAAGCCGATTGGAACAAAACCGCTCTGATACCACTTGTTGGATCGGTCGGCGCCCTTAGAGGGGGGGGGGGTGAATAAGGGTTTTAAAAACTTTATATTATATTTTATAAACTTTGAATTATTGCAAGTTTAAGAACATGAAATAAGCAAAGTAAAACAAAAAGGAAACAAACTTTATTAATGATAAATAAGTTTTACAAAACTTGATCTCGATGACGCTAGAGATCGGAGGCGAATAATAAAAATCACTTTTTGTTTTCTATCCCGACTCGCTTCCCCACGAACCGGTGGCCCTAGCCTTATCCTCCCCGGATTCGGCCTCAAGCCACTCTAGCCAATCCCTCCCCGGATTCGGCCTCAAGCCACTCTAGCCAATCCCTCCCCGGATGTGGCCTTGAGCCCCCCTAGAACTAGCCTAGATCTAGTCGCCAACACGAGGCGAATTTCATCCCTAAGTCTACCCCAGACCTAGTCGCCAACACGAGGCGATTTCACTACCGTTTACAATGATAAAAGAGAAATAAAATAACAAGATAACAAAACCTCCCTTAAGATGAACTTCTGAAGTAGGAGATGAAGATCCGATGTAGAATCAGCGTTCGTTGAAGCGGACTTCGTCTGGATTCGGCGAGGTGGAATTCTCCTTCAGAAATTTGCAGGGCTTCGCTGGGACCTCAATTTTCGGCTAAGATAAGCCTCTGGAACTCTAGTACTCTCTCTCTGAGGTGTATGTGATGGGTGGTGTTGAAACCAAGAGGAGAGGGGGTCTTTTTATAGCCCAAGTGCTACCGCCGGCGCTAGCGCTACTGCCGGCGCTAGCGCTACCGCCGGCGCTAGCCCGGATTAAGAAACAAATTACGCGGCAGGATCTTCAATCCGAGGCAACCTTTTGCTCTATGCCTCATATGCGCCATGCTAGCGCTAGCGGTATCTACTACCGCCGGGCGTTAGCTCTTTCTAAAAATACAGTCGGAATCGTGTTAATCACCGCTATCGCCAGGGGTTATCGCTACCGCCGGCGATAGTGAGCTCTTTCGAATTTTTGCCTCAAATTCGGGGGCAGTCTTCATGTGTCCTCCTTGAGTCATGTGGACCTAGATAACCTGCACACTTGAACACACAAGATCAAATACATGGGATTTGTTATTCTCAAACCTAGGAGATGCGGAAGACCATGTTCTAACAATATTATGTAGTATGGGATGCATAATATGTGTTTGTATATAGATCCACCATAGGTGGCAACATGTGACGGTTATGTAGTATGGGATGCATAACCACCATTACATGGATGCCCACTAACACGTTTTCTTTTTCATTACATGTAAGTTTATGTAGTATGGGATGCATAATGTGTACGCCGCTCATAACATGCATTAAGGCCTCTTTTTAGAATGCATAGCACTGCATACATTCATATCATCGCATAAGCACGCGTGCCAAGTTAAAGACATACCAGATGACATATGTACACACATGTTTTGAAAAAGGAATTTAAATGTTCATGCACTCATGTCATAGCACAAGAGTCAATAGGATGATGGTGCATCATCCTAAGTTTAATCATTGCATCATTTCATGAAATTCCAGAGCAAGGTAACAGCAATAGCAGGTTGTTTTCTTTCCTATTCCTAATTGATTCGGGATGTTTCCGAGTCTATTTGGCTTAAGCGTCTTAAGCCTGTTTCTGATTGGATGTCCATCTATCTTGTAGACATGCCTCGTAGGAGAGTGACGTGGTCGAGTTTGCTAGCTTTTGTGTCTTAAGCTAGGTCTTGATGAGTCGCTGTTTGTAATTGTAGAAGATGAGCCCAAAGCGTTTTGCAATAGGGGCGTTTTCCCAGTTTGAGGGTGAGTCTTCGGATTCTCATATCGAAGAGAGATGCACTGCGTCAGAGCATTGAAACAATGTCAAGGCAGATGTTTGTAATGCAAATGCAGTTGCAGGCATTGCTTACTGCCACCTTGAGGCAGCAGCCTGGTGTGCAGTTTCCTGTGTTGGTTGAATACCAGAGTGAGATCGGTAAATCGAATAGATTCGCTCCTGAGTTGATAGCTGCTGAGGAGTGCAGGGTTAGAAATTTCTTGGGTGATCCTCAAGGTAACATCCAGCAGTTTACTAACGCTTACCAATCCGAGAATGATGCGAAAGCAGTTGAAGCTGACTTGAAGTTTGAGGCTATTGGAAATGCCAAAGATCGTGGTATGTCCTCGTTACAGGAAAAGAGAAAGGTTGGGGATCGCGAATGCCAATGGGCATCTAGCCCCACAACAAAGAAAGGATGGGAGAAAGCATGTAGTTTCTGTGGCCAGTCAGGCCATTCGCTCGTAGAATGTTTCAAGAAACTAAAAGCTCAGAAGCAACAACGGGTAAGCATAATTCAAGACGCACCTAAAAGTGATTGGGTTGCACTGCAAGTAATAAAGAGGGGCACGATGAGATCCGGTGTCGGATGAAGGGAAGGATAAACTGATCGTAGTGAGCGAGGGAGAAGCTCAATCTTCAACCCTGGTGATCTTAGGCTAGATTCTGATTCAGTTAATAGTTCCTCGCTATCTCGATTTCTGTTTAGCTGGCTATGCGTGCGATTTTTTTAAGGAAGTTAAGATAATTAACCGATGAGCACGCGTTCTTTTGATTTTGGTGTTATCCACTTGTTCGTGGCTAGGATCTTTGTAATGGTTATTTCTTGACTCCCGATCGAGTTAGTGATTTGTTTCGTGCTAAGTTTTCCCTCGGGTGACTCAGTAGCGTTGAACCTTTCCTTGGGTTTGATTTCTATAGTATGTCGATTGAAAGTACCAGATTTGGAAGAGGTTAGTATGATTTCTTGGGCATGGATTGGAGATCTAGTTTGGCATTGTAGACCGGTGAGAGGATAAGCACCAGGACTTCTCGTTGGATATTGACCAACCCATGATTGTTGGATTCCCGTATCAAGATTCTCTGGTTATTTCTGCGGTTCGTGCTCGTCAATCCATAGAGTCTGGTAGCGAGTCTTTTCTCATCTCTATTTCTGTTCTAGAAAAAAATGCTCTCGTTGTGCCGTGCATTCTGTTGTGTCAGAGCTTCAAATGTTTCTCCGGCTAGTCTTCTCGGTCTTCCCCTTGAGAAAAAGGCGGAGTTTGCTTTAAGGTCTTGAGCCAGATACTTGTCTTTTTGCGAGGGCACTTTGTCGCATGGCCCTGCGTGAGCTAGAAGAATGTTTCTAGAAGATTATGAGCAAATTGAGCATAGTTAAATGAGGTGACTATCGAGATAAATGTTCATCACCTCGAATAGATGATTTTCTTAATCAGTTGCGAGATGGATCCGTATTCTCGGAGATCGGCCTCCGTATAGACTTTTGTCTATAAAGGATCTGTGAGTAGGATGTTCCATGGACTGCCTGTTCGTTCCCGTTATGGGCTTACTTTGAGATCTTAGTGGCGGCCTTTGTTTTAGCTAATGTCTTCTCTGCCTTCATGAATTTGGTGGATATAATGTTAAGAGATTTTCCAAACCATCTTGTGTCCGTCCTTAGAAGTGGTGTTTGATACACTATAAGAGTGTAGAGGATCTTCCTGAGCATTTGTGATTCGGTGCGGTCTACATTGTGAGAGTGCAAGTTCGTTTGCCAAGATGAGCAAGTACAAGTTTTGGATGTCCTTAGTTACCTATTTGGGTCATGTTATTAATGAGGATGAGTTTTCGACGGACCCAGTATAGATCGTTGAGTGATTGATTGGGAAGATATTTACAACATCCGAGAGAATAGGGAATTTTGTAGGGTTGGCACGACGATATAGAAGGCTTATGTAATGATTCCTGTGATTATTTGCGTCTTTGGTTAGGTTTATGTAGGAGAATCCAATTTTTTGTTCGGGGTGACTAATGCGAAGGAGCCTTTAAGGAATTGAAGAGAAGATTGAGCACTGCTCCAGCTTTGGATCATATCTACCGAAGGAGTGGTGCACTGTTTATGTGGATAAGTTGTACGTTGAGCCCAGGTATGTCTCGAGAAAAAAAAAAGGTGATCGCATATGGTTTCAGGCAATCGAAGATTCATGAAGCGAATTTTCATACGCGTGATTTGGAATTTACCCCAGTAATCTAGGTATTGAGCCTTGGAGATTATTTCGGTACGACGTATTGTGTAAGGTTTACGGACTATAAGAATTGAAGCATATCTTCGCTCAGAAGGAGTGGAGTTGATTCTGCGCCAGAGAAAATGAATAGAATATATTGCGAATTCTGGCTTTGGCATTCGTTACCACCTGGATCCTATGAGGATGTATAGAGATTTGAATCATATTGTTGATAGTATTAGTTTTGTTATCGGTTTGATGAGGTCTTCCCGGAGACACAATTTATTTGTGTGATCTATCTGAAATGAATGGATAAATTATGCCTTTAAGTCTTGAGTCAGATCGAAACCCCAGGATTTGTTTTTTTTGTCGCGTTTCTGGCATAGCTTGCAAGGAGCTTTGGGCACCGACCTCCGGTATTCTATCGCTTGCCATCCGCAGACAAATGGTCAAACGGAGAGAGTGAATCGGATCGTGGAAGTTATGATTAGGTGTTATACTCTGGATCATGGTGGAGCTTGGGATGAGCGTCTTGGATTGATGGAATCTGCCTACAATAATAGTTATCAGGAAAGTGTGGTTATTAGCAATTTCCTTGTTGGTTGTTTGGGTTAAGCTCCAGGAAATTTCATCTTTTAGCTCCAGGAGATTTCATTCATTAGAAAATTTCATCATTTTGGGGTATGAAGGCTGTTTGGGTTTATGCTCCAGGAATTATATTCGTTAGAAGTATCACCATCTTGGGCTATAGTGGTTGTTTGGAATTTACACACATAAACCTCATCATTTTGGAATGTGTTGGCTGTTGGTGGTGGTTGGTTTACCCTTCCTGAAATTTTATACTTAAAGTTATGCTCGGGGGCTGCTATGCCTAATCAGTTGGGAGTTTAAATCGCTATATGGGAGGCGTAGCCGAACTCCCTTGTTTTGGGCCGAGGTTGGTGAGAGTCCGTTGTTAGGCCCAGAAGCATTGGAAGAAATGAGCGTTGTTGTGACTAATATTCGGGAGAAGCTCCGCGTTGCTCAGGAGCGGTACAAAAAGTATGCCAATCAAAGAAGGGCAGATCTGGAGTTTGCGGTTGGGGATAGTGTTTTTCTGAAGGTCTCTCCGATGCCATGCGTTAAAAGATTTGGGAAGAACCACAAGTTGGATCCCAGATATGTTGGGCAATTTCAGGTCGTTTAGCGCATCGGAGTGTCCGCTTATAGATTGGAGTTACCTGCTACCTTCCCTGGCGTCCATGATGTGTTCCATGTGAGTCAGTTAAGGAAGTGTGTCCGCAGCAATCGTCAAGTCCTCGATTCGGTGCCTCAGATTCAGCCCAATTTATCTTATGTTGAGGAGCCTGTTCGGATTTTGGAAACCCAAGAGCGGGTGTTGCGTAGGAAATCCATCCCCATGGTAAAAGTTCTTTGGCGAAATCATGACGTCGAGAGCGCAACATGGGAGCTGGAATCGGCTATGCGGGAATCTTATCCGCACCTCTTCTTTTAATGGCTCAGGTAAAAAAATCTCCTTTTCTTTTCCTGCACTACTTATTTGACCAAATATTGTCTCCTGCACCATTTTTTGTTCAAATGTTATTCCCGCACCTTCTTATTTTTCAATTGATTAGTTCAGGTGAATCCTCTTCCCTGTACCTTTTACCTTTCATTTAATTAGCTCTGGTGAATTTCCTTTCCTGCACCATGTATCAATTTTAATGTGATGGTAAATCTCCTTTTCTGCTCTACGTCAAGTTTCGAGACGAAACTTTCTTTTAGGGGGAGTGGCTGTAACGCCCCTGATTTTTCCGGTATTTGTTTAATTCAGTGATGGCGTGTTAATGACGTCGGGGCGTTACTTCTAATGTTGAGTTAGCGGCGCGTTGCCGTTTGCGCGTTTTCGCGTCCGTTTGGGTCAAGTCGACCAAATTTTGCGACGACCCGGAATTGGAAAATTTTACGTTAGGAAATTAGATTATTTAATTTTAGACTTGTCTATCAAGTTTCGTCGCGATCCAAGCCATTTTGGAGCCTCGGCGCATTTTAAAAGTTTTGTATATATTTAAAGCTTGTCGTAACTTCCGCCATTCATATCTCAAACACGGCACGTCAGATTTTGATTCCAACTTCGTCGTTGGATTCGTAGCGCCGCCGTCCGCTTTAGGCGAAATTTTTGTTGGATTCGGCGTTCGTTATTTTTAGTGATAAAATAATAATAATAATAATATTATTATTATTATTATAAAAAATTCAGAACGTATATATATACATTCCTTTCAACGTATGCATCGACCTCCCTCCTCCATTTGCATGCATGCGTCGACTTCACTCCTCCCCCCCTGCGTCGACTTCTTCTTCCCCTCTCAAAGCATGCGTCGATTTCTCCCTCTTGCGTCGACGTCTGCTCCAGCCCTGCGTCGACTTCCAAGTCCCTCCTTTCTGCATGCATGCGATGTTGCCAAAGAAAAAAGAAAATGAACCCAGCTTCTTCCTCATTCTGTCTGGACCAGAGAGAAAAGCGAGCGACGGGAGTGGCGATTTCGTGAATCTTCCGGACACCGCCGACGGAGCTCCGGTGGTCGAAACCGCGAGCCGAGCATAGATTCGGAAAGCTCTCGACGAGAGCTTCGTCCTCGTGGTAATTTCCTTCCGCTTTGTGAAACTTTTTCGTTAGGTCTTTTGTACCCTAACCTTTTCTAGCCGGATCTCTTGTAGATCTTGACTCCTCTCTCCTTCTCGTAACCCGATCTACAACCGGGAGCGATTCAGAGAGTTTTTCCAGCAAAACCTAAGACAAGTGGTGTTCTTGCTCTTGCTCTTTCTTTTTGCCATATAACAGCTCCAAGCCAGTGCTCTTGATCTAACTGTGTCATATCTCCATTTTATTCTCTATTATTTCTGCTAATAATTTGACATTGTGCCAGTTAATAAAAGGATTTTTATTAGCACCTTATCCCCTTGATTTTCTCATTTTCTACTTGCAATATGGTATGATACGTTCTGTTAGGCCTCGCCCTTTGTTCCTTGAAATTGCATGAAAATATGAATTCTGTTGGAGGTCGTACACGATGTTGGCGGTGCCACCGGTGCGATGCTCATTTAATTTAATAAATTCTGTTGGAGGCCGTACGCGGTGTGGTTTTTGCCCCCGGTGCGGTGCTCTTTTAAGCTTTTGATTAGGAGGTCGTACGCGGTGTGGTTTTTGCCCCCGGTGCGGTGCTCTTCTTTTGGATGAGCTGATCAGTCTCTATAATTCTGAACAAGAGTAACATGATTAATAATTTGAAAGTGAATGGCTCTTCTTTTGCTTATGGCGAGTTTTGTCATCGCCTGTGTTCTCACCTTTGTTTGGTGAGCTTATTCTGCTGATTTTTGGTTGCTCTGCTGTTTTCCTTTTCTGCTGATGTTTAGATACTTCTGCTATTTCTTTTCCTGTTGATTATTAGCTGCTAGCTTTGTCATCACTGACCCTTGCAGCTTCTGTTTCCCTCCGGTCTCGCGGAGGTTTCCTTACTTTCTTATTTTCTGCACCACTTGTACTTGTTTCTGAGGTGTTCTTTCTTTGAATGCCTCAGGTTCTGGACAGTAGCAGGTGTTAGTGCGGAGCTTCTTTAGTTGCCGTCTTCTGACTCTCTTGAGGTAGAGTATTCTGTGGACTTGTCGGCCCATGGGTTCGTGTCAGGTGTTGATGCCTGTGGTGCCGTTTAGTTAGATTTTTGTTTCACTGCTGCTGTTACTTGTGGTTCACTTTTGAACACTTGTTCTGGAATGGTTAGATATTGGTTGGCTTCATGGCCCTTGTTAGATATGTTAAGGTAATTGTTGCATTGCATATCAAGTTTTGAAATGTTAATCTCACTACTTTTTGCGCGTGATGAATCTACTTTTATATATAGTATATCCATACATTCGATCTTGCATGGTGCACCTCACTAGGTCTTCATGTTCCATTAGGTAACTATGTAATTAAATCAAGTATTTTATTTCCGCTGCGTAAAACTATATTTTTAAAAGTGTGGACTAGTTGATCCACCTAGCCGAGGGACGCGGTTTATTAATTTTCTGCATAAATCATTTTTGAATCACTTTGATTTGATAACAATAATTGCTTGAACTGCGATGAAGGATAAGTTTCCTTAACGTCAGTAGGCGTCCCCTACGTGACGTGGCATCACAACGCGTAGCTTTCCCTACTCTGATAGCATTTTTAATGTTGGGAAAATGCGGGTTGTGACAGGGGACATGGTGCTTGTGAATGCGAGAATAGAAAGAATGCACTTGGGCACTCTTAAGAAGCTAACCAATAAAAGAGCAGGTCCGTACAAGATCATTAAGAAGATTAATAATAATGCTTTTGAATTAGATATACCTAAAGATGCTAGTTATTCATTAGAATTCAATACTACTGATCTAAATAAGTATTATGGCTTTGATGTGGATACTCCTATTAGTGCTAACATGTGGGAACTAGATGGTAGTCAATTGCCAACCCCTTCCTCGAGATGTCTGAGGTCTCATCGGCCAACGCAAATACTCGATGAGTAGGTGATATGTTTAGTCGATGGTGTTACGCAACGCTTCCTTGTTCGTTGGAAAGGTCTTTCCCAAATTGATGATTCCTGGATTCTTATAGAAGAACTATAGCAGTTGGATTCAAAACTTCTATAGGTTTACCTAGACTCACATTCATCGGAGTTGAATTCTTTAAAGCTTGAGGAAGCTAATGCAGGACAAGTTAAATCAAAATAATGGAAAAGTTGATTTCGGCACACATGATGTCAACCGACCTTCAAACTAAATCTATATTTCTATTTTGTATGTATTTTATTTTGAGCATACTTATGGGCTCACTTGCATTTTAAGACTTATATATTTTTGGCTAATACTTACGTAATTTTGGGCTTTATGTATTATAGGATATAATATAGATCTTGAGCAAGCCAAGCCCAATACAATCCAAACCCAACATAACTTATCCCATATGTGAAACCACCTCTTTCTACACATAAATCACTACATTTCGTTATATCATGAAGTGCCACCAAAAACCACCTAATTTTCTTCATATCATGAATAACCACCATAAACCACCCCTTTTCACATATAAACCACCTAATTTTCTTCATATCATGAATGACCTCTACAAAATTATCCCTGTCCACACAAAAACCACTTTATTTTCTTCATATCATTAATAGCCACCACAAACAACCCCATTTTTAGATGTAATCCAAATCATTTTCTTTTGTTGGAACATGGTTTTCCGCATCTCTTTAGTTTGAGAATAAAAAATCCATTTTATATTTGATCAAACTTGTTTTGTTTTATAGCATGTAGGAAATTATAGGTATGATACTAGGATGCTACAAACTAGATGGGGAACTGATCAATGTTAAAGATGCAATGTGACCACTAACGCATGACGGTAGTACTAACGCTGGCATTATCGTCTAGTCGCTATTATCCCCTTATTGGATCCTAGTCAAGACAACATAGAGTCTTAGTTGACATGGAGTCTTATGGATGATATGCATCTCGATGATAAATCCACTACCACTAGGCACTATTCCTAACGCCAGGCGTTAGCCCTGGAATATGCAAGCGCGCCAAAATGAATTTCAAAGGAAGGTCTCTGGCGGGAAGATGTACGCATATATGGAAGGATAATAACGCTGGCGGTATCACTAACATCGAGCATTATTGCCTAAAATGAAATGTTTCCTAAAGCGCAGAATCTCCTTCCCGGATTGAAGATTCTGTGCTCAAAATGATGCCTTAAGTGTTACCACCAGACGTTATCAATACCGCCAACATTAGAGGTCTTAATCTATAAAAAGGCAATTTTTGATTCTCTAGTGGATGATTGAGGAACCCTAACTCTACCACGCCGAGCACTCTGCGAGGGACCTTATTTCATGTGTTTGAGAGCACTCCCATCTACAACTTCAAAATAAAAATGAGTATTTTTGAAGGAGGATTCATCACACTTATTCCGCACAAAGAACAAACGAATCGACAACGTTGATCTCCTGCATTACTTCGTCGTCTTCTTCAGAAATCTCTATAGGGAGTTTTTACTTTATTTCGTAATCCTTTTTTTTCTCTTTATTGTTTTTGTGTGAGGTGAAGAATTCGTCATTGTTGTTGGCGACTAGGTTCTTGTGTGGCTTAGGGGAAATTCCCCGGGGGTGTTGGTTATTAGGTCTAATGCTTAGATCCAGGGGAAATTCATGGATTTATTTGGGGAGAGATAGGCTAGAGCCAATCCGTACTTGGGAGAAGGCTCTGTATAAGAAATGAAAAAGGTTTTTCATTGCCGCCTTGATTTCTAGCATCACAGAAATCGAACCTTTTGTAATCTAAAATTTATGAGATAAAATCATGTCTCTCTTTGTTGCACACTAATTGAATTTTATTTCTTCTTCATAAATATTTAAATATATTTTCTATCGAAGTTTAAACTCAAAATATATTGCAAGGTTCATTAGTGTTCTATAACTCAAGGAATTCAATCTTTGTAAGCTAGCGCATGGCGGTAGCACTTACCACCGGCGGTATCAAAGAAAGTTTGAATTCCTCCTTTTCTAAAAAGTAACCTTTGATAAAATATTTTCTGCAAAGTTAATATAAGGGTTTCTATTAAATATCCCGAAACAACTTTAATTCACAAGAATATTCTTATCTAGTTTTAAATTCTTAAGAACCCTTATTCACCCCCCCCCCCCCCCCCCTCTAAGGGCGCTAGTAGATCCAACAAGTGGTATCAAAGCTAGGTATTCCAAAATGGTTTCACCACCGAGAACAATGATGCTTCATGATCATTATCTCGTATCTAATATAGTGGATGAATTTTACATAAATAATTATTTATTAGCACCACTTTTATTTGAAGGTACAAATTATAAAAGGTGGGAATTCTTAATGGAAAAATTTCTTAAATCTTTAGATATCAAAGTTTGGGATATTACAATAAAAGAGCCCCCAAAATAGTTGAATAGGGAAGAGTATGTCTTAAACGATAAAGCTATAAATAGTTTGTTTTGTACAATTTCAAATAATATTTTTAAACTAGTATATTGTTTTTCTACTGCTTATAATATTTGGAAATTTCTTGAATAAATTTACAGTCTTCCTCATATAGGTATGGATCAAGTGCAAGAATTAAGGAATACACAAGCTTGCAAAAACCTTCAAGAAAATTCCTCTCATGATGAATCCATGGAGTGCATACCCCGTGTAAGGGAAGAAAGTAGCACATCAAGCCAAGAAGAAGATGATGAAGGAACCTTGTGTTCAAATCAAAATTCTGAGCCAAATAGCACTGTAAGCAATACGAATTCCTCTCCTTTTGCTACAACTTCTATTTCTACATTGTGTATGCTTGAAATTTCTAAACATAAAATTAAAAGGATGGAAAATATTAATTCAAAATTACGCTTATAGAATAAAACTCTAAAAGCAAATGCTAGTGTAGAATCAAAAATTGATGAGCCTAGTTCTCCCTCCCCCTCTTATCTGAAATTGGTCCACCTTGTATTGATTGAAATCAACTAAAAGAATAATTCAAGGTTTTTGAAAAATTGTTTTTATCACAAAAAGGCATAATGAAAAACTAATTTTTGAAAACTCATCATTGCAAAATAATTACACTAGATGTAAAAGTTATAAAATTGAAATGAAAGAGATAGATGAAACCTTTGAAGAATTAAGATTTGACTATAAAACTCATATAGATTATATAGTCACCACTCTTAAAAATAGCGCACTCGTATACAATAAAGCTAGACATAATCTCAAGACTAAGAATAAGGAGTTGGAAACAAAAATCAACTTGCGTAGGAAATCATGAATAAAAACTCACAAAACATATATCCTCCATGTCAAACAAAATCCAAATGCATGTTAAGTATGAATTTCCATAATATGTCTAAGCCAAACAAAAGGAGTGAAAAACATGAAATTCCAAAACACCATCATCACCATTTACATGATCAATCCTCACCCATCATAAAATTGAAAGAACACAGTTTACTTATAAATCAACGTTTCAAAAATCACTATTATTCTAAGCCTTAATTTAATGACTATACAAATTTGAGAAATAGTGGATTAGGAGAAAGATAAATATTTTATGTTTGCAAGAGACTAAATGGGTGTGTGAGAAAGCTAAATTTCTAGATAATTCAGGTTTTAAATTATGGCACACAGGAAAAAATAAAACAAGCAATGAAGTAGGTATTATTGTAGATACTACTTGGAGGGATGGAGTTGTTGGGATAAGTAGAAAAGGTGACAAAATCTTAGCTCTTAAATTAATCATAGGAAAGAAAACTATTAATGAAATTAGTGCTTATACGCCACAAGTAGGATTAAGTGAAGCTATTAAAGTATAATTTTGGGAAGACTTAGATGATTTGGTAAGAGAAATCCCGCAAAGCGAGAAAATTTTCATTGGAGGATACTTAACTAGACATGTTGGGAAGAAAAGTATGGATTATACAGATGTTCATGGAGGATTTGGGTATGGAGAAAGAAATGAAGAAGGAAGAACCATTCTATACTTTGCCATATCACATGAGCTAATTGTGACAAATACGTTCTACATGAAGAGGGAAGAACACTTAATTATGTTCAAGAGCAGACAAAATAAGTCATAAATTGGCTATTTTATGACTCACAAAATGGATTAAAAAATTTGTAAGGATTCCAAAGTCATACCAGGAGAAAGTTTGACAACGCAACATAGGCTAGTGGTGTTGGATGTGCAAATTAAATATAATAACTTTAAGAGAAAGACAAAAGTGTTGCCAAAAATTTGGTGGTGGAACTTGAAGAAGGAAAATAAGGTTGCTTTCAAGGCAGTAGTTTTAAAACAACTAGTTGATGATCCTTATGTTGATTCTAGTGTCACATGGGAAGTTATGTCTTCTCATTTAAGGATAATTGGAAAGAACGTACTTGGAGAGTTAAAAGGTCGTGTGTAACCACAAAAATAATCTTGGTGGTGCAAAAAGGAAGTGCAAGACAAAGTGAGGGCAAAGAGGGTCAACAACAAAATATTAAATGCTTGTAGGAATGATGAAAACTTGATAGTATAAAGTCGCGAAAAAGAAGCAAAAAAATGTTATAAGTAAAGTAAGAAGTCAAGCTTATAAAGAATTTTACAAACGAAGAGATACACAAGATGGAGAGCGTGATATATATAAAATTGCATGAGCTAGAGAGGAAGACAAGAGATTTAAGCCAAGTTAAATGCATAAAAGATGAATCAGATACAGTGTTGACGGATGATGTGGCTATTGAGGAGCGATGGAAAAGATACTTTTATCAACCATACTATTGGGTCACGTGTTCCTTCACTTGACCTGTGGCGCTTTGCTACTTCCTTAAGGGAAAAAAGTAGTGCCCTTTCTATTAGTTTGGGATTTTGGAATAGTTAGTTTGTGCTCTATCCTATAAGTGGTATCAGAGCAGGTCACGGGTTCGAGACCGGGGGGGGGGGGGGGGGGGGGGGGGGGGGGGGGGGCGCTGATAAATCTTGAAATTGCTCTCTACCTACGTGGGTCCGATGGGTTAGGTGGCCGCAACCATGAGGCAATACTACCTCTGAGCCATATGGAGCACCACCTTTGATCCATGTGGGGACCACCTTTGAGCTAGCGAGTCATGCTGGATGCTGAGGGGGGGGGGGGGGGGGGAATTGTTGGGTCCAGCATTCCTTCACTTGACCCGTGACGCTTTGCTACTTTCTTAAGGGAAAAAAAGTAGCGCCCTTTCCATTAGTCCGGGCTTTTGGAATAGTTGGTATGCGCTTTATCCTACATATACAATGAAGGAAAAGACAATGAACTAAACTTGGAAGAGTAAAGTAAATTAGATATAGTAACATAAATTTTTATCGTAAAATTCAAGCATCAAAGATAGATGACGCTCTGAAGAAGATGAAAAATGGAAAGGCGGTTGGGCCAGACCGTATGCCCAGTGAAGTATGGAAATGCTTAAGAAGGGATGGAATTTTAAGACTTACAAGTTTCTTCAATAAGATACTGAAGACAAAATGGATGCCAGTCCAATGGAGAGAAAGTATTTTGGTACCTTTGTATAAAAACAAAGGAGATATATAAAATTGTGTTAATTATAGGGGAATTAAAATAATGAGTCATAGTATGAAACTTTGGGAACGAGTAATAGAGAGAAGAGTTAGACGGGATACTAGCTTCTCAGAGAATCAATTTGGATTCATACTAGGGAGGTCAACCATGGAAGCTATACATCTTTTTAGGAGACTCATTGACAACTATCGGGAAAGACAAAAGGATTTGCATATGTTGTTTCTCGATCTGGAGAAGTCTTATGATAAGGTTCCAAGAGAGGACTTGTGGAGAGTCTTAGAAAAGAAAGGTGTAAATGTATCATACATTGATGTAATCAAAGATATGTATACAAATTAAGTGACCAGGGTGAGGACATCTGGAGGATTAAAATAGGAATTCCCTATCATTATTAGCTTACATCAAGGGTCAACTTTAAGCCCTTATCTCTTTACCCTTATCTTAGATGAGCTCACCAGACATATCCGACAACCAATAACTTGGTGTTTATTATTTGTAGATGATATTGTTTTGGTTGATGAGATGCGTGAGGGTGTAAACATGAAAATTGAATCTTGGTGAGACACTTTAAAAAAGAAGGGTTTTAGGTTGAGCAGGACAAAGATGGAGTATATAGAGCTTAAATTTAGGTGTACAAGAAGGTCAGATGACTCCGTCATTAAATTGGGTGACCAAGATATTTTCAGCAGTGAGTGCTTTAAATATCTGGGATCGATAATTCAAGAAGATGGAGGAGTAGATAAAGATGTGATACATAGAATTCAAGTAGTTTGGTTGAAGGGGAGAGGCGCGTCTGGGATCTTATGCGATCGTAAAGTACCATTAAAATGTAAAGGGAAGTTTTACCGTACTGCAATCAGTCCATCAATGCTCTATGGTTCTGAGTGTTGGGCAGTGAATGGTGTACATGAGCAAAAAATGGGAGTTGCGGAGATGAGAATGCTTAGGTGGATTTGTAGTCATTTGAGACTGGATAAAATTAGGAAAGAATGTACAAGGATAAGATAGGAGTGGCGCCAATTGTAGAGAAGATGCGAGAAGCTTGTTTAAGATGGTTCAGACATATAGATAGGAGACCATTAGAGGCACCTGCTAGGCGTCGTGAGAGTTTAGTCACTAGACATGTTAAACGGGAGAGGGGTAGACCAAAAAACACTTGGAATGAAACTATATGGAAATATATGATGTACTTAGGCATTAGTGAGGCTATGATTAAAGATAGGGTGCAATGGAGACAATGGATCCATATAGCGGACCCCACTATGGTGGGATAAAGGCTTGAGTGTTGTTGTTGTTGTACAAATTTTAGAAATAAAAATAACAATCAACCAAGGTATGAATGGAGACCCAATGCTAGAAATAATATATTAACTTCACTTAAAAGAGCTCATTCATCCTTGCATCTAAATAAGTTATCATGGTATATCTGGGTACCCAAAGGAACCACCACCGTAGGCTCCCTTTGGATCCCAAGATCACCAACCAATTAAATAATTAGAGAAGGCATGAAGTAGAATTAAACAAAATTATCTAATCAAAATCTACTTCATGAATTCTTAAATATGGTATCAAGTAACAATAAAACTTCAGGATATATAATGTCATAATAGAAGCTGTACCTGTCGGAGAACAAAACATCTCAGATTCAGTTGATAAACTCAGAGGTCAGTGAGGTGCACTTCCCTTACCTTACTCTTAAATTGACATCTCAGATACTGCTTCATCATCTATCCACTCCCCCTCCTCAGATGTAGAAGGCTCCATTGAAAATGTCAAATCATGAACTGTATCATCTTTGAAATTCATTTGAGTTTTTTGTTTATCCTCCTCTGCTCCTCCTCTAGACCATGAATCGTGCCAACAATCAGACACCGAGACTCTTGAAGAGTAATGGTATGATGAATAGGGTGTCGAACATCAGGAGAAGATGAGTCTGAATAGCCCTCTTGTTGGTAGGGAGAGGGATGGAAGTTTGTCAGAAAACAATCGTGTTGAAAAGTAATGCTACCAAAGAAAGGATACTTATGAAGTAAGACTTGCTGAATAACCCAACCCAAGTAAAGAACCATGAGAGGGTCTCGAATAGGATACTTCAAATCATACGTGTCTTGAATTAAGGAAAGCAAAAGAGAAGAAATTTCAAAAGACATGCACTATAGAATATGAAATGTCAATAGATTAAGCTGAGAAGTGATGTCTACACTCTCACCTCCTTTTAACAAAATAGTTCGACGTAGTATGTCTAGGACAACACAGGCATTACAAGAGCGTGAAGAATCAGATGAAATCAAATCCTTACAATTTGGATTGTTAAAAAGAACCTTGTCTATAGGTCTCCCATCTTGAGCAAGTCTAAATCCCAACTCTATAATCAGTGAAAAATCATAAGGCTCCAAATTGTAGAGGGACTGAATATCATCATAGGAAATGATAACATGAGTACCTTTATTATTGGAAAAAATTGGTGTATGTGGAAGATCTTTAGATGATTCTTGCAAATTATTGTAAAATTGTCGTACCAGCTTAGAGGAAAAAGGGGAAATATCAGTGATGAGAATTAGGAGATCAGAATATTCAAACATGCATGGGTGTAGCCATTTCCTGAAATAAGGAGGAAAGAAAATCATCAACAATCCTCTCCATATACACTTCCGCAGAGTGGTAACACTACTGTAGAGCGGTAGCAAATGGGATTACTTCGTCATCTTCCTCCGGTCCCCCCACAAATACTATCTCTATTACTAAAAAGTTTTTCATAAAAAGAGTACTACTATCATCATATCACATTCACATTAAGAAAAATCAACATTAAACTTTGTTCCAACTAAAAATCAAAAGTTTTCATCAAACCCTAAAGCTCCAAGGTCATGGTCCTGGCAGGAGAAAAAGTAGTTCAAATTTAAAAACTCAAAGAAATCACAAAAACTACAAGACAACAAGAAATGTACCTCGACTTTGGGGGCTGAGCGGCGGAACGAAGGGGGTTTTGAGTTTAGGGTTAATTGAAATGAGATCTGAAATCGGCAAGATGCCTTTTTATATCGCGAGGATAACACCAAATGTTATCGATAATGTGAGCGATAGTTCTATTAATTCAATTCTATTCGTATATGTTTTGAATCTTGAAACACATCCTTATATTGCATTTACATATCACACTTGATTATGGGTGCTATAAATCTGAAGAGTATATGGATTTTAAAAAATAATCGTCAATAATCACTTAGGTTTACATGTGAAATTATATTATTTTTAAATCTCTTCACAGCAACAAATAGTCCTCAACATGATGAAGCATAATGGATCAACTTTAAAATCAAAATCATGAAAATTGACTTACTGTTATGGGCGGTAAAAGCTTATGCCAACACTAGCTTAGATTCAAAAATTCTGATTTTCTATTTCCTGATCAAATCTCCAGTAACTTAAATATTTATTTTATTGATTATTTTATACTTTGTGTGATTTATTGTTTGTTTTGAAAATCAAAAACAAAAAATTGTGTTCCTTTACATTTTTATGAAAACTCTAAAAAAATACAAAACAATTTCAAAATAAAAAAAATGTGTTTTCCTACTATTGATTCTAAATTTTTAGTTTTATGCATATTCAAAAATCAAATATAAATTTCCAAAACAATTTCAAAATACAAAAATATGTTTTTCTTGATATTGTTGTTATGTTTTATTATGAACAACAACAACCACACTTAAACCTTTATCCCACCATAGTGGGGCGGCTATATGGATCCTTTGTCGCCATTGCGCCCTATCTTTAATCATAGCCTCACTAATGCCTAAGTACACCATATCTTTCCTTTTGTCCTTTTTATGAAAATAAAAAATATTAAAAACTGCTAACTTTTTATTGCTATTGTCAAGGATGACTAGATTTTTTTTTTAAAATTCAATACAATATTAAATTTAATCTTCAAGATTCTTAAAAAATTATTTTGTTTTGTCATTCCTTGAATATTATCTTGTAATGTGCAATGAAATTGATTATATAAAACATGTGTAGGATTGCTTAACATGCCTCTATGTATGAGTAATGTTTTATGTTTGATAATTATTTATTCACTCACAATTTTGATAACCTACAATTGTCTTTAATCTTACTCTTGCATGATTGTGTAGAGTAATAACTTAATATAATTGAGATGTATGACTAGATTACCTACACCACATTAAAAAGAAAATTCTTTCATGCAACAATTTCTCTTGAGAAATGTGTTCAAAAATTAAAAATATATGTTTGCAAATACAAGTGAATTTGGAGACCTATGTCGCTAAACTAAAATTCAAATGAATAAATGATAAAGATAACTCCACCAAGCACTACTCACCCTCCTGATAAGTCTTAGTGAGCATTGTGAGGTTGATCTCCTTTTTGTGAATTGTAAAGTATCTTGTGCAAACATATATATACACCACTTCTCTTTTCTGCACTGGATCATAAAAATATTATCAAAATAATCTTATGTGATCCACCAAGCACTACTTCACTCCCTGATAAGTCTTAAAGAGCATCGCGTGTGCGAAGAACCTTGGTAGTTATACTCTATTACATGTACATTGAAAATAAAATAACTTTGTGGGTAGAAGTAATTCTAAGGATGCATTTTTGATATTGTTATGTTTATTTCATTATACTTGTCATGTGTTTTGATTAAATCACTTGTATACTTTTATCAAAATACTATTTGTAAATATCATTATCTTATATACATCTTCTACTCTTGAGAATTGGATCTTAATGCATGACTATATTATTTTCTACAAAATTAAGTAAACGCACTAGATTGCAAGCTAGACGACTACAATGTTTTCCATTTACTAGAAATACAAATTTAGTACATTCTAGTTGCTTATCTTTACATAATATGTTAAATCATGCTTGCATTTGCTTAAAATAATATTGAATTTTCAATCAGTTGGATTCAAATTTCATACATCTTCATATGTATCTTTCAACAAGTGGTATTACTATTTTTCTAACAAAAGGTCATAGTCTACATGCTTACTCTAATTTTTCCACTGTGTTTCTTACTCTTTCTCGATCATGCATATCTTCTCAAAAACAAGTATTTCTCCAACATATGTTTTCTCCATACGATTAATTCCTTTTATGGTTATTTCACCTATACCATCTTTTGCTAATAACAAAAAGGGCAGAATAAATTGAGAAATCTTAAGATAAAGGGGTAGAATAAATCTAAAGATTTAGGGGGAGAATGAATCTAGAGATTAAGGGGGAGAATACTCTTAGACATTTAGGGGAAGCACTTACATAGGAGGAGTACATAAAATTAAGAATGCAAAAATTCCTTGTGTCATCACTACTCTATAAACACAAGTAAGAATATCTGATTTCTCATTAGTGGATTGTTATTATCAAAATGGGGAGATTGTTGGAACATGGTTTTCACATCTCTTTGGCTTGAGAATAATAAATCCCATATTGTATTTGATCAAACTTATTTTGTATTTATAGCCCGCATGAACTCACAGGTATGATACTAGGTTGCTACAATCTATATGGGGAATTGATCAAGGGAAAAGATGCAAAGTGACCACTAACGCGTGGAGGTAGCACTAATGTCGGCATTAGCGTCTGATCAATATTGTCCCCATATCGAATGCTAGTCAATACGACCAGAAGTCTTCTAGTCGACTTAAAGCCTGGAATTTGCAAGTGCACCAAATTTTGTTTCAAAGGAAGAACTATGGCGGGAAGATGGACGCTCATATGGATGGATACAATTGCTGAGCAGTATCGCTAACATCGGGCGTTAGTATTTCCTAAAATGAAATATTTTTTAAAGTGCAGATTCTCCTTCCCGGATTGAAGATTCTGGCGCTCAAAATGTTTCCTTAAGTGTTACCGCCAGGCGTTATCAATACCACCGATAGTAGAGGTCTTAGTCTATAAAAATGAAATTTTTGATGCTCTCATGGATGATTGAGGAACCCTAACTATACCACGCCGAGCACTCTGTGAGGGACCTTATTTCAGACATTTTAGAGCACTCCTATCTACAACTTCAAAATCAAAAGGTGTATTTGGGAAGGAGGATTCATCACGCTTATTCAACAATAAGTATGAATGCATCAACAATGTTGATCTCATGCATTCCTTCGCTATCTCCTTCAAAAATCTATATAGGGAGGTTTTACTTTATTTTGTATTCTTTTTTTTTCTCTGTATTGTTTTCGTGTGAGGTGAAGAATTCGCCATAGTTGTTCACGACTAGGTCATTGTGTGGCTTATGGGGAAGTCACCGCGTGTGTTGGCAACTAGGTCTAGGGCTTAGATCTAGGGGTGCCTCGAGGATTTATCTAGGGAAAGATAGGCTAGAGCCAACCGGTCCTTGGGAAAATGGTGAGTATAGAAAACGAAAAAGGATTTTTCATTGTCTTCTTGATTTCTAGCATCATAGAAATCAAACCTTTTGTTATTTAAGTTTTATGAAATTAAATCATGTCTCTCTTTGTTGTTCACTAATTAGATTTCATTTCTTCTTCATAAATGTTCTAAATAATATTTTCCATTGAAGTTTAAACTCAAAATATATTACAAGGTTCATTAGTGTTCTATAACTCAAGGAATTCAATCTTTGTGAGCTAACGCTTGCGGTAGCACTTACTGCTGGCGGTATCAAAGAAATTTTGAATTTCTCCTTTTCTAAAAAGTAACCTTCGATACAATCTTTTCTGCAAAATTAAAACATGGTTTTCTATTAAATATCCCAAAACCACTTTAATTCACACGAATATTCTTATTTAGTTTTAAAATCTTAAGAACACTTATTCACCCCCTCTAAGGGCGCCAGTGGATCCAACATCTTTCTCATTCAAACATATGACCAAAGACCACCATAATGATTTTTCAATCTCCAACCAAATTAATGGAATCCAAAGCCATCCCCACCTCACCTTTCGTGGATCTCAAGATCTTTAAATATGCATAATGCTCATGTTGTAATCATCCTTTGAATGAATGAAAAATGTAAGTGTTAGATTTTGCTATATTGTTCCCCCTTGTGCTCTTCTCCCTCAAAGTGAAGGACTACTAAGAGTGAGAGTGTGCAAACCTAGAAGAAGTACTTTCAAGGAAGGAGTAGGCAATGACTCGATGAAGGACTGCCCAATCGACATTAGCTTGAGTTATCCCTTCAGCCAAGAAAATACAAAAAATAGTTTGGCTACGGTATTACTCTTTCAAAGCATTATTTTTCTATTCTATATGCTTGTTAAGACTACACACTATCGGTTATCAAGTCCTCGCATGCCATGAAATTATTGACGATTTCATTTCTGGCTTGCAGGTTGTCATTAAGCTAATTTTTGCATAGCTCAAGTTTTTAACGTAAATGAACTATGAATCTCCCAAATAACTCTTATTTCATCTTAAATCATCTCATAATCATCTTAGCCAACATCATAGCCTCTGGCGGAGACGACCCCTGAAATGCAGCAGCAACACACTACCTCAACCTGCCAAAGGGTTCTCCGCAAGCCTGATCTAGAAGAGCCAAGAATAGGGCATAGAAGCACCCCCTTTATCTACATTTCATTATTTTTGTTTATTCATTAATGCATTTCCCTTCATTTCTTAGAACAATACCCACGAGCATGCATTCGCTCACATGTATCTATTTTTATCATTCAATTACTATTTCTGCTTCTAACTCTATGATGGTACTCAGTAACTATAGCTAGCGGTTCGAACGCATCTACTCTTCACCATCATAGTAGGTTATGATACCTCTAGGTCAAGACCCCTTGCAGTCTCCATCAGTTTGAATGCATTTGCACTTCATCGCCATTCGGGGTCCGCCCCTGATCGCGCACTATCAATTTAAATGCATCCTATCTTTACCATCATAGTAGGTTACAACACATTCATGGAATTCCCTCCTCGCCGTATCCATCAGTTCGAATGCATTTGCTCTTCACTACCATTGGGGGGCTGCCCCTTGACTGCATAGTATCAGTTTGAATGCATTCACTCTTCACCATTATAATAGGCCACGACACAGGCAGGGCAAGCCCCCTCGAGGTCTCTATCAGTTCGAATGCATTCACTCTTCATCACCATTCGTGGTCTGCCCCTGGCAATGCACTATTGTTTTGAACACATTCACTCTTCACCCTCATAATAGGTCACTTCACTACTAAGGCAAACCCCTCTCCCCCGCGGTCGTCGTCGGTTCGAATGCATTTGCTATTTAATGTCATTCGAGCTCCTCCCCCTGACCGCGCACTATCTGTTGGATCTACTGATGCCCTTAGAGGGGTGGGAGTTTGAATAAGGGTTTTATAAATTAATAATTTATTAGAAACACTTTTGCCAAAAATATTATTTAAAATGCTTTAGAGCATAGGAAATAAAAGCAAGTTAATAAAACAAAGAAATATATGATTACAAAAGTTTGATTTCTATAACGCTAAAAATCAAGGCAGTGAAATAAAAAATACTTTTTGTTTTCTATACCTAGTCGCCAACACCCACGAAGAATTCCTCCATAAGTCTCTCACGGACCTAGTCGCCAACCACAGGCGAATTCCACTACCGATTCAAAAATGATCAAATGGTAAAATAGAAATACAAGATAGACAAATATAAAATCTGAAATGAAAAACTCCATAAATTGAAGAACTCTAAAGGAGATGACGAAGGCACGCTAGAGATCAGAGTAGTTGATGTGTTGTTCATTTGTATAGAATGTGCGTTGACTGAATCCTCCTTTGAGTTCCTCTCTTGATATTCAAGGATAATGTAGGAAGTGCTCTGGTCGACTGGGATGAGGGATCACACAAAAAGACATGGATTTGTAGCCATGTTCTATCAATCAATACAAAAGGCGAAGAGACTCTATTTATAGCTCTGGGAGCTAGCGCCGACAGTAAGTCCTACCGTCGGGAAGTAGCCTAGATGGAATGAGATCTGCGGCACATCCGTCCTAGAATGGAATGTAGGTTCCTATATATTAGGCAATATCTACTGCTCCGCGATAGGGTTACCACGCCGTGATAACTCTATATTTGCTCCCGCCATTAGGATGATTTGTTACTCCTTTTGGCTCCTCAATTAATTATTGATTGTCGAGTTTGCCATATGTTATCGCTGAGCATTAGCGTTAGCGCATCGTGTTATGAATTGCTAAATATGGACTTGCTTTGGCCAATCCTTGCATTTAAACGCACTTTGCTAGCTGTCCCTTAGTCATCAACACTACATCCAATGATAGGTTCTACCACCCCACTTAGCTCTCAATTCAGAGCATGGTCTTTGTTATGTATTGCATATCATGATCAAACGGATAGGGGTTTTGTACCTATAGTTCATAAGCATGATAAAATACATAATGTGATTTGTTATTCTCAAATCAAGAGATGTGGAATGCATGTTCCAACAAACTCCACCTTTTGATAATAACAAATCCTCTAAGAAAGAAATCAATTGTAATAGAGTTATGTTTATAGAAAAATGAAGTAAGTGATAATTGTGATAAATGTGTATATTCTCTCTATGTGAATGCTCCCCCTACATAGATGCTTCTGTTGAATAATTTATTGTACACCCTTAAATTATAAATTTCTTCAAATTATTCTCCCACTTTTGGTATTATCAAAAGAGAGTGGAGGTGAGTTTTAGCGATAAGGTGTAGATTGCCCTATGTAGGTATGGAAGAAGATGAAACATAATCTTGTTGACAACTAGTTGGTGAAATTAATGAATGATCATGACACCACATGTTGAAAACAAAATTTGTTAAAGAAAAGGTAATCATGATTGTGCATATGAGGAATAATGCGATAAAAAATTAATTATGCATACTTAGAATAAACATCTCTTGAGAAAGTAGTAGCACACAATATAATAAGTTATAAGCGTAAAATGAAGATGTTTGTGTTGGGAATCTTGCCCACATGATTCCTAATTTGAAGAAGTCACCAAATCAATGAAACTTCACTTTGTATTTGATCACTTCTCTAGCTTATAAATCTCAGGAAGTTAGAAGAACAAAATTCGTCGAACGCAGAAGGAAGTTCATCGAACGAAGAATGAAGTTTGTCGAACGCTGAGACTTGGTGTGTTCATCTAATGAAAAATGAATTTCGTCGAACGCAGAATGTTGTTCACCGAACGCAGAATGGAGTCCGTCGAACGCAGAGACCGGACAGAAGAATGAAGCTCGTCGAACGCAGAATTTTGTTCATCGAACGAAGATTGTCATTCATCGAACGCAGAGAAGAATGAAGACAAAAGGAAGAAATGTCATCAAGAAGACGTGGTATCGTTGACATAACCAAAGTGGCCTTGTCGTCGAGAAGATGAAGAAGCCTTGTCGTTGAAAAGACAAAGAGAAGATCAGTGTCGAAGAGATCATCGATAATGAACTGTATCATCGAGAAAGTCAAAGAAGAACATCCATCGTTGTGAAGAAGCCTTGTCTCTGAAAAGGCTAAGTATGACTGATGGCGGTGAACATCTTCGTAAAGAAGGCATGTCGTCAAGAAGACTGAAGAAGGACAGCTGAAGACAAGTAGTTGCTAAAGTATGTTCTGTTGACATGTTATCAATCATGTCACCGAGAGAACAATGTGATTACAATGACAGTCTGCAAGAAAGAAGATCTCGACGACACAGTCAAAAATAACATATCGTCGTATATGCAGAAGTGTCAGAATGTCTCGCATCGTCGAGATACCAGCTTCAGAGGCAGAAGCGAGAAGAATTGAAAGTCTACCAAAGTTCAAGGCATCGACAAAGTCCTGTCGTTGAGATATTACTCATATCGTCGTGATGGTATCAGTATCAGCGTGAAGCTGAAAATGTTGTCGAGACGAAATTCAAAAGTTGCGGCCGCGCTGTCAGTATTTAATGTCGCCGCCTGATTGTCCAATCAACGCGTGCTATTAAGTAAAGGAGCGTCTGACACTCAAGGAACTTTTTCAAAAGACCGTTGGGACCCTCGCAGTCTTATAAAAGAGATAAGAGGTTGCCCTAATGTGGGCATCGATCGATCAATCAGGTAGAACTTGTGCGTACATCGAATAGAACAGTAAAAGCGGCGCAAGAAAGAAAGAAAAAGAAGGAAGAAGCAATCATCTTCATTGACTCATAAGAAGCCAATCCTCATCAGGCTAAGAGAAGATTGAAGAAGAACTGTGCGTTCAAGATCTGAATCAGAAACATTTTCTTAAACCTTAAGAAGCCGATCTTCAACAGGCTAAAGTTGCCAATCTTCATCCGGCAGAAGAAGCAGTCTTTTATAACTGTAATTTCTTGTAAGGCTTGCGGGCCTATTTGTCTAGCTTGAGGGTTGGAGAGCTGTGAGGCTTAAGGGCCAGGGTTGTGGACTTGCGGGTCGGACACCGTCTAGCTTGAGGGCTGGAGAGCTGTGAGGTTTGAGGGCCAGGGCAGTGGACTTGCGGGTCCGACACCGTCTAGCTTGAGGGCTGGAGAGCTGTGAGGCTTGAGGGCCAGGGCAGTGGATTTGCGGGTCAGATCTTGTCAAGCTTGAGGGCTCAAGCACAGTAGGGGCTTGCGGGCTTAGGCTATAGGCACAGGACTTGCGGGTTTGTGTTGTGTAGGTCTTGAGGGACTGAGTGTTGAGCTTGCGGGCTCGGGTGCAGTAGGGGGTTGCGGACCTAGGCTGTAGGACTTGTGGGTCCGTGGTGTAAGGCTTGAGGGCCTGTAGTTTTTGGCAGAGTTTGCTGATCCTAGCACACTGCTGGGTAGGCGTAGAGGGACAGAGGACTACTCAAGACACCTAGTCTTGAGGAACCTCTATAGATCTTGTGTCATCTGCTGTGTTTTATCTGTGTTTATCTGTGCAATATTTTTATGCTATGCTTGAATATTCGAAACTAGCGCAAATATTTTCAAAAAGAACCCAGATCACCTAACACCCCCCCCCCCCCCCCCCCCCCCCCCCCCCCCCCCCCCCCCCCCCTCTAGGTGAACATTCCATTAACAACAAGTGGTATCAAAGATAGGTTGATCAATAGAAGACTTAACCGTCTGATCTAGATCGTGGAACGACTCACTATGGCTGGTGCAGATCAGAATCGGGAGATGAGATCCATGAAACTTCCAATCTGCATAAAGGAGAACTTTCCTATCTAGAAGGAAAGGGTAAGGCTGTTCATGGAAGCGGCTGATCCAAGAATCTATCTGACAATCCAATAGGATCCCTTTATCCCTACAACTCCCTCCACCATTGATCTAACAAGGAAGGTGATAAAGAAATATGAGGACATGATCAAGGACGAGCTAGCCTTGGCAGGCCTAGTTAAGAGGGCACAAAATGTTATTGTAAGTGCCATAGATGATTCAACCCTTGGTGATTAAGATTGACTATCAACCCGAAGAGGCAAGTGTACCTATCGAATCGTAGTACCAAGGTCATATTTAAGAAACGGGGTTGTCAAGTATTACTACTCACGCTTCCAACTATTATCCTACCGTATGATTGGTTGATGATTTTGAGAGTTTTTTTTAGACAAAACTAAACCTGAAATTAAGATGATAAAACAGATTGAGAAAAATAGCGTTCGATCAATGATTCACCATGAAAAGAGATGAGAAGGATAAAAATTTAGCTTTATAATTGCAAACCAAACTCGACCGTGATGGATCCGCAAATAAGATAAAATCTCGCTAGAGCATTAAATCTCCTAACTTCTAGACGATTTGACCGAAATCTCTTTGCAAATCAAAAAGGTCTAAAGTTGCATTATCGAAATGAACCGCACTATTGGATTTGACTCCAATCCGGAGGATTTACGTCATCCTATCTCTAGGATTGCGTGCAACTCCTTCCTTCTTTGAGCGATCTTTCAAATCAACGAGTCTCTCGACTTCTATGAAATGAGATCAAAAAGCCTACTACCGTATACCGGAAATACGGAGTCGACACGAAATAAATCAAAGAAGGATCGAGAAATGGTTTAACAAAAATAAAACTAAGAAATAAAGAGAAATCTCATCTCATTTCATGGATCCTCATGATCAAACGCTAACGGAAATTTAGCTACGCATAATGGAAATTGAGACGAAGATAGAAAAGAAAGCTTGCATTTTCATTATGAATAAAAGAGGAGTACAATAACGAAATTAAAATGACAATAATATTAAAAAGAAGTACAAAACATGGAAAACTAAAAGTAAAATTACCTCTCTCTTGATCTCTCTCTTGCTCTCTTGCCAAAAGTTCCTCCAAAGCATGAGGGGTGGGCTCCTTTTATAGATGGAGGGGAAGGTTCTAGAGCATTGAAGAAGTGGAGGGAGACCAAGGGGTGGCCGGCCACATGCATGGGAGAATGCATGAATTTCATTTAATGGGAGGAGAGAGAGAGAGGCTCATGCATGCATGTTATTTAAAAATGAAATAAAGAGGAGAAGGGGGGAATGTATGGGGAATAGAAGGGTGAGAAATGAGAGTAAATGAGAGAGAGAGAAATGATATTCATTTAAAAAAAAGAGGAGAGAGGGGAGAGGAGGATTCGGCCATGCATGTGCCATGCAAAGGTGGCGGGCTGCACCATGAGCTGCTCGGTTTTTCACTTGAAGAGGGCTGCACCATGGAGAGGGGGGCTCGGGTTTGAGCTTGGGAGCTGCTCCAAATGAAGGGGCTGCACCAAATGGGGAGTGGGGTTGCTTGTCTTGTGATCGGGCTGCACCAAGGAAGCTCGGGCTGCACCAACCTACAACATAAAAAAAAGTTTTATAAGAAAATCAAAACAAAGTAACAACATAAAATAACAACATAACATAATTATATATAACAGACATTAGATAACCAACATAAAATAACAACATTATAAAACAAGAGAAATTAAAACATAACAAACAACATAAAAACATGAAAACATAAAATAGCAACATTAAAACTTAACAAACATAAAATAACAAGGAAAATATAATTAAAAGTAGGGAAATTTAAATTAACCTTACCTAAAAAATGATGACTAAAAACTAGTCATCAACCCTCCAGAATCTGATTCACTGCAAAACGGCCAAGGAGATATGGGACTCCTTGATCGTGTACATGGAGGGTACTTAAGAGGTAAGGGATGATAGAAAATCCCTTCTCAACCAAGAGTATGAGGCCTTCAAACAAGGCAAGAATGAAACAATCTCTAACTGTTTTGAGAGATTTTTCAAGATAGTGAATGGATTGAGAAACTATGAAAGAGAGTTCACAAATTCAGATCTTAATGACAAGTTTCTTAGATCCCCTCACAAAAGAATGGGATATCAAGATCTGTGCCATCAGAGAGATGGGTCAGCTAGGCATCATGGAGCCCAAAAATATGTATGGGAAGTTGCTGTCTCATGAACTTCAACTCAACACCAGGAAGGCTGAAGAAGAAAGCTCAAAGGTGAGCTCAAGAGACAGATATGTGGCCCTAAAGGCTGAGAGCACCAGAAGATCCAAGGGCAAGATCTCTGCAACCCAGAACAGGTCTGAGAGCAGTGAGGAATCAGAAGCTAGCTCTTCAGATTCTGATGACACTGACAGAGTGGTGGCCCTTCTCTCAAAACAGTTCAGGAAGGTGATACACAGACGAAGGAGGGATAATCACATAAATTCATCCTCAAGTTCCAAGAGATCGGATTATCGTGACATCTCCAGAGCCCCCAGGGAGGAAAGGTACAGGTCTAACCCTGGTAAACATGATTTAAATAATACTTTTTGCTATTCTTGCAGCAAGACAGGTCACATGGATACTGACTGCCCCTCTAAGAAGAAGGAGTCAAGGAACCATGAAGAAAGAAGAAGCTCAAGGAGCAAGAGGAAATCAGAAAAAGGATTCATGGCAAGAAAGGTCAGAACACTGAGTGATTCTGACTCAAGTTCCTCTAGTACTGAGGAAGATGCACTCATTGGCTTGAAGGCCATCAGTGAAGACAACCAGGATGACATCTCTCCTGGGAAGGTGATGCGATATTTTCAGCAAGTGCACCGGTCGCGCAAGTAATAATAATGGGGAAAATCCCCGAGTGTCGGTCTCTTGAGGAACACAGTAAGGTGGAGTTAGGTTTCGAGGAAGGACTTGAGATTGAAGTCCTTAAATTGGATGGAATGCGGGGGAGTTGGGTTGGCTTTTGGAAAATAAAATAAAAGCTATCAACTACTCCTATGCAATGCCGCTATGCAATGCTTCGCTTGGCGGGATGGAGACTAGGCAGGCCTTGAGCGCGCTGCGTCGAAAGGGCGGATGGACGAGTAGGCAAGCGGAATGAGGGTCGCAAGCACCTCTTCGACAAGCACGCCACTAGCAATTGCTAGTGCGGCGTCGGACGTGACGGCGGGATGGAGGATGGAATGGGGCGCACCTCAAGCACACAAATAAACAAAAAAGGGTATTTCACATAGACATGAAATAACTTTAAATAGCAAGGTCTATAGTGTTCTTCATCAAAATACAAAAGATCTAACAATTACAACAATCAATAAGAGGAGAACAAGGCAAGAAATCGACCGAATCCGAAGTCTCATTGTAGATTCACGGTTGGAATCGCCGGGTTGTCAATCCGCGTCCAAGCTCGGTCCGCAACTACGTCCGGGGTAGAGAGAGCTGTCACGACTCTCCAATGGACCTGTCTTCTTCGTGTCACGATCCGGTAGAGGTTGCAAACTTCCTCTTGCTTGTTGGTAATGGCGGCTAGGTCTTCCTTTGGAGCTCTTGGATGAAGGAGGAGGCCGAGAGGAAACTCCGGCTCAAGATTTGCGTGAAGAGCAAGCCCGGAGCACCTCTAGATGGTGGGCGGCGATGGAGGGGCGAAACTGGGCGCTCTGGAGCAGGAAACGGCGGAAGAAGATGGTCGATCTGACCTAAATCGCGAGCAGCGGATTTTATAGGCGCTGGAATAAACAGTGCGCACGGTCATTGGCGCACGACCAGTGGTCGTGCGCACTAGAATTCAGTGATCGTGCGCTCTGCCTGGACGGAACCTGCAAAGACAGAAATTATGAAATAACATGTTCGCACGACCGGTGGCGCACGACCGGTGGTCGTGCGCACTATCGTCGGTGGTCGTGCGCAATAGATGAAACAGAACTCGTAAAATTACTGTTAAGTGCACACGATCAGTGGCGCACGACCAGTGGTCGTGCGCAATATAACCGGCGATCGTGCGCAGTGTTCCTGTGCAAAATTGCACCGGGAACACTTGCACGACTCCTATTCCAGCATAACCACAGATCTAGCCACTGAAAGTGGCACCTAACAGCACAAGAATACTACTAAAGACAAAAAGCACGAAAATCACACCAAAGTGGGCCAAGATGTGCACCTAGCATGGATTATCAAATATAAACTAAAACAAGGCTAAAGTGCGGAGAAATGACTAAATAACGGCCCGGATGAGTCCATAAATGTGTATATGATCAGGACTCATCACACCCCCAGACTTAACTGTTTGCGCGTCCCGAGCAAACGAATCCGGCGGAGCGTGAAAACGATAATTAACATAGAGAATTACACAAAGGAGTACGGTGCGAAGTAACATACGCATGCAAGTAGAGAATTTAGTAGAAGGAGATTCTAACTATGCTAACTAATTTACAAGAGTATTAAAGCGTAATTAAAGATTTAGATGTACTCAATTGGTGAATTATGAAAAATTTGACGATCATGCCCGGTATGAAAGTGACGAGACACTGAGGCGGGTGTTGCAAAAGATCGGGGCTTAGGAATAACTCCGCTGAAATCCATCAACGTCGTGAACCATACGCTTGCCCGGTCACACTCTCTCCACGGCGCTAGCACTCTCGCAAGTCAAATCAGTAGGGCTTATAGGATTAGAACGGGGCTTAGGTTACGGTATGATATTCAAAGTTAAACGCGGTGGCTACGCAACCCAAGTGAGCTAACGGAACGCTGCACCACACAAGACCAACAAACTATGCTCGTGTGACACACCCCCAGACTTATCATGAAAACCAGGAGTGCACACGGCCTACTTCACAAATACCAACAGATTTTCTCGGGAGGATTTTTTTCAAAATACTCATTTTTTTTTCTTTTACATATTTTACTTCTTTTATTGAACCCCCGGTTGGTTCAAAATCAGCAGAAGGACTTTATTTTCTCTTCATAACACAAAAATTCAACACACCACACAAGTTGAGACTTATGAGCGCAGTTAAAAATATTTTGGTTGCGGGAGTAGGATAGGCTTCAGGCTTTGGTGGATGAAGAGGGGTTGTACAAAGGAATGGTAGGCACAAAATTGGCTTGCAAAGGTGAATGAAATGGACATGGAATAACAAAGCTCAAACTAGCCAAAGGGTGGCCTACATCATGCTTGACTCAACGAGTAGCTCTCACCCATGCTTCGAGAGTCGCTTGGGGCAAGTTCTTAGCCCACGAGAAAGATAAACCTTCCTCCCGACTCGAGCAACACACGACTAGCAACCGCACACACACAACACCGGGTTATCGTCAATTCCATACAAATTCACCACTTGAGTATATTAAATCTAAATTTACGCAGAAATACTAAACATAAATTAGATGCATAAAGAAAATCTAGTTCTACACAAATTCTACCATAGCATGCGAAGTGACTAGAACACTACATGAGTCAACATCGCACTCCAAATAATAATTCCTGCGTTAACAACCTATTTCACATTCCAACCAAACTAGTTTAAACGGAACAACAACAAAAAGACAAGCACGCACTCAAGTGGGTGCTGTGGCGTGCAATGAAAATAAACAAAACATTTTAAATGAAATCTTCTAGTATGCAGTGCAATAGTGCACGTGAGCGGGTAAACAAAACTACTCTCCCCCAGACTTAAACTAAACAATCCACAGAATATATGACATGAAAATCAGGAAAGGCTAGGGAAAGAGAGTACCCCGTGCTTAGAAATGAGCACACCAGAAGATTGGCGTGTAAGCTAAAATGAAGCTGCAGCATCCGCCATCCAGAAAAGATACCTGCAGGGGTCAGCTCTGCAAAAACAAAAGAAAATAGAAAACTGAAAAGAAATATTACTAACTAAACATGATTAGATGAAATAAAAATGCAGAAAAGAAAGATAACTACTGGGGTTATTGTCCTCCCAGCACGACTTATTCAAACTTTAAGAGTTCTAGCTAATGGGCCTATGGAAGGAGAAGTGGACAGGTAACTGGCCTAATATCCGTGTCGGTTGCGGGTACCGATACGGTGATAGAACAGTCACCCCTCTACCTAAATATAGATACCTGCTCCTCACAGGTAGAGGGCAGAGAATGTAAGAAAAGGATGAGGCCTGGTCCTCACTCATCTCACAAAACACATCCTTGCCTAGCAAGGTATCGTCAACAGGGAGGCAGCAGGAGGAAAAGGCAATGAGTGGCGCTTCCTCAATGGAGGGGGAATAAACCTCCTCACATGAGAGGATACTCTCATCATTGACTTGAGCAAAAAGCTCCAAGTCCTCCTGGGGCACCTGTAAAGACTCAACCTGCACAGGCTCGGAAGAAGGAAGGGGATCAAGAAATAAAGAAGACGAAGAACATAAATAATCAAAAATCGGGGGAGTGATCCCGGTCTCACTCCCGGCAGGATCCAAGGATAGATCTCTATCATCATCGTAAATATCATAGCGAGGGGGACTTGAGAACTCAGGAGCCTCAGTGGTGATTTGGACCTCCTCGTCCCATGAAGAAGTGCAACCCTCCTCATCAGAGAGAGTATCCTCCTCATCCCACCGAGGTGCATCATCGTGTTCAAAGTATTCATTCTCCCCCTCAGGGAAAATGACATCCTCATCCCACTTTGGAGCACCCTCTGAGTCAGAAGCATCGCCCAGCTCCTTTACTTCGATAGGATCATAAAGAATATGTGTAGAAAATTTTTGCAAAGAAACTGGAGTGACAAAAATATTCGGTTCCTCCGCAAAAAGATCTGCTAAAGCCTCCCCGATGGAAAGAATACTTTCCTCATCATACTCAGGTGCATCTAGGAGCTCCCATTCCTCTCCTTGTTGGCTAACAGATGAGTGATCATCATCACTGGGAGTGAAGCCATAAACAGGGAGTGAGGAGTCCGTGCACGAGACAAGCTCAGGGGTAGAGGGCACAATTGCCTCCATGGGTAAAGAATGAGTGATAGGGACAATGTCGTCATGAGTGGAGGAGCGGCGGTCAGGATTGAAAAGACGCGGACAGTCCTTCAATTCATGACCCTCTCCTCGACACAATAAGCAAACAATGTTCCTACACTGCCTAGCATTCAACTCATTCATTTGGTCTATATAATAAACCATCTTATCATTAAAGCTAGGTGAAATATCCCATGACGACATTATCAATAAAAGAGCAGATATAATGAAACTGAAATTCTTTACAAGGGAATCTACACAACTAAAAAAAAACTCCTTGAATAAAACTTGCCTAAAACTTCAAAATAGGGGGGAAAGAAATAAAAACAAACAACAGAAGATTAAAAGGCAAACAAAAATAACAATGCGGCTATTCACAAAGAAAGAACCTCTATCTCTTGTCTCCCTCTCAAGAAAACTCACACGACTGTGTTCCCCGGCAACGGCGCCAAAAACTTGATGCGATATTTTCGGCAAGTGCACCGGTCGCGCAAGTAATAATAATGGAGAAAATCCCCGAGTGTCGGTCTCTTGAGGAACACAGTAAGGTGGAGTTAGGTTTCGAGGAAGGACTTGAGATTGAAGTCCTTAAATCGGATGGAATGCGGGGGAGTTGGGTTGGCTTTTGGAAAATAAAATAAAAGCTATCAACTACTCCTATGCAATGCCGCTATGCAATGCTTCGCTTGGCGGGATGGAGACTAGGCAGGCCTTGAGCGCGCTGCGTCGAAAGGGCGGATGGATGAGTAGGCAAGCGGAATGAGGGTCGCAAGCACCTCTTCGACAAGCACGCCACTAGCAATTGCTAGTGCGGCGTCGGACGTGACGGCGGGATGGAGGATGGAATGGGGCGCACCTCAAGCACACAAATAAACAAAAAAGGGTATTTCACATAGACATGAAATAACTTTAAATAGCAAGGTCTATAGTGTTCTTCATCAAAATACAAAAGATCTAACAATTACAACAATCAATAAGAGGAGAACAAGGCAAGAAATCGACCGAATCCGAAGTCTCGTTGTAGATTCACGGTTGGAATCGCCGGGTTGTCAATCCGCGTCCAAGCTCGGTCCGCAACTACGTCCGGGGTAGAGAGAGCTGTCACGACTCTCCAATGGACCCATCTTCTTCGTGTCACGATCCGGTAGAGGTTGCAAACTTCCTCTTGCTTGATGGTAATGGCGGCTAGGTCTTCCTTTGGAGCTCTTGGATGAAGGAGGAGGCCGAGAGGAAACTCCGGCTCAAGATTGGCGTGAAGAGCAAGCCCGGAGCACCTCTAGATGGTGGGCGGCGATGGAGGGGCGAAACTGGGCGCTCTGGAGCAGGAAACGGCGGAAGAAGATGGTCGATCTGACCTAAATCGCGAGCAGCGGATTTTATAGGCGCTGGAATAAACAGTGCGCACGGTCATTGGCGCACGACCAGTGGTCGTGCGCACTAGAATTCAGTGATCGTGCGCTCTGCCTGGACGGAACCTACAAAGACAGAAATTATGAAATAACATGTTCGCACGACCGGTGGCGCACGACCGGTGGTCGTGCGCACTATCGTCGGTGGTCGTGCGCAATAGATGAAACAGAACTCGTAAAATTACTGTTAAGTGCACACGATCAGTGGCGCACGACCAGTGGTCGTGCGCAATATAACCGGCGATCGTGCGCAGTGTTCCTGTGCAAAATTGCACCGGGAACACTTGCACGACTCCTATTCCAGCATAACCACAGATCTAGCCACTGAAAGTGGCACCTAACAGCACAAGAATACTACTAAAGACAAAAAGCACGAAAATCACACCAAAGTGGGCCAAGATGTGCACCTAGCATGGATTATCAAATATAAACTAAAACAAGGCTAAAGTGCGGAGAAATGACTAAATAACGGCCCGGATGAGTCCATAAATGTGTATATGATCAGGACTCATCAGAAGGTAACTAACAGAACTTCTCTATCTAACTCTGATTCAAAATCAGTATCAGATTCCTTGCATGATGGTGAGGATGTGTCTACTGTCAACATCACATCGTCAAGATCCCAATATGATGTTGAATCTGAACTGATAAGGCAATATAAAGCCTTGTGGAAAGCTTTCAAAAGCTGTAAGAAACTCCTCAAAGTCCAGACCAAGGAGTTAGATTCCTTGAAGCCTGTTCAATCTGAGCTCCAGGAGACAGCTGAGAAGCTGGCTGCTATGAGCAAAGAAGTGGACAAATTCAAGGAATCCATAAGGCTTAAGAATGCTAAATTAGGACAAAAGAACAAGGTCATCAAGGACCTTGAGGAAATGTTGCTGGCTAAGAAGAAACTTGCATCCAGCTTCCTTATACCCAAAACTATCCTGCCTATCATTGACACCTTCTCTGGAGAGTTCAGAGCTGGTATTGGTTTTAATCAGGAGACAGTTACGGGCAATGATTCTGAAGCTAGACCTTCGTACAAGAAGGTGCTGGTGTCAAGTCCTTTAGCCCACAAACCTGCACCTACAGCAATCAAGAGCAAGGGAAAGGCTGTTCCTACAAAGCCCGTTCCCAAGAAGGTGAACCAAAATGTGGTGAGACCAATTCCACCCCAGACTCACACATATGAGGCTCACCCAAGATCTGTTAGGCAAGAAGCATTCTCTTCTATTCATCAGCACTGCCACCCCATTAAGATGGTGAAGCAGAAGAGAAGATACAACAAACATGAATGCTGGTGCTGTGGGAAAGTAGGCCACTTTGCCTGGACTGTTGGTTCAACCCAACAGGGCTCAATGCAAAGAGAGTGCAGAACCCTCCGAGGTTTAGTTTTCCTTTATACCACCCTAACAGAAACCAAGGACCCAATCCATATTGGGTACCTAAGGGGAAGTAATTTGTCTTGTAGGTAGGTCCAAATGCCAACCAATCTCCAATTTGGTATTTGGACAGTGGCTGCTCCAGGCACATGAATGGAGTCAGAAGGTACTTGAATGAGTTCATCCCTATGGAGAATGGACCAACCGTGATCATTTGGTGGTTCAGAGAAGGGAGTGAACAGGGGATATGACAACATCTCAAATGGGTTAGTTACAATCACAATGGTTGCTTATATGGAGGGATTGAAACACAATCTCATAAGCATAAGTCAACTTTGTGTCTTTGGCTTTGTTATTACCTTCCACAAGGACAAGTGTCTAATTAATAAGTCCTTAGATTCTGAGGCTACCTAAACTGGCACTAGGAATGGGAATATTTATTGCTCAAACTTTCTCAATACAAATTCTTCCATGCCTGATGAATAGTAAATATACGCATTTTTCTTTATAATTTTTAGTATAATTTTAATTAGATTTCTAAATAATATATGTAAATTAATGAATAAAATGTTTGTTTTTGTTATTTTTGTTTTTAACTTAGTTTTATTTTAAATTTGTATAGTTTTTGTAATTTTGTTAAGTCACGCCCTTGGTCACGCCCGTGTCCAAGGGCGTGTTCACTAATCCCTAACATTTTCTTTTCCCTGTTCTTTTTCCAACTCAAACATCAAGTCACGCCCTCGGTCACGCCCGTGACCGAGGCCGTGTACCTCGGTCACGCCCGTGTTGAATGACCAAGCCCAGATTCGAGCCAAGATGTCAATGTCACGCCCAATGTCACGGCCGTGATCGGGTCACGCCCGTGACTGAGGCCGTGACCCCTCAATTTCTTCCGGAAGAACAAAGGACACGCCGCCCGTCACGCCCAGCAGCCGACAGCACAATGCCTACATCGAACACGCCCGTGTTACTTGGAACACGCCCGTGTACTTCCGAAGTCGCCGGTCAAGCCTTCCAGATGCCTGCCTGGATCCAGCTGTTCTGGCTATTCGCACCCCAAGCCGTGTCACGCCCACAGACACGCCCGTGTCCGAGGGCGTGTAATCCAAAAAATTTTTCTATAAATAGCCAGATTCAGCTGAGTCCAAGGGTTCAAAATTTTGGGAGCTTCTCTTAAGGTTTTGTTCCATTTTGCTAATTTTTGGTGTTTTGTAATTTTTGTAATTTTGCACTTTCTCTCTCTAGTTTTGTAACCCCTTTTTTGATGGAAATAAATTAAGCTTGTAATTATTGTCTCTCTTTGTTTTAGTGTGTGTGTGTTCTCCTTTTGTTTTTTTCTTTTTTATTTTTAGTTTTATGTAATTTTGTAATTTTTGTTAAATTGTCATTTTAATTTGGGTGTGTGTGTGTATGAGTGTAATTTTCTTATTTTTAGCTTTGTTGTAATTTTTAGATGATTTCATATTAGTGTGTGTGAGTGTAGGAGTTTAAATAGTTTTTTTTTTGTTTTGTTTTGATTTGGTGTTTTTACTTTCTTTTTGCCTTTTTTTGTAAGTGTGTGTGTGTGTATGAGAGTAGATTTTCTTTTCTTTTTAACTTAGTTTCATTATTGTTGTGTGTGTGAGTGTATGAGTTTAGATTTGTTTTATTTTAATTAGATTTCATTAACGTAGAGTGGGTGTGTGTATGAGTATAAAGTTTGCACCTTTTTTGTAATCGAATAGTTTTCATTTCCGTCACGCATTTATTTCCCGCCTATCCATTTGGATAGGACTTGCTCACGCATTTATTTCCCGCCTATCCGTTTGGATAGGACTTGCTCACGCATTTATTTCCCGCCTATCCGTTTGGATAGGACTTGCTCACGCATTTATTTCCCGCCTATCCGTTTGGATAGAACTTGCTCACGCATTTATTTCCCCTCTACCTATTTGGGTAGGGATTGCATTTCTTTAATTCCTGCAATTTATCGCTTTCATTTCAATTTCGTAGAGTGTGTGCGTTTTAATTTAGTGCGTCCTTTTTGTCTTTTCTATCGCTTTTCTTGGTTTTTGCTAAACGCACACCAAGCCCGCGATTGTTATCATTTTTTGTTATTATCGTTATGTTATCATTTTTGTTTTTGTTTTTAATTATCACTTTCATCACTTATTTTTAATCCGATAAAATAATAGCGCGTTCCTAAGAAGTAGAAATAATCGATACGACCTTGGAAAAATACGACCTTGATATTTCAAAAGAAATATCCTATACTACTATCGATAAGGTCCACTTGCCTTTATTGATTTTAGTCCGGATAATTACATAAACCCAAAAGCTTTCTCTCTAAAGCACTTTTTAAAAAAACTCTCTTTTAAAAAAACACTAAAAAATCTGTTGCAACACCTCTTTGGTTGTTGCAACTAGCTCAAGGTAAAAGAAGTTTTAAAACGCTCTTAAAGAATTGTTGCAACTACTCAAAAAATTGTTGCAACAATATTTTCAAAAAGCTTTCAATTTTAATTTCAACATAAAGCCCTTTTTCAATCTTTTCTACTTAGCTTTTGGCGACGCGGCCAAAGAGTAATCTTCGATATTTCGAAAGAGGAAAAGGCCGTTACTTCTATCTTTCGATAGGATAACGGGTAATTCTTCGAAGTAGGATTACTCGCGGGACTCTTCGAAAACGCCGCCGAATTCTAATAAAAGAAGAAAGCAAGGCTTCACACCTTTTTCAAAAAAATAATTTTAACGTATCAAGTTTTTGGCGCCGTTGCCGGGGATTTGTGTCGTTATTTTGAAATAGGAAACGCTATTAATTTTATCTTATATTTCATCCCTTTTTCTATCTAAAAAACCAAAAACTAAAAAAAATATACTATCTAAGTAAAGAAAAATCAAAAAACTATATATACTTATATTTTTCAATTTTCCTTTTTTACATATATTTTCGAATACAGCTACATATATTTTCATATAAAAGCCCCACAAAAATCAAACCAAAAAAATATATATATATATTTATATATTTTACTTAAGTAAAGAAAAACCCAAAAAAATATATTATTCTCTTTTACTTTCTTTCCTTTCTTTTTCATCTTTGTAAAAATATTTCTAAAACAAAAACATCAAAAAAAAAATCTATAAAAGAAAAAAAAACTCTTCAAAAAATTAATTAAAAAAAATAGTGTATGACCCGAGGAGAATCTTCGGATAATCCAATTTTACCTTTTGATCCCGAAATCGAGCGCACGCTTCTCGAGCGCCGCCGATCTCGTAATCAAAATCTACAAATAGATCCCGAAGAATCCATCGGCGATATACATATAGGCGTGATGGGCGATCCTAATCTAAATGCGGCCCCACAACGGACCATGGCCTATTATGCTAGGCCAAATTTAGAGGATACAGGATCGAGCGTTACCCGCCCTGCGGTAGCTAATAATAATTTCGAAATCAAATCCAGTATAATTCAAATGGTACAACAGTCGATTCAGTTCGACGGTTTGCCAGATGAGGACCCAAACCAACACCTTAATAATTTTTTAGAAATTTGCGACACCTTCAAGATTAATGGCGTCAGCGATGACGCCATTCGCTTGCGCTTATTTCCCTTTTCCCTGCGAACAAAGGCGAAATCGTGGTTGACTTCTCTTCCGAGAGGGTCCATAGCCACGTGGGCCGAATTGACGGAGAATTTTCTAACTAAATATTTTCCTCCGTCAAAAACCGCTAAATTACGCACCGATATCGCATCCTTCATTCAATTCGATTCCGAGTCTCTCTACGAGACTTGGGAACGTTTTAAAGAATATTTGCGTAGGTGTCCTCATCACGCGCTACCAACTTGGCTTCAGGTACAAACGTTCTATAACGGCTTGAATTTTTCAACGAGACAGATGATCGACGCAGCCGCCGGGGGAACGTTAAACAACAAAACCCCGGAGGCCGCTCAAGCTCTGATCGAAGAAATGGCCATGAATGCGTACCAATGAAACGTGCCAAGGTCGCATCCTCCTAAACCGGCTGGTATTTTCGAAGTGGATGCCACTACTCACTTAGCCTCGCAGGTAGAGCGGCTAAGAAAGCAAGTGGCGGAGATGTCTGCTTCCTCCTCCACTCCCGCTTGGGCTAATAATCCTAATAATAATAATAATAATAATTTTAATAATCCAAATAATAATAATAATAATAATTTTAATAATCTTAATAATAATAATAATCTTAATAATATTAATAATAATAATAATTTATGCGAGGAATCAGTGGATTACGTGGGCAATCAAGTGCGGGCGCCCTTCAACCCATATAGTAATAACTATAACCCGGGTTGGAGGAGCCACCCGAACTTCTCCTGGAGTAACCCAAATAATGCGCAACGCCCTCCACGTGCGATCCCGCAAGGATTTCCGCATGGATATCCCCAAGGATTTCAGCAGGGTTTTGCGCCTCCTCCTCCAAAACCTTCTCCGCTCGAGGAGATTTTTGCAAAATACATGGCTTCCAACGACGCAAATATCCGGAATATAACCGGATCGCTAAAAAATTTAGAAATGCAGGTTGGACAGCTTGCAAAAATGGTCTCCGAGCGGCCACTTGGAGCACTACCTGGGAACTCGGAGCAGACGCCATTACCCTTCGCAGCGGCAAGGAGGTCGACTCCCCATTGCGGGTTGAGCATCAGGTAACTGTTTCACCTCCGACCCCTGCACCCTCGTCTTTTATTTTATTAGATACGGAAAAAAAATTAGCGCCGGGCGTCTCGAGCCCGCAAATTCCGTACCCCGCAGAACTTAATAAAGAGAAGGAGGACGAACATTACAAAAAGTTTTTACAAATTTTTAAACAAATTCAAATTAACGTCCCCTTCTGCGAGGCACTCTCACAAATGCCGAAATATGTGAAATACCTTAAGGAGCTCCTTTCTAATAAAAAGAAGCTCGAGGGTATTTCGCGTGTTTCCTTAAATGCGGAATGCTCGGCGGTCCTACTTAATAAATTGCCGCCAAAACTAAACGACCCGGGAAGGTTTTCCATCCCGTGCCTATTCGGCAATTTATTAATAAAGTACGCCCTAGCGGACCTGGGAGCGAGCATCAATTTGATGCCCTTCTCCCTCTTTAAAAAACTTGATTTGGGTGTTCCCACCCCAACAAAAATGAGCATCCAACTCGCGGATCGCTCGATAAAATATCCTATCGGGGTAGTGGAGGACGTTCTGGTCAAGGTTGACAAGTTTATCTTTCCGGTAGACTTCGTCATCCTCGACATCGAGGAGAACGCCGAGGTGCCAATTATCCTCGGTCGCCCTTTCCTCGCGACCTCCCGTGCATTAATTGATGTGAGTAACGGTCGCCTCCTCCTTCGTGTAGGGGACGACGAAGTTACCCTTCTTATTAATCCCTCGATGCGAAACTCTTTATCGAACGATGATTCTTGCTTTCACTTAGAATCCGCGTTCGAGGATGAGTGTTCTTCGCTATATGAATTACTCGCTTTAAATTTAGACGAACCGGATTTGGCGGACCTCGCCCCTTTGGACGAGCTACCGCCAGATTCGCCTTTCGAATCTTTTAATTCTAAAAGTTTAAAAATAACAACTTCTTACGAAGAACCCCCGGTCTTGGAGCTTAAGCCACTCCCCGACCATTTAAAATACGCTTTTCTCGCCGCGGACTTAAAACTCCCGGTTATTATTTCGTCTTCTTTATCTGATTCGGAAACCTCCGAATTAGTTAAAGTTTTGTCCACGCATCGCCATGCAATTGCATGGCAGATTTCCGATATTATGGGGATAAATCCCTCTTTTTGCACGCACAAAATCTTCTTAGAAGATAATTCCCGCAAAACCATCCAGCCTCAGCGACGACTTAACCCGAATATGCGGGAGGTCGTTAAGGCTGAAGTAATAAAATTAATGGATGCGGGGATTATCTACCCTATATCCGACAGCACGTGGGTTAGTCCCATTCATGTCGTGCCTAAAAAGGGCGGTATAACGGTAGTGGCAAATGAACATAACGAATTAATTCCAACTCGTACTGTTACGGGTTGGAGGGTGTGCATCGATTACCGAAAATTAAATGATGCCACCCGCAAAGACCACTTTCCGTTACCGTTTATCGATCAAATTTTGGAGCGACTATCGGGTCATCCTTATTATTGTTTTCTCGATGGTCTATCGGGATTTTTACAAATTCCTATCTCCCCCGAAGACCAGGAGAAAACCACCTTTACGTGCCCCTTCGGTACCTTCGCGTACCGAAGGATGCCATTCGGCCTCTGCAACGCGCCAGCTACATTTCAACGATGTATGATGGCGATCTTTGGAGAGCTCGTAGAGGATATTATGGAAGTCTTTATGGATGACTTCTCGGTTTTTGGAAGCTCCTTCCAAAACTGCCTCCAAAATTTAGATCGAGTCCTCCAACGATGCGAAGACACGAACCTGGTTTTAAACTGGGAAAAGTGTAATTTTATGGTTCGAGAAGGCTTAGTTCTCGGCCACAAAATTTCTGAAAGAGGGATGGAGGTCGACAAGGCCAAGGTCGAAATAATTGAAAAACTCCCCGCGCCCTCAAGTATAAAATCAATTCATAGTTTTCTTGGCCACGCGGGTTTCTATAGGCGGTTTATTCAAAACTTTTCCAAAATAACAAAACCGCTAACCCACCTCCTGGAGAAGGAATCTCCATTTATTTTTGATAACGCGTGCGTAGAGGCATTCAATGCCATAAAAAATAAACTTATCCATTCTCCCATTCTGGTGGCGCCCGATTGGACCCTTCCGTTTGAGATTATGTGCGACGCGAGTGATATAGCGGTAGGGGCCGTATTAGGCCAACGCGTTAATAAATATTTTCATCCTATCTACTACGCGTCCCGCACGCTCACAGACGCACAGGCTAATTATACGACAACGGAAAAGGAACTCCTTGCCGTCGTCTTCGCCATAGATAAGTTTAGGCCCTACGTCACGCTTTCAAAAATTATTATATTTACCGACCACTCCGCCCTAAAATATTTATTATAAAAAATGGACGCTAAGCCCCGCCTTCTTCGATGGATCCTCCTATTACAAGAATTTGATTTAGAGATCCGCGATAAGAAGGGGGCCGAAAATTTAGCGGCCGGCCACCTTTCTCGTTTAGAGCACCCAATCGCGGAAGCGCTCTTCGAACCGGAAATCGATGATCGATTTCCCGAGGAGCGTCTTTTAGCTTTAAATAATTTAAAAACTTCTCCCTCGCCTTGGTTCGCAGACTACGCCAACTATTTAGTTGCGCGGGTGCTCCCGAAAGACTTTTCAAAACAGCAAAAGAAGAAATTCTTTTCTGATTTGAAAAATTACTTTTGGGAGGACCCTTTCTTATTTCGCGTCTGCGCGGACCAAATCGTGCGGAGATGCGTTTCGAACGAGGAGGGTGCGCAAATTTTGCGGCACTGCCACGAAGGGCCGGTCGGGGGGCATTATCAAGCCAACCGGACCGCGCAGAAGGCGCTGGAGGCGGGCTTTTATTGGCCCGCTCTCTTCAAAGACGCTCACACTTTTGTGAGCGCATGCGATAGCTGTCAACGGTCGGGTAACATCTCTCGTTGCGACGAGATGCCCCAAAATTTTTATTTAGAATGCGAGATTTTCAATTTATGAGGCATAGATTTCATAGGCCCCCTACCTCCTACATATACAAATCGCTACATTTTAGTGGCGATCGACTACGTATCTAGGTGGGCGAAAGCGCAAGCTCTCCCCACCAACGATGCGAGAGTCGTCGTCAACTTTCTTAAAAAATTATTTTCTCGCTTCGGTACGCCCCGTGCGATAGTTAGTGATAGGGGTACGCACTTTGCAACGCCCAGTTTGCAAAAATATTAACCAAATATGGCGTCACGCATAAGCTCGCCACCGCCTATCACCCCCAAACGAGCGGCCAAGTGGAGGTAGTAAATCGGGAAATCAAACGCATATTAGAAAAAACCGTTTCAACTAATAGGAAGGATTGGGCAATTAAATTAGACGACGCGCTGTGGGCATATCGTACGGCGTACAAGACCGCAATCGGTTGTACGCCTTATCGATTAGTCTACGGCAAGGCGTGTCATTTGCCCGTAGAATTAGAGCACCGCGCTTTTTGGGCGTTAAAACTCTTAAATCTCGATCATAATTTAACCGCCGAAAACCGGAAATTCCAATTAAACAAACTCGATGAATGGCGTGCGAACGCTTACGAGAGTAATAAATTTTATAAGGAACGCTCGAAATTTTACCACGACCGGAAAATAAAATATCCAAAATCATTTGCGCCGGGCGATCTCGTCCTCCTTTATAACTCACGTCTTCGTCTTTTTCCGGGGAAACTAAAATCCCGTTGGTCCGGCCCCTTTCAAGTGAAAGAGGTTTGGGCATACGGGACCGTCCTTATCACCCACCCGGAAAAAGGCGACTTAAAAGTTAACGGTCACCGACTAAAACTCTACCACGCGGGGGATCAACTGGGAGGGAAGTTAAATTCCATACCCCTCCCCCACCTCTAAAAAGATCGTACCCCGCCAACGCGTCAAGCTACGAGACGGTAAACAAAGCGCTTGTGGGAGGCACCCCCATAATTATCCAATTACGCTCTTTTTTTTATTTTTATTTACTTGAAACAACAACAAAAAAAGATGAAATAAATTTTCATTTCAAAAAAATAAAAACTTAAACAAAAATAATAATAATAAATAATAATAATAAATTAAAAATGAAAAAAAATAATAATAATATTAATAATTATGCATATTTTAAATTATCATTCTTTTTCAAAAAAAGAAACATAAAACAAAATAAAATAATGCAAAAACTTTAAAACAAAAATCAAAAAGAATTTTGAGAATTTTAAAATAAGACAATAGGAAGTTTCTCAAAGTAGGATTACTCGACAGACCCGAGAGGGGATTTTTGTCGATATTTCGAAACGAGAAAACCCCGTTGCTTTTACCTTTTTATTTCTCTTCTTTCTTCCTTGGTTTTTATCTTAAAGCCTTTTCTTTATTTTATTTTATTTTATCTTTCTTAAAATTTAGATATATTTTAAAACATGCATATTTTAAAATTAAAACCAAAACAACAAAAAAAATACATATACTATAAATAATAACATAAAAAGATGATAAAAATTTATTTTTATCATACCAAAAAAAAAATATATGTTTTTTTACTTCTTTTATACGTATTGTATTCGTGTTTTGTACATTTCGAAAAACTAAAACAACCCAAAAAAACAATTTTGTATATATTCGTGGAGTTTTTTTGTAACTATCCTTGTATATATTTTTTCTATTTTGTAATTAAAATCTTCATCCTTTTTTTTGTAAATATTTTTGTTCCTCACACTTACCTTCAACATTGAGGACAATGTTGGTTTTAAGTATGGGGGCGTGTTTTCCCACTTTTTGTAATTATTTTTGCCCCTCCTATATTAGAAAAAAAAATCCAAAAAAATCTTCAATTAACTTAGAAAAAAATTAAAAAACGCACGAAAACAAAAAATGCGATCAATGTTTTATATTCATGTCTTTATTTGTATATAAATAAACCTTATTTATAAAATCAAAATCAAAAACAAAAAAAAAGATGAAAAGTTTTACAAAAAAATTTGTTATAACAAAATTCACAAAAATTTTGTCATAACATTCAAAAAATATATGTCTATCTTTTTCCTTTTTTTAGTATTAATGTAAATATATATGAATTTACATATGTTTTTTGTTATAAATCAAAATAAAAAAAAAAGTACTTAAAAATTTGTTATAACAAAATTAATTTTGTCATAACACCAAAAATATTTATGTTCTTTTATTTTCTTTTCTTTCTTTCTTTTTCCCTTTTTTTATGTACATATTTTTAACAAAATTAAAACAATCAAAAAAATATGATGAAAAAAAAAATATCTTAGAAAAATCAAAAATATTTTGTATTTATATATGCATTTTGTTATAAAGAAAATCAAAAATCCAAAAAATATCATATCTTAAAAACAAAAACAAAAAAAAAATTGAAAAACTTATCAAAAAACCCAAAAATAAAATAAAACCCCTACTTAGCTTTTTGTCATTCCCAAGGTGAGGTTAGTTTTATCTCTAAGCGCTTTTCATTATTTTTGATTTACTAAATCGATTTTATTTATTTCATAGTTTGAAAAATTTAAATCGAGGAATTTTCAGTAGTAAAGAAAATCTTGCGATCTTAATTTAATTTGAGAACAGAACTTTTAGCATTACCTCGGGTTTACCCTAAATAGATTCATTTTTGTATTATATTGGCAAACCATCTTTAGATTCAATTATTCTAACTCTAAACTTGTGAAACTTTAGGAATGTTTTTAATCTACTAAACTTGCTCTCAAAAATCTTTTTTTATTAATCTAGAATTTCTCCTGAAACCCCCCTTATAAACACCCCTTAGCTTGGCATAAAAATAATAAAAGTAGGAGTTTTAAAAGAAATCCTATGTCAATGGGAATAAAGAGATTCCGTAAACACAGGCACCCAATATTGTTAAAAGAAATCCCGTGTCAAGGGGAATAAAAAAATTAATAATTCTGTAAACACGGGCATTGGGTTAAGTTGAGAAAAGATTTCAGTTATCCCGCGTAAACCAACGCTGGGAACCAAAGTAAAACCACCAAAAAGGTGGGGTGAGAGGATAAAATCCGTCACCCCTAAATCCAAGCACTCTTCTTTTTGCCAAGGCTACTTTTTTTCCCCTATCCCTTAGCCAATAAAATTGTACCTAGATTTTAATTTAAAAAAGTTTGAGAGAGCATAATTAGTAGGCTTTATTTATTCTTAAAAATTTTCTTTAAAAAGTTAAAGTTTTATATAATTCTATTCTAATTAAAAGGTACCAAAGATTGCAATAATCGACGCTATTTAGCTAACTTTAGAAGTCTCGCTAAAAATTTTTCGCTCTTTTTAAATTACTTTCATAGTTTTGGACTTACCTCTTTAAATACCCTAAATTTATTTCGATCTTACTTTTGATTTAATAAAAACTTTAGTAAATTAGAAATTTTATTAAACGTCTTATAGGTATCCCTTACTTTTGCTCTGGAATAGCAAAAGCTTAAGTATGGGGGTGTTTGATGAATAGTAAATATACGCATTTTTCTTTATAATTTTTAGTATAATTTTAATTAGATTTCTAAATAATATATGTAAATTAATGAATAAAATGTTTGTTTTTGTTATTTTTGTTTTTAACTTAGTTTTATTTTAAATTTGTAAAGTTTTTGTAATTTTGTTAAGTCACGCCCGTGTCCAAGGGCGTGTTCACTAATCCCTAACATTTTCTTTTCCCTGTTCTTTTTCCAACTCAAACATCAAGTCACGCCCGTGACCGAGGCCGTGTACCTCGGTCACGCCCGTGACCGAGGCCGTGTACATCAGTCACGCCCGTGTTGAATGACCAAGCCCAGATTCGAGCCAAGATGTCAATGTCACGCCCAATGTCACGGCCGTGATCGGGTCACGCCCGTGACCGAGGCCGTGACCCCTCAATTTCTTCCGGAAGAACAAAGGACACGCCGCCCGTCACGCCCAGTAGCCGACAGCACAATGCCGACATCGAACATGCCCGTGTTACTTGGAACACGCCCGTGTACTTCCGAAGTCGCCGGTCAAGCCTTCCAGATGCCTGCCTGGATCCAGCTGTTCTGGCTATTCGCACCCCAAGCCGTGTCACGCCCTCAGACACGCCCGTGTCCGAGGGCGTGTAATCCAAAAATTTTTTCTATAAATAGCCAGATTCAGCTGAGTCCAAGGGTTCAAAATTTTGGGAGCTTCTCTTAAGGTTTTGTTCCATTTTGCTAATTTTTGGTGTTTTGTAATTTTTGTAATTTTGCACTTTCTCTCTCTAGTTTTGTAACCCCTTTTTTGATGGAAATAAATTAAGCTTGTAATTATTGTCTCTCTTTGTTTTAGTCTGTGTGTGTTCTCCTTTTGTTCTTTTTCTTTTTTATTTTTAGTTTTATGTAATTTTGTATTTTTTGTTAAATTGTCATTTTAATTTGGGTGTGTGTGTGTATGAGTGTAATTTTCTTATTTTTAGCTTTGTTGTAATTTTTAGATGATTTCATATTAGTGTGTGTGAGTGTAGGAGTTTAAATAGTTTTTTTTTTGTTTTGTTTTGATTTGGTGTTTTTACTTTCTTTTTTGCCTTTTTTTGTAAGTGTGTGTGTGTGTATGAGAGTAGATTTTCTTTTCTTTTTAACTTAGTTTCATTATTGTTGTGTGTGTGAGTGTATGAGTTTAGATTTGTTTTATTTTAATTAGATTTCATTAACGTAGAGTGGGTGTGTGTATGAGTATAAAGTTTGCGCCTTTTTTGTAATCGAATAGTTTTCATTTCCGTCACGCATTTATTTCCCGCCTATCCGTTTGGATAGGACTTGCTCACGCATTTATTTTCCGCCTATCCGTTTGGATAGGACTTGCTCACGCATTTATTTCCCGCCTATCCGTTTGGATAGGACTTGCTCACGCATTTATTTCCCGCCTATCCGTTTGGATAGAACTTGCTCACGCATTTATTTCCCCTCTACCTATTTGGGTAGGGATTGCATTTCTTTAATTCCTGCAATTTATCGCTTTCATTTCAATTTCGTAGAGTGTGTGCGTTTTAATTTAGTGCGTCCTTTTTGTCTTTTCTATCGCTTTTCTTGGTTTTTGCTAAACGCACACCAAGCCCGCGATTGTTATCATTTTTTGTTATTATCGTTATGTTATCATTTTTGTTTTTGTTTTTAATTATCACTTTCATCACTTATTTTTAATCCGATAAAATAATAGCGCGTTCCTAAGAAGTAGAAATAATCGATACGACCTTGGAAAAATATGACCTTGATATTTCAAAAGAAATATCCTATACTACTATCGATAAGGTCCACTTGCCTTTATTGATTTTAGTCCGGATAATTACATAAACCCAAAAGCTTTCTCTCTAAAGCACTTTTTAAAAAAACTCTCTTTTAAAAAAACACTAAAAAATCTGTTGCAACACCTCTTTGGTTGTTGCAACTAGCTCAAGGTAAAAGAAGTTTTAAAACGCTCTTAAAGAAATGTTGCAACTACTCAAAAAATTGTTGCAACAATATTTTCAAAAAGCTTTCAATTTTAATTTCAACATAAAGCCCTTTTTCAATCTTTTCTACTTAGCTTTTGGCGACGCGGCCAAAGAGTAATCTTCGATATTTCGAAAGAGGAAAAGGCCGTTACTTCTATCTTTCGATAGGATAACGGGTAATTCTTCGAAGTAGGATTACTCGCGGGACTCTTCGAAAACGCCGCCGAATTCTAATAAAAGAAGAAAGCAAGGCTTCACACCTTTTTCAAAAAAATAATTTTAACGTATCAATGCCCATATGTCTTGTAGCTGATGGTAAAGAGGCTCTATGTGTACAATGACACAAGAGACTTGCACACATCAACTATAAGACAATAGGCAAGCTTTTCTCACAAAACCTAGTTAGGAATGGACCTGATATTAAGTGCATCAAAGATGGTCCTTGTCAAGCTTGCCAACTTGGAAAGCAGACTAGGACCAACTTTACAAGCTTATCTAAGAAAGAGTCCACTAGGTGCTTATTTCTACTGCACCTGGATTTGTTTGGTCCTATGTCAGTTCATAGCTTAGGAGGTAAGGCCTACACCCTTGTAATTGTTGATGATTATTCAATGTTCACTTGGGTATTCTTCCTCAAAAAGAAATCAGATACCCTAGATATCTTGAAAAGTTTTGTCAGGCAGATTCAGAATGAGATGGACTGTACTGTGGTCAAACTCAGAAGTGACCATGAGACAGAATTTCAATCAGGGGCCATGACAGAATTTTGCCAAGAACTAGGTATCTCCCAATAATTTTCCTCACCCAGAAATCCTCAACATAATGGGGTTGCTAAAAGGAAGAACAGAACCTTGATAGAGGCAAGTAGGACAATGCTAAATGACTCCTCTCTACCAGAATATTTCTGGGCAAAGGCTGTCAACACTGCTTGTCATGTGATAAACAGGGCTTCCATCATCAAAGACCACAAGAAAACTCCCTATGAGTTAATGAAGGGCAGAAAACTAACCTTATCCTCTTTTAGGATCTTTGGTAGCAAATGCTATGTCCTTAATAATGGGAAATCCAAACTAACCAAGTTTGCTGAGAAAAGCAGTGAGGGTATTTTTGTTGGCTACAGCTCTCATAGCAAGGCCTATAGAGTGTACAACATCAATGCGCAAGTAGTAGAAGAATCTGTACATGTGGTATTTGATGAGACTAGCCTTATACATAAGGGCTTGCCTAGTTCTCTAGTGAATACAGGTACAGTGGAGAGAATAGAGAAGTTATCCATTGAAGACAATGTTGGTACCTCACTCAGAAATAAGAATCAGTCAGTGGTAGTTGAAATCAAGGAAGAATCTGCAGAAAGTTCAGAAACGGCTGAAGAAATGCAACCTGAAGAAGTTGTTGATGCAGAAGTGCCAAGAATACTACCCATTGCCTTTAGACAAGTAAGAGATCATCCTCAAGAGCAGATAATAGGAAATGTCAACCAAGTTGTGATGACAAGGAGCAGAGTTGCAAATGAAGCATTTTACCTGAGTTTTCTCTCTCAAATTGAACCCAAGAAATTTAAGGAAGCAAATCAGGATCCATTTTGGATTGCAACAATGCAGGAGGAACTGAACCAGTTTAAGAGATGCAAGGTTTGGAAACTGGTTCCAAGACCCCAAGGACAAAAAATCATAGGAACAAAATGGGTCTACAGAAACAAATTGGATGAAAATGGAATCATCACCAAGAATAAAGCAAGGCTAGTGGAAAAAGGATACAGACAAGAGGAAAGGATAGATTTTTATCAGACATTTGCTCCAGTAGCCAGACTGGAAGCAATATGACTGTTTCTGGCCTATGCAGCATACCAAGGTTTCAAGGTCTACCAGATGGATGTGTAGTCAGCAATTCTAAATGGTGACCTTAAAGAGGAGGTATATGTAGAGCAGCTCTCAGGTTTTTGTAGATCCTACACACCCTGATTATGTTTATTTTCTTAGAAAAGCCCTTTATGGCTTAAAGCTGGCACCTAGAGCCTGGTATGAGACTCTGTCAAGCTTTCTAATTGAGAACAAGTTTTCAAGGGGAAAGATTGATAAAACATTATTCCTAAGGGAAGAGAAGGGCAAGATCTTGCTAGTGCAGATCTATGTGGATGACATAATCTTTGGCTCTACAGATAACAATCTCTGCAAACAGTTTGCCAACTTGTTGCAGGGAAAGTTTGAGATGAGCAGTATGGGTGAGCTCAAATACTTCCTAGGTCTCCAAGTGAAACAATCTGAAGATGGAATTTTCATATCCCAGACCAAGTTCACTAGGGAGCTTATCAAGAAATTTGGATTCGAGGGTGCTTCTTCAATGAAGACTCCAATGGGAACCAATGTGTCTCTGGACAAGGATGAGAAGGGCATACCCTTTGATGAAACCAAGTACATATGCATGATTGGATCCTTGCTTTATCTAACTGCAAGTAGGCCTGACATAATGTTTTTTACATGTGTCTGCGCTAGATATCATTGTTGGAACATGGTCTTTCGCATCTCCTAGGTTTGAGAATAACAAATCTTATGTGTATTTGATCTTGTGTGTTTAAGTGTGCAGGAAAATAGCCCACATGACTCAAGGATAACATAAGAATGTTGCGCCAAACTTTGAAGCCAAAATTCCAACATGCTCGCTACCACCGGTGCTAGCGCTAGCGCGGACTTGAGAAAATCTCGGTAATAATTTTAGAAGGTGCTAGCGCCAGGCGATAGAAGCTAACACAGGCGGTAGCAGCTAGCGCAGGCGGTATCTACTAGCGCTGGCGGTAGCACGGAGCACAAGAGGAATGGCGAAATTGTTTCCCCGGATTAAAGATTCTCGTGCGCAAAATATTACTTAATATGGGATAGCGCCGACGGTAGCACTAGCGCAGGTGCTAGTGCTAAGTATATAAAAAGGACATCTTGGCTCTGACTTCCTAAGCCTCTTAAGATTTAAAATTCCAGAGCTTCGTGCCACAGCATAAAGAGGAAGACTTAGAGAGTTACTCCCACATATCCATAAAGACTAAAGGAGATCCATGGAGAAGATTTCAACACGCGTCATCATCGTGACGAAAGACCGCATCGACTACGATCATACTCCGCGTCTTCGTCTACTTCTCCAAGAGATCCACATAGAGGGAGTTTTATATTATTGTCTTTTTATTTCACATCTTTTCTTGTAATCGTGTAGTAAATTCGCCTCGTGTTGGCGAATAGGTCTGGGTAGGACTTAGGGGGAAACTCGCCTCGTGTTGGCGACTAGATCTAGGCTAGGTCTAGGGGGTACTCGAGGCCACATCCGGGGAAGGGTTGGCTAGAGCGGCTTGAGGTCGAATCCGGGGAGGATCGGCTAAAGCCAACCGGTTCGTGGGGATACGAGTCGGTATAGAAAACAAAAAGAGTTTACTATTCATCGCCACCGATTTCTAGCGTCATAGAAGTCAACTTTTGTAAAACCTTATTTGATATTAATAAAGCATGTCTCTACTTTATTTCAATTGTTTTACTTGACTTTCTATTGTCTTAATCTTGCATTATTACAAAGTTTTTAAAATATCACTAAAGTTTTTAAAACCCTTATTCACCCCCCTCTAAGGGCGCCTACCAATTCAACAAGTGGTATCAGAGCTAGGTTATTCCAATCGTCTTAACAACCGGGAATAATGGCGTCTCATGATCTCGCTTCCACTAGTGGGGTACATTTTTATGAAGAAGAAAAATCTCTTAAACCACCGTTATTTGAAGGAAGAAATTATAAAGGATGGAAAATAATAATGGAAAATTTTCTTAAACGTTTAGATGAAAAAGTTTGGAATATTACTATCAAAAAACCACCTAGCGTATTAAATAAGAACGAAATAGTTTTAAATGCAAAATCTATAAATAGTCTATTTTGTGCGTTAGATCATAATATTTCTAAACACATTTATACTTTTCTACTGCATACGAGATGTGGAATTTTCTTGAAATAACTTATGATTCTCCTTCTGTAGGTATAGAACAATTACAAGAACCGGAGAATATGCAAGCCTGCACAGGTATTCAAGAAAGCTCCACACATGATGGATCCATGAAGTGCACATCAAATGGAAAAGAAGAAGTACTGTCTTCGGAAGAGGAGTGCCAAAAAGATTTAAAAGAAACCATATGTTCAAATCATGCCTCTCCCGAAAGCAATGTAAGGAAATCAAATCCCATCTTTTGTACTTCTATTTCTACTTTACAATTGCTACAAATTACAAAGCGCAAAATTAAGAAATTAAAAAATGCAAATTGCAAATCGCGCATAGAAAATAAAAATTTAAAAGCAAAAGTTAAAGTAGTATCAAAATCTGATTTATCTAGCTTTACTCATGTCACTTCAATTGAAAATACAAAACCTTGTCTTGATTGTAATGATATTAAAGAAAAATTTAAGGAACTTGAAAAAGAAATTATTTTTATAAAAGAACAAAATGAAAAATTATGTTTAGAAAATTCATCTTTGATAAATGATTGTGCTAAGTGTAAAGAATATAAAATTGAAATTAAAGAGATGGATGAAACATTTGATGTATATAGAAACAACTATCAAGATCATATTGATTCAATTGTTTCCACTCTTAAAAATAGCACAATCGCTTATAATAAAGCTAGACATAATTTAAAGATTAAAAACGATGAATTAAAATCAAAAATCAACTTGCTTATGAAAATTATAAATACAAATTCACAATATCAAACTATATCTAAAAACAAGTTGTATATGAATATGAACATCTTGCCTAAGTTTAAAAATGGGAGTAAGGAACAAGAAGGATTTGTAAATCAAAATCAAAATCACCTTAATTTACAAAATCATGTTTCTCCCAACCTAAAATTAAATGCAAACAAATTTCCTTCAAATTATAAATTCAAAAAACTTTTTGATCCAAATATTCAAGTAAATGATTATGGAAATTTGAAAACTAAAAATCATGTTAAACCAAGATTTGAATGGAGACCCAAAGTTAAAGATGAAACACAAACTCCACTCAAAAGGGCTCATTCACCTCCATCTCCTCAAAAGCAAACACGATGTATTTGGGTACCCAAAGGAACCGTCAAACCCGGTCCTCTTTGGATACCTAAATCTCTTATTCATTAGGTATCATCAATTGCATGAAGTAGAATCCTTTCAAAATGAAATATACAAAGTTCTACTTCATGATATGCTTTCATGTCTTTTAATTTTTCTTGTTTTCTTATTTCTTTTGATCTATCATGTCATGGTCATCCTATACAGTATTAAAAATATGATTTTATCTCTTAAAAGCTCAATATGTTTATAAAATCAAATTGATCAAAATTCAAAATCATATTTTATTTTGATGACCTATCTTTTATTCTTATATTCATTGCCTTTAAATATCTTATATTATCCATATGAATCAAACTCAAAATTTGTTATAAGATATTTCAAATTAAATCCAGTTATTAGGCTATTAAGAGTTTTAGCCTTCACCAACAAGTGGATTAGTGAAATAACATGATCTACAAGAAAATTCAAGATCTAAATAAAAGTTCAACTTTCAATATGGTTGTTTTTGTTCACAGCAAAAAATTATATTGTGTTCACTCCTTGATGTCAAACATGATCTAAACCATCACTATTGTTCACCTATCAAAAATCACATATATATATTCAAAATTCTTAATTAAAGGAAAATCACTAAAATGTATTGAAAAACTTTATCTTCATAATGAATATTGAATTCACAAACACCACTATGATCTATTGATGTCCTTTGCTAAAATTCTCTAACATCATAAGTCATATCAAAAGTCTTCTAAAAATAATTATCTCTAACACATTTATGTGAATTATAATTGATATATTAACTAATGACAATTGATATTATAATGGTTGGTGTATATTGTGATTTATTTCTAGTTTAGACCTTTGAATCATTTTGATATCAAATCAAATAGAATTGTCACTCCATTCTAGGTCTCTAAGTTGAAACACTATCAAACCTTGGTATAACATTAATCTCAAACTTATCAGTCTAACATTACCACCTAAAGAATATTTGTGTCTATGTTAGGCTTTATTTGTTTACCAAGATATACAGGCTGGGTATTCTCATCTAGGGCTTATCCATGGTATGATTGTGCATGAACATTATTGTTAATCTCTAAAATCATGCATATTTGATTTGTTCACTCATGACTTCTCATGCTTACATTTCATATCATTTTCAAACTACATTGGTAAATATAAGTCTTACAAATATTAAAATGGAGATATAATGAAATATATCACTTACAAAGTTTAGTTGGTAAAGTCATATACAAAATCGCTAATGTTTCATGAAATTTGCACTATCTAGACATTTCCTAAAAGTCTGAAATTTCAGCATGAAACTACTATTATGACACTTAATCAAGATCAACAATTAAAAATTTCAATATCATCAAAAATCGGGTACTGTTTCCCGCGCTAGCGCTAACGCCGACGCTAGTGCACCTATGTGTTTTTCTGTATTTTTAAAATTTTGAAAAATCCCTATAAATATATTAATCTATGTGTACTATTCATTTCTACACTTTTGCTTTTATTACATTTTTTGAAAAATCAAATACAAAAATACAAACGCCAAATTACAAAAAATATGTTTTGCCTTTTTGGTTTTTTGTCATTTATTTAAATTCTATTTCTAAAAGCAAAAATCAAATACAAAAATATAAAACAAAAACAAGTATAAAAAATTATTATTTTGAACTTAACTTTTCAATTTACATGTATCTTGTGAAAGGTTGATTTGGGCTATCATCCCATCATATCACCTAGTACCGGGCGAACCTCTCACAAGGTAGTCCTCGGGAAGTCCAAGATCAATTTTATGAGTTCAAACTTTAAATAAAAATTATTCTTCAAAAATATCAAAAATATTGTATGGTCTTTATTGAAAATCAAGCATGAATTAATCTATTATTTAGAACTTCTATAATGTGGCAATTTATCTTTTCAAACTACTTTAAACATTGCTTTCATCATGCTTTGATATATCTATTAATATGTGCATCAATTATATTGTAAAAGTTGTGTAGAACTAAGCTTAGCATGCCTCTAAGTATGAGTAAATGTTTTATGTTTGATAATGATCTTTATTCACTCACTTAGTTTGGCATTGTCTACATATGTGCTTAATCTAGGAATGCTTGTGAATGTTTTGTATTAGTACAATGAATTAAAATTGCACAAGTATCTTACCTACACTCCTTTATTTGCACTTTTAAAAATTAAGAAAAGTTGTTATCTTTCTTATAAATTATATTGTTTTGCAAAACAAATGTATTCTGAGAACTTTGTACAAAACAAAATCATAAAATAAAGTGACAAAGATAACTCCACCAAGCACTACTTGAACCTCCTGATAATTCTTAATAAGCGTTGTGAGGTTGAGCACCTTGGAAAGAATAGTAAAGTATCTTGTGCAAACCATAACTTTCTTTCAAAATAAAAACCACTTATTCTTAAGTACACCGGATCACAAAAATAAAAATCAATCTTGAAGAATAAAACTAGGTGATCCCCCAAGCACTACTTTGCACCCTGATAAGTCTTAATGAGCATTGTGTGTGCAAAGCACCTTGGTAGTTGTACATTTTTTTCGTGCATTGAAGTTTGTGGAAGTAAAATTATTTGTGTTTTATTGTGCTCTTACTTTACATATAACTTGTATTTTTGATTAAAACATGTGTTTATTCTACTCAAAAATACACTTATGTGCACATCATTATCTTCCATAACATTTCTTCTCATGAGTATTGGATCCTAATGCTAACTCTATACTACTCTTTAATTATAAAATGCACTAGATAACCTAGCATGCTTTCTACAATGTTTGGTATATTTTTGAAATTGTGAATTAAAGTAACATTGTAGTAATCTCTTTTTGATAACATCATTTCATGCTTGGTTACTTTATTATCAAACTTAAAGATTTTAATTGAAAAATGATTTACAAAAACGTCTTCTTTTTGAAATTTAACTCATATATCTTTTTATGGATCATCATTAATTACAATAAGATGTTTCGTGTATTTCTATAAGTCTTCCGCATCATCACCATATAATTGTTTTACCTTGCGCTTTCATGTTTATTTAAAGTCTTTCATTTTGGGTGCATCATCACTTGAATCTTCAAATTCTTTTCTTGCAACAAGTGGTAGGCTTGCTTGGTAAACTCTATATTGGTTGCTTTTAACATGGATTTTTCTTTGCTATAAAACTCTGATTTATTTCTATGAAAATATTATTATGCTAAAAACTCTGATTTATTAATGGACTTCAGAAATTGCTATGTGAGTGTTTTCATAAATTCAAATAAAAATATAAATCCATAGGCTATGTCATTAGAATTAAAATGCTTAACTGTTTCCAATAATTATTATCCATGACTTCATTTCTCACCATAGCGGGGGCGTAGGGTTGTAGACATTAGATAACCTTTATCTCTAGTCATGTCTTGTCCTTAACCGGGGAGGGTTCCAGTGGGGCCTTGCGAGGCACTGGGGGAAAAGAGTGCTAGGTTAAGTCGTGTCTAGTGTTTGCATATGGGACTAACACCCCAACCTACGGCATGTATGCAACTCCTCATGCCCATCCGTCACTTAGTACGGGGCTAGGGTGTAGACATATTGTCTGGGTAGTTTAGTTACTTGGAAATCATTACATTTTGGTTATAGAACAAATTCTGATCTATTTAAATGAAAATGTTGTAATACTCAAACTCTTATCATTTCCTTCTCTATAAGCTCGATCATGCTTTTATCTTATTATCAATTTTTAAGTGGTGTCTCCTTACCCACTTTTTGTTATAACAAAAGGGGGAGAACTAACATGATAAATATTAATCTGCTATCAAACTATAATGCTTAATTAAGATGATAGCTTACATATTAGGAGAACATTCACTTAGGGGGAGCATGTATTTATGGGGAGCAATTCTAAATGCTAAATGCTAAAATTATCCTAAGTCATCTCTCTCACACACACACAAGTATGGTTCTTCATGCTTATATATTAATGCTCTGATTTATCATTAATGGATTTGTTATTATCAAAAGGGGAGTTTGTTGGAACATGGTCTTCCGCATCTCCTAGGTTTGAGAATAACAAATCCTATGTGTATTTGAACTTGTGTGTTTAAGTGTGCAGGAAAATAGTCCACATGACTCAAGGATAACATAAGAATGTTGTGCCAAAATTTGAAGCCAAAATTCCAACATGCCCGCTAGCACCGACGCTAGCGCTAGCGCGGACTTGAGAAAATCTCGGAAATAATTTTAGAAGGTGCTAACGCCAGGCAATAGCAGCTAACGCAGGTGGTAGCAGCTAGCGCAGGTGGTATCTACTAGCGCTGGCGGTAGCGCGGAGCACGAGAGGAATGGCGAAATTGTTTCCCTGGATTAAAGATTCTCGCGCGCAAAATATTACTTAACATGGGATAGCGCCGGTGGTAGCACTAGCGTAGGCGCTAGTGCTAAGTCTATAAAAAGGACATCTTGGCTCCGACTTCCTAAGCCTCTTAAGATCCAAAATTCCAGAGCTTTGTGCCACAACATAGAGAGAAGGCTCAGAGAGTTACTCCCACAAATCCATAAAGACTAAAGGAGATCCGTGGAGAAGATTTCAACACGCGTCATCATCGTGACGAAAGACCGCATCGAGTATGATCATACTCTGCGTCTTCGTCTACTTCTCCAAGAGATCCACATAGAGGGAGTTTTATATTATTGTCTTTTTATTTCACATCTTTTCTTGTAATCGTGTAGTAAATTCGCCTCGTGTTGGCGACTAGGTCTGGGTAGGACTTAGGGGGAAACTCGCCTCGTGTTGGCGACTAGATCTAGGCTAGGTCTAGGGGGTACTCGAGGCTACATTCGGGGAAGGGTTGGCTAGAGCGGCTTGAGGCCGAATCCGGGGAGGATCAGCTAAAGCCAACCGGTTCGTGGGGATACGAGTCGGTATAGAAAACAAAAAGAGTTTACTATTCATCGCCACCGATTTCTAGAGTCATAGAAGTCAAACTTTTGTAAAACCTTATTTGATATTAATAAAGCATGTCTCTACTTTATTTCAATTGTTTTACTTGCCTTTCTATTGTCTTAATCTTGCATTATTACAAAGTTTTTAAAATATCACTAAAGTTTTTAAAATCCTTATTCACCCCCCCCCCCCCTCTAAGGGCGCCTACCGATCCAACAATCATGTGAATCCTAAGGAATCTCATCATGTCTCTGTCAAGAGAATCTTAAGATACCTAAAGGGTACATCAAATCTTGGCCTATGGTACCCTAGGAACAATGGATGTGAACTAACTGGCTACTCAGATGCAAATTATGCAGGGTGCAAGGAAGACAGGAAGAGTACCTCAGGGACATGTCAATTCCTTGGTGGAAGACTGATCTCTTGGAGCAGTAAGAAGCATACCAGTGTGGCAATCTCAACAGCAGAATCAGAGTATATCTCTGCTGGGAGCTGCTGTGCCCAACTACTATGGATTCAACATCAACTTGTAGACTACAATCTAAAGATGACCAAAACACCCCTGTTTTGTGACTCATCAAGTGCAATCTCAATTGCTAAGAACCCTGTCTCTCACAGTAGGACTAAGCATATTGAGATCAGGTATCACTTCATCAGGGAGCATATGGAAAATGAAGATATCACCCTTGAATTTGTCCCAATAGACAAACAAGTGGCCGATATATTTTCAAAGCCCCTAGATGAAGCTAAGTTTAACTTCTTCAAATTCCAATTGGGGATGTTAAACTTAGAGTAATTCTCAACTTATTCTTCACTAATCCCTTTCCAAATCATTGGTTAGAAAATCTCTCAGGATTTGGAAGAACTATGACCGGGCAAGAGGGAACTTGGACTATTGTCCACCTAAAGAGGAGCTCCAGGAAAGAAGTCAGAAAGGGGGAGAGATAGCACATCAATATGTTCAAGACAAAACTGCTCAAGAAGACCTCAAAGAAAGGGGAGCAAAGGTGTAGGGGGAGACATAAAATAAGAGACATCAAATCAAGGGAGAGATACAAGCCTGATGTACTCAGATAGTTCAGCAAAGATAAGTACCATCTTACATGCTCAAAAGTTAAGATTATAATATTTATTGTCAAGTGAAAGTAGTCTTGAATTGAGATTCTGACTTCTTCAAATAGGGGGAGATTGTTGGGAATCTTACCCACATGATTCCTTATTTGAAGAAGTCACCAAGTCAAGGAAACTTCACTTTGTATTTGATCACTTCTCTAGCTTATAAATCTCAGGAAGTTAGAAGAACAAAATTCGTCGAATGCAGAAGGAAGTTCGTCGAACAAAAAATGAAGTTCGTTGAACGCTGAGACTTGGCATGTTCATCGAACGAAGAATGGAGTTCGTCAAATGCAGAATGCTGTTCGTCAAACGCAGAATGGAGTCTGTCAAATGCAGAGACGGGACAGAAGAATAAAGCTCGTTGAACGCAGAATGCTGTTCTGAAAGTGGAGGGTTTAGTTCTTATTTATCTTATTAAAAGATCTTGTTTAAGTTTTTCTTTAAAGTAATGATATATATATATGTATGCTGGGTGAGGAATAGAATCAAGCACTAACAGTGCATAAGAAAAATCACAGCACAGCAGAAATAAAAGTAAAGTAAAAACAAACAAAACCAGATGACACAAGATCTATAGTAGTTCCCATCAATTGGGTACATCTACTCTTGTACCCACTGGTAGGAATCCACTAGGAGGTTGTTGATAAGTTGCCCTCACACCAGGGTGTTTTTGGTAAGGTGTCCACACACCAGGTGAGCTGTTGATAAGGTGCTCAAACCAAACTACAGGTTTTTGCTAAGGTGCCCTGTCATCGGGAGTTAACTTTTGAAGGGAGTTATAACCATGTACAAGGTGGGAAGGAGAAAGTAAAATGAAAAACAGAAAATATAATGTTCTTCTATGTATAAGAAGACTCTTGAAGATCCTGATTTGAAGTTGAATGGATCTTGATGAAGATGTTGAAGAGCTCCCCCTGTCTGATATAGATTGATGACAGTTCTGGAGATCGCACTTCTTTCTTCTTATGCAGTGATGATCCTGAGCAAATGGTTGTGATTGTTGTCTCAGGATGTATATGATCTGCAGGAAGATGTTAGTACTGAAGAACAACAAGATAAATTTTCTCTTCTCTGTCGTGTGTTCTCTCTGTGTGTTCTCTCTGTGTGTTCTCTCTGTGTGTTCTCTATGTGTGTTCTCTCTGTGTGTTCTCTGTATAATCTGAGGACCCTTGCTCTTAATTTGAATTCTCTTCTCGGGAAGAAGAGAAGAGCTAAAGTCTCTATCATTGATTTGACTCTTCGTGAAGATAACCTATCGTTACTCTTCTTTAAAGCTGATCTGCAACGGCTATAATATTTATTGATCTGCAACGGCTAAGTTAAATATCATACATAAAGAGAGCAGAATAAAATAATATTTGTCGAGCTTCTGGCTAGGATTTGTCGAGCGCTGAACGACATTTGTCGAGCGCCTTTCTGAAGGTTTGTCGAGCTCTTCACATTTTGTGATTCGTCGAGCGCCTTTCTGAGGCTTTGTCGACCTCTTCCACTTTTTGTCGAGCGGCGTTCAGAGAATAATTTGTTGACCACTGAGACTGGCTGTCTGGTGAGTGGTTAATGAAATGACAGATTCGTCTAACGTCGTTCGACAAATGTCGAGCTCCGTTCGACGAAAGTAGAGAATAAATATTTGTGTTTATTTAATTTTCTCCGATTCGATCGCATCATATTTAATTTATGTTTACTTAGATTGATCTAAATTATTAGATGACTTATTAACAAAAGGATGGATTCTAACTCAAATCAAAAAGCTAAGGTTCCAACAATCTCCCCCTATTTGAGTTAGGATCCTCAATCCAGATCAAAACTAGTGGACTGGTAATCTTAAAATAGCTTTTTAAAATTTTCAATTGCAGCAGCTTATTTCTTGAAGTTAAAATTTTCAATTGCAGCAATCTTTGTAGAGATTAAATTTTTGATACCAGGTGAAAAGGGGTTTGTGAGCTTCTCATTTTCTCTCTCACTTGGTTAAGATTTTAATATATGAGTTGCTACAGTTGTTGATCATGGGTCTGAATTTGAAAATTAGTTAATCTGTAGTTTCTGTGAGGATGAAGGTATCAAACAAAGCTTCTCAGCACCTAGAACTCCTCAACAAAATGGAGTTGCTGAAAGAAAGAATAGAACCTTAATAGAATCAGGAAGGACCTTGCTTGCAGAATCAGGATTACCAAAAACCTTCTCGGCTGAAGCAGTCAACACTGCAAACTATTTTCTGAATAGAAATCTCATACACAAAACTAAGTTAAAAACTCCATATGAGCTTCTGAAGGGAAAAACACCCACTGTTAGATACTTTAAGACTTTTGGATGTACTTACTTTATACTAAACAACGGGAAAGATCATCTTGCCAAGTTTGACAAGAAGTCTGATGATGGGATATTTCTGGGGTACTCATCATCTAGTAAAGCTTATAGGTGCTATAACAGGAGAACTCTCAGAATTGAAGAATCCATACATATTATATTTGATGAAACTAACATGCTTTTTAAGGGGGAGGAAACTTCCACCAGTCCTTTTCCACTGGAAAACAGATGCATAGAGACTCAGCTTGAACAACTGATTCTAGAGAACACAGACACTTGGAAAGAAACCAGCTACAGGAACCAAGTGAGGAATCTGAACAGGAACATGAAGAAGATTCAGAAAAGAGCAATCAAAACCAACTCCCACAAGAGAACATGGCTCAAGAAGAATAGGTGGGAAATGATTCTATTATTAATGAGGAAGAAGATCCTCTAACAAATCCAAGCAGGACAGGAATCAATATGAAAAATCATCCACAATCCCAAGTAATTGGAGACCCCAATACTGGAGTAAGAACAAGACACCAAGTCTTCAGTGGAATGATGCTCCAATGCTTCTTATCACAAGTTGAACCAAAGAAGTTTGAAGAAGCAAATTGTGATCCTCACTGGATTATAGCTATGCAAGAAGAACTAAGCCAATTTGAGAGAAACAAAGTATAGAACTTAGTTGAGAGACCAAGAAACTACCCAGTTATTGGTACAAAGTGGGTATACAGAAAAAAAAACTAGATTCCACTGGAGTAATTATCAGGAATAAGGCAAGACTTGTAGCACAAGGATACAGACAAGAAGAAGGAATAGACTACAACCAAACCTTTGCTCCAGTAGCCAGATTGGAAGCAATCAGACTTTTCCTTGCCTATGCAGCTTTCATGAAGATAAAAGTCTACCAGATGGATGTCAAGAGTGCTTTTCTGAAAGGTGACCTTCAAGAAGAGGTGTATATAGAGAAACCACCAGGTTTTATCAATCCTTCCTCTCCTAACTGTGTTTATAGACTTAACAAAGCACTTTATGGTCTTAAGCAAGCACCAAGAGCATGGTATGACACTCTCTCTAACTTCCTTATAGAAAACTCTTTTGAAAGAGGAAAAGTAGATAAAACACTTTTCACTAAAACCCACAAGAATCAACTCCTTCTTGTTCAAATATATGTAGATGACATCATCTTTGGCTCAACTCATCCCAAACTCTGTAAAAGATTTGTTAATCTAATGCAATCTAAATTTGAAATGAGTAGTATGGGAGAACTCTCTTATTTCTTAGGGCTACAAGTAAAACAAAACAGTGAGGGGATCTTTATCTCACAATCTAAATACACTAAAGAATTAATCAAAAAGTTTGGCATGGAATCAGCTTCTACCATGAAAACACCTATGGCAACTAATGCCATTATAGAAAAGGATGAAAAGGGAAAATCAGGAGATCAAAAGACCTATAGGGCAATCATAGGATCCCTTCTCTATCTAACAGCTAGCAGACCTGACATTATGTTTGCCACCTGCATATGTGAGCGATTTCAGGTTGATCCAAAAGAATCCCATCTCTCCTATGTAAAAAGGATTCTTAGATACCTAAAGGGAACACCTGAACTAGGTTTATGCTACTCAGCAGAAACCAACTTTGAATTGACAGGTTTCTCAGATGCTGACTATGTTGGATGTAGGGTTGATAGAAAAAACACATCTGGTACTTGACAATTCCTAGGTGACAGACTGATATCATGGTTCAGTAAGAAACAAACTTCAGTCTCCACCTCAACAGCTGAAGCTGAATATATAGCTGCTGGAAGCTGTTGTTCACAAATCCTATGGATGCAAAATCAGCTTCTTGACTATAAATTGGAAGTCAATAACTCTAAGATCTATTGTGATAGTTCTAGTGCTATATCCATAGCATCTAACCCAGTCCTTCATAGTAGAACCAAACATATAGAGATCAGACATCACTTTCTTAGAGACAATGTAGAAAAAGGCAAGATAACCTTGGAATATATTCCGACAGACAGTCAAAGAGCAGACATTTTTACCAAACCTTTCGATGAAACTAAGCATACTTACTTCATCAACACCTTAGGAATGCTTGATGGAAGCTTGTAAACACCATTGGAAGAAAAATTAACATTGGGCAAATGAGAGCACTTGAAGATACGTCGATTACCTATCGACGCAAGTCGGCAAACATGTCGACATCAATTCAATGTAACGTCGACTTCACGATAAAACTGGAAACGAATCTTTCCTTCTTCTTTTGACGATTGGATTACCTAATATACCTCGACTTCTGTTTCCTTTTCGACGTTTCACCTTCTTTAAATAATACCTCTTATTTCATAACTCTTACTCTCCCAAACCGCCAAAAACTTCGTCTTCTACCTTTCTCTCTGCATCAATGGCGTCGACTCCTGCTCAATCTGCCATCATCAAAGCGATGAATGATGCCCTGGAAAAACTTGTGAATGAATTTCAGTCACGACTGATCAATTTCTCCAACGAGTGTGCCTCCATGCTAACCACTTGTGAAGCCAAACTGGCCGACATCTCTGCATCTCTTCCTGAGCTTCATATTCTTCTTCAAGAACAAAATCTGTCGCCAAAAGGGTTTATATCCTTTCTGCAGGGTATAAACCAGGGGGAGAGTTGCTCCAGAAACCCCTCCAATCAGGTTCTCTATTACTCTTAAGCTTCATATTCTTCTCTATTACTCTTAAGCTCATGGTTAATTCTTCTCCAATCTCTAAACCCTAAACTCCATTTCTTACTATAGGCACAAAGCTTCTCCACTCACTCTGATTACACCTTCAAGGAGAAAAAACCCTTTTGGTATATCCTCATCCTACCATACAGAAGGAGACCATGCTGTGGATTCAGCATTCAAAGCAGATGCCCCATATATTCAGGGGGAGATTGTTGTAGTAAAAAATACAGAAGTCCAGGGGGAGGAAGAAGCAGCTACTTCTAATGACTGGAAAGGGCAAGTCTGGATTGACGCACCCCTTCGTGTGGAAGAATATCAGTATCACTCTCCTGGCTTCTCTGCCAGTCACATCAAACTTAGGACACCTCTACTTGAGGATGTTCCTCCAGAAGAAATTGAAGGAGAAAAACATTCTTCAACAGAGTCTACCCTACCTGAGGACATTCTACCTCCTGTTGCAGAATAAACTCCTCCTCCTGCAAAAGTTCCTTCTCCACCTTATCTTCCTAAAGAGAAAACTCCACCTCCTCTATTACCTTTATCTCCACCATCAACAAAACTTACTTCTACCAAGCAGTTTTTAGCACCTACTCAAATCTTACCTAGGCAAAGTCTAAGAGGACAAACGAAAAGAAAAAGAAAGGTCATCCCTCACTGGCAAAAATATTCCAAAGAAGAAAGGAAAGAATATGCAAAGGAAAAGAAATACAGAAAAGCTTGTGAGGAAATAAAGACGTTTGAAAAGATTTCTAATATCTCTCCTGACAGTATTGTAAAGGAGTACAATGACCCTGAAATGGAAAAGAGGAATAATGAAATAAGAGAAAGAGACCTGTATGAATTTGAACCAGCTATGAAAGAAACAGTGGATAAGAGAAATGCTTGGATAGAAAAGATCAAGAAGGGAATGATTAAAGAACAGATTCTTGCTGAACCATCCACCAAAATTCCAAAGAAATTGTTTGAGGTTGAAGCATATCAAAAGAAAAATCCTCAAGCAGGGCTTATCCTAGATAAAGGACAAAAGCACAAAATGGGTGTATGGTGTTCAGAAGATGACTACATTCCCTATAAGAAGCCTAAAAAACCAGAAGGACTAGACAAATGGCATGATTCACCCTGGAAAGGGAAAGAAAAGATGTCTGAGATCCCTGAGAAACAGGAACCAGAAAAGAAAAGGAAATATAGGCCCAAGGTTGACAACAAGGGACCATCTGAGCCCAAACCTACACAAAAGAGAGAGAAACCTCAAGGCATTACAATAGAAATGATTGATGAAAAGGCATCAATTATCATTAGCAAGGGTTATTCCATAAATGACACTCTCCCTGATGCTGAAAAAAGCTTGGCAAAACTGCACACAATTATCAGAAATGTTCAGGAGCATCCTGATAGAGCCAGGCCCTACATTTTTGAAGCTGTTGAACAATTATCTAAGAAACTCTTCTCTGCCTTTGTTAATTTCATATATAACAAGAAGTTCTTGGTTTAAACCCTGTGAAAGATACTTACTTATTTATATAGTTTCTTTTTCTCTTCTGATGAATGCTTGACAAACTTCTTTAATATATCAAGGTATTCTTTGGACAAAAAGTAAAAAAAAAATCTCTGATCAGGGTTAAGACAAATAGGGGGAGATTGTTGGGGAAATGATTTATCTTAACCCCTAGAAATGAGTAGAAAATGAGTTCTCAGAATGAAAAATTAGTTTAAGTAAATTTGCGTCGAATAGTAATCGACGCAGCGTCGAAGTATAGTCGACATACCTCTCAAAATGAGTCGAAGTAACTCTAAACAGTATTCGACATAACCGTAATCGACGTAACTCTGATTTCTAATCGACGCACGTTGATTTCTATGACATTCAAAAACGCGACAGATCTCTTTCCTTTCTTTTTGTAGATCTGAATTTATGAAATTATATTATTCTCTTATAGCCGTTCAGAATTAAATCTTTCGTTCTAATTGACTCTTGGCTAATTTCATTAAGATTATTATGGATGTTATTTGAAAATTGAATGACTTCTTTCCTTCTACAAAAATATTAATTATGGAATATTTCTCTCTTACCATTTCTCTGTGAGCTAATTGATTATTCTCCTATAGCAATATTTTTGAATAACCAGAGCTATAAATACACGAGGAGGTCGGCAAAGAAAAACAACAAGTGATTCACACCATTTCTGAAAAAGAGGAAAAGCTCCCAAGAGTGAAGAAAGAGATAATTGAGAAAAGTGAAAAAGTGCTGCAGCAAGAAAAGGCCTTCTTCTTCTTCCTTCTGAAGTCATACTGCAGCAAATTTCTGAAAGCTCTCACTGAAAGAGAGAAAGGCCTACAATCTCCTTCTCACTATAGAAGAGAGAATACATTCACTATACTTGTGCTTCTAATCTTCTTGCTAGGAAGAAGATTCCTTCTTGCATAAATTGTTTCTTATTCTTGTTCTTCTTCTTGTTCTTATTCTTCTTCTTCTCATTCTTATCCTTATTTCAATTTCAATAGTGTAAAAAAGTTTTAAGAATCTCTCTTCAAAAGATTCAGTTGTAGTGGTTCTAAGAGTCTCCTTATCAAAAGACTCGGACTGGTTCTAAGAGTCTCCTTATCAAAAGACTCAGTAAAGGATAGTGAATTCCTACCAAGTGGGGTAGGAGAGTGGACTACCCAAAGTTTGGGGAACCACTATATTTCTTTGTGTTGTGCTGTGTTTTTCTTTTTGCTATTTCTTTCTTTATTTTGCTTAATTCTTGTTGGTGTGTGGGAAGCCTAAAACTGTGAAAATATATATATATATATTTAGTTGTTAACTTTGCACAAAATATTTTTAATTCTCTATTCACCCCCCTCTAGAGAATTCTAGTGAGGTTAACTGTGCACTTTCACATTGCCCTAGTAATACTACGGATCATTATTCCGAACATACTATTACACCATCTCATCTTTGTCCAAGTAACATTGAATAAGATTGACTTCAAAGTCATTACTCCCGACATAGGAATTGCTAAATTAGATCTAAGGGTCACCCAAGTCAGTAACCAATTCGCCCAATAAACAAAAGGTAAGCCCCAATAAACAAAAGATAAGCCCCAATAAATAAAAGATAAGCCTCTATCTATTTTTAGGCTAAGTATCATCAATATCACCATGTTATACTTATCCCAAGTATGCAAGCAATTCTTAGGGCACACAAACTTAGACTTGGGGTTCTATCTTGAAACTTGTTAATTCGCTCCATTCTTCAGACTCTTCAGGGTACCTTCTACGACAACCTTATCAAGGTCAATATGTCACCCAATCCCAAATGGGTCCCTCCTGAACTTCAATTCTCATCCGACCCACGGTGTTTATCATGGTGGTTATCTTAATGTAATCCTGTCAACGGTATGAGGGTTGAGTCTATAAGTCTCGTACCATTCTGCTTATGTGTCAATCTCTTTGGGGTATCCTCGTACCTTCCCCAAAAGTTATACCTACGGTCTATTTCAGACTAGGTCATGGTATAAATTGTCATGGTAAGTCATCTGTCCTAGTGGGGTTGAGTCTAACTCGTTGACTAAAGGACTAACTAAAGAGATCTTTGCAGCCGGAGGTATTCCCTGCTGGGGGCAGGGTTTGGCGCAGGCAACAAAAGAAAACTTGACACTCATAAAGAGATTTGGCTAAAAAGATTCAGTTAAGAGTGGACTTTTCATGTGATTTCCCCATATGGGCACACCACTGCTTCCGCTGCTAGTTTGTCCTCAAACTAAGCTCGCGGGGGGTGGCCCAGGGTTTGTAGACTTCTTTTCCTCGGATCGAGGTTCGCTCTGATACCACTTGTAAGACCCCTTTTTTCCAAACACCGGGTCTTAGGCCCAGAACCGCCGCTTTGCGGTGACACCTTCACTCGGGAAGGTTGCCACTACAAAACGCCGATCCTGCCGGCCAAATTGATCACAAAGAAAAGTGCATTAAAGAAGACAAGTCCACAGAATCAACATGAAAAATATAAAATGTCCATATAATATAACTGAATGAAAAGATAACAAGGGTTACTATAAGAAGAAGGGCTCATGCGCAGTACATCATAACCTCACTACAAGATCACTCGCAGAAGCTAACTACTAATCATTCTCTGATCCTGTTACTGGTGCTCCTGTGCTAGACTTTTCCGCCTTCGTCTGCACCCGCCTCTGGTGTTGCTGCGTCTCCTCGATCCCCTAAAATGATATGGTCCACCAACCGTTAGTCAAAAAGACTAAGCCTAATGTTCCCCACCCCACTCCCAATGGCTCCTATGCACCGAGCGGGAGGGATGAAGCGGAGGACAACAAGGGGTAAAAACATAAGCAAATGACGGCGGATCTAGTCTACAGGAATAACTACAACTACACATGTGTATCTAAACAAATGAAGCAGTAAGTAAAGCATAGTAAAGTGCATGTAATGAATAGTAAAGCAGTATATATCAAAGCAAGTAAAAGGATATAAAAGTAACCATTGATTTATAGGAATGCCCATACAAACCTATAGACCAAGGGGTCGTTTAGCAAGGCCTATCATATAAAAAGTCTCATTCCAATTTATATGATAGGGGTAGGGGTTGAAATGCAATGTTTATGCTATGACATGCAAGGTATGTTGTTTATGCTATGTCCATACAAGTGCAACCCACACACTTCAATTCTGTGCGCACAGACCTTTAGTTCCACCTTTTTGGAGCTAGCTAGACTCCCAGGATATTCCTGTAGTGGCAAATGGAAGCGGTGGGTTGGGCCTCTCCCACCTCTAGGTTGGTATTCACACTACCTAACCTAGACATATCATACTCCTCAACGCAAAATAGCGGAGCATCTGCGTACTCTTACTGGCTGGACATGTAATACCGAAGACCCACCACCTTCGTGCACATGCAAACATGATCTACTATCTATCTCCGAGCCATAGGCTCCCCGGGCTAACCTTCCCGTCATCAATAACCTTCCGAGCCACCGGCTCGCCGGACCAACCCGTCCGTACCAACAAACACTACTGAGTCACGAGCTCACCAGACTAATTAGGCTACGGCTACAACCACTGAGCCTACCGCTCGTAAGACCAAACCTACTAATATTCCTGTGATAACGAGGTATGGGTGAGAGTATTATTAAGTTAATCTTGTATAACAACTTCTTACTCCTACGACTTATGGTTAATCTTAGACATCCCGAGGATTACCCTGTAAGGGGCTCGCTACGGTACTAGGAACTGTAATGGGATGACACCCCAAAGTTCCCTTCTCAAGATACTTAGTGTTGTTGGTATCTATCCATAAGAACACCCCTCTTATCATTTCACTTGAGTTAAACCTAAGTGCTTTATGATACGCTAGGGAAAAGACGATCCTTCGTCAATCCCAAGCACTACCTTACCCTTAACTCACCAAGCACTCTTAATATACAACTCCTTTTTGGTGACCTAAATCTCTTCATTCTGACCATGTACACCAACTACATGTCATTCCCACTTAGTAGGCCACTAGTTACCCAAGTTCCACAGTTTTACTAAACGCAGACCAAACTAACTATATGAAGCTTGTAATTAGAGGTACTCCAAATATTCATCCAACTGACTCAAGATAATTACTGGGGGTCTATCATGATGTTATAAGACTAAATCCAGAGAATCATATTTTTCCTTAATTATTTAGTATTTATTTTAATTTTTCCAAACATTTGCCAAGTATGAAAATGAACATGAAGTATAAGGAATTCTTATGATATGGCTCTACAAAAATTATGATAAATCTATAATGACTAAATAATAGTAAATACATCATATCATGTTTTTATAGTAAGAAATTGTCCTCTATTTTAAATATTTATCATCTATCCAAACTTGTAGATTTATGAAGGAACCACCAAAACTATCTACACCAAAATTATGAGAAAATTACCAAACCCTTGTACTCATCAGAAACGCTTACTGACTAAATTTCTGGATTTATGAAAATCATTTTCTCACTTAAATAAATACTTTAAGAAAACCTCAAATAAGACAAGTTGTGGAGTAGCCTACTGATTTAAGTCTACACAAATTATATAAAAAATCTCAGAGCTTCCTAATGATCAGAAATGTTCTATCACCAATTTGCACAATTTAACAAAGAGTACTGTACCCTCAGTTATTTTTCTTAAGCCTAAGATAAAACAGGTGTCTTGTGAATGAAGTACTGATTAAATAATTTATATAAATACACAAAAATTACCAGAGGTCTAAACCATGATTATAAAGGCACTTCCAAGGTTTCATCATCATCCAAGACATTTTGATCCTATAATCATCTCTTATAATAAATTTCTCTAAAGGGATTATGACATAATCCAAAGGGAATAATTGTTCCTAAAATTCTTATAAAATTACCTATAGCCTATTTACACCCTATGAACCTATCCACCAAGTTTCATGACCATTCTATAGCTTTTGACTACATGTCCTTCACAAAGCTCTACATGCACCCCAAGGGGTAAATCTAGGATCCTAGGGCATATCCACCTCCACACCTCCCCAAACCACTCATGGGGGTACTTTAGGTGATCCTAAACTAGTGGACAAAGTTCCACCTCGGGGTGAGGAGATTTGACCACAAAATCCCAAGATAAACACCATACCCTAACGTTAACCAATTACTCAATCAAAACAGTCCCAATTGGGCTGAGATTTTTACCTAGGTCATAACATAACCCTAAGGAGCATCCAACAAAATTTTGAGGGCATTGGATGTCATTTGACCCACTAATTAATTAATATATGATTTATGAAATTATCTCAAAAACCTTAGAAAACGTTTCTCCTAAAATTCCCATCCTTTGGTATGATGTGTGGGTGTATATAACTAGCCTAGGTTTTAAATATCAAGTCCATAACATCTACAAATAAAAAGATATGAAGGAAAGAGTGACTGTCCTTCCCTAGGGACCAGTCCCACCATTTTGTCTCTACAGGAAGCTATAGTACTCCTTTTGGACTGAAACAATTTTTAAACTAAAGAAGACTCTAAGAGCTACAACTTTGGTGTTGGACACTTTTTCGTCAGAGGTAATCTAGTATTTTTAATAATTATAAACTATAGCAAAAAGTGTGACAGAAATTAATAAAAACATTTAATTAAACCATTGTTTCTGCGTTCGATGAAAAGTTTACTGCGCTCAACGAATTGTGGCCTGCGTTCGACGAAACCTTATAAAAGCTGCGTTCGACGAAATATAGTCTGCGCTCGATGAATTATGACATGCGTTTGACGAAACCTTATAAAAGCTGCGTTCGACGAAATATAGTCTGCGCCCGACGAATGCCATATTTCCGTTCGACGAAAACATCTCTCCAGCCTGTTCAGCTAATTTCCTCTTCGTTCGACGAACTCCAACTCTGTTCGACGAACTCAAGATCCGTTCGACGAAACAATTTCGTTCGACGAACTCGTAATTGCGTTCAACGAATGAAATGAATATAAACTTAAACATTAAAACAATTAATAAAAAGATCCTGCACAGATCTTGAAGCCACCCGACTACTGCTGGTCGTATTCTTCCTCCAGCCGACGGCTGAGATTGCCCCGACCTGGGCTACCTTCCTTCTTGTTTTCCCGGCCACCTATGCGCCGCCCCGGCCGGCCAATGCCACCACCACCTTCGTCGAGGTGGTGGCCGGCGATTAGCGGCGGTTGGCCGGCCGGAGGTGGCCGGAACAAGGATTTGGAGGAGGGAATTAAAGCTCTGAAACTGTAGCTTTTGGCCTACCCGATTTGGGACCAATTGGCCCCAATCCTTGCAAGCAACATGATGAGATCTATCCACAGAGAGAGGGATGAAGAACCAGACCTGTTTGGAGGGTTGATTCCTTGCTGATTTCTTGCTGGCCATGGCCAACCTAGAGCTTTTGGTGCCATGCTGATTCCTGCTCCTGGTGCTCGATTTCTTCAGGAAAGAGGGGGGTTTTGCTCCTCTCTGACCTCTGAAGGAGTTAAAGATGTCAATTGTGGTTATGAGGGGGGTTTCACTTAGTGGCCATTAATAGCCATTAATGGAGGATTTCGGATACACTTGGGGAGGATGAATTGGGCATCAATGTGGTCGGGAGAAGGCTGGAAACTTCACCTCTCCCCAAGGGGATATGAATGGTGCCATTAATTGGAGGTAATTGGGGGTTTCTTCTTCTCCTCCATTAACTCCCCCTTCTTTCTCTCTCTTCCAAAATGGGCTTTCTCTCTCCTGGCTGATTCTCTCCAAATTTAATGGCCACCTCAGCAGCATTCAATCACCATTAGGTGGTGGACCACCTTAATTGGGTCTAGCCCAAGTGGATTGGGTCCAATTTGGGCAAATTAGATCATTTTGACCTAAATTAGGGCAAGGGTAAATTGGTCAAATTGTAAGTCCCATGATGGGGCTTTTTGGTCCATTAGGCTCCTACTACCCATATAAGGGTAGGGCCAGGGTCAATTAGGCATGGTGGGGGCCAATTGACCTTAGTTGAGTTAGTTTGACCAATTTTAGAATTAAGGTTGACTTTGGTCTAATTGGCCCCTTTATTTGACCCCAATGGGTCCTTGGTGCTCCAAGAGGACCCCTAATGGGTTAGGGATGCTATGGTGGGGTCAAGGTTCAAATTGGGGCCCCTAAATCCAATCCTAGGCTTGCTAACTGGAAATTGCTATTTGCAGACCAAGGTGGTTTTCTTCTTCTTTCCTAAGGCCAAGTGGTCTCTTCAAGCTTCCTAGAGTTTTGTCGTGACCTAGTCATGACAAAACCACTCTAGGGGTCTAGCTGTTTGGGGGATGTTACAGGACTTGCTTACTTGTCAGCCTCTCCAGAGATCAATCTGACCCACCGTCTATGAGAGCCCGACAGCAGAATCGATTTGGGGCATTCCAACACCAAAGGATTTGTTACCCTGCCATCCTCTCCAGAGATCAACCTGACCCACCGTTTATGTATGCCCAGAAGCGAAATCTATCTGGGGCATTCCAGCACCAAAGGACTTGCTTACTTGCCAGCCTCCCTAGAGATTAAACTGACCCACCGTCTATGAGAGCCCGGCAGCGGAATCGATCTGGGGCATTCCAGCACCAAAGGACTTGCTTACTTGCCAGCCTCTCTAGAGATCAACCTGTCTCACCGTCTATGAGAGTCCAGCAGCGGAATCGATATGGGGCATTCCAGTACCAAAGGACTTGTTACCTGGCCAGCCTCTCCAGAGATCAACCTGACCCACCGTCTATGAGAGCCCGGCAGCGGAATCGATCTGGGGCATTCCAGCACCAAAGGACTTGTTACCTTGACAGCCTCTCCAGAGTTCAACCTGACCCACCGTTTATGAGAGCACAACAGCGGAATCGATCTGGGGAATCCCAGCATAGAACACTTGAGGATTCCTACTTAGGAACAATTTCAAAACCAATATATGGAGAGTAAAACATACAACAAGTCAATTACAAAAACTTTAAGAATAGAAACACTTCAAGTCATCCCCACTCCTGGCTCGGCCGAGAGGTACCCCTTCCCCATCTTGGAGGTGGTACCCTCCTGACTTGAGCACTTCACTTACAATGTGAGGCCCCTCCTAATTGGGGTCAAGTTTAACTACCGCGGCTCCTCTCCCAGCTACATCGATCTTCTTCCAGACCAAGTCCCCTTTCTCAATCTATTTTATTCTGATATGCTGGTCAAAGTATCTGGCCATCCGCCTCTTGAACTCATCTTGTCGAACGGTGGCGAGATCCTGGAGGTCCTCCACCAGGTCCAAGGATAACCTTTGCTCTTCCTCATTCTCCATCCTCCACTCATCATCACCTTCTCCTACGGCGACCACCCGGGGGGACTTCACCTCGAACTCTATAGGAAGCACAGTCTCAGACCCGTGAGAGAGTTTGAAAGGGGTCTCTCCGGTGGCCGTGCTCAGAGTAGTCCTCAAAGCCTAGAGGACTGAGGGCAGCTGCTCTACCCAGTTGCCCCTGAGGTTCTCGACCTTCTTCTTGAGCAAATTCACGATTATTTTGTTTGCTGCCTCCACCTGCCCATTGCTCCTCTTGTGGTGGACCGACGCAAATCGGAGATCTATGCCGAGTTGGGTGCAGAAGCTGACGAACTCATCGCTGGCAAACTGCGGCCTGTTGTCCATCACTATGGCCAGTGGGAGTCCGTGCCTACAAATTATTTCACCCCATACAAACTTTCTCACTACTTGGGATGTTACCTTGGCCAGCGCCTTCACCTCCAGCCACTTGGAGAAGTAGTCTATCATTACCAGCAGGAACCTTCTCTGACCACTTGTCTGGGGAAAGGACCAACGAAATCTAACCCCCATATCGCAAAAGGCCACGGAGTTGTGATGGTTCGGAGCCTCTGAGCTTGAAGAAGCTGGAGTGGAGCATAGAGTTGACACTTGGAGCACTTCTTTGTGAACTCCGCCGCATCCTTGCTGAGGGTAGGCCAGAAATAACCATGCCTCAGCACACTTCCTTCCAGTGTCCTGCTCCTTTAGTGGCTGCCACACTCCCCCGAGTGGATCTCCTCCAAGACCCTCGGGACCTCCCCCTCAGCTACACAACGGGCGAGGAGTCCCGAAAGGATCTTACGACACAGCCCACCTACATGCATGGAGTAATAGGCAGATTTGTACCTGAGCCGTCGCTTGTCCACCTCCCCCTTGGGGAATTTCCCCATGTTAGGAAGGTGAAGATGGGACTCATCCACGACTCTTGCTGATCTATCTCCATCAGCTCTCCTTCATTGATGGATGGTCGAAAGAGTTCTGACACCGTCCCTCCTGCTCGGGGACCAAACTTGGCGAGAAAGTCTGCCAAGGTGCTCTCCTCCCTCGGCACGTGCTTGATGGAGAAAGTGCGGAACTGCCCGATGACCCCCTTGACCTTCTCCAGATAGCGATGGAGGGTTGGCTCCTTTGCCTCGAACTCCCCCTGATCTGCCATGCCACCACCATGGAGTTCGTCGAGACCTCCACGTCTTGCACACCCAGCTCCCTGGCCAGCCGCAGGCCAATGATCACCGCCTCGTACTCAGCCTGGTTGTTGGTGATTGGGAAATGAATGATGATGGCTTGCTCAATCCTTGTCTCTTGTGGGCTCACCAGGATAACCCCTCCTCCAAAGGAGTGCCTCCCCGATGCCCCATCCACTAACATCTTCCAAACCTCTGAGTGAGGAGCCTTCTGCTCCTCCACCTCGGTCACGTAATCCGCCAGGAAATTTGCCACTGCCTGTGCCTTTATTGATAACCTTGGTACAAATGAGATATCAAACTCGCTCAGTTCCATGGACCACTTGGACAACCATCCCGAGTGCTCTACCCCTTCCATGATGTTGTGAAGGGGGTGTTCGGTCACCACCTTGATTGAGTGTGCCTGGAAATAAGGTCGGAGCTTCCGGGATGACACCACCAAGGCGAAGGCCAACTTCTCTAGGATGGGGTATCGGAGCTCCGTCTTCCTCAGCACTCGGCTGACGTAGTAGATTGGAAGTTCCCTTCTGCCTTCTTCTCAGACCAGTATTGAACTTATTGCCTCGGATCCTACACCCAGGTATAAGGATAGGTCCTCTCCCTGCCTTGGCCCCTGAAGCAAAGGAGCCTGAGTGAGCTGCCCCTTCAACGCTTGGAAAGCTTCCTCACATTCCAAGGTCCATTCGAATTTTTGATTCACTCTCAGCACCTTGAAGAAGGGTGCACACTTTCCCCCGGCCCGGGAGAGGAATCTACTGAGACCGGCCAACTTCCCCGTGAGGTGCTGAACCTCCTTGGTGTTTCTCGGTGATCCCAGTTCCATGATGGCCTTGACTTTATCTGGATTAGGCTCCACCCAGGCTGGGGTGAGCAAGTGACCTAGGAACTTCCCCCGGCTAGCCCCGAAGACACACTTCTGGGGATTGAGCTTCATTTTGTACTTCCGCAAAGTCCCAAAAGTCTCTTTGAGGTCCCGGAGGTGGGATTCGAGGTCTCGACTTTTGATCATGAGATCATCTACATAGACCTCCAGGTTTCTTCCTTTCTATTCTCGGAAGACCCTATCCATCATCCGTTGATACGTTGCCCCTGCATTTTTTAGCCCAAAGGGCATCATTTTATAGCAATAACACCCATCCCCTGTGATGAAGGAGACATTCTTGATGTCGGGGGGTGCATACGGATCTGATGGTAACCTGAAAAAGAATCTAAAAAAGACATCATAGAGAAACGGACTGCTGAATCAACCAGTGCGTTGATTCTAGGCAAGGGGTAGTAATCCTTGGGGCATGATTTATTAAGCAAAGAAAAATCAATGCACATTCTCCACTTACCTCATCCCTTCTTTACCATTACCACATTAGAGACCCAGCTAGGATACTGGATCTCCAATACAAACCCAGCTTAGTGGAGCTTGCCCACCTCCTCTCGGATGGGCCCTTCCATCTTGTCAGCTATGGACCTCTTCTTTTGATGGATGGGGCAAGTGCCGGGATCGAGGTTGAGGCGATGGCAAGCCACATCCACATCAATCCCTGGCATCACCGAGGTACTCCATGCGAAGACATCCACATTCTCCTAGACGCGGGCCAGGATTTGCTTCTGCTCCCCCAGGCTGAGCTCGCCGCTGATCTTGACTTTTCCTACCACCCCCGCCCGGGTGGTGACTTCAAGCTCCATGACCTCATCCACGGCCTCCATCCGAGACTGCTCCCCCCAATCACCCTCCTTCTCCCCATCGCAAGCTAGCGCTTCGACCTCTTCCCCCCTTCTTCCTTCTCGAACCTCCATTTGTTGGATCGGTCGGCGCCCTTAGAGGGAGGGGTGAATAAGGGTTTTCAAAAACTTAAGATTATATTTAGAAAACTTTGAAATATTGCAAGATTAATACAATGAGAAATCAAGTAAAACAATAATGAAGAGACATGCTTTATTAATATCAAATAATGTTTTACAAAACTTGATTTCTATGACGCTGGAAATCGGAGGCGACTAAAAAATCCTTTTTCGTTTTCTATACCGACTCGTATACCCACGAACCGGTTGGCTTTAGCCGATCTCTCCCCAGATATGGCCTCAAGCCGCTTTAGCCAATCTATCCCCAGAAAGGCCTTGAGCACCCCCCTAGACCTAGCCTAGATCTAGTCGCCAACATGAGGCGAATTTCAGTCCTAAGTCCTACCCCAGACCTAGTCGCCGACACGAGGCGATTTCACTACCGTTTACAAAGAAAGATAAAGAAAATAATAAAACTTCCCTTAAGATGAACTTCTGAAGATGGAGGCGAAGATCCGTTGTAGAATCAGCGTTTGTCGAAGCGGACTTCGTCTAGATTCGGCGTGATGGAATTCTCCTTCAGAAGTTTGCAGAGCTTTGCTAGGACTTCAAGTTTTAGCCAAGATAGCCTCTGGAGTTGTAGCACTACCTCTCTCTTTCTGATGTTCATCTGAAACGAGAGGTGAGGGGTCCTTTATATAGCCCAAGTGCTACCGCCGGCGCTAGCGCTACCGTCGGCGCTAGCCCGGATTAGGAAATATTTTGCGCGGCAGGATTTTCAATCCGTGGCAACATTTTGCTCTATGCCTCTTGTGCGCCATGCTACCGCCAGCGCTAGTAGCTACCGCCGGCGCTATCCCTGATTAAGTAACATTTTGCGCGGCAGGATCTTCAATCCGTGGTAACAATTTGCTCTATGCCTCTTGTGCGCCATGCTACCGCCAGCACTAGTAGCTACCGCCGGGCGCTAGCTCCTTCTAAAAACACTGCCGAAATCGCGTTAATCATCGCTAGCGCCGGGCGCTATCACTACCGCCGGCGCTAGTGGCCATGTTGGAATTCTGGTCTCAATTTTGGGGACAACCATCCTTGAGTCATGTGGACTTTGATTTCCTGCACACTTAAACACACAAGATCAAATACACATAGGATTTGTTATTCTCAAACCTAGGATATGCAAAAGACCATGTTCCAATAAACTCCCCCTTTTGATAATAACAAATCCATTAATGATAAATCAAAGCATTAATAAATAAGCATGATGAAACTATACTTGTGTGTGTGTGAGAGTGATGACTTAGGATAATTCTTGATTTTAGCATTTAGAATTTCTCCCCCTAAATATATGCTCCCCCTAAGTGAATGCTCCCCTAATATAAAAGCTATCATCTGAATTTGTCATGTTGGGTTTATGATAGCGGGTTTATATTTATCATGTTAGTTCTCCCCCTTTGTTATTAGCAAAAGTGGGTAGGGAAACAAAGCACTAAAAAATGTGTAAATAGAAGAGAAGGCATGATCGAGCTTTTTAAGTAAATGGTAAGGAGTTTTAGAATTGTTTTTCATTTAAATAGATCAGAGTTATAAGCATTACAAAATTTTCAGAGTTTTTAGCATAAAAGATTTTTATGTTTGAAGTAACCACTAAAAAGTGTTCCAAGTAAATCTATCACTTAATGAAAGATAGGAATTTTTTAGAATAAGTGATGATGCAAAGAATACAAGACATTAAGTAAGCATGAAAGCGCAAGGTAAAACATTTATATGGTTAAGATGCGGAAGTCTTATAGCAATACAAAAAAACATCAAATAGTAATGATAATCCAAAAATATGAGTTAAAGTTCACAAAAGATGATGTTTTTGTAAATCATTTTTTAATTAGATCTTTAAATTTGATAATAACCAAGCATGAAATAATGTTTATCAAAAAGAGATTACCACAATGTTACTTTAATTCATAATTTCAAAAACATACAAAACATTGTAGAACACATGCTAGGTTATCTAGTGCATTTCATAAATAAAAAGTAATATAGAATTAGCATTAGGATCCAATGCTCATGAGAAGAAGTGTTATGGAAGATAATGATGTGCACATAAGTGTATTTTTGAGTAATGTAAACAAATGTTTTAATCAAAAATACAAGATATATGTAAAGTACGAGCACAATAAAACACAAATAAGATTACTTCCACACACTTTAATGCACAATAAAAAGTACAACTACCAAGGTGCTCTGCACACACAATGCTCATCAAGACTTATCAGGGTGCAAAGTAGTGCTTGGGGGATCATATATTTAAATTTAATATTGAAACTAGTGATCCGGTGTACTTAAGAGTAAGTGGTTTTTCTTATTTTTGAAAGAAGGATTTGATTTGCACAAGACACTTTACTATTCTTTCCAAGGTGCTCAACCTCACAATGCTTATTAAGACTTATCAGGAGGTTCAAGTAGTGCTTGGTGGAGTTATCTTTGTCATTTATTTTATAATTTTGTTTTGTACAAAGTTCTCCGAATACACTTGTTTTGCAAATCAATCGATTTGATGAAAAACATAACCACTTTTCTTAATTTTTAAGAGTGCAAAATAAGGAGTGTAGGTAAGATACTTGTGCAATTTTAATCCATTATACTAATACAAAACATACACAAGCATTCTTAGATTAAATACATATGTAGACAGTGCCAAAAAAGGTGAGTGAATAAATATCATTATCAAACATAAAACATTTCTCATACTTAGAGGCATGCTAAGCTTGATCCTACACAACTTTTAAACTATAATTGATGCACATTTGAATAGATATATCAAAGCATGAAGAAAGACAATGTCCAAAGTAGTTTGAAAAGATAAATTGCAACATTGTAGAATTTCTAAATAATAGATTAAATCATGCTTGATTTTTCACAAAAATAATACAGTTTTTTTTTTATAGTTTTAAAGTTTTATATTTTTGTATTTGATTTTAGCAAATAAAAGCATATGTTTGTAATTTTTGCTTTTGTAATTTTTATATTTGATTTTTGCATAAAGATGAACCTTAAACAAAGGAAACAACACAAGCGAAAAAGAAAAACATATTTTTGTGTAATTTGGTTTTTGTAGTTTTGTATTTGATTTTTCAAAAAATAAAGAAACACAGAAGTGCAAAACTAAGTAGAAAATATATATTAATATATTTTTAGAAATTTTTCAAAATTTTAAAATCACAGAAAAATGAACATGGACGGTAGCGCTAGCGCGGGAGACAGTGAACGATTTTCTAGGATTTTGGAAATTTTAATTTTGGATCTTGATAAAGTGTCCCAATAGTAGTTCCATGCTGAAGTTGCAGATTGTTAGGAGATGTTTTGGATGGTTAAAAATGAAGAAAATTGTATTTGTGAGCATGTTTTAACTTGAAAGATCTAGGACACCTAATTCAAGTCATAATAATCGAAATCTTGCATCGGGAAGGGGTTTAGTAAATATGTCAGCAAGTTGAGAGTCCGTCCCAATGAAGCTTACTTTTACATTTTCTTTCTTAATGTGATCCCTAATGAAATGATGACGAACGTCGATGTGTTAGGATCTAGAATGGTGTACGGGATTATATGTGAGGTCTATTGCACTTTTGTTGTCACATTTAAGATCTATGTTTTTGAGATGAAATCCAAAGTCCTCTAGTGTTTGGCTAATCCATAACGCTTGTGCACAACAAATACCAAGTGCTATATATTCGGCCTCCGTGGTGGAGAGTGCAACCGAAGATTGTTTTCTACTAGACCAAGCAACTAAAGAGGGTCCTAAAAGGTGACATGTACCGCTAGTGCTTTTTCTATCTAGTGAACACGGTAGCCCGAATCAGAATAGCCATGGAGCGTGAAAGAGTCATTGTGTGGGTACCATAATCCTAATTTAGATGACCCTATTAGATAACGAAAAATCCGTTTTACCGCTTTTAAATGAGATTCTTTTGGATCGGCTTGAAAGCAAGCAAATAAACATACGGCAAACATTATATCTGGTCTAGATGCACTTAAATAAAGAAGAGATCCTATCATTCCTCTATATAGCGTTTGATCAATGGAAATTCCAGATTCATCTTTTCCTAGTTTTAAAGAAGCACTCATAGGAGTAGAAGCTTGTTTAAGATTTTCAAATCCAAATCGTTTAAGCATATCGTGAACATATTTTGATTGACAAATAAAAATACCATTAGTTCTTTGTGAAATTTGAAAACCAAGAAAATATGATAGTTCTTCTACAAGACTCATTTCAAATTCATTTTTCATTATTAAGACTACTTCATTACACAACTCTTCATTAGTGGCTCCAAAAATGATGTCATCAACATATATTTGTAGAATAATTAATTCGTTATTTTTATGCTTAATGAAGAGTGTGTTGTCTGCACTTCCCATAACATAATCGTGCTCTAACAAAAATGATGTAAGACGAGCATACCATGCACGGGGCGCTTGTTTTAAACCATAAAGCGCTTTTTCTAATTTGTAAACATGATTTGGAAATTTTTCATTTATGAAACCGGGGGGTTGTTCTACATACACTTCTTCTTTAATAAACCCGTTTAAAAAGGCACTTTTAACATCCATTTGAAATAATTTTATTCTTTTAAAACTCGCAAATGCCAAAAATATTCGTATAGATTCTAGGCGAGCTCAAGGGCAAAAGTTTCTTCAAAATCTACCCCCTCGATTTGTGAATAGCCTTGAGCAACTAAGCGTGCTTTATTTCTTACAATCCTAGATTCACCATCTAGCTTATTTTTAAAAATCCATTTTATGCCAATAATTGGATGATTAGATGGTCTTTCTACTAAATTCCAAACTTTATTTCGTTCAAATTGTCCTAACTCTTCATTCATAGCCAAAAACCAAAATTCGTCATTTAAAGCGGTGGAAACGTTTTTAGGTTCAATTTCAGACACAAAGCAAATATTTGAAAATGTTTCATGAAGAGAGGACCGAGTTCTTACCCCAGTAGAAGGTTCCCCAATGACTAGCTCCTTTGGATGATTTTTGGAGAAGTTTAGAATGCTTGCAGGTACATATTCATCTTCTTTGGACTTCTCCTCCTCTTCTTTGGACGGTTCTTCTTCGTCGTGCTCCAAGGATGGCAAAGGTTCATCATCGGTACCTGTAGGGATCTTCTCTGCACATGGAACAAACTCATCAAATCTGACATTAATTGACTCTTCAACCTTACTTGATCTTTTATTAAATATTCTATATGCTTTACTAGTTGAAGAATAACCAAGAAATATTCCTTCATCGCATTTTTCGTCAAATTTTCCTAAAAAATCTTTTGTATTAAGAATGAAGCATTTACATCCAAATACTTTAAAATACGATACGTTAGGTTTCTTTTGATAGTAGAGTTCATATGGGGTGAGAGTTAATGATGGGCGAAGCATAACTCTATTCATTACATAGCATGCAGTGCTTACGGCTTCTGCCCAAAAATACTTAGGTAATTTATATTCAGATAGCATGGTGCGTGCAAGTTCTTGTATTGTCCTATTTTTCCGTTCTACAACACCGTTTTGTTGAGGTGTGTGTGGAGCAGAGAACTCATGCTTAATACCTAACATGTCACAAAAAGATTTAAAATTTTCATTTTCAAATTCACCTCCATGATCTGAGCGAATGCATTTTATTTTTAAATCTAATTCATTTTGAATGCGAGTACATAATTTTGAAAATTCGCAAAACGCATCAGATTTGGAGGAGAGAAATAAAGTCCAACAATATCTAGAATAGTCATCTATGAGAACATAAGTGTATAATCTACCACCAAGACTCGCAGTGTTAACGGGACCAAAGAGATCCATATGATTTAATTGCAGAGGTTTTGATGTAGAAATTTCATTTTTGCTTTTAAAAGATGACTTAGTAAATTTGCCTTTTTGGCATGGAGAGCATAATGAAGATAAATTTCCATTTAACTTAGGCAATCCTCTAATCAATTCTCTTTTTGCTAGTTTTAAGATGAGCTTTGTACTAGCGTGGCCTAAGCGTCTATGCCAGAATTCTAATTCATCATTTTTCGTTATAAAACATTTTATAGAAGATTTAGAAAGATCATGAAATGAAACTATGTAGACATTATGAATCCTAGGTGCAGTTAATAACACATCTTTTGTTTTAGGATTAACGATCTTGCAAAGGTTAGTGGAAGATTCAAAAAGTACGTATAAACCTTTATCACACAGTTGACTTATAGATATTAGGTTGTGTTTTAATCCTTTCACATAAAGTACATTTGATATAAGAAAAGATGTGTTACCCACTGTACCAACTCCCATGATCCTTCCTTTACCATTATCGCCAAACGTCACTATTCCTCCTTTCTTCTTTTCTAGGCTAAGGAATTTTGCTTTATTGCCTGTCATCTGTTTGGAGCAGCCTGAGTCCAAATACCACACGTCTTCTGTTTCCTTAGCCTTCCTGCAAATCTAGAAAGAAGATGAGAGTAAAGATCCGGATACCCAAGAGGTACCACCCATAGAGTAAGTGATTTTCTTAGGTACCCAGATTTGTTTTAAAGATCGTTGTTTTATATTCCTGCAAGTGCCAGACGTGTGTCCAAATTTAAGACAATTAGCACACGAAATAAAGGGGGTTGAGACCCTTTTCTGAGTTTCTACGTTGCCCTTGCTGGATGATGTTTGTACATTAGAAAAACCAGAAGAATTTTTAACATTAGAGCTACCGTCAGTGTTAGTAGCTAGCGTCGGGCGGTAGTGTTCACTTTTATATCCGAGTCCGAATTTTGCAGACCCAAAGCATTGATTACCCAGAAGCATATCCAGGGATTTTTGACCAATCCCGAATTTGTTTATGGCTAAATTGAGATTTTGATTTTGTTTTTTAAGAGATGTATTTTCTTGAACAATCATAACACATTTATTTTCAAATCCTTTTTTGTTCTTTTCAATTTGTAATATAGAAGTTTTCAATTTTCTCTCTAAGTCCCCTTTTTCTTTTGCAATGATTTTGTTTTGTGAAAGGGCATTAGAGAGAGAAACTTCAAGTTCTTTTATCTTAAATAAAGAGTGCTCACATTCTTGACATGAAACTTTTCTTTTTTCAAAAGAGATTATTTTTTTGTGAGCTTACGATTTTCTTTTATAATAGATTCATTTTCAAGATTTAATAAAACAAATTTATCATAAAGTTCTTCAAAGGTAGGAGGAGATACCTCAGTGTCGCTAAGAACACTGGTGTCGTCATCGTCGCTTTTGGCCATTAAGCACAAGTTTGCTTCCTCCTCGCTACTTGACTCAGAACCGTTTGACTCTTCAGAGGAAGAGTCATCCGAAGTAGCGGCCTTCAGCACTTTCTTCCTCTCTTTTGCTTTCTTTTGTTCTTTCCGCTCCTTTTGGTATTTTGGGCACTGGCTCCGAATGTGCCCGATTTTTCTGCAGTGATAGCATTCTGAAGGTGGCCTTTCTTCTTCATCATCACTTCCTTTTTCTTTCTTCGATGAAGAGGAGGATCCCTTTCGTCGAGTATCTTTTTGGAAGAATTTTCTAAATGTGTTCCTTCTCTCTGGATTTCTGATGAACTTCTTGAAATTCTTCACCAGGAGTCCTTCTTCATCATCATCGTCCTCTTCGATGCACTCCTTCTTTGATGTCAGCGCAAACGCCTTTTTTTCGTCTCCTTGTTGTATTCGTCATGTTGAATTTGTAGTTCTACCTCATGGGTTTTGAGATTCTCGATCTGGAGCGTTCTTAAGTTGTGCGACTCCGAGATGGCCGTCACCTTCGGATTGAACCTTGGAGGTAAGGAACGAAGAATTTTCCTCACCAAGTCCCTGTCGGAGTAGGTCTTTCCAAGCGCCTTAGATGCGTTGACGATCTCTGTGAAGCGAGTGTACATTGAGTTGATGTCCTCTTCTGTGTCCATCCTGAATTTCTCATATTCAGATTCCAGTTGAAACAGCTTGGCATCTTTCACCTGCGATGTACCTTTGTGAGTTACTTCTAATTGATTCCAAATATCATAAACAGTAGTGCAAGCAGAAATTCTATTAAATTCAGTCCTATTTAGGGCACAATATAAGGCGTTCATTGCTTTTGCATTATTTTTACACCTTAGTTTGTCGCTATCGTCCCATTTATCTTTAGGTTTTAATAATGTTGCCTCTCCCACTACAGTTGTAGGAGGAGAGTATCTGACTTCTACCATATTCCAGACTTCTAGATCCATTGTCATAAGAAAGCACATCATTCTATTTTTCCAATAGTTAAAATCTGACCCAGTAAAGAGAGGTGGTCGACTAATCCCTTGACCCTCCGAGAAAGCGAGATCATGAGACGCCATTGTTCCCGGTTGTTAAGCCGATTGGAACAAAACCGCTCTGATACCACTTGTTGGATCGGTCGGCGCCCTTAGAGGGGGGGTGAATAAGGGTTTTCAAAAACTTAAGATTATGTTTAGAAAACTTTGAAATATTGCAAGATTAATACAATGAGAAATCAAGTAAAACAATAATGAAGAGACATGCTTTATTAATATCAAATAATGTTTTACAAAACTTGATTTCTATGACGCTGGAAATCGGAGGCGACTAAAAAATCCTTTTTCGTTTTCTATACCGACTCATATCCCAACGAACAGGTTGGCTTTAACTGATCTCTCCCCAGATACGGCCTCAAGCCGCTCTAGCCAATCTATCCCCAGAAAGGCCTTGAGCACCCCCTAGACCTAGCCTAGATCTAGTCGCCAACACGAGGCGAATTTCAGCCCTAAGTCCTACCCCAGACCTAGTCGCCAACACGAGGTGATTTCACTACCGTTTACAAAGAAAGATAAATAAAATAATAAAACTTCCCTTAAGATGAACTTCTGAAGATGGAGGCGAAGATCCGCTGTAGAATCAGCGTTTGTCGAAGCGGACTTCGTCTGGATTCGGTGTGATGGAATTCTCCTTCAAAAGTTTGCAGAGCTTCGCTAGGACTTCAAGTTTCGGCCAAGATAGCCTCTAGAGTTGTAGCACTACCTCTCTATCTCTCTGATGTCCATCTGAAACGAGAGGTGAGGGGTCCTTTATATAGCTCAAGCGCTACCGTCGGCGCTAGCGCTACCGCCGGCGCTAGCCCGGATTAGGAAAGATTTTGCGCGGCAGGATCTTCAATACGTGGCAACATTTTGCTCTATGCCTCTTGTGCGCCATGCTACTGCCAGCGCTAGTAGCTACCGCCGGCGCTATCCCTGATTAAGTAACATTTTGCGCGGCAGGATCTTCAATCCGCGGCAACAATTTGCTCTATGCCTCTTGTGCGCCATGCTACCGCCAGCGCTAGTAGCTACCGCCGGGCGCTAGCTCCTTCTAAAAACACTGTTGGAATCGCGTTAATCATCGTTAGCGCCGGGCGCTATCGCTACCGTCGGCGCTAGTGGCCATGTTGGAATTCTGGCCTCAATTTTGGGGACAACCATCCTTGAGTCATGTGGACTTTGATTTCCTGCACACTTAAACACACAACATCAAATACACATAGAATTTGTTATTCTCAAACCTAGGAGATGTGGAAGACCATGTTCCAACACCATCATCTCTTCCGCCCCTTCCTCCTTGGCCTCTCTTTCTTTCTTTTTCTCCTTCTCTTCCTCTCCTTCTCTTCCTCTCCTTCTCCGAGCCTCGCCGGCTCCCAAATCTCTCGATCCCACTCCTCCGCCTAGGCCATCCAGGAGATGGTGTTCACGGCAGTCACATAGCATTATCTGGCCACCTTCGGATCCCCCCTTATCTGGACCTGGACTCCTCGGGCATTGAACATAAGGCATTGGTGGAAGGTGGAGGGGACACAGCGGAACACACTAATGGGCGGCCGTCAAAGATGGCACTGTAGCTACAGGGGGCGTCCACTATAATAAAACGGCAATTCCTGGACTGCCCCCCCCCCCAGGACTACATGGAGTCCCACTCCCCCCTCTACCTCCTTCCTCTCCCCGGAGAATCCAAACAAAAGGGCCATCTGAGGACAACACCCTCCATGCATCCACATGCATCTTATCAAATGCCTTCTTGAAGATGAGGTTGACCGAGCTCCCATTATCCACAAGGATCCGAGAGACGGTGAAGTTCTCGATCGTTGTCTGAATGACCAGCGCGTCGCAGAATGGGTCTTCATGACCCGGCATGTCCTTCTTAGTGAATGACATCTTCTCCGCTCGGGGCAGGGCTAGTGACGTCGAAGCCACGCTATGACGATACATGGTATGGAGGCTGGCCTTCTGGGTCACCTCAATACCTACCCCTCCCCCCTGTGGATCACCCTGATCCCTCTTCGGGTCCCCACATCGGCCCGGTCTTCACACCCCTCGTCCTCCTCATCCTGAGCCAGGACCTCTTCAATCCTCACCGCCCTCTACTCCCGCAGCGCCGGTGCCCTGGCCCCACTCACCTCTAGGAACTCTGGGCAGGTGACTGTCTCATGACCTTCCTCTTGATGGAAGTCACAATATGGCAATGCCACCCCCCCCCCCCCTCTCGGCCTCTGCCCCCTATTCCCCCTTCTACTTCCTGCTCTCGCTCCTGCTCCTTCTCTCCTTCCTCTTCCTCTTCTTCCTCTCCTGATTGTCATGGCCTACTAAGGCGGGGCAGTCATCTGCCTCGGACCTTGCCTCCATCCCAACTGGTGGGGTCTTCCCTGACCCCCATGGAAGTTACCCAATCCCGGGGCGTAACCCCTCCCTTGAACTTGCGTTCCTCCACCTTAATGCCTCCACCCCACCTCCGGGGCTCTGGGCTCTTCTCTTCTCCGCCCCTCCTGCTGTTTGACTTCCGGCTCACGAAGCTTTGCTAGCCTCTTAGTAAGCTCCGGATTAGCCTCCTCTCCTTCAATATCCACTGCCACCCTCTCCATCAAGTCCTCGTAGGTGACGGGGGCCTTCCTCTTCAGGATCATCTTGAAAAAACTCTCCCTCGGCCCAACCATGAAGGCGATCTGGAGGGCAAACCTTGGCATCTCTTGGGTAAGCAGAACCTCCTCCTTGAATCGGTCCACGTAGCGGGCCAGTGACTCCCCTGGTTCCTGCTTGACCTTGAAGAGCGACTCGGCATCCCTCTTCCTCTTCTTCGAAGTCGAGAAGCGCAACAAAAAGCCTCAACGCAAGTCCTCGAATTGGTAGATCGACCCGGCTGGGAGTTGATGGAACCAGTCCCTAGCCTTCTATTTGAGAGTGACAGCGAAGAGCCGACACTTGAAAGCATCTGACATCGGACGGATGGAGACTGAGTCCTCGAACGACTGCAAGTGCTGGACAGGGTCATCCTTATTGCACTAGTAGACCCTGTCCCACTCCCTGAAACCTTCCGGGATTAGTGCGGAAAGCACCAACTCGCAAAAAGGACTTCTCCCGCTCGCGGTCCTCTCCTGCTCGACTCCTCCTACGACTTCTCTCGCAGGAACCGAGCTCACCAGAGTCGCGCTAGCCAGGGCTGCGCTCGCTGGACCAGCGCTTGCTGGAACACACTTGCCGGGACCGTACTTGCCGCTGTGGCGCTCACTGGGCTGGCAACGAGCTCTCGCCCGAAGAGGTCTCGCCTTGCTCCTGCCACCTCCTCCCCCCCCCCCCACCCCGGCACACTCGCCGACCCCCAGAGGGGGGAGCACCTGAGGTGTTGGGGTCGCGAACTCGCTTCGCACTGCGGCAAAGGCGAGACCTAGGCTTTCGAGGACTTCTTACCTGAAGTCCGCGAACATCCCTAGTGTCACCACCGGCTGTGAGCCGCCAAACTCATCGCCCTACTCATCTCCTCCCGTCATGCTGCTTCCTTGAAACTTTCTTGCACCAGCTGCTATCCATGCTCACTGCACCAAAAATGTTGGAACCGGGATTCGGCCCGACGAGGAGTTCGGACCCCCAAGATGGGTGCAACTCGCGCTTACTGATCCCTCGGAACAACTTGACCGAAGACTTAGAACTGAGACCCTTGAGACAGTGTGGAGGTCCCACCACACACCCGAAAGATCTTAGAGTGCTTCCCCTCCTAAGCCAAAAACTGAAGTCGGGCACCTTGGAGAGTTCTGATAATGCTCACCAAAGATGACCTGAGAAGATAGACGCCTATCCTCCTGGCCAATCAAATATCATCAAGCCAACCCCTCAATAGTATAAAATACAGAAGCCATAAATTCACGTATAAGTAAAGGTGTTACAATTATTCAAAAGACAGGTAGCTCAAAGAGCTCCTCCAAATATCAGAGTATTAAAAGAAATGCCCCAAGGGCTACATCTCCAAGCTATCGCTCATATCTGCCATTGATGGTATCGACGATATCGTAGTCTCCGGCCCTGTCGTCCTGACCTGGCTATCCGCCTCCAGCGCCATGCTCTGCTGCTCCTGGGTGCGCTCCTAAAAAGAGGGTGCAATAACCGTTAGTCATAAAGACTAAGTGGCTTCACATCCTCTGCCCCGACGACTCCAAGGCACCGGGCGGAAGGGAATGAAGAGAAGCTGCAATAGAGACAGTAGTAGAAAAAGCAGGTGGCAATGAAAGTTATAATCGCAGCAGTATATCAAATATATAAAATGCACATCTAACAAGTAGTATGGTCAGCGACAAAGTATAAGCAAGCAGAGTATATAGATAACTGAATTGAACTTAACGTATAAGGATTCGCAGACAAGCTTATAAGTTAAGGATCTGAACATAAAGTAACCCATCATATAAAGGTGCCCATACAAGTATATGATGAGGATCCAATGCGGTGCAATGCTATGATCATGAAAGGGTGAATGAAATGTAATGATTATGATATGATGACTCACCCAGGCATTTTTTCTATGTCTACACAGACCTGTACTTCCCGCTTTTTGAGGGTAGATAACCACTCAGGCGCCCCCATCATGGCCAGACAGTGGCAGTGGAACGGGCATCTCCACTACTAGGCGGGTATGAACACTACCAAACCTAGGCCTATGTACGCCTCGATGCTAAAAACACATAATGGAGACCCTGTGTATTGCTCGCATCATGTTGAGTCCTCATAACACTGAAGGGCTGTTTGGGAAGTGAGCACCAAGAGTCCGACCCAACAGGTCTAGATTCTAACTGTCAGCTTCTGTCAGTGTCACGACTAGCAAGCCCGTAGACCTGCCACAAGTAATCCTCCAACCAAAATCATTACACCACCAGGTGTAAACCATGCACATTCATGTAATTCCCATGCACAACCAGTGCTATCAAGCACCCAAGTACTCACGAAAGTAGCCTTATTACATTTCTCCTCATACAATCAATGTCGATGCTAATTAGCATCCAAGACCCCAACCACCGGGTCCTTAACATTGCACCATTAGATATTACCATATCTTATAACCCACATCAAGCCATCAATGCTACCCATACCGAGTTGTTATAAATCTCGTGTAGTGGCGTGCATTTAACATGGAAATTACTCTAGGAGAACCTGCAGAACTACTTGCACGTATAGAGTCATATTCATGTTTTACTAAATAAGTAAGCCCAGCTCTTCATCAATATTCAATTCACGTGCTCAGTTCACGATGTGTTTCAACACCCATGAAGCTATTACCCATATTGAGAGGTTATCAAAAATCTAATCATTCGAAAGATTATTAAACGATGTGATCATTTATATAAACATGTCCTCTAAATTCTTCATTCAATTATGCATCGCAATATCCCATTTTAGAATCGTAACATTCATTTATGCCTCGCCCAATTGACATGGGAACCCAGGAACTCCTACCATACCAAACGGGGAGAACTTGAAGTTCTCTATTTGCTAGCGCCGGCGGTAGTGCTACTGTCAGGCGCTAGTGATCCATTTGACACACCTTCCCGTCGACATTTAAGTGTCAACGGGAAGTTATTCCTTCACGTCGACCAGTCGACACGCTAACGTCGGCGATAGGGCTACCGTCGAGTGCTAGTGATTCTACCAGCACCCCTTCCTATCGACCGTAAGTGTCGACGAGAAGTTATCCCTTCCCGTCGACCAGTCGACATACTAGCGCCGGTGGTAGGGCTACCATCGGGCGCTAGTGATTCTACCAGCACTCATTCTCGTCGACATTAAGTATCGACGGGATGTTATCCCTTCATGTCGACCAGTCGACATGCTAGCGCCGGCGATAGGGCTACCGCCGAGCACTAGTGATTCTACTAGCACTCCTTCACATCGTCATTAAGTGTCGACGATAAGTTATCCCTTCCCATCGACCAGTCGGCATGCTAGTGCCAGTGGTAGCGCTACCATCAGGCGCTAGCTAACAGGAAGCATATCCTCTGTTATTCACCTCCAAATTACTTCACTGGCATCCCAGCTCCATATCATATACATATTCTTTCTTTCCCTAATGGTTGGACTCCCATCACTATGTATATGTCTAATATGATTCAAGTTCAATGTTTGCTATCATATCTATAATTAAAGCCCTTTTAACATGTACTATTCATCATCTTCCTCCACAAGAAATTAGGGAATTTCACCTTCTCTCCTCCAACACTCCCTCATTAGGCCACCGATCTTCACGAAGTCAACTCCTTTAACTTAGTATTTAAGAGAGGAGTTGATTGAAAAGATACACATGACGAACGATGCCCTAGAACATATGCTCTAGCATGGCCACTTCCTATGAAACTCCATTAATCTCACTAAATCAAGCTCTTTTGAGCTCAATGTCTCTTCTAATTAGATCTAAAGATCTAGCACCAAGGGAGAGGGGTCGGAAGTCACCTGATTTTTGGCCGAAGATCATGGTTGTCTCCTCGGTGGCATGGTGGCGGTCAGCCGAGCTCAAGCCCTTCTCCAAGGTTGCTCCTTCAAAAACCCTAGGTTAAAAACCTTAAGGTGTGAGGAAGAAGATGAAGAAAAAGAAGAAGAAGATAATGATGATGATGATGATGAAGAGGATGAATAGAGCCCTCTGATTAGGAGAGTTCTTCCCATTTGGGTTAGGAGAGAATGAAGAGAGAGAGATTTGCATTAATGAGCATTAAATGCAATCCAAACTTTCCAAGCCTTATGTTGAAACTGCACAACTTGGTGCCAGCTGCTTATAGGCTTTTAATCCCACCATTAACTTAGTTTTAGGCAATTTAGGCCACCCACAATGGAAGAAATCACGTGCACTTATTCATCCACTACCATCGGCGCTTGTTGAAGCTACCGCCGGCACTAGCTCCCTGCTACCAATTTCTTTGCCATTTGCTTCCTAGCTTCAAGGCGTTAGGGTTACACCCACTCCTGGAGATCAGGGCCCATCCATGGCACCATTAGGATCTCAAGACTCCTACCTAGCCCAAGCATATCCAAGTGACCCGTGTCACTCGAGGGGTCTAGTTCGAAGTGGGACATTACAAATCCAATAAACAAAAAAAATAAATTTCTTCCCCGAAATTTGAGTTCGGGGCTACGGGTATTGAAGCGAAGTATGACAAGCTAGTTTAGATCATACCTGGGGGAAACAATCCCGGGTAACGTTGTTGCATAAGGTCCATTGGCTCCCAAGTGTATTCCTCTCGTCCGTGGTTGGACCACATAACTTTCACCAATGGAACACTCTTTCGCAGCAGAACTCTAGTTTCGGTATCCACTATGTGCATAGGCTCCCGCTGGACAAATCTGTCGGTCCCCACAGGGCTCGATGCAGCTGGGACATGCTGATCAGGGCGAAGCAATGCCCTCCGAAGGGAAGATACATGAAAGACGTCATGCAGATTCTCCAACTCCGATGGCTGCTCCACCCGATAAGATAAGGGGCCAATCCGCTCCAGGATGGTATAAGGCCCCATATAGCGAGGACTGAGCATCTTCCTTCCCCAAACACGAACCACTCCGTGCATTGACCTGATCTTCAAGAACACCTTGTCGCCCACCTGAAACTCCACTGTCCCGTGTTTCTCATCATAATATTTGGCCTGTCGGCTCTGTTCTTCGAGCATGCGGTCTCGAATCAATCTGACCATTTCATCAGTATCATCAATGAATTTCACCCCCAATGCTTTCGGGTCCTCATCTTGGACCCATGATAAAGGTGTCCAGCACCTCCTTCCATAAAGCGCCGCATAAGGAGACATGTCGATGCTTGCCTGATGACTGTTATTGTAAGAGAACTCCACCAAGGGCAGAAGCCTCTCCCACAGTTCTCCTCGATCTAGAACACATAGGCGCAACATATCTTCCAAAGTTCTGATCGTCCGCTCTGACTGGCCATCCGTCTGAGGGTGGAAGGTCGTGCTAAAAGTCAAGTGAGAGCCCAAATAAGCTTGCACTGCTTTCCACTCCTTGGAGGTGAAACGACCATCAGGGTCTGAAATGATAGTCTTGGGAACTCCATGATATCGAATGAACTGCTTGACAACGAGTCTCACCAACACATTGATGCATGTGTCCTTCCTCATTAGTATGAACCTAGTGACCTTCATCAGACGATCCACAATCACCCATCAGAGTCATTCCCGGAGCGGGAGTGAGGCAGACCGTGGTGGAAATCCATGGATATATCTTCAAACTTCCACTCAGGGATGGGCAATGGATGCAACAACCCAGCAGGGCTCCTACACTCTGCCTTCACCTTCTGGCACGCCTCACAGTGGGTGACAAAATAGGTGACATCCCTCTTCATCCCTAGCCAAAACATTGTCTTCCGCAGATTGACATACATCTTCACGATTTCGGGATGCACCGAATACTTGGTGCAGTGAGCCTCTCTCATAATGTCTTCCCAAATTCCTCCTCCTGCAGGTATGTATAACCGATCATGAAAATGAATGAGATCCTCCTGCAAGGTATACTCTTCTGTGGAACCAGCCTCCACTGCTCGAAGTATAGATTCCAGGGTAGCATCCTTCCTCTGCTCAGCTCGAATGCGGTCACGAATATCCCAAACTATGCTCATCGTGGCCAGGTACTCGGCGTACACCTCTAGATCGGCCATAGATACAAGCATAATATGCATCTCCTCGAGCATCTTTGCCAGCTCCATGGCCATCAAACGCGAGTCTGGACTGGATGCCCTCCTACTTAGCGCATCGACCACCAAGTTTGATTTCCCCGGATGATAGTTCAACATGTAATCATAATCACACAAGAACTCAATTCACCGTCGCTGCCTCAGATTCAGATCCTTTTGTGTATGCACATATTTCAGATTTTTATAGTCTGTGAATATCTAATAGTGAATGCCATATAGATAATGCATCCAGATCTTCAAGGGGAAGATCACTGCACCCAACTCCAGATCATGCACCGGATAATTCACTTCGTGCTTCTTGAGCTGCCTTGAAGCATAAGCAATTACATGTCCATGTTGCATCAGTACAGCACCCATCCCCTGAAATGATGCATCTGTGTAAACCTGAAATCCTTCCTTCCCAGATGGAAAGGAAAGGATTTGGGCTGAGGTGAGGCGATCCTTTAGCTCCTGAAATGCGGCCTCACACTTAGGTGACCACACGAACGACACCTCCTTCTTGGTCAGCGTGGTGAGTGGAAGAGCAATCTTTGAGAACCCCTCAACAAACTTGCGGTAATAGCTGGCAATTCCTAAGAAGCTGCGCACATCTGCTGCCGACTTCAAAGGTTGTCATTCCTTTAATGCTCGAACCTTTGTAGGGTCTACTGCTAAACCCACTCCACTGATGACATGGCCTAGGAAAGCGACTTCCCGAAGCTGAAACTGGCACTTGTTAAACTTCACAAACAAGTTGTGCTCCCTCAGCTTCCCCATAACAAGGGCTAAATGACGTGCATGCTCCTCCTCGATCTTTGAGTAGACCAGAATGTCATCAATGAATACTATCACGAAGACATCTAGGTACCATTTGAATACTTTATTCATCAAGCTCATTAATGCTGCATGGGCATTCGTGAGTCCGAATGGCATGACAGTAAACTCATATAGGCCATACCTCGAACTAAAGGCGGTCTTCGGGATATCCTTCTCCTGAATCCTCAATTGATAATAACCTGACCGCAAGTCAAGTTTGGAGAACCAGTGCACTCCCTCTAGCTGCTCAAAAAGCTCCTCAATCCTCGGCAATGGATAGGTGTTCCGGACTATCAATCGGTTGAGCTCTCGATAATCTATACATAGTCGGAGCGAACCATCCTTCTTCTTCACGAATAGAACTGGGGCTCCCGACGGCCATGAACTGGGGCAGATGAGCCCCGAATTTACTAGCTCTTGAAGCTGTGCCTGAAACTCTGCAAGCTCCTTCGGTGTCATCCTATAGGGGGGCCCTCGAAATGGCTCAAGCTCCTAGATTCAATTGGTTCCGGAAATCTGCCTCTCGATGCGGGGTTAGTCCGGGGAGCTTGTCCGAAAAGACATCGGACAATTCCCGAACCACCGATACTTCAGCAATGCTGACCAGTATCTCTTTCATCTCAAAGCAGACTATATAAACTCATCGCCCTGCTGGTGGGCTTTGACCGCCTGAATAGATGATAGTACTAGATGGGAGGTGGGGGTAATACCTTCGATCACTACCTCTGAATCTTCATTCCTCAGTACAATTTTCTTTGTCGGGTAGTCGATCTTAGCATGGTTCCAATGCAGCCAACTCATGCCTAGGATCAGATCAAAATCTATCATTTTTAGAAGTGTCGCTGGTGCTTCGAATAGCCTTCCTCCAATCTATACATTCATGTTACACTTGGCGCACGATAATATTCTCGACCCGTCCACAAGTCGCACCTTCCTATGGATGCCTTCAAAGTGCTGCACTTGGTCTAGATCGTTTATGAATTCCTCCGAGATGAATGAGTGCGAGGCACCCGTATCGAACAAGGTGTATGCGGGTTTACCGTAAACAAGTACTATACCTAGGTGATTTTTGTTGTTTTGGTCATAAGCTAAACTAAAGCAAAGGTTTGCAAGGTACCAAGTAATCATAAAAAGCACACTGAAGTACATGTGATGACCTCCTCCGGGTTCCGGGGCTTTGCGAGATCCAACACATACATCTACTCCAGAGCAGGTCTAGGATTCCTACACTGTTGTCATTGTCCTCGACCTCGACCTCTTCCTCGATGAGCCCCCAGAGGAACCATGTGATGATTTAGAGCGTTCATTTGTAGTTGCGGGCAATAGATCTGAATGTGGCCTGGCTGGTGACAGTGATAGCAAACCCCTTGAAAGGGCTCTCTTGGCTGCTGAGGTGCCTGACCCTGAGCCTACTGAGGCGGGGGCAATGGTAGCGGTCACGCTGGCTGCTCAATTCTTAATTTTGGGATGAAATGGCCACCACCACTCCTCTGGTCTCCTCCTCTGATCCTGACATTCTGCCTCCTCCTGAAGCTGGGTCCTGCTACCATCACACCCTCCGCGGGCCTCTTACACCTAGCCTGGACCCCCATGTGGTCCGCCTCCAACTTCTGTGCCATCTCTATAATCAGAGCGAGGCTCGAATTGGCGACGAAGAGAATAGACTGCCTAAGGGGATCTCGCAGACCCTTGTAGAACCGATTTGCGTAACCACGGTCATCCAAGTCATAGGAGTCTGCGAATCTGGCAAGGTACTGAAACTCCCGCTGGTATCAACTACTAATCTAGATCCCTGGTTCAGCTACAGGAACCTCTCCTCGAGCTCATCATGGGACGTAGAGAGACAAAGTGCTCCAAGAATGCATTCGCAAACTCATCCCAGCTCATGTCAAGGTTGTGACTGCCAACATGACTGGCATATTGCCAGGGCATCGAATCCCCGCCAACAGCTCCTGCACCGTGTCTAACCATTCCTCTGTCTGGACCGCCGACTCTGTCCCATGATAGGTGGGAGGAGAGAGAGCTCGGATGGTGCTTAACCAATTTGAGTCCGGGTCCTGCTGCTGCACCGGGGTTTGCTGAGACCTGAAGGAATCCAAGATCGTCGTTAAGGTCTGACCCAGCTCAGACTACTAGAACGAAGTAGATCCTGAAGGTACGGGGGTGCCAGCTGCTGGCTCCGAACGTACCCGAATCTACACGTAAAGTAGATTTTTGGGTTAGGTTGGCTACTTAAAGAAAGGTAATGGACACCCTTAATGTGAATCATACATGAGCACACCACCGCTTCTGCTCATTCAGTTTGTCCTCAAACTGAAGAGGTGAGAGGGGTGGCACCATGAGGAAATGGACTTCTTTATCTCAAGATCATTGCGCTATGATACCATTTGTAAGACCCCCCCCCCCCCCCCCCCCCCCTCCCGGAACACAATACACGGCTGATGGGAGTCCTATGCCCAGGACAGTCGCCTTGCGGAAGCACCAGCACACGAGCTAGCCTCTTCCACAAGACGCCTATCCTTCTGGCCAAACCAATATAATCAAGCCAACCCCTCAATAGTATAAAAGACAGAAGCCATAAATTCACGTATAAGTAAAGGTGTCACAATTATACAAAAGATAGGTAGCTCTGAGAACTCCTGCAAATATCAGAGTATCAAAAGAAATGCCCCAAGGGCTACATCTCCAAACTTTCTCTCACATCTGCCACTGACGGTATCGATGGTATCGTAGTCTCCAGCCCTGTCGTCCTGACCTGGCTATCTGCCTCCAGCATCGTGCACTGCTGCTCCTGGGTGCGCTCCTAAAGAGAGGGGTGCAACAACCGTTAGTCATAAAGACTAAGTGTCTTCACATCCTCTCCCCCGACGACTCCAAGGCACCAGGCAGAAGGGAATGAAGAGAAGCTACAATATAGACATTTGTATCAAAAGCGGGTGGCAATGAAAGATGTAATCACAGCAGTATATCAAATATAAAAAATGGACATCTAACAAGAAGTATGGTCAGCGACAGAGTATAAGCAAGCAGAGTATATAGATAACTGAATTGAACTTAACTTATAAGGATGCACATACAAGCTTATAAGTTAAGGATTTGAACATAAAGTAACTCATCATATAAAGATGCCCATACAAGTTTATATGATGAGGATCCAATGTGGTGCAATGCTATGATCATGAAAGGGTGAATGCAATGCAATGATTTTGATATGATGACTCACCCATGCATATTTTCTATGTCGACATAGACCTGTACTTCCCTCTTTTCGAGGGTAGCTAACCACTCGGGTGCCCCCATCGTGGCCAGACGGTGGTAGTGGAACGGGCTTCTCCACTACTAGGCGGGTATGAACACAACCAGACCTAGGCCTTTGTACTCCTCAATGCTAAGAACACATAGTGAAAACCCTACGTATTGCTCGCATCATGGTGAGTCTTCATATCACGGAAGGGGTCATTGGGAAGTGAGCACCAAGAGTCCAACCCAACCGGTCTAGTGTCTAACTACCAGCTTCTATCGATGTCATGACTAGCAAGCCCTGCCACAAGTAATCCTCCAACCAGGATCATTACACCACCAGGTGTAAACCATGCACATTCATGTAATTCCCATGCACAACTCGTGCTATCAAGCACCCAAGGACTCATGAAAGGAGCCTTATTACATTTCTCCTCATACAATCAATGTCGATGATAATTAGCATCCAAGGACCCCAACCACCGGGTCCTTAACATTTCACCATAAGATATGACTGTATCATATAACCCGCATAAAGCCATCAATGCTACCCATACCGAGTTGTTATAACACTCGTGTAGTGGCGTGCGTTTAACACAGAAATTACTCTATGAGACTCTGCAGGACTACTTGTGCGTATATAGTCATATTCATATTTTACTAAATAAGTAAGCCCAACTCATCATCAATATTCAATTCACGTGCTCAATTCACGGTGTGTTTCAACACCCTTGAAGCTATCACCCATATTGAGAAGTTATCACAAATCTAATCATCTGAAAGATTATCAAATGATGTGAGCATTTATATAAACATGTCCTCTAAATTCTTCATTCAATTATGCATCGCAATGTTCCATTTCAGAATCATAACATTCATTTACGTCTCGCCCAATTGACATGGGAACCCAAGAACTCCTACCACACAAAAGGGGGAGAAACTGAAGTTCTCTGTTTGCTAGCACCGGCGGTAGTGCTACCGCCAGCACTAGTGATCCATTCGATACACCTTCCCATCGACATTAAGTGTCTACGGGAAGTTATCCCTTCCCGTCGACCATTAGACACGCTAGCGCCGATGGTAGGGCTACCGCCAGGCGCTAGTTATTCTACCAGCACTCCTTCCCGTCGACCTTAAATGTCGATGAGAAGTTATCCCTTCCCATCGACCAGTCGACACGATAGCACCAGTGGTAGGGCAACCGTCGGGCACTAGTGATTCTACTAGCACTCCTTCCCATCGACATTAAGTGTCGATGGGAAGTTATCCCTTTCCGTCGACCAGTCTACACGCTAGAGTCGGCAGTAAGGCTGTCACTAGGTGCTAGTGATTCTACCAGCACTCCTTCCCTTCATCATTAAGTGTCGATGGGAAGTTATCCCTTCCCATCGACCAGTCGACATGCTAGCGCCGGCGGTAGCGCTACCGCCGGGAGCTAGCTAACAGGAAGCAGATCGTCTATTATTCACCTACAAATTACTTCACTGGCAACCCAGCTCCAAATCATATACATATTCTTTCTTTCCCTAATGGTTGGACTCCCATCACTATGTATTTGTCTAATATGATTCATGTTCAATGTTTGCTACCATGTCTATAATTAAAGCCCTTTTTAACATGGACTATTCATCATCTTCCTCCACAAGAAATTAGGGCATTTCACCTTCTCTCCTTCAACACTCCCTCATTAGGCCACCGATCTTCATGAAATCAACTCCATTAACTTCATATTGAAGAGAGGAGTTGATCGAAGACATACACGCGGCGAACGACTCCCTAGAAAATATGCTCTAGCGTGGCCACTTCCTATGAAACTCCATTAATCTCACTAAATCAAGCTCTTTTGAGCTCAATGTCTCACCTAATTAGATCTAAAGATCTAGCACCAAGGGAGAGGGGTCCGAAGTCGCCTAATTTCCAGCCGACGATCATGATTGTCTCCTCGATGGTATGGCGGCGATTGACAGAGCTCAAGCCCTTCTCCAAGGTTTCTCCTTCAAAACCCCTAGCTTAAAACCTTGAGGTGTGAGGAAGAAGATGAAGAAAAAGAAGAAGAAGAAGATGATGATGATGATGATGATGATGATGATGATGAAGAGGATGAATAAAGCCCTCTGATTAGGAGAGTTCAGCCCATTTGGGTAGGAGAGAATGAAGAGAGAGAGAGAGAGAGAGAGAGAGATTTGCATTAATGAGCATTAAATGCAAGTCCAACTTTCCAAGTCTTATGTTGAAACTCCACAACTAGGTGCCAGCTGCTTATAGGCTTTTAATTCCACCATTAACTTAGTTTTACACAATTTAGGCCACCCACCAGGGAAGAAATCACGTGCACTGATTTGGCCACTACCGCCGGCGCTAGCTGAAGCTACTGGAGGCGCTAGCTCCTTGCTACCAATTTATTTGCCATTTGCTTCCTAGCTTCAAGGGGTAAGGGTTACACCCACTCTTGGAGATCAGGGCACATCCATGGCACCATTAGGATCTCAAGACTCAAACCTAGCCCAAGCATCTCCAAGTGACCTGTGTCACTCAAGGGGTCTAGTTAGAAATGGGACGTTACACTTCACAGGGAATTTTCAATTTAAATTTCGTATTTTGTAATGCCTTTTTATCTTTGTGATCGACTAGTGGAGAATTCACCGCGGTTGTTTGTGACTAGTTCTATGTGTGACTTAGGGGGAATTCGCCGCGTTTGTTGGCGACTAGTTCTAGGGCTAGGGGGTGCTCGAGGCCTTTTTGAGGATAGAGAGGCTAGAGTGGCTTGAGGCCGCATCTGGGATAGATCGGCTAAAGTCAATTGGTTCTTTGGAAGAAGAGTCGGTATAGAAAATAAAAGGAGATTTTCATATTCACAGCTCGAATTCTAGCGTTATAGAAATCCACTTTTGTGATAAATTTTATCAATAATAATCATGTCTCTATTTGTTCAATAAAATTGATTTGGTTTTCAATTCTAGCAATTTACTTTTTATCTAATCTCCTATAAAATATCACAAGTTTTATTTTAAAATACAAAGATTTCTAAAACCTTTATTCACCCCTAAGGGCACCTTATGATCCAACAAGTGGAATCAGAGGTAGGTTATTCCAAAATGGTTTCACCACGGAATAATGCCGCTTCATGATCATGATATCGCTTCTACTAGGGGGAGAAATTTTATATAAATGAAGAATCACTAGCACCACCATTATTTGAAGGGAAAATTTATAAAGGGTGGAAAATTCTAATGGAAAATTTTCTTAAGTCCCAAGATATCAAAGTTTGGAATATCACAATAATAAAACCACCGGATGAACTAAATATAAAGGAAAGTCATTTAAATGCAAAGGCTATGAATAGTTTATGAAAATTGCTAGAGATAAAATACTTTATTCATAAATATACTTGTTAGCTAGTTCCATGTCATCTGCTTGTTCTTACCCCTTGTTGTCCTCCGCTTCCTCCTCCCGTACGGTGCCTAGGCATCACGGGTGGAGGGGGTGAGGAATCTGCTTAGACTTTTTGACTCATTATAAGGTACCTAAGAAGCTAGTTGGTAACCCATGTTGAATGTTAAGCATACGTGCTCCGAATCGACTTCCATCAGTTGCATTAGACTCATATAGTTGATACGAGTGCAACATAACTCATTTCATTCTGATCCGATGTCATTTAGAGAAAATAACCATTTTGAGTATGGTGGCATGTCACGACGACGCCATTTTAGTATATTGAGCATACGTGCTCTGAATCAACTTTCGTCAGTTCTAATAGACTAATATAGTTAATACGAGTGCAACAAAACACATTTCGTTCTGATCCGAGGTCATTTGGAGAAAGTTATCATTTTCAGTATTGTGGCGCATCACGATGACACCATTTTAGAATATTGAGCATACAGGCTCCGAATCAATTCCATCTGTTGCATTAGACTCGTATAGTTGATACAAGTGCAATAAAATTTGTTTCGTTCTGATATAAGGTCATTTGGAGAAAGTGACCTTTTGAGTATCGTAGCGCGTCACGACGACGCAATTTTAGAATATTGAGCAAACGTACTCTAAATCAACTTCCAATAGTTGCATTAGACTCGTATGGTTGATATAAGTGCAACAGAACTCATTTTGTTCCGATCTGAGGTAATTTGAATAAAGTGACCATTTTGAATATCCTAGCGCATCACGACAACACCATTTTAGTATATTGAGCATATGAACTCGGAATCGACCTTAGTAAGTGGCATTGGAGTCATGTGGTCAATACAAGAGTAACATAATTCTTTTCTCTCAATTCTTCTATCATTTGGTCAAGTAATAAAAATATAATTCATAAAAATATAAGACGTCTCGAAAAGCGTGAAAGCTTGAATTCGACCCAAACGCATCAATAATAGCTCGTTACTCCACGACATGGACCTACCTTGACCTTGACCCACATGGGGGACCTACCCGAGGTTTGAATTTGGTCAAACCCTCTAAAAACACTATTTTTGGAATTTTTTGAAAAATCTTTAAATAGGGACCCACCCAAGTCTTCATCCAATTAGGCATGGCAAGACTACCCCTCCAAGCATAGGTCTAAGCCTAGGTTAAACCCCCTCTTCCTCTCTTTCTCTCTCTTTCCCAAGCCAATTTCCAAGCCTCCCTAACCAAACCATGCCTCCCCACTTCTATCATTGGCCAAAAAAGGTACAACCACCCTCCTTGATAAGTGACACCTACCAAACATGGTTGTTTCAAACCAACCATGGCTCCCCTTGCGCTGGCCGAGAAGGAAAATAGGAGGGAGGGGCTCTCCCCTACCTCTATATAAGTTTGCCAACTGATAGTGCATTATTTATAGTTATTTTTATATAATATTTTAGTAGTAATTAATTAGTTTTTATATAATTTTAGTTTAATATATATCTAATTCGCTTTATTTTGTGTTTTCAGGTAATCTGGGGCTGCTAATAGCAAATTTAAGCTCACAGCCATGTTCAGGGGAAAGAATGGAACAAGTATGCAAAAATCTTCAGTACACGCCCTCGGTCACGGCCATGACCAAGGGCGTGACTTCAAGTCACGGCCATGACTCAACCCAGCCATCTTACATCTGCCAGATCATGCCGCCAGCCCAATTTAGTATTACACGCCCTCGGTCACGGCCATGACCAAGGGCGTGACATCAAGTCACGGCCATGACTCAACCCAGCCATCTTATAGCTGACAGAACACGCCGTCACATCATTTCCAGCCTACACGCCCCAGGTCACGGGCGTGACTCTATGTCACGGCCATGACCTAGGGGGTGACCCTTCCCGCAACTGCCAGAATAACTCCAGATCGCATTGTTTGCCGCCGTTTCCAGATTCGGTCAAGTCACGTCCTAGGTCACGGGGGTGACCGAGGCCTTGACCCGTCGAGATGATTAATTTTGGCGGTTTTTCTTCCCCAACATTCCCGGGCTTTCAAGACGCAATTACGCAGCTTACACGCCCTTGGTCACGGGCGTGACCAAGGGCGTGACTCACCAATTTTCTGCCTATAAAAGCCAGCTACTTCCAAAGTGATGGGAATCCGATCCTAGCTTAGATTGGGTCATTTTTATATTAGTTTTTTCAGCATTTTCTTATTGTATTTTCTTTATGCAGATTTACTTTATGTCTTGCAAATTTCAATTCATAGTTTAGATTTCCAATTCCTGCAATTGTAATTCTCTTTACTTAGTTATAAAAATGTTTCTCTTTTCAAATATGTTTAGCTGAATTTATAGCATTTTATCGGATGAATTCTTAAGCTTTTCTTATTTTGTAATCTCTCATTTTCGGAGCTTTAGTTTAAGAATTATTACGATCCACTTTTGATTTTTCTCGATTGATCTCATATTGCTGGTATATGAATATCAATTCTTGATCCATTTTCTAGTGATCGAGAGATCCATGAATTTGTGTAGATCATTCATTAGTGGAAAGAGTTGCATGCATTCCTCGAGAGAGGGTGACACAAATCTTCCGGATTGGAGTCAAATCCAATAATGGGGCTCACCGCATAAAGCAAGCTTAGGTGTTTCGACTGGCCGAGGGGTCTTAATCGATCAACCTAAGGTTAGGTGGTAGTTCTCTCGAGAGAGGCTCTACCATATTTTGGGAACCTCCACGGTCGAATTATTCTATCGCTTTTGGTTATGAATTTAGATTTTACAATTTATTTAACTCAAGAAGGATTTCCGATCAAATGCTCTTTTCTTTCTTTTCTCTTTTATTATTCTAAAAATCTTCTTAAATCTAGATAAAATAATATTAATTTGCGTGAGTAGAAGTAATCAACAACCCCGTGGAATACGACACTTGATATTTATTTCTAAATATCCTATACTATGAATGATAGGTGCTCTTGCCTATAGTTCGTAGAATTTGGAGAAATTTTATATCCTAAATTTTACGTATCAAGTTTTTGGCGCCGTTGCCGGGGACATATTTTTGTTGATATTTTGAAAGCGTGAATTTTATTACTTTTATCAATCTCTTTCTCCGCCCCCATTTCTCTTTTTGATTTATTTTCAAATTTCATTCTATTAAGTGACGGTTGTTCAATTTTCTTTCTTCAAAAATGTTATCTCAATTGGCCGCCAAAGTTACCGAGCTTCAAAATAAAGTCAATCTTTTGGAAGCCGCACGAAAGCGCCAAGTTAATTGTAATTTTTGTGGAGCACCGCATCGAAGTGAGGATTGTTATATTAATTTTTACTCTCAAAATTTTTCTTATGGAAATAATTTTGAGTTTATTTATGAAAATAATTATTCAAACTTTGATGAAAATAATTCATCTAGTTTTCATGCGAATGATTTTTCCGATTCTAATAATATTTCTTCTTGCTCCGATATTAATTATTCATGGTGGCAAGATCACCCGGATAGTTTTCGGTGCGATGAAGGAAATTCAGTCAATCAAGATTTTCATTCCTCCTCTTTTACCCCACAAAATTCTTTTTCTTCTACTTTTGGGTATTCTCCAGATTCTATTTATCAAAATTTAAATATTTATACCCAAGCTCAAGAAGAACTTCTTTACCACGAATTTAAAAGAGTCATGGAGACACCGGACGAAATTGATGAAGAACATGTTTCTTCACCTCCTCCGCCCGAATCTCCTCCTATTTTTCATGAATTTTCTCTCTCGCCAATTATTCACTTTGAAAGTGAAATTCATGAAAATATTGTGTCCCATGAATTTAGTCCACTTGGAATTTCAAATAAATTTTTGGATACGAATTTTATTTTTGAAAATGAACAACCGGAGCTTAATCATGTGTTTTCATAAGAAACTCCTCCTTGTGAAATATTTTCTGACTCGCTTAATTTTGATTCTTTTTCTTCTAACGATTTTCATGTAGAGGATGAGCCGGTGCAACCAAACGTCTTCACCGATCCATTTGCCGCTCATCTCCAGCAATCCAAATTACCTAAGGTATGTATAGGTAATTTGGATTCACAATTTCGCGCTAACGGAAAACAAAAGAATCAGGATTATAGCGGAGGAGTCGTCGGGCAACAGTTTTCGGCATTTTCACCTCAGCGTGAATTAAGGGAGTTGCCTGTGCATTTTCAATTTGAATATCCTTTTAGCTAACCATTAACGTCTAGCTAAAAGACGTTAAACAAAGCGCTCTTGGGAGGCACCCATTGCTTATCTTTATATTTTTGCTATTTTTCTTTTATTTTATGCATTTTCTTTTCCTGTTTGGCCTTTTCATTCTTATTTATAAACATTGGAGACAATGTTTATCTTTAAGTATGGGGGGGTGTTCTCTAATGTTTATTTTTATAAAAAAATCAAAAAAAAATTGAAAACATGTTAAAAATCATAAAAAAATTGTTTCTTTGTTTTCTGTTGCAATTTTGATTTAAAATTATGAAAAATACAAATTAAAATTGTTTTATTTTAAAATGTTTAAAAAACTTATAAAAAAAACTATTTTTCCAGTAAGATAAATTTTGTAATATTAAAATTCTCCAAACTTTATTTATGCAAAATTAATTTTAATTATGAGTTGTCTTTATAGGTTTTTTTTAAGAGTTTTCTTTTTATGAATTTTTAAATCATATATTTCTCTTCAAAATATGTTAGATTTAATTTTTAGATGAATTTGATTTAATGAGTTTTTCATTATTTTGATTTGTTTAGAATATTTCTTAGTTTTACTTTCTCTCTTTAAAATATCATAATTCAATTTTGTAGTAATTGTGTTAAATATCTTTAGATTTTACTTATATTAACTTGAACTCATAGTTTCTTATAGATTGCTCAATTTATTTTCTATGCTCTTAAAATATTTCTTTGGAATTTTTGTAGCCTTTAAACCCTAGCCCTTCCCCTACCTTTTTGTTTAACCCTTTTATTTGGCATATAAAAAAAATATTTGAAAAGATCATATGTCATGGAAATGAGAGGATAAAATTCATCATTCCTAAACATATGCACCCAAATTAGTAAAAGATTATATGGCATGGAGTTGAGAGGATAAAATTCATCACTCCTAAACATATACATTTGGGATATAAAAAAAGAAGAAGAAATTAAAAAAAGATGGAAATGAGATGATAAAATTCATCATTTCCTATATGCAAAGTAACTTCTTCAATGCCAACTTTACCCCAATTAGCCAAGTTTATTTGCTTATCCTAAGATATTTTTGAGAGAGCATAGTTAATATTTTGTAGTTTTCTAAAAGTTTCTAATGATGTTTAAAGTTTCTATAATTTTAATCTTGGTTATTTTACTTAATTCAATGCAATTTTGTTTATGAAGATTTAGTTAGAGAAATTTGAAACTAATATTTATTCTACTCATCTCAATTTATGAATTATAAATTATTTCTTATAAATCTGAATTTTAATTTCTTAACTTATTTTGACATGAGTTTTATAAGATTTGGAGTACATAATTAGAAGTAAATCTTTTTGGAAATGTCCTATAAATTCTTCTCGTACTTATAAATTAGTTTTTGCTCTGGAATAGCAAAAGCTTAAGTATGGGGGTATTTGATACTGCATTATTTATAGTTATTTTTATATAGTATTTTAGTAGTAATTAATTAGTTTTTATATAATTTTAGTTTAATATATATCTAATTCGCGTTATTTTGTGTTTTCAGGTAATCTGGGGCTGCTAATAGCAAATTTAAGCTCACAGCCATGTTCAGGGGAAAGAATGGAACAAGTATGCAAAAATCTTCAGTACACGCCCTCGGTCACGGCCATGACCAAGGGCGTGACTTCAAGTCACGGCCATGACTCAACCCAGCCATCTTACATCTGCCAGATCATGCCGCCAGCCCAATTTAGTATTACACGCCCTCGGTCACGGCCATGACCAAGGGCGTGACATCAAGTCACGGCCATGACTCAACCCAGCCATCTTATAGCTGCCAGAACACGCCGTCACATCATTTCCAGCCTACACGCCCCAGGTCACGGGCGTGACTCTATGTCACGGCCATGACCTAGGGGGTGACCCTTCCCGCAACTGCCAGAATAACTCCAGATCGCGATGTTTCCCGCCGTTTCCAGATTCGGTCAAGTCACGTCCTAGGTCACGGGGGTGACCGAGGCCTTGACCCATCGAGATGATTAATTTTGGCGGTTTTTCTTCCCCAACATTCCCGGGCTTTCAAGACGCAATTACGCAGCTTACACGCCCTTGGTCACGGGCGTGACCAAGGGCGTGACTCACCAATTTTCTGCCTATAAAAGTCAGCTACTGCCAAAGTGATGGGAATCCGATCCTAGCTTAGATTGGGTCATTTTTATATTAGTTTTTTCAGCATTTTCTTATTGTATTTTCTTTATGCAGATTTACTTTATGTCTTGCAAATTTCAATTCATAGTTTAGATTTCCAATTCCTGCAATTGTAATTCTTTTTACTTAGTTATAAAAATGTTTCTCTTTTCAAATATGTTTAGCTGAATTTATAGCATTTTATCGGATGAATTCTTAAGCTTTTCTTATTTTGTAATCTCTCATTTTTGGAGCTTTAGTTTAAGAATTATTACGATCCACTTTTGATTTTTCTCGATTGATCTCATATTGCTGGTATATGAATATCAATTCTTGATCCATTTTCTAGTGATCGAGAGATCCATGAATTTGTGTAGATCATTCATTAGTGGAAAGAGTTGCATGCATTCCTCGAGAGAGGGTGACACAAATCTTCCGGATTGGAGTCAAATCCAATAATGGGGCTCACCGCATAAAGCAAGCTTAGGTGTTTCGACTGGCCGAGGGGTCTTAATCGATCAACCTAAGGTTAGGTGGTAGTTCTCTCGAGAGAGGCTCTACCATATTTTGGGAACCTCCACGGTCGAATTATTCTATCGCTTTTGGTTATGAATTTAGATTTTACAATTTATTTAACTCAAGAAGGATTTCCGATCAAATGCTCTTTTCTTTCTTTTCTCTTTTATTATTCTAAAAATCTTCTTAAATCTAGATAAAATAATATTAATTTGCGTGAGTAGAAGTAATCAACAACCCCGTGGAATACGACACTTGATATTTATTTCTAAATATCCTATACTATGAATGATAGGTGCTCTTGCCTATAGTTCGTAGAATTTGGAGAAATTTTATATCCTAAATTTTACGTATCACCAACCCCCACTTCACTCTTCACTCCTCTGCCCAACTCAAACAGGTCCATCCACCACCCTACCAACAGTCCACCTAGCCGGAGAGAGAAGCCAAGCTCCACCAACATCACGCCACCTATCATGGCAACTCCACCTGAAGGCTCCAAGGGACCCCCGACAACAGGTGGATTCTCTGCCTTTCCACCTCCCTAACTCGCTGACGAGCTGCATGGCGCTCCCAGCCACCGGAGCGCCGCCGCCACCCGAGCCATATTTTAAGCCCAGGTGGTAGCTGAGCAGAGTAAGCATCATAACGCTCTGATGAGCCTCTGCGGGGTTGCTCCTCGCCAGAGAGGGGTCGAAAACCCTCTCTGGGCGGAGGCAAGGTGGTGGTGCTGCCAAAAAAGGATCTCCGGCGGCACGCGTGCGTTCTCCCTCCCTATTGAAATAATGACCAGTGGCCGGCGGCAGCACCAGGCCGCCGGACCACCGCCAGAAGTTGTGCTAGCCCCCGGCGTGTTGGTCGGGGGAGGTGGTGCAGAAAGCCGCTGGCCGGCGGTGGGAAGCCCCGCAAGCCTCCTACCGTCGGGGAGCTACAGGTGTCGTCCGATCAGGATTAAGGATCGAACGATACAAATCTCACCCAATAGCGGATCTGCACTAGATCCACTGCGAGGCCAATGGGCGCACTCTGCCTGGCTCAATCTCAGACGTATAGATTGATTTATGATCTGCTATACGCAACCCACTTCTTAATTGGATCTTCTTGATTCTTCTTGATGTGAAGGGAAAACCCTAATCCAAGAAATCTAATCAATCGAACAATATTCTGTCGAAAAACCTAAGTGCATCAGACAAACAATCATTTTTAGAGAACAACTTTCAGAAGGAGATAAGTTCAACAGTGAATCATCCAGTGCTCCTAAAATTGCTCAAGATCATTTCTCTTCCAATCTCTACAAGAGCAAAGATTTTCTTGGACTCAAAGGTTCAGATCAGATCAAGTTCTACAAAGAAGATTCTATCAAGATCTGTTGTTGATCCAGTAGAAGTTATTCTCATCATGTTTTAAGAAGACTTAAGAGTTCAAGATTTATTCTTCTGACTCTAAGTAAAGTTGTAACAAACTTATAAAAAAAATTCTTGTAGGATTTCATTGAAATCTGAGTGTATGGTCCTGTGTGACCCGGGGTAGGGTTTTGTTATAAACTTGAGGTAGGATTCTGGGACAGGAACTGAGTTGCAGGATCTCCTTGAGATCTGAGGTAGGGTTCTGGATCGAATTTGAGGTGGGGTTCTGGATTGAACCTGAGGTAGGATTCCAATTGTGAATCCGAGCGTAGGATCCTGAGCTAGGTGACCCGAGGCAGGGGATCAGCTAGTATCCCTGAGGTAGGAGTTTAACTCCGAGTTATAAGATCTGAGGTTCTGAGTTGATTTGGTCGATGTGGCCGACGCTAGCATACTGCTAGATAGACGAGGGGGAAAGTGGACTACCTAACTCGGGGAACCACTATAACTTTTTGTGTTTGTGGTGTTTGTTGTGATTGTCTCTTTAGCAGTATTATTATTCCGCAAATATTTTAAAAAGCAGACATCGCCTATTCACCCCTCCTCTAGGTGAAAATCGACATCTCATAACTAACGTTTACACCCGAGAAGCTCAATCTAAAAGATGGCAGTGATAAAGTTAATGCAGACATTTAAAGAACTCTAGTTGGGTCCTTAATTAACTTAACTCATACTCATCCTGACATCGAATTTGGGATGAATGTCGCTTCAAGATTCATGAACTAACCTATTTACCCAGAAATCGGCGATCACCTTGAGCTAGCTTTTTTGCAGGTGACCGAGGCAATCGACACGCTCTCGCAGTCCTCTAGCGACCTCTCCTGACATTTCCAGGTATTTTTCCCAGCTCTGAGCCCTAGCGGTCTTCCATCGTCCGGGCAGTCTCCCCCGAGGAGGTCGCCCCCCTTTTTGGGCGACCTCGCCTCCTGGGAGGTCGCCCTTTGGGCGACCTCGCCAGTGAGTTTGCTCCTTCTGGGGCGACCTCGCCTCCTGAGAGGTCGCACTTTGGGCGACCTCGCCAGTGAGGTCACTCCTCCTGGGGCAACCTCGCCTCCTCGGAGGTCACCCTTTGGGCGCTCTCGCCAGTGAGGTCGCTCCTCCTGGGGCGACCTTGCCACCTTGGAGGTCGCCCTTTGGGCGACCTCGCCAGTGCGGTCGCTCCTCCTTGGGCAACCTCACCTCTTGGGAGGTCGCCATTTGGGCGACCTCGCCAGTGAGGTCGCTCCTCCTGGCGCGACCTAGCCTCCTGGGAGGTCGCCCTTTGGGCGACCTCGCCAGTGAGGTCGCTCCTCCGGGGGAGACCTCGCCTTCTGGGAGGTCGCCCTTTGGGGGACCTCGCTAGTGAGATCACTCCTTCTGGTGGCGACCTCGCCTCCTCGGAGGTCGCCCTTTGGGCGACCTCGCCAGTGAGGTCGCTCCTCCTAGGGCGACCTCGCCTCCTGGGAGGTCGCCCTTTGGGCAACCTCGCCAGTGAGGTCGCTCCTCTTGGGGCGGCCTCGCCTCCTAGGAGGTCGCTCCTCCTAGGCCGACCTCGCCTCCTGGGAGGTCGCCCTTTGGGCAACCTCGCTAGTGAGGTCGCTCCTCCTGGGACGACCTCTCCTCCTGGGAGGTCGCCCATTGGGCGACCTCGCCAGTGAGGTCGACCCTCCTGGGCGACCTCGCCTTGGGAGGTCTCGGTCCCGGCAGCCCGTTCCATTCAGAAATGCATGTTCGGGCATTCCCCCTCGCCTATAAATAGAGGGGTATAAGGGGCATTAGTTTGGGGACCTTTTGGAGAGTTTCTAGCCCTTGCCTTTGACATGAGCGGTCTCATTTTTGAGACCATCGTATCTCCTCCCAACAGCTAGAGCGGTCTCATTTCTGAGACCATCGTATCTCCAAGCTCTTTGCAAAAATTCGGCCTCGTTTAGAAGTTATTGCAGTTTTTCTCTTTTTTGGCAATTTCTGCAATTTCTATTTTTTTGTAGCAATGGAGATGACAAAGGTTCAAGATCATTCAATTAATGAACTTACTCTGGAAGCTCTTGACCTTCGCATAGAGCATCATCTAGAACATTTTTGCAAAGAGCTTGCTCAACAGCTGGAGCAGACTCGTCAGCAAATTAATGGGATTAATCAAGCTACAGCAGCTATCATTCAGCAGCTTCCTCCTCAAGTCGCAACTCCTTCGGCCCCTCCAGTTATAGCTGAAGTGGAAGAACCTTCTCCTTTTACAGATAGAATTCGTTTGGAACCTACTCCAAATGGGTTTACGGAACCCATCTGGCCAACCTTCTCAGGGGGAGAAGATCCATTCTCCCACCTTCAAGCCTTTGAGTCAGCTGTTGCGTTGAGAACTATATCAGATAGCATCAGGTGGAAGCTTCTCATCATGACCTTTGGCGGTCAAGCTCTGGAATGGTTTTACAAGTTGCCGCTTCAATCAATCACTTGCTTTATGGATGTCAGAAGAGAACTTCTCTTGAAATTTGCTACCTCAAGGAAGCGAAAGTGGCGCCCAGCAGCTCTTTTCCAAATCAAGCAAGGAGTTAATGAAACTATCGCTCACTTCATCGATAGATTCCAGAGAGAGATTCTTGAGATTGTTAATGTCAATCAAGAGATGTATAAATGTGCCTTCATTCATGGACTTCAAGAAGGCCCTCTCAGATATAAAGTCAGCATGAAAGAGCCAAAGTCTTATGAGCATCTCATCGAAATAGTAAATCAGTTTATTGAAGGTGAAGTGATGAATCCTAATTATGTGTGTTCTCAAAACCATAAGATTCAGCAACATCAGAGAAATTTCTATCACAGTCACTCATCTTCAACACAGAGCCCTCCGCAAGTTGAGCAGTTTGAGTCTTATTCTCTTCCTCAGAATATATCATCTCCATACTTGGAAGTCTCTCCCATTCAGTCTTATGATCCTACAACACTTGAATATGAAAATCACCCAGAAGGATCTACTAAGTTGAATCTCTCCTTGGAAGATGTCCTTACAAATATTCAAAATATGCCAGAGTATAGAAGACCTCGTCGTATAAAGTCTTAGGTTGAAAATCGCAATCAAGAGCTCTTCTGCACATATCATTCAGATGTTGGTCATGATACAGAAGACTGGCGTGCTCTACGGAAATTAATAGACCAATTGTTGAAGGCATGAAAGTTACAAGACTATGTTGCTTGGTGATATGAAGATTGTTTTTCCTCTAGCAGAGACAACTTTACATAGCAGAGTGTTTTTCCCTCAATAAAAGAAGTGCATAGAATAGAAAGAGATAGAATATCACTTTATTCCATGTTTTGTATGACTCCCATTTGTTTGGAGATTTTTTTGTATCTTTTCTTTTTTAGTTTCACTTGTAATAAGTATGACAGTGACTGGGGTTCTATCAGCAGCTATCATCACGAAGATCTTCTCAGCAGTCAGATACATCAAACGTCATATCCATATTCACTCTCGTATCCTTCATTGCAAACATTTATTCTTTTTATGTCTTAAGCTTATTTCGTTACTCTACTTCCTGCTATTTACATCAATACCTATAAAAATTGCGTGTGGTTACAAATGGTAGAAATACTACCTCTGATTTGGGTGAGGGTCGTAAAACCCACCGCGACCACATCTCACTAGAAGCACTCGCAGATGTGTAGTGGTAGCCCAGCCTCTTTTCCTCTCTATCTTTTTTCTATAATGATTGTCATTGATTGCCATGACATATCGTCGAGTTAATCAACTTGCTTTGCTTGAAGATAGATAATTACATCTGATAGCATATTGGTTACGATAAAATGCTAACAACTAATGTTAGAATTGGCATACGTTGGCAAGAAAAACATACTGACTTTAATATGTACTACAACGACTACCAAATAATTATGCAATTATTTGTTGGCTACTAATTTTTCAGGTACCATGGACTTCACATATATATATCATGTGGGATTTTCTAGATTTTTGGACTTTGGGATTTCATGATTAATCTATTTATCATTTCTGGATTTGCAAAATCATACGTTGGTTTGGGCATTAGCTAACATAACCTCAATAAAAATATTATATCAGCAAGTCAGAATCAGCCAGCTATATGGACTTCACACTCACTAATCTGGAATATGTAAATGTGATGATATCAGAATGTTAGTTTATCTCTCCACAGACATGAGTACTATCTCTTCCCTTCACACAGATATTATTTCATCAACATCAAAGCAAAGTGATTGTGAATAAACACTCATATACTCTATATAAATGGGATAATCTCTCTCATACACTTCAAGTGTGAATGAAAAGAAATGGTGCGGAGACATACTTTAGATCTTCATTACCTACTTTTTATATCTTTTTGCAGATAGAAACAGGTGCTTGCGAGTTCTCTTCAGGAACTCACATACTAAATTTTTCATATACTTGTTCTTATATCTTTTTGCAGATAGAAACAGGTGCTTGCGAGTTCTCTTTAGGTACTCGGATACTAAATTTTTCATATACCTGTTCTTATATCTTATTGCATATAGAAACAGGTGCTTGCGAGTTCTCTTCAGGTACTCGCATACTAAATTTTTCATATACCTGTTCTGATATCTTTTTAAAGATAGAAGCAGGTGTTCGCGTGTCCTCATTCAGAAATATGTACGTGCTCGCGAGCGAGCCCTCTTCAGGCATTGACAAATCCTCATAGGTATTTATATTTTTATATACGCACATTCTGTCTTCACAGGAGAGGTGGATCTAGGTTTGCATGGGTAAGTTCTATTTTTTCAAGCTTCTCAAAACATGAAAAATGCGGGGATTATGTTTACCCAGAAATCGGCGATCACCTTGAGCTAGCTTTTTTATAGGTGACCGAGGCAATCGACACGCTCTCGCAGTCCTCGAGCGACCTCTCCCGGCATTTCCAGGTATTTTTCCCAGCTCCGAGCCCTGGCGGTCTTCCATCGCCCGGGCAATCTCCCCCGAGGAGGTCACACACCTTTTTGGACGACCTCGCCTCCAGGGAGGTCGCCCTTTGGGCGACCTCGCCAGTGAGGTCGCTCCTCCTGGGGCGACCTCGCCTCCTGGGAGGTCGCCCTTTGGGCGACCTCGCCAGTGAGGTCCCTCCTCCTGAGGCGACCTCGCCTCCTGGGAGGTCGCCCTTTAGGCGATCTCGCCAGTAAGGTCGCTCCTCCTGGGGTGCCCTCGCCTCCTGGAAGGCCGCCCTTTGGGAGACCTCGCCAGTGAGGTTGCTCCTCCTGGGGCGACCTCGCCTCCTGGTAGGTCGCCCTTTGGGCGACCTCGACAGTGAGGTCGCTCCTCCTGGGGCAACCTCGCCAGTGAGGTCGCTCCTCCTAGGGCGACCTCGCCTCCTGGGAGGTCGCCCTTTGGGCGACCTCGCTAGTGAGGTCGCTCCTCCTGGGGCGACCTCGCCTCCTGGGAGGTCGCCCTTTGGGCGACCTCGCCAGTGAGGTCGCTCCTCCTGGGGGCGACCTCGGCTCTTGGGAGGTCACCCTTTGGGCGACCTCGCCAGTGAGTTCGCTCTTCCTGGGGAGACCTCGCCTTCTGGGAGGTCACCCTTTGGGCGACCTCGCCAGTGAGTTCGCTCCTCCTGGGGCGACCTCACCTCCTGGGAGGTCGCCCTTTGGGCAACCTCGCCAGTGAGGTCGCTCCTCCTAGGGCGACCTCGCCTCCTGGGAGGCCGCCCTTTGGGCGACCTCGCCATTGAGGTCGCTCCTCCTGGGGGCGACCTCGCCTCCTCGGAGGACGCCCTTTGGGCGACCTCGCTAGTGAGGTCGCTCCTCCTGGGGAGACCTCGCCTCCTAGGAGGTCTCCCTTTGGGCGACCTCGCCAGTGAGGTCTCCCCTCATGGGCGACCTCGCCTCGGGAGGTATCGGTACCGGGCAGCCCGTTCCTTTCAGAACTGCCCGTTTGGGCAGGCCCCCTCGCCTATAAATAGAGGGGTAGGGGCATTAGTTTTGGGCCTTTTGGTGAGTTTCCAGCCCTTGCCTTTTACATGAGCGGTCTCATTTCTGAGACCATCGTATCTCCTCCCAGCAGCTGGATCGGTCTCATTTTTGAGACCATCGTATCTCTCAGCTCTTTGCAAAAATTCGGCCCCATTTAGAAATAATTGCAGTTTTTATCTTTTCTGGCAATTTCTGCAATTTCTATTTTTTAGTAGCAATGGAGATGACAAAGGTTCAAGATCATTCAAGTAGTGAACTTACTCTGGAAGCTCTTGAAGTTCGCATAGAGCATCATCTAGAACATTTTTGCAAAGAGCTTGCTCAACAGCTGGAGCAGACTCGTCAGCAACTTAATGGGATTAATCAAGCTATAGCAGCTATCATTCAGCAGCTTCCTCCTCAAGTCGCAACTCCTTCGGCCCCTCCAGTTATAGCTGAAGTGGAATAACCTTCTCCTTTTACAGATAGAATTCATTTGGAACCTGCTCCAAATGGGTTTAAAGAACCCATTCTGCCAACCTTCTCAGGGGGAGAAGATCCATTCTCCCACCTTCAAGCCTTTGAGTCATCTGTTGCGTTGAGAACTATATCAGATAGCATCAGGTGTGAGCTTCTCATCATGACCTTTGGCGGTCAAGCTCTGGAATGGTTTTACAAGTTGCCGCCTCAATCAATCACTTGCTTTATGGATCTCGGAAGAGAACTTCTCTTGAAATTTGCTACCACAAGGAAGCGAAAGAGGCGCCCAGCAGCTCTTTTCCAAATCAAGCAAGGAGTTAATGAAACTATCGCTCAATTCATCGATAGATTCCAGAGATAGATTCTTGAGGTTGTTAATGTCAATCAAGAGATGTATAAATGTGCCTTCATTCATGGACTTCAAGAAGGCCCTCTTAGATATAAAGTCAGCATGAAAGATCCAAAGTCTTATGAGCATCTCATCGAAATAGCAAATCAGTTTATTGAAGGTGAAGCGATGAATCCTAATTATGTGTGTTCTCAAAACCATAAGATTCAGCAACATCAGAGAAATTTCTATCACAGTCACTCATCTTCAACACAGAGCCCTCCGCAAGTTGAGCAGTTTGAGTCTTATTCTCTTCCTCAGAATATATCATCTCCATACTTGGAAGTCTCTCCCATTCAGTCTTATGATCCTACAACACTTGAATATGAAAATCATGCAGAAGGATCTACTAAGTTGAATATCTCCTTGGAAGAGGTCCTTACAAATATTCAAAATATTCCAGAGTATAGAAGACCTCATCCTATAAAGTCTAAGTTTGAAAATCGCAATCAAGAGCTCTTCTGCGCATATCATTCAGATGTTGGTCATGATACAGAAGACTGTCGTGCTCTCCGAAAATTAATAGAACAACTGTTGAAGGCAGGAAAGTTACAAGACTATGTTGCTTGGTGATATGAAGATTGTTTTTCCTCTAGCAGAGAAACTTTACAAAGCAGAGAGTTTTTCCCTCAATAAAAGAAGTTGAAAGAGGAGTATTAGTTCTCATTTATTAAAAGTCTTATTTAACTTTGTTTCAAATTAAGTGATATATATAAATATATATGAGTGCTGATTGAGAAAGTAAAACATAAATAAACAAGCACATAACCAGATGACACAAGATATATAGTAGTTCCCCAAAACCTGGGTACATCTACTCTTCTACCCACTGGTAGGAATCCACTAGGAGGTTGTTGATAAGGTGCCCTCTCACCAAGGTGATTTTGATAAGGTGTCCACACACCAAGGTGATTTTGATAAGGTGTCCACACACCAATGGGAGTTTTGATCAGGTGCCCAATTCACCTATAATCTTTTGATAAGGTGCTTATAAACCAAGCTGCAGGTTTTTGCTAAGGTGCCCTGTCACCGGGAGTAAACTTTTGAAGGGAGTTTTAACCCTTTACAAGATGGGAAGGAGAAAGGGAAAAGATATATTGTTCTTCTCTTTTAGCTGAGAAGACACTTGAAAATCCTGATTGGATGTTGAGTTGGATCTTGATGAAGATGGTGAAGAGGGCTCCCCCTGTCTGATTTAGTTGTGGAGGCTCCTTGGTTCCGAATCCTCTATTTCAAATGTATGGAGTGGATCACCTCTCATTGTTCTCTGTCGACCTTCTCCTTATTTATAGCTCTGTGTATTAAGATAACACTATAGGAGAGAAATCAATTAGTAGATAGAGTATTAGAAAGAGAGAAATATTTCCATAATTATTATATCTATAGAAGGAAAGAATTCATTTTGATTTCAAATAATATCCATAATCAACTTAATCAATTTAGCCAAGAATCAATTAGAGGGAAAGAATGATTCATAATGGCTATAAAAGAATAATATTATTCCATATAAATCAGATCTATAGAAAGAAGGAAAGAGATCTGGTGTTATTTGAATTTAACATAGTAATCGACGTACGTCGATTACAATTTGACGTAAGCGTCGAATTCATCCTGGCTGGACGTCGAGAGGAGAATAAGGAATGTGTGTCTATTAAGGTGCGTCGACTTCTCAAGATGCGTCGACTAGAAGTCAGAGCTACGTCGACATAGGATACGTTGAATTCTTCTTAAAGTTACTTCGACTCATTCTGAAAGAAATGTCGACAACACTTCGACGTTGCGTCGAATACTATTCGACGCATATTTACTTAACCTTGATTTTTCTTTCTTAGAATTCATATTCAACTCATTTTGGGGGTTAAGACAAATCATTTTCCCAACAATCTCCCCCTATTTGTCTTAACCCTATTCAGAAAAAATTGAATCAGCATTTAATCAACACATCAAAGCATACTTTATCGAAAGAGATATATTAGGAAATCAGAAAAATCATTTTCAGAGAATAAGGGGAGAATAGAGAACTAAGTGATCTTTGTGATTTCAGGTGTTAGCCTGTGTGAAAAATCAACCTAGCTCTGATACCAATTGAAAGAGGAGTATTAGTTCTCATTTATTAAAAGTCTTATTTAACTTTGTTTCAAATTAAGTGATATATATAAATATATGAGTGTTGATTGAGAAAGTAAAACATAAATAAACAAGCACATAACTAGATGACACAAGATATATAGTAGTTCCCCAAAACCTGGGTACATCTACTCTTCTACCCACTGGTAGGAATCCACTAGGAGGTTGTTGATAAGGTGCCCTCTCACCAAGGTGATTTTGATAAGGTGTCCACACACCAAGGTGATTTTGATAAGGTGTCCACACACCAATGGGAGTTTTGATCAGGTGCCCAATTCACCTATAAGCTTTTGATAAGGTGCTTATAAACCAAGCTGCAGGTTTTTGCTAAGGTGCCCTATCACCGGAAGTAAACTTTTGAAGGGAGTTTTAACCCTTTACAAGATGGGAAGGAGAAAGGGAAAAGATATATTGTTCTTCTCTTTTAGCTGAGAAGACACTTGAAAATCCTGATTGGATGTTGAGTTGGATCTTGATGAAGATGGTGAAGAGAGCTCCCCCTGTCTGATTTAGTTGTGGAGGCTCCTTGGTTCCGAATCCTCTATTTCAAATGTATGGAGTGGATCACCTCTCATTGTTCTCTGTCGACCTTCTCCTTATTTATAGCTCTGTGTATTAAGATAACACTATAGGAGAGAAATCAATTAGTAGATAGAGTATTAGAAAGAGAGAAATATTTCCATAACTATTATATCTATAGAATGAAAGAATTCGTTTTGATTTCAAATAATATCCATAATCAACTTAATCAATTTAGCCAAGAATCAATTAGAGCGAAATAATGATTCATAACGACTATAAAAGAATAATATTATTCCATATAAATCAGATCTATAGAAAGAAGGAAAGAGATCTGGTGTTATTTGAATTTAACATAGTAATCGACGTACGTCGATTACAATTCGACGTAAGCGTCGAATTCATCCTGGCTGGACGTCGAGAGGAGAATAAGGAAGGTGCGTCGACTAAGGTGCGTCGACTTCTCAAGATGCGTCGACTAGAAGTCAGAGCTATGTCGACATAGGATACGTCGAATTCTTCTTAAAGTTACTTCGACTCATTCTGAAAGAAACGTCGACAACACTTCGACGTTGCGTCGAATACTATTCGACACATATTTACTTAACCTTGATTTTTCTTTCTTAGAATTCATATTCAACTCATTTTGGGGGTTAAGACAAATCATTTTCCCAACAGAAGTGCATAGAATAGAAAGAGATAGAATATCACTTTATTCCCTGTTTTGTATGACTCCCATTTGTTTGGAGCTTTTTTCATATATTTTCCTTTTTTTAGTTTCACTTGTAATAAGTATGACAGTGACTGGGGTTCTATCAGCAGCTATCATCGCGAAGATCTTCTCAGCAGTCAGATTCATCAAACGTCATATCCATATTCACTCTCGTATCCTTCATTGCAAACATTTATCCTTTTTATGTCTTAAGCTAATTTCGTTACTCTACTTCCTGCTATTTACATCAATACCTATAAAAATTGCGTGGTTGCAAATGGTAGAAATACTACCTCTGATTTGGGTGAGGGTCGTGAAACCCATTGCGACCACATCTCGCTAGAAGCACTCACAGATATGTAGTGGTAGCCCAACCTCTTTTCCTCTCTATCTCTTTCTATATAATGATTGTCATTGATTGCCATGACATCTCGTTGAGTTAAACAACTTGCTTTGCTTGAAAATAGATAATTACATCTGATAGCAGATTGGTTACGATAAAATGCTAACAACTAATGTTAGAATTGACATACATTGGCAAGAAAATCATACTGACTTTAGAATGTACTACAACGACTACCAAATAATTATGCAATTATTTGTTGGCTACTAATTTTTCAGGTACCATGGACTTCACATATATATATCATGTCGGATTTTCTAAATTTCTAGACTTTGGGATTTCATGATTAATTTATTTATCATTTCTGGATTTCGCAAAATCATACGCTGGTTTGGGCATCAGCTAACATAACCTCAATAAAAATATTATGTCAGCAAGTCAGAATCAGCCAACTATATGGACTTCACACTCACTGATCTGGAATATGTAAATGTGATGATATCAGAATCTTAGTTTATCTCTCCACAGGCATGAGTACTATCTCTTCTCTTCACACAGATATTATTTCATCAACATCAAAGCAAAGTGATTGTGGATAAACACTCATATACTAATCTCTCTCATACACTTCAAGTGTGAATGAAAAGAAATGGTGCGGAGACATACTTTAGATCTTCATTACCTACTTCTTATATCTTTTTTCAGATATAAACAGGTGCTTGCGAGTTCTCTTCAGGTACTTGCATACTAAATTCTTCATATACCTGTTCTGATATCTTTTTGAAGATAGAAGCAGGTCTTCGCGATTCCTCATTCAGAAATATGTACATGCTCGCGCGAGCGAGCCCTCTTCAGGCATTGACAAATCCTCACAGCTATTTACATTTTTATATACGCACATTCTGTCTTCACAGGAGAGGTGGGTCTAGATTTGCATGGGTAAGTTTTATTTTTTCAAGCTTCTCAAACCTTGAAAAAATGCGGGGATTATGTTTACCCAGAAATCGGCGATCACGTTGAGCTAGCTTTTTTGCAGGTGGCCGAGGCAATCGAGACGCTCTTGCAGTCCTCGAGCAACCTCTCTCGGCATTTCCAGGTATTTTTCCCAGCTCCGAGCCCTGGCGGTCTTCCATCGCCCGGGCAGTCTCCTCGAGGAGGTCGCCCCCTTTTTGGGCGACCTCGCCTCCTGGGAGGTCGCCCTTTGGGCGACCTCGCCAGTGAGGCTGCTCCTCCTGGGGTGACCTCGCTAGTGAGGTTGCTCCTCCTGGGGCGACCTCGCTTCTTGGGAGGTCGCCCTTTGGGCGATCTCGCCAGTGAGGTCGCTCCTCCTGGGGCGACCTCACCTCCTAGGAGGTCGCTCCTCCTGGGGTGACCTCGCCTCCTGGGAGATCACCCTTTGGTCAACCTCGCCAGTGAGGTCGCTCCTCCTGGGGCGACCTCGCCTCCTGGGAGGTCGCCCTTTGGGCGACCTCTCCAGTGAGGTCGCTCCTCCTGGGGGCGACCTCGCCTCCTGGGAGGTCGCCCTTTGGGCGACCTCGTCAGTGAGGTCGCTCCTCCTTGGGCGACCTCGCCAGTGAGGTCGCTCCTCCTGGGGCGACCTCGCCTCCTGGGAGGTCGCCCTTTGGGCGACCTCGCCAGTGAGGTCGCTCCTCCTGGGGCGACCTCGCCTCCTGGGAGGTCTCCCATTGGGCGACCTCTCCAGTGAGGTCTCTCCTCCTGGGAGCGACCTCGCCTCCTAGGAGGTCGCCCTTTGGGCGATCTCGCCAGTGAGGTCGCTCTTCCTGGGGCGACCTCGCTTCCTGGGAGGTCGCTCTTTGGGCGACCTCGCCAGTGAGGTCGCCCCTCCTGGGCGACCTCGCCTCGGGAGGTCTCGGTCCCGGGTAGCCCGTTCCTTTCAGAACTGCCCGTTTGGGCAGGCCCCCTCACCTATAAATAGAGGGGTAGGGGCATTAGTTTGGGGACCTTTTGGAGAGTTTACATCCCTTGCCTTGACATGAGCGGTCTCATTTCTAAGACCATCATATCTCCTCCCAGCAGCTGGAGCGGTCTCATTTCTGAGACCATCGTATCTCTTTTCAGTAGCTGGAGCGGACTCATTTCTGAGACTATCGCTCCCATTTCTTCTCCTCCCTATTTTCCCTTCACTCGTAGCTGGAAGTAATCAACCATCTAACAGTTTTCTTCCTCCACCTCTTTTCAGCTTGAGCGAGTGTGGACCTGGAGCATTTTTGGCTCGGACATAACCGATCATAAAACACATGGTGGGGATCAAACAGATTTTACACTACTTGAATGGAACCCGACATTATTGGTTATTTTATGCAGAAGAAGGAGAAGGATTTAAGCTCAATGGATATTTTGATAGTGATTGGGCGGGATGTGTCGATGATAGGAAAAGCACAACTGGTGTTATCTTCTTCCTTAGGACAAAACCCATTTCATGGAATGCATGTGAACAAAAATGTGCAGCTCTGTCAACAATAGAAGCAAAATATGTAACTTTGGGTGAAGCTGCTAAAGAAAGTGCATGGTTAAAATGCATGTTAAAAGAGATGAAGGAAGAAAAAAAACCATGTTTGCATTCACATTGATAACACTTCAGCCGTATCAATAGAGTAGAACCCTGTTATGCAGAAGAGAACCTAGCATGTGAAAATCCAGTATCATTTTACTCGGGAGTTAGTAAAAGGAGAGATTGAGTTGACCTACTGCAACTCAAAAGAACAAATAGCTGATTGTCTTACAAAGCCTCTACCTGCAGATATGTTTTAGGAGCTGCGTGTAACATCCCAATTCGAGTTAGGCCTCTCGAGTGACACGAGTCACTTGGTGATGCTTGGGCTAGGTAGGAGTTGTGAGATCCTAGTGGTGCCATGGGTGTGCCCTGACCTCCAGGAGTGGGTGTGACCCTTACCCTTTGGATCTAGGAAGCAAATGACCAATGATTGATAGTAGGGAGATAGCTCCGGCGGTAGCTTTATCTAGCACTGGCGGTAGCGGCCGAGTCAATACTCGTGACCTTTTCCATGGTGGGTGGCCTGAAGTGCCTAAATCTAAGATAATAGTGGAATTAGAAGACCATAAGTGGCTGGCACAAGCCTTGGAAGTTGGAATTACATTAAATGGTCTTAAATGCTCTCTTTCTCTCCTCATTCTCTATTAATCCCCAAATGGGTTGAATCCTTAACCAGATGACTATTCATCTTCTTCTTCCTCATTCTTCTTCTTCTTCTTTTTCGTCATCCTCTTCCTCACGCCTTAAGGCTTTGACTTAGGGTTCTTGAAGGAGCGAGCTTGGAGAGGAATTCGGAGCTTGGCCGACCATCACCATGCTGCCATCAAGATGAGCTCCAACCATGGCCGAAAAAAATAAGGTGACTTCCGACCCCTCTCCTTTGGTGCTAGTTCGTAGAGAAAATTTAGGAGAGGTGTTGAGCTCAAAAGAGCTTGGCTTGTGAGCTAATGGAGATTCTTAGGAAAAGACCAAACCGGATCTTTCATCTTAGGTCACCGATTGCCGCGAAAGTTCCTTGAATCACTTATTCTCTCCAAAAGGAAGAGATAGGATTTGATTTCGTGAAAATCCATGGTCATATGAGGGAGTATTGGAGGTGAGAAGGTGCAATGCCCTAATTTCATAATTGGGGAAGATGAGGAATAGTAGGTCAAAAGGGGATAAATTAGAACATTGGTAGCAATTATTGACTTAGATCATATTGGTTATACACACATGAATAGAGGTGAAGGCCCAACCATTAGGAAAAGAGAGAAATTGTATGTGTTTTGGAACTGGGCTGCTAGGGAAGAATAATTGGGGGTGGTTGGCAAAGGACTTGCTTCCTGTTAGCTAGCGCCCGGCTGTAGCGCTACCACCGGCGCTATCATGTCGATGAGCCGACGAGAAGGGACAACTTCCCATCGACTCTCAAGTTCGACCGGATGGTGAGTTGATAGGGTCACTAGCGCCTGGCGGTAGTGCTACCGTCGGCGCTAGCGGGTTGACTTGTCGACGAGAAGGGAGAACTTCCTGTCGACACTTAAGATCGATGGGAAGGAGTGGTAGTAGAAATACTAGTGCCCGGCGGTAACCTTACCGCCGGCACTAGCGGGTCGAAACGTCGACGGGAAAAGTTATATGAAAATCGACAGGAAGGGTTAGCTTCACGTCGACCTCGATGGGAAGGGTGAGCTTCCCGTCGACATCGACGGGAAGGTGTGTCGACTGGATCACTAGCGCCCGGTGGTAGCACTACCGCCGGCGCTAGCAAACAGAGAACTTTTGGTTCTCCTCCTTTGGTGTGGTAGTAGCCCCTAGATTTCCATGTCAATTGGGTGAGGTGTAGATGAATTTTATGATCTTGAAATGGGGCATTTTGATGCACGATTGAATGAAAAATTTAGAGGACTCATTTACCTAAATGCTCTCATTGGTTGATAATCTATCGGATGATTGGGCTTGTGATGACAATATGTACACTCTTGTTGGATTTCATAGTCTTGGATAAGTAGTAATAAAGATAATGTCGTTTCATTGGATAACTTGAAGGAGATATAAATGTCGAATGTGAAGGCCGATTGGACCGAGATGTTGTATGAATCATGTACACGCTAGTGTGGGCCGGTGATATTAATTCCGGATTTATTCTGTTGATATGTCTCCTTAAATCAATCTTCAATTGTTAGATTATGTGGAATCGTAAAAAGGCACATGTACGAATTAATGTTCATAACACATGAAAGTCTATTGGATGGTTTAGATTATTGATAACCCTGCAATAAGGTTGATACCTTTGATCACGTTAAATCACGTTGTGATCTGTACATGAGAATTGAATATGGGTGATATGTGCGAGCTTACTAAATTAATAGGATATGAATATGACACCATGACCACAAGTAGTCCTGGAGGATCGGGTAGAGTAATTTCCATTTTTTGCGCACACCACTGCACGAGAGTTATGATAACTCAGTATGGGTAGAATTGATGGCTTGATGCGGGTTATAAGATATGGTTATATCTTAAGGTGATATGTTGGGAGGCCCGGTTGTTGGGGGGCCTTGGATGCTAGTTAGCATCAGTTGAACTGGCAAGATGTGAAAAGTGAGAAGACTCCTTCAATGAGTCCTTGGGTGCTTGATAGCACAGGTTATGCATGGGAATTACATGAATGTGCATGGTTTACACATGGTGGTGTAATGATCCTGGTTGGAGGATTACTTGTGGCGGGTCTACGGACTTGCTAGTCGTGACACCGACAGAAGCAGACAGTTAGACTCTAGACCGGTTGGGCTGTGTTCTTGGTGTGCACTTCCCAAGACCCCTTACGTGTTATCAAAACTCAGTATGATGGGAGCAGTGCGCAGGGGCTTCGTTGTGTGTTCTTAGCATTGAGGCGTACATTGGCCTAGATCTGGTAGTGTTCATACCCGCCTAGTTGTGGAGGAGCCCGTTCAACAGTCTCATGTAACATCCCCAATCCAACTAGACCCCATGATGATTGAAAGTGAGGTATTAGACCTTAGATTTACTTTAGAAGGGGGTGAATAGAGTATTAAAAGGAAAGATCAAATCTTGACTTATCTGATAAACGAATAAGTTTTGAATAGATCCATTGCTGAATAGTTGATAAATGATCCTTCAGAAATTTGTCAAGCTGGAGAAGAAAATTCGTCGAGCTGAGAGCTGAGTTCGTCGAACTGAAAGCTGAGTTCGTCGAACTGAAAGCTGAGTTCGTCGAACTGAATTAATTCGTCGAACACAAAGCTGAGTTCGTCGAACTGAATCTGGAGTTCGTCGAACTGAATTAATTCGTCGAACACAAAGCTGAGTTCGTCGAACTGAAGGCTGGAGTTCATCGAACTGAATTAATTTGTCGAACGCAAAGCTGAGTTTGTCGAACTGAAAGCTGGAGTTCATCGAACTGAATTAATTCGTCGAACACAAAGCTGAGTTCGTCGAACTAAATCTGGAGTTCGTCGAACTGAGAGAAAATCTACTGAACTGGCTGGAAGACTGAATTCGTCGAGCTGAAGAGCAAGTTCGTCGAACTGAAGCATGACGTTCGTCGAACGCAGAACGGATTTCGTCGAACGCGGATTGAAGTTCGTCGAACACAGAAACTTGGAATTTTTCCTAAGTTCTAACTACTCAAACACAAGTCAACAATGGTCAACATAAAGCTTTAAGGGAGGAATTGAAAGACCAAATGAAATCCAAGTGAACCAAGGCCCCACCTCATGCCTAATCAGCATGGCACAAGCCTATTGGCACCACCACATTTAAATTTGGAGAGAAATGATGATCATGGGGGGCAAAAATGCCATTTTTCCCAAAAAGCTTAAAGGGAAAAAATATGTGAAGTGAAGGAGCTTCCATGGCCGCCATCACCTCAGCCCAAGCCCCCCCCCCCCAGCCAAATTCCCCAGCCCATGAACAATCTTTTCAGGCATGGGAGTCGCTCAAACAGTATCATAGGGGAGGTACAAGCCATGGTCGAACATCCCCCTTTCCATCCTCCCTATACAGCCACTTTCCTCCTCATCTGGCCATTCCATCATCTTCAGAAGGTCCTAAGTAGTCGAGCTAGCCTCCTGGAGAAGAGATTTTGGTGGAGAATCGGCAGATCGGGCAAGCTCGCCGGAGACAGAGAATTCCATGGCCGCACGCAGGAGCACACGCCGCCGAGCCACAATCGAGGTTCGTTTCTCCCCCTCTCCCTCTGTGCTAGCATCTAGAATCACCTAGGAGAGAAATCGGGCTCAATTGAGCCCGGTCACATGTGAGGAAGAGGAAGATTTTCCGAGCTTTTCTCCTAGCTCGGGATCGCCGGAGGAGCTATCTCCGGCAGCCGTGACACCGCCTGGCGGTAGCCACCACCTCAACGAAGCTGGTGGAGGTGGTGGCCGGTAGTGGTGGCCCTCAGGTGGCCAGGAAATGAAGGTAGAAGTGCCCAGCTGGGAGTAATGCTGGGCGTCGGCTGGAAGAAGGAGACGAAATCAAGACCGTTGATTTTAGGTGATGGCTATATGCAGACCAGTATTTATATATTTTAATTAAATCTGTCACACTTTATACATAAGATTAAGCTCAATATTTGGGCTACTTAGAGGATGTTTTAGGCAAAACTGCCAGAGACAACTTTTGTAGGTCTTGCTCTCTACTTTCCATGGGGCTTTAAATCACCCCATTTGGTGACCTACAGTCTCTTGTAGGTCTATTCTACTAAGACATGTACAAAAGGGTGTTCAGACTTTATTTTGTAGATCTAGACTTCATACCTGCATGGATGAGTCTAATATTTTAGCCATAGTTGTAAATAGTATAGACTCATCCCTTGCCCAAAAATCCAAATTTTAGGGCAACATTTTTCTATGATTTTATGTTAAATGTGATATTTCATATTAATAAAATATTTATGGTTAAATATATGCAAAGTGACCCAAATCTTGGGTGGTATAAGGGTTGGACCCTATTGAGTAACATGTCAAATTTTGGGACCATTTGGCCAACTTTAGATTATATTTTCTCATATTCATAGGAATCTGATGTATGGAGGGGTGGTGTGCACATAGCACATTTGGGTATTTTTATAATTTCATCACTTATGACTGGTAGTAGGCTCATTAAATTTTGGTAACACACCTACCATAGAGAAGGGTATCATCCTTAGAAATATTAGGATTTTTGGAAAGAAAAATCCTAAATATTTCGACAATAATGAATTTGTCACATAAACATATTAATCAAATAAAAGTGGTCAAACAACCTAGGAAAATTTTGATTTTCTGTCAAATGATATCTTAGGATGTTATACATCTCTGTAAATTTTGTTGGAATTTTTGGAATTAATTTTCTTGGATATTTGTGAATAATGAATTTTGTCACAAAGTGTATTAATGGAATAAACATCACCTAAACCTAGGGAAAAATCCAATACCCTTGCATATGATAGTTTATCTTGAATTACAACTCTGGAAATTTTGGTAGAATTCTTAGAAATCATTTACACTGATAATTATCAAAAATACCCTTTGGCACACTTATGTATTAATGGAATTTACATGACTAATATTATCTGGAAAATTCTAAAAATATGGTTGGGCTCTATTTTGATAATCAACAGTATATGGTAATTTTTATAGGATTTTTGGAGCAATTATTTCAGTACTTACTATGTAATGTGCCCAATTGATTTAAAAGTTTGAATATTTAAATAGTGGTCTTAAACATTATGAAAAATTAGGAAATTCAGTCAGCCATGATATTTATACAATATATGTCACTGATAATTTATTAAGAGCATTTTGACTTTAGAACATTATACTTCATGTGTAAAGTGAGGTGTGCATAATCATTAAAGTATTTTTATAAATGGCCAAATTAGTTGAGAAAATTATGAATTTTTGACCATATTGTGATTAGGTTATTTTTGATCTATTATAAAAATCTTAAGTCATTTGGTCATGTTTTGGTGATGTCCCCATTAAGGAGATTCAAATTAGCCCAACGTAGAGTTGGTCTGCGTTTAGCAAAAACTTGGGGTAGTATCTAAGCTAGTCAAAACATATGGGAATGGAATGAGGTTTGGAGCATAACATTAGGGCATATATAACTACAGTCCACATAAGTGGTAGGCTAATTGGAGAAAGTCTTTTCCGTGGGGAATAATGAACGGAAGTACGTCTCGATGAACAAACGAAGTAAATTTGAGGGTTTTCTATCCATAGTACCTATAGTGACACTTAGACAGTTAAGTTGGAAATAATGCATTCAAGCTTAGGTATGAGTGTTTAGGTGAACACCTAAGGATTTGCACCACGCATAAGTAGAAGGTCGTCAGCTACCTAAAGGAAATCTAAATCGTACTTAAGTTGTATAGAGCAACCATGAGGGTAACCTTAACAAGGGTAGTTACCGATAAGAATAAATATTCTGAGAAGGAAGGTCTGGGATATCACCCCAGAATACCATTTAGTACTGCTGCGAGCCCTTCACCGGGTAAACCTCGGGAAGTCCAGGACTCACCCTAAACTTCTAAGTATACAATAATTAGACAAGATTAGTCTAACTAAATGAATAAGAGATATGGTAAACTTCATCCCGAGTTAAGGGATGGTAGGTTGTATATCAGGACGAGTTAGTCTTGTGAGCTAGAGGCTTGGGAAATAGTATATCAGGACGAGATAGTCCTGCGAGCTGAAGGCTCGGGTGGGATAAATTGCATGTGCATAAGAACAAATTAGTGGCGGGTCTTCGTTACTAGACCGGTCGTCACACCGACGGCAGTACGTTGACTTAGGTGGGTGTGAGGGTTTGAGGGGCCAGTAGGTTGTTTATACTGTGGTCTGGAGAACGATCCCCGAAAATGTACACTTGACCTCAAAGACTGGTGGATACCAGCAAAGAGTACACAAGACTCTAGAGTGCACCTAGGACGTGTACAAAGGCGTACGAAGGGTCTAGGCCTGGTAGTGTGTATACTCGCCGAGGAAGTGGAGTTGCCCGCTCCACTGCTGTCGTGGCCACAACGGTTGTACCAGAGAGTGAAGATAGCTCCAAAAATTGGGAACTAAAGGTCTGCGATCACAGAGTCGTGTGAGTGAGTTGCACTGTATGAACATAGCATAACATATCATAACATTCATAATACCATAATGACATATACTTTTGCAGACCCTTATCATATAAATTAGTATGAGCTCTTTTATATGATAAGTTATAATTCTGGAAATCTTAACTTATAAGTTTGTATGGTCATTCATATAAGTTAAGATACTCTAGATGATGGTGTGGTACATTTACCTATTACTTCTATTACACCGCATTTATTTATTTACTGCTCATTACTTACCTGTCATTGTTGTCTTACTTACAGCATTTATTACATGTTGTTCTTGTTCTCACTTCTCAATTGTCCTTTATACTGTTAGTACTATCCATGTCACCTATATTTCTTTTTACCCCTTGATGTCCTCCGCTTCATCCTCCCGCTCGGTACCTAGGAGTCATGGGGGGAGGCGGGGACAAAATGGCTTAGTCTTTTTGACTAACGGTTGGATGTGGCCGTAACACCAGGAGATCGAGGAGCAGGAGCCACAACACGTCAGGCAGGACGTGACGGCAGACCCTGAGAAGCAGATGCCGCGCATCACTACTACCACACGACGACAGGTTGGAGAGTATTTTGAGTTGCTTCTGCATAGTGTAGTGTGAGAGTGTGCTATGTTATCAGTATTTCCTTTTGGATATGTACCGGGCATAAGCCCTTTTACTCTTTCTTTTATTGTACTCATTGATGGACAGTTTACATTTGGATATATATACAGATGTGTGTGATTGTGGACTTGTTTACTTATTTTCTTCTTATTCTTGTTGGCCTACTTGATCATTCTTACCGGCAGGATCCGCATCTTGCGGAGGTGGCTAACTCGTGTGTTAGCGTCACCGTAAGGCGGCGGTTCTGGGCATAAGATCTGGGAACTCTCCTGGTGCGGGAGAGGGATCTTACAAACGGTATCAGAGACACAAACGATCCAACGAGAAATTAGTCCACAAAACCCTGGGACACCACCGCTCGAGTTAGTTTGAGGACAAACTAGCAGCGGAAGCAGTGGTGTGCCCATGTGTAAAAATCACACAAAATAGTCCATTAATCTATGAGTTAGGCCAACCCAACTAGGACATCATTCTAGTTTAACGCACCAAGATGACTTCATAGCATATACTAATCCAAACCGACCTCGGGTATAGATTAATTAAGGCATGATGACACCCAAAGTGACTAGGAGAAGAACCTGATGGGGAAGTAAATACTTAAGGCTTAAACCTCGATGTACCTAATTGTCCTACCAAATGAGATTATCACTTCTTACCCAATGGATAGGATCGCCTCGAGAGATTGGTGCATGAAATGCATTAGAAAAATAATAAGAAACTCGTAAACTTAAATCTCCAAACCAACAACTAAGTTGCATCGAACCAATCATTGTGACAAATACCAGAAATCGAATAAGGATTTGTGTTCAGTCGAATAAGGATTTGTGTTTGGAAAATGCCCATTGTGGGGCTGCGTATATACTAACCTTGAGAAGGGTGTGATAATTGGTAACCCGAGGATCTTAAAGTGCGTGGAATATCAATAGGTCTCAGGATGAGGCTCCGAGTCTAGGGTCGGATACCCTAAGGATTGAATGTATGTCTGGGACGAATATATCGTAATGATACCAAAGAAACATTGCCCAAAATGAATGGGGGCTAATCCTTTTTTTATTGGATTAGTTTGGTACCAACTTGGATTTCCTAGACCTTAGTTACAGAAAATGGTGTGCATATAGCACCCAATTTGAACTTAGTGAATCTTGGAGTTCTACAACTCCAAGTAGGATGAAATTTTGGTCATGCATAAGTCATGCACAATTACATACACTGCCCAAAATTGGGAATTTTTGGAAAGACCTATGTTTAAATGATCGGTATAAAAACCTTTACTTTGGCCACACCAAAAGGTTGTTTCTACACTAGTAAAATAGATCTTCTTCTCTCCAAATTTTGAGGCCCTTAGAGGCCTTAAAATGAAAAGTAGGCCGAGATAACTTTTGTAGGAATTTGTGTCTACTATCTTTAGAAAGTGAGATCACACCATTTGGAGCCCCACAACTCTCAGTAGGCCAGATTTAGTAAGACTGGTCCTAGTGAAGGACATACTAAGTTGCTCGCCCTCAAGGCAATGGATTCCGATCGGAATCGAGCGGAGGAATGTCTCGATGTTTTCCATCTTATGCTGCATGATGTTGCATGCATCGAGCAATTGAACCGTGTTGTCGAGGTAGCAGTTGATGAAATTCCAGTCTGAATTTCTTCCTGTTGTAGAGCCAATGGAATGCATGGTCAGCTTCATTCCCATCTTCTGGGCATCGATGGCTGCATCCAGAACCTTGGATAGGTGGTCGGCAGATACTTGGTGAATATTCTTGAGTTTAGATGCAGAGAATTCATCGCTGGCGGTTAGCAGCGAGGAGGGGATGGAGACCTTTGAATCGGGGCTGGGGAAGGATTGCACGCTGCTGCAAACTCTCTTCCTCATCCTCTTTGCTTGTGTTTTTGCTTCTGACGTGTTTTTATCTCTGGTTTGTGAATATGGATTGATGGTCGTGCTATTTATAATTTGGGGGGTGATAGTTTATATAGGTGTAGTCAATAATACCTAGAGGTGGGGGTGAATAGGTTTTACTTATTTTCTTTATATAAACCTAACGTATCTAGTTGCAGAAAACTCAATCACAGAAAGCACACAAGGATTTATAGAGGTTCCTCAAGGCAGGGTGTCTTGAGTAGTCCTCTTTCCCCCTTCACCTTTCTAACAGTGAGTTAGACAAGGCCACAAACTCCAATCTCAGCTCCTTGAGTCATGTCACTAAGTTGTAGTGTATAGTAATGTAAAGTTTTATAATTCACCATTCAGAATCAACAACAGTGACAGCTACTTCGCATACATTTAGGACTATTCCATACTAAGCATGCCAAGATCAATTTTGAAAGCATTGAATTTAGATTCATCAAGTGGCTTTGTAAAGATATCAGCTACTTGTTTATCAGTGGGGACAAATTCAAGACAGATATCTTTACATTCTACATGTTCTCTGATAAAATGATATCTAATCTCTATATGCTTAGTCCTGCTATGAGAGACAGGATTTTTAGCAAAAGAGATTGCACTAGATGAATCACAATACAAAGGAGATTCCCTTACCTTGAGGTTGTAATCCTCCAACTGATGTTGTGTCCAAAGGAGTTGTGCACAACGGCTACCTGCAGCAATGTATTCAGACTCAGCTATGGATATTGTCACACTGGTTTGTTTCTTGCTGCTCCAAGATATCAATCTTCTCCCTAGGAATTGACAAGTACCACTTGTACTCTTCCTGTCTTCTTTGCAACCTGCAAAATCTGCATCTGAAAAGCCTGTTAGTTCAAAGTCATTGTTCTTAGGGTACCAAAGGCCAAGATGCAAGCTGCCCTTAAGGTATCTCAAAATCCTCTTCACAGAGGTGTAGTGAGATTCCTTTGGACAGGCTTGATACCTAGCACAAACACATTGAGAATACATAATGTCTGGCCTACTAGCAGTCAAGTACAATAGGGATCCAATGAAACATCTGTACATGGACTCATCATAGTCCTTTCCCTTTTCATCCTTGTCTAATGATACATTGGACCCCACGGGTGTTCTCATGGTGGAGGCTGATTCCATCTCAAATTTCTTAATGAGCTCCTTAGTGTACTTGGTCTGGGAGATGAAAATTCCATCATTAGACAGTTTCACTTGGAGCCCAAGGAAATATTTGAGCTCACCCATACTGCTCATTTCAAACTCCCTCTGCATTAGATTGGCAAATCTCTTGCAGAGGTTGTCATCAGTAGACCCAAAGATTATGTCATCAACATAAATTTGGACTAAGAGACACTTGCCCCTTGTTTCCCTAAGAAACAATGTGCTATCAATCTTTCCCCTCATGAACTTGTTCTTGAGGAGAAAGTTGGACAAAGTCTCATACCAAGCTCTTGGAGCTTTCTTGAGACCATATAATGCTTTATAAGAAAGTAAACATGAGAAGTTAGGGTTGGATGCACAAAACCTGAAGGTTGTTCAACATATACCTCTTCCTTCAAGTCTCTATTGAGGAAGGCTGATTTGACATCCATCTGGTAGACTTTGAACCCCTTATGGGCAGCATAGGCAAGAAATAGCCTAATTGCTTCCAACCTTGCAACTGGTGCAAAGGTTTGATCAAAGTCTATACCTTCCTCTTGCATGTATCCTTTGGTCACTAATCTGGCCTTATTCTTGATGATTGTACCATTCTCATCAAGTTTGTTCATGTATACCCATTTAGTGTCAATCACATTGTGTCCCTGAGGTCTTGGCACCAGCTTCCAAACTTCGCATCTCTTGAATTGTAGGAGCTCTTCTTGGATGGCTTCAATCCAGAAGGTGTCTTGATTGGCCTCTTCAAACTTCTTGGGCTCCATTTGAGAAAGGAAGCTCAAGAATAGTGCTTCATTATGAGCTCTGCTTCTTGTCAATATGCCTTGGGTATGATCCAATTATTAGATCTCTTGGATGATCTCTCAGGTGCCTTGCAGCAGCTGGAAGACGGTCCTCTGGTGGATGTGGTTGTTCCACTGGTTCAGCTATGACTTCATCATCTTGTACCTCTTCTTCTTCAGGAATTGCAGCCGTTGTTTGTGTTTTGCTGCTGCTGGGCTTGTCTTGGACAGTCAGCTCATGCAACCCTTCTTCATTTCCTATCAAAATAGAAGAGCTAGACCATTCTTTGTAGAGAAGGTTGGTCTCATCAAACACAACATGCATAGATTCTTCTACAACATGGGTTTTTCTTGTTATAAACTCTATAAGCTCTACTATGTGAGCTATACCCAACAAGAACCCCCACATTGCATTTTTCTGCAAACTTTGTTAATTGAGATTTTCCATTATTTAGAATGTAGCATTTGCAACCAAAGATTCTAAAGTAAGAAATTGTAGGTTGTTTGCCTTTCAGAATCTCATAAGGGGTTTTCCCAAGGACCTTATTGATGGAGGCTCTATTGAGAACATAACAGGCTGTATTGATTGCCTCAGCCCAGAAGTATTCTGGGAGTACGGAGTCACTAAGCAGTGTTCTCCCAGCTTCTATCAAGGTCCTATTCCTCCTCTCAGCCACACCATTTTGTTGTGGAGTCCTTGGGGAGGAGAACTCTTGGGTGATACCAAATTCTTGACAAAATTTTGTCATGGCTTCAGATTGAAATTCTATGCCATGGTCAGTTCTTGTCCTGACCACAGTACATAGTAGATCATTCTGAATAGCCTTGACATAATTTATAAAGACATGTAGGGTATCTGACTTCTTCTTAAGGAAGAATACCCATGTATACTTTGAATGATCATCTACAATTACCAAGGTATACAACTTCCCACCTAGGCTCTGAATTGGCAAAGGACCAAACAAGTCCATGTGCAATAGGTATAAACACCTTTCAGTATCCTTGGAGCCAATACTTTTAAAGGTGGTCCTAGTTTGCTTACCCATTTGGCAAGCATGACAGGGATCACTTTTAACACATTTTAGTTTAGGACTATTTCTAACAAGGTTTTTAGAAAATAATCTATACATTGTCTTATAGTTAATGTGGGCAAGTCTCTTGTGCCATTAGACACAAAGAGACTCACTTTCATTAGCTACAAGACACATAGAAGAGATAGAATAATTGCAAATGAAGTCTAAGCAATAAACATTTCCACTCCTAGTGCCTGAGAGAATGGTCTCCAAGTCATTAGACTTTTTGATCAAGCACTTGTCATTGTGGAATTCAATGACATAGCCTAAGTCACATAATTGACTAATGCTTACAAGGTTGTGTTGCAACCCTTCAACATAAGCTACCCTTCTGATTGAGACTATGTCATTTGAAATCATACCATATCCTTTGGTGACTCCCTTTTCAGATCCACCAAAGATAACTTTGGGTCCATTCTTCACTGGATGGTAATCCGTTAGAATATTTGGTTGAGACTGGTACTTGAACTAACCTGCAACACAAAATTTAATGTACCTTAGGATCCCAACTGACTTCGGGTCCTAGGTTCATGTTAACACCATAGGGAATATTCCTAGAAAGGGTTGGTTTGGCTTGAGGTTCAATCCTTGCCTTTGGCACATTGGGGTTGTGCCAACAATCAATTGCAAAGTGTCCCACTTTGCCACAGCACCAACACTCATGAATGTTGTAACTTCTCTTCTGAGCATTTCTTGAGGATTGTGCAGCACAGTCCTTATGTTTAGGAATAGATACAGCAGCCACTACAACAAATTACACTTTTAGTAAGGACTAAAAACGTTACAAAAGGTAACTAATATCGTTACACAAAGTTTTCTAACGAAATTTACTTTTATGTGACGACCGTTACCTAAGGCTCGACGCTAGAAGTTCTTGTAACGAATTTTTGTTTGTCGTTACAAATAATTTATTTGTGACAAACATTACTTCCTCACAATAAGATGAGTAATAGTAAAGAATATTTCGTTACAAATGTTTGACTTCTTCCTCACTAAAAATAAATTAATTTATATATCAAATTTATTAATATTAATTTGTCATTACAAATAACTTTTTTGTAACAATCATTATTTCATTATAATATAATAACCAATTGCTAAACAAGACCATTAATATAAACATATTCTTTTAATTTTATTAATACACAAAACTAAGGGTGGGAGATGGCTCAAACCCCTTAATACAATCCAATGAAACTTTAAACTCTAATATACATTGTTCATGAAAAATATTGAAACTAGAGATATTACAAAATTAGAACATCTCTCAACAATTAAAATGCTTAAAATTTTACATGATATTTAGGAATTCTAACTTTATAAGCAAATCAACTTGATGTCATTTTCATCAGGAGCAGATCAATCTCTGGTCATACTTGCTCACTTTTGCATTTGATTCATCCTCGATGCACTAAATATAATCTGAAAATGTCAACAAAAAATAATAACGTAAGAATATGTTAGCTTTATGTTACTTCCTCTAAGTGATTACAAGAATGTCATAAATGAAATCATATTAATAACATATCATATTTATTCCAAGATATATGAATTTTTTACACAATAGAAGACGAAAATATACAAATTCCTAAAGCACCAGAACGAAAGAAAAGACGCAGTTTTATAGTTGATTGTTATAAAAATGATGTAATTCAAAGCAATGTAATTCAAAGCAAGTAGAGTACTAGTGATGCACACAATGGGTAAATTTCCAAAACTAATAAAAGATCAGAACACTTTCCAATGATACTAAAAGTTTTAGTCCACTAATAACAATGAAAAACTTAAGGAAGATTGAGATGTAAATAACAAAAAGATAAATATAAGAGCATCTAAACATATGATTATCTGCAAAAATTTACAGAATCTCTTATAGACTACAACTATAAGAACCATTGCTTGTGATTATTCTTATCCTTCTCTACAACTCCACCAGATGCCTAATTAAATGTAACTCAAATGCAGCATAACATTAAGAAAGAGATGTTGTAACAGAAAAAAGGTGTGGCAAAAAGAAGAACAAACCGATGGGGTGAGCATTGGGGCTTTTGGCGAAATGAGGGGGATCTTGGACGCCTTCACTGTATGGAGAAGCTTGGGCAGCAATGGAGATACTTCGCCAGTAAGCACATAAGGAGAAATCAGAGAAGGTTCAACAATGTCAATCTGTAAGAATAAATTAGAAACATTGTTTAAAGTTGTATTAGGCTTAAATCTATGTGTCTTGCAATCTCATGAGTATAAGAATACCATACATAGCTTGGAAAATTTCTTCAAAATCTGACTTTTGATTACGCCAAAGTAGGTCAAGTGCTTTTTGCCTTGTTGAGGAGGCAACCATTACCAGCTAACTTATATTATAGCTCTCATTGTTTCTTCAGAAGCAAAGAACTGAAAAGTCAATCATGCATAGTGGAGATGATGTGCATGAGATGTTTAATTTCACCAACTTAACGAATAATAGGAAAAATATTACAGATCACATCCACATGTATAAATAATGACAAAATTGATATTAATGAACCCAAATTATAAAATGAAATGGTAAAAAACCTTCATCACATTCATGATTTTGGGATTTATCATCCCAAAGTGAAGAAATGGTCCTAACAGGTCATGTGGTTGAAATGTCAACAGATCAAGAAAATGAATAGTAACACATCATGTTTTTTTTTATTGTAGATGGGCTTCATCGAGAGCTTTCCCATCACTATCGGAAGCCATTTTAGAAGAATAACCTCTAGAATCTGCTGCAAGATGCTCAACTTGACCGCATCGAGAATATTTTTCTTGTGCTCTAGCATTGTGTTGATCTATTCAACTTTTAATTCATTTAACTAAGTATCCACTATAAAAAGAAATATTGTGCTTAACTATAGAACTTGTTAATCTGAGTAGTTTTCAAGAGGAATAGACCAAAAGGTCAAAAAAGAGATGAAGGGTGCAGAAGAATTATAGGATTACCATGATATCAGGAAAGTCCCCATGAACTGCCTGTCAAGTCAGATGGAAGCGGACTTGTCGAGACCTGGAGAAGGAGCAGTGGGAGGAATTGAACATACAAAAAAAATCAAGTCAGATGAAGATGAATTTTTTTTCTAAATCAGATCAATAGAAAATGAAATCATATTTAATTTCGCAGCCCAATTATTATTTTGCTAGAGGGCTCAGATGTAAGTTTATGTCGACGGCATCATTGAAAAATAAGAGTTTTGAGGAGCTATAATGTCATCTGAGCACCTAAGAGGCAAAAATTTCATTTGAGCATTTCATCAAATATATGATGCATAAACAATTGTTAGCTGCTCCTGTCCATTTTTTGGACTGGCCCAAACCAAGAAAGGGAAATGACACAACAACAATAGCAATTTTTGGGGGAAAACAAAATGATCCAATGGAAGAATAATAGTGTCTCCTGCATATGCTATCAATTTATTATTTGGGCATAAATTTTTTTTTTTCAAAAAAGGGAAATAAACACAACAACAATAACATTTTTGGGGGGAAATAGGGAAGCAAGCACATCAGCACAAACTTAATTTTTTTCCAGCACTAAAATAAGCAAGAAATTGGAAAAAAAGTAAATGCATGAATTCATTAGTGCATTTAAAATAAGCAAGAAATAGGGAAACGAACACACACCTATTAATTATGTTTGTTAGATAAATGAACACACAACTATTGTAACATTTTATTTTGGACTTAAATATAACCCACCCATATGTGAAATGTAAAGTAAATACATCAATGAATACATCGAATGGATAGAATCTATTAAACTATCGACTGTTTTAGGGTTCATTTGGCGCGGCGATGGCGGGCGGCCGCAAGGCGCGTAACCAAATGGCGGGTGGCGGCGTTTGCCGCGTTTGCACCCGCCGCGCCATGAGAAACGGAGCAAAAGCTCCGTTTCGATCCCCGCCTCCTCCCTCCGGTTCGATTGCCGCGTTTGCACCCGCCGGTTCTTGCCCGCCACCGCCGCGCCAAATAAACCCTTAATATAATAAAAAAATATTTTCCTTTCATTTGGACAATTGATCAAACAATTGGAATGCAGTTAATTTATCACTAAGTTTAATATTGCCCAATGCACTTAAAATGTTTCATGGTAACGCTCAGAAATCTTGATGGAGATGTTGATTCTTCAGTTCTGGTAGGTTTGTGAGATTTTGGAAAGGGGAGGTGTGAAATCAGAAACCTGTTTCGTGGGAAACAGATTGAAGGATCTGCATTAGAGAAGGACGGTGTAAGGATCATTGCAATTTCATGGAGAAGAAGAAGGCTTGCCCGCGGTTGTTTGGTGGTGTGAAACCCTGCTGAAATTTCTCCAGACGGATGCGCATGCGTCAGATCTTATTTCAAGTGGGCGAGGAATATGAAAAGAACGTTGGATGAAGAATGAAGTTGAGAAGCAGAAATTTTTTTGTAAAGTAAAATTAGAAGTGAAATAAGATCTGTAACGAAGGTTGAATAAGAAAAGTTGTGTTTGATAGTTACCTTTGTAGAGATCTGAAAGGTGGAGTGGGACGACCTAATGACGAACACCTCAGTGGTTTCTCAGTGGTTCCATTGTCGAAAATGGAGATGAGATCTGAAATGCAAGGTGAGAAAGAAAACCGAGGATCCCTAAGAAGACATTTGCGGAATCTTACAGGTTGAAGAGGGCGGAGATCCTCACAGTCGATGGAGTGGTGATCTAGCAGAAGAGAAGGTTGCGTCCATGGAGCGGCTGGTTGAAGATCGTTGCATCCATCGAGAGGCTGGTTGAAGATCGCGGAGGAGCGAAGTCAATGGTTGCACGGTATAGGGTTGAGGGCTTCGAGGCAGAGGGATTTGAAGGGATACGCGGAGGGAAAGAGGAAAAATGGAGGGAAAATGAAATATTAGATAGGCTGGGAGAAATGTTGGAGGAGAAAAATAGGCAATATTATATGGGTGTTGTTATAAGCAAACCCTTTTTGGTTGCTAGCAAACCAATTTCTATGAGTTATTACGCGCCTTTTGAAAATACGCTTTGTACATGCATTTTTAGGAAAAGTGTTTAACACGAAAATTGTAGATCTCGTCGAGATCTACAACTTTCGTGTTGAACACTTTTCCTAAAAATGCACGCATAAGGCCCTAAAATCGCCCTGATCATAACTATAGTGATTTTTTGAAAATAACAAGAAAATATGCTTTGTACATGCATTTTTAGAAAAAATGTTTAACACGAAAGTTGTAGATCTCGACGAGATCTACAATTTTCGTGTTGAATACTTTTCCAAAAAATGCATGTACAAGGCGTATTTTCAAAAGGCGCGTAATAACTCGTAGAAATTGGTTTGCTAGCAACCAAAAAGGGTTTGCTTATAGCAGCACCCTATTATATTTGTAAGTATAAATAATTAAATATATTTAAAATGAAAGACCATTTTTTTGTGGTTACTAAAGCTGGAGTGATGCACCTGGAACTTCATTGCATTTTTCGTTGGCTCGTCGCCGGAGTTGATCAACTGTGACCTAAATCACGGCGTCAAAGCTTTTCGCTTGGAAAATGAAAGTCAAATTTTTTGCTGGAGCGCACGAACGTACTCATATATTTTTTGCTGGAGCGAGCTTTGCCTTCATCTCACCATTATTTTTTAGTTAATAATACATATTCATTTATAAAGAATTAGTTAAAAGTATACATTAACGCGCGAAGCCTGCTTGGATGTCGTCAAAGCCCGCATGGATACAGACAAAGCCCGCTGAATGATGTCTCTAACTTGGATGTAAGCGAAGCCCACCGAAGAAGGCAAAGCTCGCTTGGATGCGGGTGAAGCCCGCCGATTGATTGATGTCGTCCGTCAAATAATACCGACCGCCGATTGATTGGTGCCACACGCCGAATGAGCCCACCTGCCAAATAATGTTGCCCGCCGAACGTTGTCACCCGCCAAATATTGTTGTCATCTAAATGTTGCCGCCCGTCGAATGTTTTTATGCGCCAAATGTTCGTCGTACGGGGAGCCCCACACACTATCAATGTGTGTGTGCGTGTGTCTGTGTGTGTGTGTGTGTGTGTGTGTATGTGTGTGTGTGTGTGTGTGTGTGTGTGTGTGTGTGTGTGTGTGTGTGTTTGTGTGTGTATTCATGTGTATGTGTGTGTGTGTGTGTTCGTGTGTATGTGTGTGTGTGTTCGTGTGTATGTGTGTGTGTGTGTGTGTGTGTGTGTTCGTGTGTATGTTAGTGTGTGTTTGTCTGTGTTTGCGTTTGTGTCTGTTTATGTTTGTATTTGTCTTTGTCTGTGTCTGTCTTTGTTTGTGTCTGTGTCTGGCTGTATCTGTGTCTGTCTGCGTGAGTGTGTGTTTGTGTCTGTGTCTGCGTGAGTGTGTGTTTGTGTTATCTCTAGCTATGTGTGTTTATGCATGTGTGTGTCTGTGTCTGTGTGTCTATGTCAGTGTGTGCTTGTGTCTGTTTGTGTGAATGTGTTATGCGTTTGTGTGTGCGTGTTCGTGTGTGTGATTGTGTTTGTGCATGTGTCTGTGTGTTTGTGTGTCTGTGTCTGTGTGTCTGTATGTGTCTGTATTTGTGTCTATCTGTGTCTGTGTATGTGTGCAGTGTGTGTGTCGTCTGTGTGTGTGTGTGTGTGTGTGTGTGTGTTTGTGTGTCTGTGCATGTGTGTGTCTGCCTGTGTGTCTATGTGTCTGCGTGAGTCTGTGTGTTTGTGTTTGTGTGTGTGTGTGTGCCTGTGTGTGTGTGATTGTGTTATGTGTGTCTGTGTGTCTGTGCGTCCACGTGTGTGTGTCTGTGTGTAATGAGATACAAGAAAAGAAAGAAATGGCTAGATCATAACACAATTTTCTTCGATGAAAAAATAATGATGTAATGAGATAACATGATGGCGTGACAAAGTGGACGATGAAAGAGAAGCTGACGAAACTGTACGTGCAGCTGGGTTTGGTGAAATAATTAGCGATATTTTTAATGTTACGATATTTATTAGTCATCTCGCGCGCGCCTGTAAGAAAAATGCGCGCTCTGGCAAAAACGTGCACCTGTGTGAAAAATGCACGTCCGCAAAAAAATACGTGACTGGGCTAAAATGCACATTGGAGAAAATGAGTATCGATGATTCGAAAATGCGTGTCAAGGTAAAAACGCGCTCCCGAGCGAAAATGCGCGCTTGGGAGACAATGCGCCCGGTCAAAAATGCATGCAAGTGCAAAACGCGCGATTGGGCATAAAACGTGTGCTCGGGCAAAAAAGCGCCCGAGTGAAAAACACGTGGCCGGCCGAAAAAAATACTCTCTTGGGCCAAAAAATGCTCTTCCGAGCCCGCGCCGTGCGTGCGCTTGTGCGTGCGCTTGTGCTCGGAGTTGGTTGCGCGTGCGCACGAGAGTGTCTTTGCATGCGTGCGGGGCCCGTGCGCGATATTTATTTTTATTCTAAAATTATGTTAATAAATTAATGTCAAATTGACATTCATTTTTAAATTTAATGTTTTTAATTTTTGAATTTTTTTTTGCAAAATTTTATGGAGGGAAATTTTCCTCCATATATTTCATTCACGTAAGAGAGAGGAGAAGAGGAAGAAAAACTTTTATAAAAACATTTTTAAAGTCGTATAAAAACTTTATATAATAGTTTTTATAAAATTTTATAAAAGTTTTATATAAACAAACTTTATATATCTTTAACAACTATATATAAAGAAATTTTAAAATGGTATTTTGTTAAAATATAAATGTATTTGAAAAAAGTAATAATAAAATATTGATGTATATTTTTTTACGGTCATTTTGAGTACTCATATGTATATGTTGCGGGCGAAGCCCACCGGGGGCGAGTGAAGCCCGCCGTCGCCGGCCGGGTACTGTAGAATGTGGGCGCAGCCCGCTCGAATGCGGGCGCAACCCGCTCGAATGCGGGCGCAACCCGCTCGAATGCGGGAGCATCCCGCTAAGAGTCAGCGAGTACGGGCGAAGCCCGTGCGGAGCTGCTCGTAAAGTTTTATATAAAAACTTTATATGAAATTTTTATAAAATTGTTTTATAAAATTTTATACACGTTTATATATAAATAAATTATAATTGTAATTTATTATATATATAACCAGTTATATATATATAAAGGTACGCCCGTGCACAATACTCTCCGCTGTGACAATACCCCGGCAGCGACGGTACCTCCGCCAAAACTGTACTCTCCCACTCTCAGACGCTCGATCGATCAACTAACAGTGCATAGAAAAAGCACACGTGCCCCACACGACATTAATTACCCCCGCCTCGATAGTGTCCCAGTACGACGACGCTCATGCAGCTCGCAAACCCCTGCGCGTGAAAATACCCAAAATTTAAAATCTTTAGTCTTGTTTTTTTAAACGCGACAAAAAAACGTCGTCGTAGACGTCTCCTTATAAGTGGTGATAATAAATAAATAAAATTATTTTTTAGTAATAATATATTTCTATTTATACAAAATTTAAAAGAATTAGATATTTTTCGTGTTACGATATTTAATTAATAGTCATCTCTCGCGCGCCCGTAAGAAAAATGCATGCTTGGGCTAACAGTACTTGCACCCAGTTGAAAAATGCGCGCCCGCGAGAAAATGCGTAACTAGCTAGGCTAAAACGTGCCCGGGTGAGAAAAAGCATCAGGACGAAAAAAGCGTGCCCGAAAAAATGTGTTTTTGAAGAAAACGCTCCTGAGCGAATAACTTGTGCGCAAACAAAATTGTGCTCCCGAGCCAAAAAAAGTGTGCGCATTCAAAAACATGCGC